>QEWY01001989.1:2240058-2840058 GCA_006503575.1 Baylisascaris schroederi | reverse complement strand
TAGGAAGAACGAAAAAAGGAAAAGAGAGAGATGATAAAACTGTTACCTAAAATTCTTTGGATGAGGATCCTTTTCGTCGATTTTCATCAGTGAATATTGTGCTGTCGTTAGCGCCAATCCACGCATTCCATCGCCCCATTCCTTCTTTGCGCTAAAAAAGAAAAAAAAAATCTTGCCGTACTGACACAGGCATCTTACGAAGAGTCCAAAATAGTGCAAAAAATCGGTGAAATTTAGTGGTATGGAAATACTTTTCACAAAGTTGCGATGCTAAAATTGTATGCGCATTTTGGTGACGCCACGTCTGCGCATATGTACGACTACTACGTATCTGTCTGTCTGCTCGTTAGGTTTCAGCTGGCGAGTTACGGAATCTAGAATTGCCAACTTCAAGGTGGCATAATATATATGCCCAATAGGATGACCTCATATGTTACATTTCGTATTAGTAAATCAACTCTGGAAGAATCTGTGAACATCTGAAGAGGGTAAGAATCAGCGCGCACGTTACATGGCTCAGATTCGCATTTTACACATTTGGCTTCAAAAAAAAAAGAACAACTGGATCTTTTCTTTAGGGTTTATATGAGCGACTGGGAGTGAGAAGGTATTATTCCGCATAAATTTCGTTTGTTGGCAACTTGCGAATTTAGTTAGGGTGCTCAGAGCGACCGTGAATCCGCGGGCCGTGAACTCAAAGTTGGAGCTATCCCCTGCAGGATTTTCTGAAAGCCCTGAAGTTTAGGGTGCCTCGACACCTGACAGCGGTTTCTAGCATGCGGCCCTACGAGGAGATTCACAACGGCTCGAAATTTCGGCTTGGAGTTTTTCCGAATATCCCTGCCCCAAGTCTTCGGTCACCGCAATCGTCCGATTACTTTGAACAGACATCGTCGCCCTCATTCAGCTCCAATATGCACGACATCAGCGTGAGATCAAAGAATGTATGTAACGAACTCATCAAGCTGCAACATTGCAAACAAGATTATTGTCTTGGTGTATCTGAAATATTAAAAAAAAAAAAAAAAAACTTGGAAAGGGACTCACCCTTTCCATTCGACGTATTTGTAAATGATGAGACAAAGCGCAGAAGAAACAATTGCATAATCCCAGTGAGTGCTGAACATAATGAAGAAGCAAAGACTTGTGCCAATCAGCGATAGCGACCTCAAAACATGAAACAATTCGCATACGGTAGCTGAATTTCCACTATGTTTCGGTACTTTTTTGGAGCAATTTTAGCATTCCATCGATGCACCTTTCGGTCACTTTCATTTTTTTCCTCCTTTTCTATAAGAGCGTACTAACGAGAAGGTTGTTGGGCCTTCCCTCCGCTCCTCCATCTCCACAGCTGGCCGAAACATCTATAAAGGTAAAGAGGAGCTTTTAGCATTTTTTGCTAGGTTTGGCATCAACAATTACGACAGCATGAGAACAACTTTATTACTGAGTTAATTCCATAACGGTCAACCGTTCCAACTACGTCTCTCTAAGTGCTGATAAAAAAGATGATAGAATGCTTTGCACTTTTGGTCTTGCAACCTTTATAAAACCAATGTATTCCGGTGTCGCTGATTTTCATGTGATAAAAGAGGTTACCCTTACTAATCGAGAAGTCGAATGTGTATAGTAACTACTCTTTGGTTCGATCAGCTAAATAAAACAACCAAAGTTCTCTATTTTACCATGTCAACCTATAAGCCATGATGCCGCAGCCAGCGCTCACAAGTATGATGGCTAAAGAGGCAATTCTAGGTCCACTGTTCAGCGCGATATACCGAAACCAACAGATTAAACATGCTCGATGAAGCGAAAAATAAAGCATCCAATAAAACTATATATACAAGCAGATATGAAAGAAAACTTCATAAAAAAGCGAATAATCTTGTGCTTTTAAATGCTTGAAAATGAGATTCAGAAAATCCACTTTATGCCGCAAAGTTTTGAAGGAAAAAGAATTTAAGTTTTTTCTCGGAATTTAAACTAAAAACCCTTCAAAAATGTTGTACAACCAAAATTACCATGCAACCAAAATTACACAAGCATCAGAACAACATTGAGCTCCTGAAAATAGTATTCATATGTGTAGCAAATTCTTCAGCCACAATTTCCACCAACACAAAAATAATTTTAAAAGCAGATGATCAGAACGGCCACATTTGAGCCTATTTATTATGTGCATAGAACGGTAGAAAAACGTTTCACATACCTTCAAATTGTTATCTGAAAGAATGAGATTATTGTGTTAAAGCATTTTGTTGCGGCAATGTAGTAATCAGTTTTGAGAGTTTATGAAAGGAATGTGAAAGAAAGTTGCCGTAAACGCTTCGCTGCACTCGGAAGAGAATAGCAAATTTAGCGCTCAGTGCTGATATAAAAAATTGAAAATTTTTCATAAATCTATTTTTGCAAACAAACCAATGATAATATTTGAAACGAGGACGCCAATTTGGAGCGCCCAACAATGAATGAAGACAGCAAATTAGGTTGACGAATGCGTAGCACATCAGGAAAAAGAAGTCAACGACAGCTGCGATTTGATCCATTGCTCCAAGTAAGATAGCCAACTCGGCTATTACGGTTGTAAGAATAAGCCTGCAAATATCGCAAGGAATAGCTGCATAAGAATAAAATCAATCGCATCTTAATGGCACAGCTTTTTGAAAGCGGTTAGAACAGCAAATTTTAATCAAAGAAACATTAAGCTACTTCAATAAAGAGCCATTTGTTTCTCTTAGGCAAGTTTTGTTGCATAGTTCGAGAAAAGATCATAGCAGAATAAAAATTTCAAATCATAGCACTAAAACCACTCATACCCAACGAAGGGCTCGTTGTTTTTGGTGACTTTGGCGAAGGGACGAAGTATGGGGATAACGTCATCCTTTGCGATCGACTGCAATAAACGAGGTGCACCTGAAAATAAAAACCATTGACAATCAAGCTCGATACGACAGAGCGAACCGAATGGGTTTGAAGCAAAAAGCAAACTCTATTGAAGTTTTGAGAACATGCTAGACATATGCATATGATGGAATTATTTCGAAAGCTCTGAATAGCTTATGAATCTCAAGAGAAATTAAAAAATTTCCAAGTGCACTATAAAAATGGAACTTCTACAAGGCGACCGCCATAATAGAATCGACAATAAAGCACTTACTGCTTACTTGCAGCTATTCAAGAAAAACTAAATAAAGCTGTGCACAGAAAATATAAACTATGAGTTATATATATCTTCATGAATAGACGAGAAATTTTTGTTGCTGAAGCACAGCACAATAATTTGAAGCCTACGAACATGTTTTTATACATCAATTGCGAGAATTCTCATTTCTTAAAATTTTCGGAACCTACAGTAAACACTCACCATTAATGAATAATGGTCTCCAGTCAGTTGAAACATTTATCGAAAAAATTGGCAGATTATTGAAAAAGTTTTCAATGTGAGAAGAAAACTGAATACTCTGCTTCTTTCTAAATTTCATTCTTGCGCTGGATTTCGCGGATTTATCTCGCCTCAAAATTTTTAGAGAAGGAAACTTAAGAAATCTTCATCGTTCAATTCTCATAAATTGTGACAACTATTTTGTATAGTTTGAGTAGCGAAATGCAAGAAACGAGTCAACTTTTCCTTTTCTTTCTTATAATTTTCACACTGTTTGTTCAGGGTCTTGGACAAGGAACCCTTCGTTTGCTTTGAATACCAATGGATGACGGGTTCTAAATATACAGCTTTCGAGAACCCATTTATTGTTGCTACTAAAATGATTAAGTTTAAAGCAAAAATTCAGTTGAAAATGAAATCCGTTGCACAATAATGCATATCGCGATAAGCATGTTGTAAACGACACTGGGCTAGGTTTCGCATAAAAGCACACGCATCTATAGGGCATTAGCGTTGCATACGTATTTGGGTTAGTCAATGAAATTCTGTTTGGTATTCTGTGAGTTCAATTCACGAATAAGTGTTTGCTTCAGAGCGATTGTTTTATGCTGAACTTAAAATTCACTAGCAAACATGCACGTTTATGGTGTTTTGTTTTCCTGTACCATACAACAACAAGGTTTAGGTCTGTTGAAGAAGTCAACGCTTAAAATGAAGCAATCACGATCACTTCATTAGATCATGAGCAAAGAGGACGTTTGGGTGCGACAATTTGAATGAAAAGAATATCAAGCAGCACTGAATGAACTACTGCAGCGCGTGTAGCACCAATATCTACGAGAAATTCAAGCACCCCTCCGCGATTAGTCCAATGCGTAGCGCAGAATTGTTACTTGTAATTGACTTTATTATGCGTAATTCTTGGTTGACATCCGAGAAAAAAATAGAATATTGCGAACATTGCGTTTCAAGTGCTTTTCATGGATAAACGTTTGTTTGCCTCCCCTCTCCTCCCTCCCCCCCCCCCCCCCCCCCCCCCCTCCCCCCCCCCCCCCCCCCCCCCCCCTCCCCCGCTCTTCCTTCCTGCAAAAAGAGGATCATTGCAAATTCACGCTTCCTCAAGTGGGCGAATTAAACGTGTCATCTATTTTCGCAAGCGTATGAAAGAATTATAGAAGTGAAAGTGTGGTCTATTTCTAAGGTATAATAGAAGAAGACATACTGCATAAACACTGCAATGCAGCACCAAATGTTGACGTGAACGAGCCGATAAGCAGAACCCAAGCGCTGGGCCACGCAAGATTTGCCACAATCATACCTCCTCGAAGAGACTGGCCATATCTAGAAAGGTAAGTGCTTCAGTTTCACATATCAACTGTGTTCACCAATTGATGACTAATGGCAGTACGAATTCACAAACAAATCACTGCTAACATAAGTCTACCATCGTTATATAATTTTGCTGCTATCAGTTCATAAATGTGTCGAAAGTTCAATTCTAGCCAATGCTAATAACGAACTCAGTTAAGAGGGCAAACAATTTAAACAATTCAAACAAAGCATTTTACATAAGACAAAATTTAAGCATGCATATATAAGCTAAACACTTCGCATCAGTGAAAGCAATTCATCCATAAGGAGCAGACATGATAAGCATATATAAATATTGAACGGAAAAGTATACTGAAGGAGAAAAAGGATTTTGGTGTTCACGAAAATGAACTGCATATCGTTGTAGGAAAAACTGTGAGTTTTTGCGTTTGGTGAATCTTTTATCTATGTTTGTAGGAAATCCTCCGCTCCGAATGTATGTTGTAAATTACTACTCATTCAATAGTAAGGCATCATGTGCTCGGTCAACATTCTTTCGACAAAACTGTAGCTGATCAGTTCTAAACCTAATATCATATTCTACAGTCAATCCTCTTCTACCAACGCCATCCTTTCTTTCCTCATCTTCTCTTATAGAAAACTTTCCGTTATAACTGTAAAGCTTTAGTGTTCCAGACTGCACTGATTGATATCGGTTCGCAACAGCTTTTCGAAGCCGATGATGAGTAAGAAAATGAGAGCGACAAAGAAAGTGGTAATGGAATGACGAGATATGGGAATAAAATGAGCCGAAAATGCAAAAATGCCTACCCTCCCCTCGTCCCGTTCTTTCCTAACGAATATGTGCTTACTTGTCTCTAAGAACGGGCCCTTCAATCGCTGCACCGAAAACGAGAGCGAGAGAGAAATAGATGAATGATGTTGTCAGTTGAGCTGCTATTGTTCCGCCAGGAATCGACGATTGAGGATTCTTAAGGTCACCTGAACATTTGATGCTTTTTAGGCTGGAAAATTCATTTGTTGTCGAATCTCTTTTCTAACCAGAAACAGGAAGCATGGCCAAGGAATGACTTGTGGCCAAAAATCATGGCCAAAAAACAGCCAGGAATGATCTTTTTCATTATCGGACACACGTAATGGCCGAGTTTGCTCTCTTTCGTCGGAAAAACCAGTGATACTTCTATTCCTTATAATACCGTTACCTGATATTTCTCTGTTTCAAAGTTGTAAAATTATTACAGAAATCCATGCTGAAAAGATGCAAAGAATTATTCCACTTCTATGTGTTTTTGAATATTTAGTTGACTACATCCTCTCAGTGTGCGAAACTTAACTGCGCACCAGTGTCCTATGACTGACTTAATTCGCAATATTCATGAGCTGTAGATGCCTTAAGAAATAATCGGCTGCGTTCTATGTACTACCATAAATCTACCTGAAACAAATACCTCCTAACCACTCGTTATTTCATTTGTTTTTTGGTTTACAGGTGAATCGTTAAGAATTTTTGCATGATGGCACTAGCGCCTCCCAGTAGGAAACTGCATCAAGTTGACATTTCTTTTGCCCCTTGGGATGACGTTGTGATGAAACAAAACTGGTTTCCATACGCGATGACGTGAACAACCGTTCAACAACAGCAGTGAAACAAATAATGACGTTTGGCAGAGTCGAATTATTATTTAATATATGCATCACCAGCACTGCAATTCTAGGCACCTCCACTGGAGACGTCCCGAACTTGTAGTCCTGAATTTCGAGGCGGCCTCAAGACAGAGGCTTGTAAGCGATCAAATAAAGAGCAAAGCGAACCTGTTCATATAATAGATTCATCTTTATGAAAAGCTTTTATTTAGGCACTTCATCGCAATTTCACAGACGCATGATGTACTTACTGCATGTAGATAATAACTACCTACGCTCAACGACATTCAACGCAAGCACGACCAATAAAAAGTCTACCGAGAACCCTTGAGTGCATTTCTTTAAAAACAGCTTTTCAATTACAGATATGCTATGGCATAATATTTTTTCACCCAAATTGCATTTAAAAAAATCACATCTTCAGCAAATTCTATTAGACTATGAAGCACTTACCGCTCATATTAGTTCCTGTTAAAATGCCGGTCACTGCAGGAAAATAAATTGCAAGCAGCACGAAGAAGGTTGTTGTCACATCCTGAAATATTTCGGTGCTTCTATCTGCCTGCTCTCCTGGTGCGTACTCTCCTTTGTTGAGATAGAATGGTCCAAGGTTATCTAAAATTTATTTCTTTATCGAATCTGCTAGAATGATGGCTATTGTTGGTCGTTGATGTCAGCCTGCGAAAATATTGTGTACTTCTAAGGTGCTGATGACGAAAATCATTGCAATAAATCTTCTCCTATATTTTCAACATATTTTCTTCTTCACTGGAATCGCTCGTTAAAGATTTCCATTGCTTAACCGAATTTTTTTGACCCATTAGCAAACGCCATATAGACCGCAAACCATTTAATCTTTCTTATTATTGAAGATCAGTGCAAGTGTCTTCTTAATCGGCAATACAAAGATCGCATTAAAAAAAAAAAACTAGTATCATTCGTCTCATCGACTTTTTAAGGGCCTTTCACCTACAACTAAGTGCTAAAGAGGACAAGATAAAAATTGTAATTAAAAACGTGGCGATGAAGCCGTTTTGGTGAAGCAGTCCATCTGTATTTTTCTTCGTAAACAAAATCCCATTCAAGTTTTAAACTGCTACGTATCGACGCTGATTATGGCATTGAATTGAAGTATATCTTGCACTAGCGTCACTGCGCTACTGCATCCAAGAGCGTAACTGTGGCCGAAATTTTCTTTATCTCTCGTTTACAAATGCCACAAGTGATGAGTGTCTAAGCGAAAACGCTGCTCGGATCAACCTCCCTCCCCTCCNCCCCCCCCCCCCCCCCCCCCCCCCCCCTATTTTTTCACTATAATTCCTCCAAATGACTCGGCTGCAAACAAACAGCATAATTATCTGAGTAAATTGAGCTGACCTATCTGTATGAATGTTGCAAAAGTAAACGCTGTGAATGACAACCTGCCACTCTACGTTAGTTTTGCGAATGAGAAATGTGAAGCTAAGCGACAAGACCAGAGAGGATGCTCAAAACTGTCCGATTAGTTACGACTTCTACTTCGAAAAAACTTTCTATTGAAAAGGCAGCGCTGCCTGTATCTATAGCTGTTTGTCTTTAGGAAATCCTCCAACGGTTATCGCAAAGTCTGTTTCAAGTATGCAAAAAAACCAATAAAAATGTTTCCTGTTTTTCGCAGGCGGGAGGCAATTCTAAAAGCTCGTGAAAAAAAAAGTTCTATTAAAGAGTCTGTAATTCTATTAAAGAGTCTATAAATTTATTGCAGTGTAAGTATGAGTGCTCCTGAATCTGATCAAGGAGATATCAACGCAGATGATTCTCTTAAAACCAAATTTCTGCGCAGCTTTTCTCTACGGTTTTCAAGCCGAACAATAACGAAGCAACTCAGCTCCTTGAGACGCCGAACACCCTGACCTTCTATGAATGCTCTACCCCTGTTGCATTACAGGAGGTCATGGGATGAAGTGGAAGTGGGTGATTATAAATCTCGTTTAAAAGTGTTTGACTTTCAGTCATGAAAAGATGATGAGCGTTTTTCAATCTATTGCTATGCTACAGAATATTAAATGCTTTCTCAGATATCAAGCATGACCAGGTGCTTTCGTTTGCTTCGAGGCGTTCACTCAAGCCTTGCTGCTTTCATCTCTCCCTGAACAAACGCTGCTTTCATTTCATTCCACCAAAGGCTTATTTATGCCTTGAATAAATAATCGCCACTTGTTGTTGAGGCAAAATATGTTTCTATTTTATAAATCGTTTGCGCTCGATGGATTTGCATATAATCATGAATCACCGTTCCCAACAATCTCCTTCGATGTTTTCTGCATTCGCTGTTTATGCCACATCTTTATATGTTTTCTGTTGCATTACAGGAGGTCATGGGATGAAGTGGAAGTGGGTGATTATAAATCTCGTTTAAAAGTGTTTGACTTTCAGTCATGAAAAGATGATGAGCGTTTTTCAATCTATTGCTATGCTACAGAATATTAAATGCTTTCTCAGATATCAAGCATGACCAGGTGCTTTCGTTTGCTTCGAGGCGTTCACTCAAGCCTTGCTGCTTTCATCTCTCCCTGAACAAACGCTGCTTTCATTTCATTCCACCAAAGGCTTATTTATGCCTTGAATAAATAATCGCCACTTGTTGTTGAGGCAAAATATGTTTCTATTTTATAAATCGTTTGCGCTCGATGGATTTGCATATAATCATGAATCACCGTTCCCAACAATCTCCTTCGATGTTTTCTGCATTCGCTGTTTATGCCACATCTTTATATGTTTCATTGTTTGTTTTCGCTTTGTGTTGCCATCATAAATAGTCACCTTGCTTCAGTTTGATTATTAAATCACCCATTTTTGATGTGCTGTCTCTATTTTTAGAGCAGTGGAAAACTGATAACAACAATAACAACTCACCTCTCAGAACACTGCTTCCGAATCCTGGAAAGCCGTTGACGCAACGAGGTGGTGTCACCTCCACTATATCCGAGCAAGTTCCGTTAGGGCAAAGCCAAGACGACAGTGGTCCACTGAAGTTGTCGCTATTAATCTTTTGCGAACTATGTATGCAGTTGACTTGACAAAAATATGTAATTAACATACTATTCGACGTGGTGAACAACAGACTCATTAAGACTTTCTCATTTATCAACAATAGCAAAGTACCTTCTTATAGGAGCACCTTGTGAGGTAAATAATGGGAAATAAAATATGGAGGAAATAAACATACGGAACTGAAATGTTGCAATAATAGCACATCTCTGATAGAGAGGCATCCGATGGAATGACCATTTTCGCTTTTAGTAGATGATCACCAAGCATACAGACACTGAAACAATCATTGAAGAAATTATCGTGAAGAGACAAAGATTGATAAATTAACTGCAATTGATTATTGGCATCAGTAAATTACTGCTTAAGTGGAAAAGGCGTGTTCACTTAATGTGATCAAAAACTGAACATCTCTTAAATATTGACAACACTCATGAAGTGGAACGTTTGGTTAACTAATAGCGCCCTTCGGATAAAGCGACTTACCAGGAGGCGTTGTCAACCTTTACTAGGTGAAAAGGGAAACCACTGAAGCAAGAAAAGTATGGCTGAATTTCGGATAAGAACAACCACTATTTTCAAAAGAATTGTTTACGTTCCACTTAAAGCTGAAAACTTGTCACCTATATTTCATTTTTTAAAAAGTGCTTCTGATATTCTTGGAATAGAAAACTGGAATTTCCTCTGAAGCAAGAATGTCTGAAAAAATGCAACAAACAACTTACTGTTGCCCTCCATCAGGGTTCAACGTTCTGGCGATGCCACCAGCATAGCAAGCCAAAATCGATAAAATAACACATACCAAAGAAACCTATAAGAGCTAGCATGAACTGCTTATGATCGAAGCGGCAATTGCTAAGCGCTATAACTATCCTATTCTTTCAGTGACCTTGCTAGAAGACTCGTTTTCTCATAGATAATAGCGTAATATTTCAACTGCTGCTAAGCAAATGAGGGAACGATATTGATCAAACAATTTAGGGTAGGTTCGCAAGACCTTTGCCTATTAAATTATCCTGTCCAATGCTTTCAAGCTTTGCAAAAAGTCTTGATACATTCGAAACTGCGGAATGCGGCGAATAAATGTTTTCTGTGGAAAATACAACACAGTCTATATCAACTTTCTGTACGCAAGTGTTCACATCCCATTTGGTTCGATGTTTTCTTCGAGAATTGATCATATCCGTGATTGTGTCGCTAATCTTGATCTTCATTGGAGGCTGCGGCGTTTCGGTAAAATCGCTTGCTGTATTCTATCATAGGTACAGTGAACAATACCGAAAGGCCTTCAGTGCGTACAGCCTTGTGTACTCGCCTTATTCAGTTTCTGACATGAGACTGTCAGAGAACGTCGTAAAACGAATCACCTTTACCAACTTTCGCAAGGTTTCTTTTACGCTCCACTCCAGCAAAACTACATTACCAGATTAATACTTTTTGAATCTGGAACGGCAAGAATACTTCAGGCTGAAATCTGATTTGATCCCTTGTTGCATGATTGTATGCGTCTCGCTATAAATTCCCATAAGTGAAATGTTTGAGCTCGTTACTCTGAGTAGCGCATTGACATAAATTCTTGCTCGCGGAAAACTTTTGCACCACCAGCAACATTCTACTTAGCGTCCAGTTTTCGTTAACACATTCACTGCCTCATGTTTCAAACGGTGGTCGGGTTTCGGCGTCCACGCTACTGCTGATATCAAGTATTGGACCCTGAGGGGTCTGCTGTCTATGGGTGCAGATTGTCGTTTCGCAGGCGTATTGCGCCTCTCTTTCTTACTATTATATTCTTCTGCCTTTCTAATTTTAATTCCGCTCATGCTCATTCACAACCTTTTATGTTTTCCCATTTCAAGTTGAAAAAAATCAGAAGTAAAGAACTAAATGTGAATAGTGAGAAGACAAACCGGAGCGAAAAGTTGCACGAATCTGACTCCCATCGCGACAATTGCAAACTCGATCAGCAATAGAAGGGTTGAGTATATTCGAAGATTGTGAGACATCATTCCCATAAGTGCTGCAACGGTCATATAAGAGTTCATGCTGCAAAATATGACCATAAAAATCGATGCTTCGCTTAAACACTTCATTAATATGAAAATCGCAGTTGCTATACTACACAACTGCAAATACTATGAGAGGTAAATAAAAGAAAGGAAGATTTATATGAAGAGTAACAAACCTGTATCTCCGTGTACTTCCCTTCCACCGATGGTCATACCAGGAAATATGTAAAGCTGCAAATACATTCAACTCATTCATTATGTTGTTTATTTTATCGTGCTGATGTACTTGAAGCAATATGTTCTTTATAAAAATCGGCAGTGAAATGAAGGATAATACTGCATAATATGTTTGAACGACATCTTCTTTCGCCCCTTTCTTTGATGTTTCAACATGCAGCCACAAAAAAATCGAAAGTCGTTGATGATAACTTAGTTCTCCAGACACAGCGGAAGATGCAGTGCGTTTAGGTTTTCTTGCTCGAAGGATCATTCCGATTGTGTACTCTCTTGGCACTGTGTCAGTTTTTGCATTTATTTCTGGAGATTGGAGTTTGTCAAAAAGACAGTAACAATCAGGAACATTTATCAGTGATTTTCTAACATCTCACTAATAAACTTTTCTGTCAAAAGTTACTACGAGGGCCTATGGGCTCGGATATCAATCATTTCGCATGAACGGTCACGAATGTTATTGATCAAATTCCTGCTGTCGAAATTCAGGACTAAAATGTGGAGAAGAGCGAGTGGAATTTTACCAGTATTATCTCGACTCCACCAACAAGATACATGGAAGCGGCGACTGTGTTGGCAAGGAAAAACAATATTCCGAGAGCGGAACCGAATTCAGGACCAAGGTTTCGAGATATCATAAAATACGGCCCTCCACTTTCCACGACGCCGTTCGTTGCTACTGCCGATAAACTTATGCACGTTAAGAAAGTCTGCAATGTGATCATCCGACTTTTATTTAGTTTATTTAGCTTATTCAAGCTGCAACAAAAACTTTCGTCGCTGAAAAATGGAAATTCTGACTCGTAAAAGTTAGGGCTCAAGTACAACCTTTCACTTCACCTTTAATGCGCAATTTGTGGCGAAATAACGTCGAAGCTTCGGCCCAAGAATAATGAAACCTATCTATGCAGAAAACAGTGTCCGTATGTGAGGTGCGCTTTGCTGGCCTGACGTTACTTTTGAAAATTTAAGTGAACGCTTCCGGGTCACACTTTCACGAAACAGTGTCAACTACACAATTTCATCATTTAAGGTGAATACCGGCTAGTGATCGATTACTGCGAATGCTGCCCAAATTTGCTTGCTGAGCAGTTCTTGCAGTTATTAAGAAGCACTATCGAATGCTCATAAGCTATTTCCTCTACACCAGTTTACAGTGTAATAGTGCATTGACTTCCTTGTCCAAATGCATCTCGTAGTGTGATTCGAGAGGATAGGGGGCCTTACCGGAAGTCATGTTTACCTAATAGAAGAATTACTCCATCTAAAAAAGGAATCGTTTCATATGGAGCGTAAAATTATTGCTGTTCTCAATGGGCTTACAAATTCGAACTGCTTGTCACAAGAAACATTTGTTGATCCTCGGACTCAACCAGTAAGCGTTCAAAGCAAACTGCCAACATGATTTCAGCCTCCACTCCCCTCAGTGAGGCAGACTTACGTCACATAAGTACAGTCCTATAAGGACATTTGCGCCACGACCATTTCTAGGAACACAGCCGTGTCCACTTCAAGTAGTGACGGTGCGCTATGCCACCGCAGCGCATGCGCCCAAACGTTCTTACCACAGCGCTAGTGCAGAAATGTTAGTATGATGCACGTGTATCACCTACGGAACTGTGGTTTGGAAAACTGCGGCCCATCGAAAGAAATATTTGAATAGAAAGGAAGAAATAAAATTAAATCAAAAAACACCTGCCATAAAAATGTCCGGGATTTGCGAATTCCCAAGCAAGGTTGGAAATGATAAGGATGGGTAAAATTTATCGAATATTTTACAAGAAAATGTGTCCAAAAAAGGGAAATAATGATAGGGAGCACAACTCGATTGGCTCCCATATTTTTCTCTGCATCTATTTTCGTGCTCTTTCTGTCCATTATTCCCGGGATGTTCCCATTCTTCGCGAAGAAGAAAAATCTTTTAAGACAGCGAAACGTTTCAAGTTTCCCATTTTTAAAAATGAAAAATTGCTGCCTGCGAGATGACAATCTGTTCACTTCAGATTCGAACTTTAAAGACTTCCTATGCTTCATAATAAACACCTTAGCAGTGTGACTACACTCCATAAATTTCTTCTAATTAATTCCTGCGATGAACTTGTGCGGTTTATTTCTATTTATGAAATATGTTTTGATAACGTCTGTCCACCTCCATGCTTATTTCATTTCAGGATTTACTGCACTAAACTAAATAGAACTAAATCATAAGAAATGTATCCAAACACCTGTGAGCACACTTTTAAGAAACCAGTTAAACAGCCGGCAGAACTGATTATATCACAACCAGCTATTTGGACCTTCTTTTTTTAATGCTTAGAAGTCCTCATATCACTGCCAAACATCATAAGTTAAGATTTGTAGCAAGTGGAAAGTAATTACGCTTTGAAATCTTCTCTTTTCGATTTTCATGTTCCAGTGGGATCTCAATTATATGAGAGCCAAAAATCGTGCTGTTTTTTAAAAAATTTGAATTTTTTGGTCACATTAAGAGGACTGATGCCTCATTCGATCAAAACTTTTTGCGCGCATAATTTTTTCCCGTACATTTAATGCAATATGATCACTGCACTCTGCTCTATCGGATTCCTCCCACTTTACGTCGCTTTATCATGGCACATGCATTTTTTACAAGCTTTCCCAAGCTTGCAAACGGAAAATGCAATTTGGCAATTTCATTTTGCGCTGTCTATCTATATGTTCAACTGAATTCAAACGGGGCCTAACAGAACTGTGAAATTCAATGGATGAAATCCATATCAAAAGTTGACGTCCTATGCAGTTTTTCATATCAGTTCATCAACTTCGAGGAACGTTATGCACATTTCGGGGTGTTGGAAAATTTGCATGCATTGGACACCAGTTGAAATTTAGTTTTACGTCACTTGCGTCACACTTATTAGAATACTAATATAGGTGGTCGCATCAACTAAAATATAAAGGTATTGTACTTCTTCATAAAAACTTTAGTAAGTTATGGAAGTGGTTGGTCAAGTGGAATGGAACATAAAAGTGCATTTCGTGAAAATGTCATTGGATTGCCGTCTCATTTTCTTTCTATACAATAGCGCAGGTAATGGGGATGATTTATACGATGATATGTCGGAGTTCTTTTGGCTCCACTTCCCATGTAGTCGACTTCATTCAATGTCTTCTTGGCATGCAGAAATTCCGCAAATTAAAAAAAGCGCATTTTGGAAATGTAGCACTACTATTTTGCCATGCATATGCCTATCTCTCTGTATACTGTGTAAATACTTTCAGATCTTATGAAGTTAGAAGAGTTTCTTTGCCTTTCTATTTGTTTTTCTTCCGAATGAAGTTCCAATAATTTCAAAACTTCCGTCCCAAACGTTATCTTACGAAATGTTGAACATGAACGAAAAAGAAGCATTTGCACTAGCATCTGTAGAACACCACTCGTCAATCTGGTGCATTGCTAAGCCGTATACAATTGTTTTTTGGGCATTTGTGTCTGATTGAACAACTACATTCAAAGTACCAACTTTTTCGTTGTACATCTCTATTTTTATACTCTTTTGTAAATTTGCATCTTTTAAGCACATTGTAGCGTCAACGCGTTCATGCACATGACTATGCATTACTGTCATTTTGTGTATCTCTCTTCGCAGTACATCAATTCAGGAACCACTTAAGATGAAATTTGATGGATGTGATAGCACAGAACTTCTAAAATGATCGAAAGGAGTTATGGACATTCAAAAGTATTTGAACGTTTATATGCATTTACGGACCAAAAAATGAGTGGAAAAGCACGCTAAAAAATACGGGTGATATGTGCTTGTATGATCACATCTCTCGGACAGACTCATTTTAAAAATCGACAATAAACAACAACACATACCTTCTATTTCAGCGTGACTCAGCAATTTGTACAAATTTTTAGCGAGGATGCATTTTTCTTCGCCTATAGGTTGTGAAATATGAATGCGACTAGCGTAAGATGTTGTTTAATTATTTAATGCGCACCGATTTTGAGGGGCGCTGAGATGTGCGCACTTGCCTTATGAGGATGAACTAAACTGAGAAGTTTTCAAAGTCAATCTACGATGATAAGCACATCCATCAAATTTCGAGTATATCCTTTTCATTCCTCTTCATTGCTGGAGTTGATGCTCCTTGCCTAAATGTTGCGTCTATTATCAAGCGAACTTGCGAGAGGTACATAACTGAAGCTACCGTATTGAGAATGTTCTTATATGACCCTACTACTTGTGCTATATGACGAGAACAGCATTAACAGTAATATTTAACTTTGAAGGCGGTAGTTGAAAACGAACTGTCCAATCAGGAAATGCGTAATGCCCTGAAAAACGAAAAGGAATTCGTATTCGATTCACAATCAAATAGGTTCCACCGAACTTACGCAGAAGCAACATAGGAAGAGCAGGACGAACGTCTGTCCAACGCCGGCGATGCCAACAACCCAAAATAAACGAATAAACATCGTAACACCGAGAATGTGTTGAATAGTCGGCAAATAAACGCCAAGCATAACACCCAAATCCGCCTTAAATTATAGCGATTGACTTGAATATTGCTTTTCGAAAAGAAGACAAATTTAGGGCTTCAAAGTTTCGCATTCTGTTTCACAGTCGATTTTGTTTTCGCCCTTAATCTCTGCGTACCTTATGTTGGCTGATGCCGAAAATCATTGATTGAGGTGCAATATGGATTACGCCTATTGGCGCATGAAATGAGCGCAAGCAGTTGATGTCCAGTAAGTCGCATTTCAAGCAAATGCATGAAAATCTTCTGCGACCAGTTGTATGCAGAATTGCAGTCCTCAAAGGATAGGAAGCTTAACTGGTTTGGCAGAGATCTTTTCATGTTCACTGATGCTGAACTTTAATGAATTCCGGGAGCGAATAGAGTTTGATTGAAACTAGCCTTCTTTTTTTTGCTCTCCTCTCGTTCTCGGGGTCCTGGTGTCGTAAACGCTTTCAAGTAGGAGCTGACAAAGGGGACACTGGGCTCCTCGAACAGCGCCAGATTGTTTCCGCCAACACTCTTACGCGTTTGAAAAGAGCCCCATGAGAGAAGCCCATTAGGATTATCCGCTATAAAACAATCGTTCAAGAAGGGTAAAAGCATATCCTGTTTTTCGAATCTTGATAGGGATAATCTTTTCGTTTTCTTTTATTATTTTTAGGGCAGCATTTTCATGAATCTCCAAATTCGAAAAGAATATTTCTTTCGTTCCAGAGTCAAAAACACCAGAAGCCCATTGAGTTTAAAGCCAAAAAGTGTGTTGGAGCTTAGGACATTGTCCTCCGAAGAACCAGATAAAATTATCCTCTCACTTTATGGCTTCACCTTGCTCCTTCTTTCTGTTAAAGTTCAGTGCTTTCTTTCATAAATATAAAGACCTCACCGTCAACAGCAATGGAGCTGCCTCGTCTATTGTCCGCATTCTGCGCTGTGGCGAGGCTATAAAAAGTTTCAAGTGGTAGACGAAGAAAATCTTTTTCAACAATCACTCTTGTTAAATAAATGCTCGCGACTCCTGTTAGGAAGCCAGATTAGCCGTGTTTGTCTTTTTCTCATTGCTGATCCGTGACACTTTGAGCAGTGGCATATGTAGTTAGAGCAATAATAAATTCCATGTATTCTGTTGTATGGAAAATTTTTTTTTTCAAAAGCCACACTTTATGGTTTTTATGAAAAAAATTTGCGAAAATTATATCACCTGAAGCTTAAAAAGGAAAAGAAAGAAACATTTTTGACGATAACCTGTTCCTGCTTATTAGCGTTCCGGTTGCATATCAACGTTTTAGAATTTCATCTACGATTAGTTTTCAAGCAGTGAGTCTTTCGCAACCGTTGAATGTTGTCGCAAGTTTCACTAGAACGCTCTTCTATGACGTTCACTATATCGCAGTGCAGTCATTTAGATTTTTAGCAGCAAAACAAATAGATTTCGAAACGCGATTTTTATCATTTTTCAGAAAAAAACGAGCCGCAGCATAGCTTTTTTCAAATTTGTGTGAAACATGCCCATATGTGGTTTGGAATTTGACAAGGTGCTGACAACGTGGAAAGCTGATTTTAAGTTAAACTTGCAAGCTATTCGCTATCGTAGACGGCAACCTTAGTTGTCACTCAATTCGAACAAAATTGATGAAAACGACTTGCTTTGAATTCTCAGCAGTGAGAATAGAACTCGATGAATTCAGAGGCATTTGATTATCGGACGCTTGCTCCATAAAAACTTTGTTCCTCCACCAAGGAGTTCTACTGAAACAAAAGGCATTATTGCGTTGCATGAGAATATCATCCATGGAGGAGAAAACAGGTACTTAAACGCAACGAAAATACTCCAACTCGATTAATCGAAAAAAAGTTGAAAAAGAACCATTCCACTGTTAGTGAATCAACTAATGAGGGTGTTTTTGCAGTGTATGTGAGCTACTCAAAACGTACAAGTATTCATGCGTCTCCTTTAGTCACCTTCGAGTGCGACTGCAAAGTTTAAAACAAATGTTTGAAAAATTACTGGATGTTAAACCGTTTGACGTATTTGTTTGATGTCAGCCTTTCAGATAGCATCTGTTCTACTTCAGCACTTAGCCGTCGTTCAGAAAACTATCTTTCAACGTTCACAGTATTTACGGCAGCTTTGGTGCATTTTTACAAAGAGCTATGACTGCTACGAGGAATACATGCAATAGACCAACGATAGCAAGACCAGTGATAACTGTTTGGTCATTTCCGAATGCTCGCAAGCGTCGGTCCTCCTTCACCAGATAGCGGTCCCCTCCCCCCTCCCTCCCCACCTTCTAAACCGAGGTACCTTTGGCCGTTTTCCAAGAAATATTTCTGCAGCATACAGATAGATAAATATTAACACTTTGTAGGAAAATTTTGCAGAGTTCAGAACTGTCGATTACATCATTCGAGTGTAGTCTTATCTAGGTCTTTTTTTTAAATTTATGGCCGATAGGTGTTCGGAGGTGGTCAGCTATTTCGTACCACACCTTCAGATTTAGGAGGCGCCCTGCAGTCTTAGGTACTCACCTTTAGTATACGCCTAGGCAATTGCGTCTGACATATGTAATCCTCTTTTTTACAGCACCATTGAGATGACTGCGGCAAGCAAAACCAATGTGGTGTACGGTAACTCAGCCAGCAAGTGTTCCACGGAAGAGAAAGATGGATTCGATCAATTTATAACTAAGCAATTATTTTTATTATTCCACGAGAACAATGATTATAGCAGCAGCTTGACGCCAAAAGAGATTCAACTAAAGGCGATCCGAGCATGTCAATAAACTTCTCTTTAATATGGGTAAATACGTTTGCAAAGGAACGAAAACTTTCAAATGCGCACGTCTCTGACAGCCTTGACTCAACGACGATTAGGCACGCACTGCACTGAGGTAAAACAGCTAGAAGATGCCTAAGCGTGAAGCCTCTGAATGACAAATTTATTGCAGGATTTGTTATTTCTCAGTAGTCTCATCTATCGCAGTTTATTGTTACTATGAAATGTGAAACGTTGTGAAAGTTTGCCATAATCTGATTGAATTCACTTCATAGCAGTTTACTCAACCAATGAACAAATCACCACACAAGAAACCTTATCAGACCGAAAAACAAAAAAGTGGCAATATTTACGAAGAAAGCGCTCTGTTTTGGCAGGAGCAAAAAGAATGAGCACAGGAGTAATAATTTTTGTAACTGGCCCGAACAGACCTCAAAAGAACTAAACATTATTCATCTCAAATAATTCCTTCCATTATTGCAAATTTTTGAAAAGAAATAATTTTCTAACAACAGAGTCCCTTAATCGCTCAAGACGCTTCTGATTATTTATGCACTGCTATGAGGTTTTTAATCGAAAAGTTTCACAATCATGAATATTTAGCGCATTTCTTGCTATTCTATTAACGTCAGACATATCACTACAACCAAAATTCGAAATGAAAATGCGCAGAATCGATAAGCATCAGTCTCTACTTCCTTATGATGCAGTGAAACTACAAAACACCTGAAGATACATGCGAGGTTTTTTGGAATAAAGAGCGTTAAGCCGTCTGAGATTCACAATTCTTAGCGTGTTACGAAACAAAATTTGTAGCTTAACTCTCTCATATTATGTGCTTTTGTTGTAAAGTTTCATCTGTCGATATCACTGCTGCTCTCAATTCTTCTGAGAACCTCATCGTTGACTCATCAAATCAACTATTTCGAAAAATGTTTAAAACTATAGCGGCGTAAGCAGTTCCGTTTTCTTTGAATCCAACAAACTGAGCTTTAAAGACATTTGGTGAAGAATTTTCATTTTTATTTGCAACTCCCTCTCTCCTTTTTATTTCCATGAATCAAAGACCATCTAATGAGATTAACAATAATTGGCAATTCTACTCAGTATTATAACAACTAATAGCAACCACAGTGACCGTGCCATCAGTGTCTAAGAATATCAAAAGAAAATAACCGTATGAATGTCTCACTTTTTGACAGCGATCAATTGCTGAAGTGGATGGAATGTGCGCGTGTTTACTCCGATGAATTTGATACGTCGCGCAGTGCATCAATCAAATATTAGTTGGCTTTCTAAGAGCAATAATGCTACGATGAAAATGCTCTGTATTTTAATACAAGCTGTCTGAATAGAAACAATGAAAGTTGAAGAAAACATAAATATAAACAAAGACTATATGAGTAAAATATATAGACGACTACGATAAAATTTTCACAAATCGAATGATTTTCATAATGAGTAGTCATTATTTAAGAAAAAGCATAATGAAAGTAACTGTTCGAGTAGAAAGAAATACCATTTAAGCAATTTATTAATGCTCACGCATTCCTTATGAATGCATGCTTATAAGTGACAACAAACAACCACAACAAGCATCTTAAGAAATTCAGCCGAGATGGAGAAATTGATTTCATCCGCGCTAAATTGTTACTTCATCACGGCAAGATAAAAGCTTGACAGCTTGTGTTCATTGTCATAAATAGACTGTGCAAAGAAGAACATTGAAATTCTTTGGAAGAAAACGGTATAAATGAATGCAATTATTGATCAATAAAATCAAAGAGTAACTGTTGTTGTAAGAGAAGACGTTGGTGTTCCAATCGGGTTGCAGAATGGGAAAACCAAACGCACTAACGGAAACCCAAATTGCGTTTCAAGAAGAAAATATAGCAGCGTTCAGGGTGTCATTCGAATGTGGTGAATACACGCAACAATGATCACCTATAAGTGACACATTACCTTTCATATATAATTCACTTCTCAGCGCCACACATAATTCATTTCTTTACGTCACACTCGTTTTCCTTTTTGTCTCGTCGACTAACCTTCCGAAACATGTCATCGTCCTTAAAATTGTTGTTGTTTCTAATAAGCGAGAACTCTGTGAAGTGATTTCAAATGCAAGAAGCTGAATCGCTTTCTGCATTTGTAAAGTGGGACGTCCAAAGATAAGAAATTATTACAAGCGGCGGATAACAGATTTGCAAGTTGACTTCAATTGCTCGCAATGCTTCAGTCCCTTAGAAGAGTGAGCCCATTAACTTTGGGTGCTGCGTTTACGAAACTGAATGCCTTCGTTAAAATCGGTAACTATACTGTTTCTATATAGAGCTGATAAAAAAGTCTAGGGCGCACCAGAGTACGAAACTCACCTTTTGGTAAAAAAAAAACAACCACAACTGCATGAAGAAGCTGATGGACACGTGAAGTTGCCCCAGGCTGGTTGCTGTAGCAGTTGAAGAAAAAGAAACTGGAATTTCCTGTCATGGAACAGTCCTATGGCAGGTTCGAGAAGATGCGCATTAAAATGATGGCTAGTATCAACAATCAAGGTTCTGAACTTCGGGCCTTTTGCACGGTTTTTGTCCTCCTCACAGTTTGGAGGCAAGGAGGCCATCATTAATGATGATGTATCTATTCGGCCATCTGAATAGAGACCTCTATCTCCAGTCTAAGCTCGTTTTAACAGCTCAATTTCACACCTTCATCGTCGATAGTGACCTTGAATGTCATAGGTACATTGCATGCAAAACGGCTAAAGTGTGTTGCATTACTCTAATTACTCCCTCTAGCTGTACATTATAGCATGGGGATAAACTGCAGAATGTTGCTCCCTTGGAACCTCTATTTGATTAGCGAGAATGATAATGAGTGCAGTAGATATTGGAATATATACTTGGGAAGACATCATTGAAACGAACAGAGGATTGCAACTTTAGAAGGCGTATACCTACGCATCAAGCATAATTGTGACATGTTTATGTCATAAACAAGCGAGAGCATCAACTTTATTAGATTAACGGCATCAGAATGAAGCGATGAGGCAAATTGTCTGAGATACTATTGTTCAAATGATCGAGAGAGCTGTTAAGTGGATTCAAAATGAATATAGTCAATATAGGTGATGAATGAGGGGATAGGATCAAAGCAAAGTGGGCGAAATATGAAGAAATGAGTGAAGGCGATCGCGATCAATTCAGAATGACCGTCGACCGATATCACTCTAGTGTTACACAAGCAACGATCATTACGACGTACACAATGAATGAGCATGACAGCGGTGTCCGATTTGTGGGACCACTCATCAACGCAAATTCTTTTGATGGTGGACACGTGCGTGCTTTGAGAATTCATGCTTCACCCACATTTGTGCTTGCGTCAAACAACTTTCACGCTAAAATATTAACGACTAAATTATTTTAAGTTGTATAATGCGCTTCAGTGTCGTTTCTTTAAATACGTTGTAAAGAAGATGCTAAATAAATGCTCGATTCACTTTGCGACGTGAATTCTTTCCTGTTTGCGAAATCTGTTACCAATTCATCAAACGTCCGATTGTTGGCTGTTACGTAGTAATGACTGAAAGAAGTTACCCAACAAGCTATTGATAGCCAAAGTTGCTTAAAAATACGTCGTAGGTTATGTCACTTACTTCATACTTATCCAGCCTTTTTATTGGCTTAAAGCACTGACAACAAGTCTTGAAGATGGCGCGCCCTTACGGAACTAGAGCTATTGGTGATTCGCGATTGATTGGTTTCTGTCATGAGGTATTTCTGCCTCAAATTCTTACCCTTGGATACTTTCAGTAAAAAGTATTTTGACCTTCGCCGTAATAAACAAGAAATAGATTTGATTGTCTTGGCATTGAAGACAGTAATTTATCACTTCGCGAAGATTTAGGCAAAAGTGTTCCGCTATCGAAATGAACCGACATACTCATTTCGCATTTGCTTCCAGGAGAGCTTGACATTATCTCGACGTTCGCGAATGAAATAAAGGTGTTTTAGTGAGCGATTAACGTACCGATGATGACAAGCACAGGTGGCAAGGGATTTATTCACATCATGAGAATATCAAATAAAAGCTGAAAAACCAGACGAAACGGCGAAGCTGCACTTCATTATTCTCTCAGCCACAAGTGATTTCAGGGGTTGAAAAAATGTAATTGAGGTTGTTGGCAAATATGGATTTAATTCACGGCAAACAAACGATGTATACCTGAGCAGTTTTTTATGCTGTCTCCGCTCACAAAACGATTTCATAAGCTATTTAGCCATTTTTCAACAACAGCCACAAAACTGGCAGAAAAGAAACTGTCATTAGTTGATGTTTAATTAGCGTTCCCAAAAAAGTGTCTGAAGCTTTAAATGGAATTTACGACCAAATGCCTGTAGGATGAGGCTGAGGTAATACATCTTTTGCAATCTAGTGCCTCAAGCCAATCGGATGCAGTGATATTGAAAAGTAACACAACAGTGCGTAGTGTATGTTTCAAAAGTGGTCGAAGTAACTACACGGATTTTCAACCAAATGATTCATTTTTCTCTACACACGACCGATTGGGCAGAAATTGAAGCATTTTTGGTTGTCTATAACCCGCAAAAGATGGCCAGCGTGGATGAAATTGCAAAAGTCACCATCGGACTAGGAATATGTCACAATCACCGTATTCCACTGTTACGAGTTCCGCCGTATTCCAGTTGAAACTATAGCCCACGGAGATCCACATCCATTAAAAAATAGATACACACACAGATTCACGCACACGCACACACATGAATGCGCTAGTTCGCTGATTCGCCTCAACTAAAATTTGCATAAGACACAAGTAAAAAACTCTCTGTTAAGAAATTCTTGCTGTACAAAGAATCTGATTCGCAGTGCTGTACCAAAGGATGTGTGCAATAAATATTTTGTACTGATGGCATTCATAAGCTGGGATCGAAAAAAATCGCTTTTATACCTTTTTTTTTTCCTAAACTATATAGAAGCTTCTTTTGGCTGAAGAGTAACTTATACACGTATGGAAATTTTAATATAAAAGTGGTGTCCGAATGACGCCAACAGTTAGTAATCTCTTATAATCTCTTACTACCACCCTTTTTGAAGCATTTGAGACTTGACTCAGAAATCGGAAATTACAAATCCCTTTGACATGCGCGCAGTGGGGATTCAACGCGGTGCGTTTGCGTCATTTCATCGCCAGTTTGAAAAGATCAATACGGACCGTGCTGTGCAGCAATACCTTTTATAAGTTTGGATTGTAAAGAATGAAGTCCTCTATCTCGGTGTTTCTTAATTAGAGTGCATATATCAGAATGTTGAAATAAATCAGAAAACTTCAGCGTTCAGCTGACTTTCAATGACAATCGACATAAGCATTTAATTTCTAATTTATTTTCTTAGATAATATCTTTAAGAAATCATTGAGCAGATGACAATAAAAGAAAATACTTGTTCATCGAGCTGAGTATTTCTGCCTTCAAGGCATATAAAATGAAATAGAGAATAAGGTAGCGCACAAAAGGAGAGGTACAAGAAGCATACCTGCGAGCGGCATCGGCCACTTGACGAGGCTCAACCACACCTGACACGCTCAATCGCGGTGTTACACTTACTCGTGGTTGCTTGGGCTCGGCCATCTGAAATGATGTTAAATATCTCCAGTGAAAAAATCCGATTCTTCAATCGAACGAACGCATTCAAGCTATGGAAAGGGAATTCTACGCTGAAGGGATTTTATTTCTGGCCCCTCGCACACAATAGCCGAAGTTGAACACATCCAAATCACAACTGACACAAATGAAGTGTTAAAGGTATTATTTCAATGCATTTGCACTTATAAACAACACACGATAAATATGAATGCACAATAAAACCTAATGCCAGCTCCATTTGCAGCCATTTACAGGCCTAGACCATACGTCAACCAGCAAGTCCAATGCCTTGATATTTTCTCACAGTCGGAATTACAGCTTCAGTTGGCCGGAATCAATGTTCGCTTCCATAAATCTGGAAACAGTTTAGTGGCTGCTGCTGTCTAAAGCAAAAACTTCAGATTTAACGTAAGGCGAAAGTCACATTTCTTCGCTGATCAACCTAATTCTACAGAAAGCCTTCTGATTTAATTCTCGAATAAGAAATGTGGCTGCGAGTTGCAAAGCAACTTTTTGATTTCCAGTTCACTTTCAAAGCGATTTTCACTGCAGCAAGCCTAATATTTCAGAATGCCAAAATTCCGGTCATTTGGGCTATAAGGATAGCCGCAACTCGATTAGTTGAGGCGATCAAATGCAACCCGCGAATTTCTCAAAACTTTTACTAAATACTAAAAATTTGGAGCAGTGATTTTCATGAAAAGCACTGTTTGATTAGCTAGTGCAAACTAAACAATCCGGAATTTCTTTCCCATCAAATTGACTGTTTCATTAGAAATTCTAACCGAAATTCAGCGTTCCGACTAAAGTAATTCAATAGCGTGTGTGCAACCAATCGCAGTATTAATCAGAATCAAAGTTCTGGAGAACTAACTACGGCAGTTAATATAAAAAGACGGAGATAACTTATTGTTGCTGTGCCTACAGAACGAAATAAAAAGTTGTGGAAAAAATTTAGGCAATGCTACCATTTTATCTGACCAACTTGAAAACATTTGCGATACTTGAGAAAATTCATATAGCAATGTTGTCGAGAAATATATCACAAATTATCCTAAAATCAAAGCGGCTATGTTGCGTTATGGCAAAAAGCAAAGCTGAACAAATGGAATGGAGATCAGTAAATCGAAATGATGCAGTGAAATCGCCGAATTTATCACAAATCACAAAGAAACGGACAAAAACGACTTTTAAGCATCATAATTAGTAAACCAGCTCTTCTGTAGGCATAGATCAATCATTCGAAGCATAGGCCTCCATCCCTCTAGAAAATGAAACATTAGAAACTGAAGCAGAAGTCTAAGCTCATCTAAGTTGATCATAACCAGAAAAATGCTTCTTATTGCAACGTTTGCTGAATGCGCGATTCGATCTGCGAACAGAGATCTCCTTTTTTGCAAATCCTCCCACCATGTGAGGGAATTGCATATTTTTATTTCTTATCAGGAACACCTATGAGACTCTTATATTCATTCGTATATTATTTTAACGTCCCGATATGGGGAAACATACAAAAGTATTGATCATAAAGAGCAAGAAGGAGCGGAAAGTTCACAAAGCTACAATTTAGGCGAATAGGCATCCAGTATGTGGAAAGCAGCAACACAGCGTAGATCGAAACGACTCAACCGCAATTCAGAGTTGAAGGAGTGAGTGTATTAGCGATATCCGGAGGAAGTAGATTCCGCAACGTAGAACACCGAAACTAGGAACTCGCAGAACACTGTCAGCGCTCGAACTTTTTTTGGCAGACTGTAACCGATGCCCACATCCATTACGAACAGCAGCAAATTGAAACATTTTTGACAGCGCAATGTTGAAAAAGTTGCATGGCAGGTTAAAGGTGAAAATGGGGGTAGGGGTTGGGTGGGTGGAAGAGATTGGGATCGAAAAAGTGTAGCGGGTAGGGAATATCAAAGCGCTGATAAAACGGCATATGTCAAAAATGGCTGCCAAAATGCTCCCTGCCTGTATCGTTAATGCATCCAATCCTTAATCTTTTAAACTTTGGCGCAGTCTTTTGGATCTGCGTACTACTGCCGTTGTATTGCATGCCTGTTGTTCCGAATTGTTGCTTTGCGGACCTATTGCTTCTTGTCCCTTTTGCCGCCTTTTCCCCTGTTTCTTTCTCTATCTTTCTTGCTGTTGATTTCCACTTATCTCCTCTTTGTTTTGCCCCTTCGGAGCAGTGAAATAAATAAGTGATGAAACAAATAAATGAACAAATAAATAAATAAATGAACAGACAAATAAATAGACAACTAAATAAAAGAGTTTATCGAGAAAATATGATATATCTCACTACTTGAGGACACATTCTAGTGAAGCGAAGTGATCAGTGGCAAGCAAGAAAAGTTTCATATGCGACTTAAGATAGACCTGCTAAGTGGTGGAGTTGTTGATCGGCGTTTTTATTCGTGGACCGTGTGAAAAAATATATTGAAGAACGAAGAATCGAACATCAAGAAAACGTATATAAAAAAAGCACCGATACGCAATTTTTTTGTCCATAAATATGCTAAAAAAGCGCTCATTTTTTGTCGATCTCCCAGTTCATTGCCTTTCAAAGCCCGAATTGGAACGACCGGTAAGAGTAGGGTTTTACTTCTTTCCAAAAGAGGAGAGAAGTTTATTTAACTATTAGTACGGAGCCCCTAACAGCAAGAACAACTGATCGTGTACTAACTTAATAAGCATTTTAAAAGAATAAAACAATATTTTCGCTCCTCAAAAGACCTCAGGAATTTCGGCATCATTCGAATAACTTAGTTGCGGCTACATGGGCAATCCTATTATGGGTATTACTTAACAAGAAAGTGCATTTTCAGCATTGCTCGTTAAACTTGAATGATTCGAACTACTCGCGCAGATCAATGTGCGTTGATCTTGTTAAATTATTGACTAGCACCACTTGTTCTTGATTTTGTTCATGCACAAGGGACGTTGAATGACCGGTGGGCGCCAGCGGTAGTGTTCAGATATAAGGAATATGAGGCTGGATCGCATAAAATTTCAATAATCCTTTAAAAAGCCAGTGAAGATGAAAGTGGACGTGTTGGAGCCACATCGAATTGTACACCACAGCTATATACACGAATAGGTGAACAATGTGGAACAAGCTGTATCGTGCAACGACAAAATACGATCACGACCGGCTTCTGACAGTGACAATATTTGACATGGCTGAAGCGTCCTGTGCAATCGTTAAGCCGATCATGTCACCATGTGTGTTGCCACATTTGCATAACCCCGTCAGAGAGAATTTAATGCGGGCGTGAAAATGGCTTTCGCGAAACTCTCACTCTTCTTTGAGCATGTACATAGTCGATTGATGCAACAGTTCTCAAATATTAATAATGCCAACTCATCGCCCTTCTCGTAGTTGCCGGCTTTGAAAAGGATTTCTGCTTCACCCTTAGGGTAAATACTCAGCGAATATGCAAGTAACCTTTCCTTTGCAGTTCCGATGTTGCAAGCTGCATGATATAGGGGCAGAATAATTGATGAATGAGATATGCTGTGAGTACAATTCAATATTAATGTTCTAATTCTGACCAAATGCATTTGCAGAAATTTTTATTGAGATGATTGAGGGAAAGCAATTTCGACCAGAACCACCAAATGCAAACAAAGCGCCAATACAGCCAGAGTCGAGAATTGGCCAGTTGCTAAAAGAATGCTGGGCCGCCAGCTTTCATTAAACATTTTAACTATCTGGACGCCTGGCGAGAAAAGAATTTTTTATGAATGTCTGACATTGTGAATCTTCTAGAGAATTATTCGCCTAGAAAACTCTGCATATTCAAATGTTGACCAACAAAAGACGACTAGGAAGCTCATCTGCAAATACCTAGATACGAATCAGTTCGATCGAAACTGAAACGATGTGTTCTTGTAATGGTTTTAAAAGACTCATTCTTTTAGAAAGGAAATCAATTTTTGCAGCAAACAGTTTTTGAAGCGAAAATGTGCTATTCACGAAGCTTCGAGCATATTTATCCTGGACAAAGTGTTTGACGTATCATAAACGAAATTATGCAATGACTTTCTGAAGAATTAGTCAAACCACACATTCTACAAAAGTTACAAATGTTTGCTCGACTGCTCGATTTTGCTGAAAAGTTGGTGTTCTAGGTGCCTTGGTATTTGAAAACCGATGCCATAATTTGCTATTGAAGGAAAATTTCACTTGATGAGGATGTTTTATCACGAATGATGACGCATCACTACTATGTGAAAACTGAAAAGTTTTGCCTTAATTACCTCATAAGAGACGATTCGGACGGATATTTTTTTGGAGCATCTTGGAATTTTAGGTTTGAAAATTTTGCCTAGAAAGAGTTCCAGGCAAGAAGTTTTGGAAAAAAGTTTCCGGGGAAAATTTGCTCAAGTCATAAAAACATCCTCGAAGTATTCAATTTCCAGCAGACGTGAACAATTCGTCAAAAAAGGTATATCATTCTCGGCATTGTCGACTATCAGCAAGGAGTTTCACACAGAATTTTGGAAATGCTGGATCGTGGCGGAAATTTAAGTGCAGTTTCTATGTTCAACGTTTCAAACCGTAACAATAAACTTACCTTTATTTTAAAAAATTAAGAAACTTGTGGAGTAACGATCAAAGCATATCATTGCTCTATCAAAAACCAATCGATTACTCAACTGTTGAAAAAATGTCTGAGCACCGATTTGATGCTTGTCAATTTTTGTATAACAGAGCAAGCGTCATTCATAAAATACACTTAGGGCGATTACAGTAAGCTGAAAAGCTCAACTGAAACGGGTGCAGCAAGCAACAGAAATGCATATTTTTCGGCGACTTTCGTATCCTTCAGATTTCATTAGGCTGAAGCTCTCAATGAATGTTGGGGGGGGGGGGGGGGGGGGGGGGGGGGGGGTGGGGGGGGGTGAGCAGAGGTGAGGGCACTGATCCTCTCAACTCCATCAGCCGTGTGAATGATCATCAGCCTGCGCCAGACGGGACACTTCAACTCGAGTTACCACAGACGATGATTACGGCTAGGCGGTTTCTGTGGCATTTGCCATTTTTCTGCAGTTACTGTTTCACCACAAATTTAATAATTACAGAAGGTTGAGGCGTAGTTCCCATCGTGAAAGTGCATTTCTCTGAGCGGAAGTGAAACACATTCTCACGTGGTTTCCTCTGAGGGCTCTTTGATGGCGTTGTTGTTCAAGAACAAGCACATCACTTATGAAGATTCCTTGAACGCACGTGAATTGGAAGGAGCACTCTTTAGAAAAGACTTCAGTTCCAATATAAATGGGTGTGGCATGGATGGATTCAAGAGGGCTCCTCGACCCCAATTTCTTTTTTTTTTCTCTTCCTAGTCGTTGAGTGCTATTCTTTGCAACAACTTTTTTCTTCCTGTTTCTGTGATGGCCTACCGTGTCCAAGCTTAATCTATTTTAATTTGGTGGGTACGGTATTCTTGGCCCTATTTTAGCTTGCGCGAAAAGTTTTTTCGTTTGTGATGGGGGCTTCAGAAAAAGATTGCAGTTCCACTTCGCGGCGTCCTCGGGGATACTTCTTTCCCCAACAGAAACTTTTCTCCGAATAGCATTCCTATCTACCATCTTCATGAGGAGGACTGCATCGATATACTCTATGATTAGGAAGATTTCAAATGTTTTCTAGACTGAGCCTTTAACAGTATCATAACCATTAGTGACGAATTTCATCTTCTGTTGCAATGGAAGCAGGTTGCGACGTTTGTTTCATTTTAAGCTACCTCATCGGCACGTGAGACCGAACGAACGCCACAAACACGAGTGCCTCTTGGTACCAACAGTAATTGCCGCTCAATGTTGTCAACTAGTTTAACTGGAAAATCTCAATTGGTACATTTGCACTATTATTTCATAGGTTTTTCTTACAATACCTTCAGTTTCCATGCTCTTCATTCATACATCTCACATCTTTTAGTAGTTAAAATTCGTGTTGGAGACGGCTCTATCAGATTTTTCGAAATGCTCATGTTCGTTGCAATTGAACTACAATTCCAAATTAATGAAGTAACGATTTACGCAAGAGTAACGGTTGCAGTGCATCGTTTGTACGGTGATCGCATTCTGCGTTTGCTACGATGCATTGCTAACACATGAAATCATACTGTCGAATGTTCAGCAAAAAAAGGATGAAATTCATGCACTCTGCGTAGAATGTTTCGACCACCTAATAAACTCGTCAAATTCTTTAAGTAATAGAGATGCGGCCTTTCGTCCGTTGTTGCCTGTCTCATGTCAGCCATTACTCATGCTCACACGCAAGTGGCCACCAAGGTATTACCCTCCAGTCAAACTCTCGCCGAGAACGTCATTTCGTCGTTTTCTGACCAAGAGCAACCAACTGAGCGTTACAGCGCAAAAGCTGGATTTTTGCGAGTTAAGCTCACCATGACTCTGAATTCCGAACACTGATCAAGTTTTTCATCCTTTATCGATCAATCGATAAGACGGTGGTTCAGCGCTGCTTCAAAAGTTCCTTACAGTTGATCGCAGAGATCGACGATAGTATGTACAGAAATATCGCCCTCTCTTAGGCCTCAGCCACGGAGTGTCTCTCACACCCGAAAGTGGTTTATGATGAGGTTTTCTTGAAAGCACACTGTTTGATAAAAGCCCGCGATCAGCTTGACGCTTTTGCGCAGACACAAATTGCCATGTAATCATAGCAAGAACATCGGCGTGTCCTAAAGAAATTTATCTGAATTCTAGCGCGAATATCATTAAAAAAATACTGTAATACTTTGATAGAGAAACTTTCTACTCAGAAAGGCAGGATTTTCTGGAATATTTGGAGAATTAACAAAAATCAATGAGGAAGAGCCTTTCAGGAGTTGCATCGAGGAGAAATAAAAGCTGAATTCAACGCATTGGGAGCTTTTCAGTCCCTAAACTTTTTCAAACGCTTATGCTATGCTGAACCATTGAAGTTTTTGAAAGGAGTTATTCTACGTTCTCTCCTTAGAAAGATGTGATTTTTTTTTTTTGTAATTTCTAGCACATCAGCGGTATAACAAATTGAGCGATGTGTTACTGCTGTGTGGAATCAGCGAAGATATTTCTTTGCCTGTCATAAGTGGAACTTAAACGAGTCACTGAAAATGTTATTCCCACTCAAAATAAATCATTATAGTATTTAAGGACGGTCGGCTACATGCGCACAGCAGTAAACAAATTATAGCAATATTTAGATCGGGAGAGACACTGAATCCGAAATGTTTTTGGTTAAATACGTAATTGCCCCGATGCGGCGGAAGTTTGTTCTCTGCTATCCGCGTGAACAATAACGTGTGCACGTTAGCCATTGTCTACGAGTTTCACCTTAGGATGCTCTAATGCACACTCCGCGCAATGGATAATGGACATTCCCAACGGGCTAGCCAATTTTTTAATGCTTTATTTCGCCTGAAATTTTGCCAGTGATCGCCAAAAGTATGGCTCTATATGGAAAGCGAGATAATGCCGAACTTTTCGAGCAATGTTTTCACTCACTTTATATTAGAGTAAGTTTCGGTGAGGGCATCGCAGAGACTCTTCCAATTCTTTGAATTGATTTCCTAATTTAATCGAGATCTTTTCTCGAGATATGTTTATGCAAAACGAAGAACGCTGGAAAAAAGTCAACCACATTTCTTACCATTCATTATAAAGAATGAGTCGATTGCTTTTTCACTTGATACTCCATAATGGCTCATCTTTTCATCGAATACTCAAAATGAAAAGTTGTCAAGCAACCTCACCCTTCGTCTGCATAAACAAGTTAGAAAACTTTCGCGTCGTTATAGCATGATGGCTTTTCGATGTTTAGAACAAACAGATCATAAATGGGATGAGAGGCAACTGGTATAAAGCGGGTGTTTTTATTTTTCGGTTCGAGTGAAGATCGCCATTTGCATGAAGATTCGAAAAAATTCCTTTTGAACTCTTTTTATCGTGGCATTTGGGGTGATTAGTTTTGGTGGTGTGCCATCATAGGTCCAACAAATGACTGTTCACAAGCTTCTGATGGTACGGTAAACTGCTACCAACTAATGTAATCCAAAATGAGATGATGATCCACGTTGCGAAGGGACAGAAATCGTGACCCTCCAGTACCGAATACTTGCGCCAAAAGTGCTGTCCGTTGATGTTTTACGCGACGGGGCACGAAAAGTCGCACTTGGTATGAATTTTGAAAATTTACATTCACTGAGTTAGAATTGTTCTCAATTTTGAGCATATTTTCCAAGCAAATATCAACTCAGAAATTCATCTCCGAGTTGACTTTAAACGAATGAAATACTATGTTGCCAAATGCTACCGTCTGAATTGAATCGCGAAAGAAAATTTGGATGTGTCGTCCAAGAATTCCATTCACTAATATGGTTCTAGTCGGAGATACTATTGAAGAACGACTTCCTGACCTTTTCCTCAGTGATTTTTTTCCTTTCTGACTATCTTGCTAGGGTCTCCGCGATGCAGCGATCTATATCTCCCCGCCAGCTGAGCCACCAGGATCGATACAATGAGGGTATGAGATGACAACCAATGCGTGGTTACAGTACGGTCGTCAAGTATGTAAAGTTAAGTGAACATAATGATGCGGTATAAAAACGAATATTGTGTGAGATGAACAGTTCTGAAAATAGTTTTGACTGCTTGAATGGATAAATTTGATGGCATAATTCCTCTTGATGGTTGGAAATGCAGATAGAAGCAATGAGATATGAGGTATCGTGGGATTCTGTGACGCAGTACACAGCGAGCTGAGTACTGAACTGCTGGTTGTTGCTAATTGAGCCGAAGCTGGAGGATAGCAAGTATGTTAGGCTATGGAGAGGAGTGTGAGGTGGTGAGTTAGTTGTGGGGTTAACTGTTAAATGGGAAGAGGTAGGTTCTGTAGATAAATATATATTGCGTCGAAATACAACAGTTTTGTCAAAATTTTGGACTGCACTATTCTGCTCGCTTTTATATATCTTCAAGGTGATCGGCGAACGAACGAAAGTCCTAGGGTCATTTCTGTTGCGAAAATCACAAGCAATTAAACCCTGTGAAAATTATAGTTGTGGATGTTGTTTGCTATACTTTACACTTTCACACGACAAGCGCTAAAGCTTTTGCGGTGACTACGGTCATAATTTCCAACAAGAGCGTCCTTAATACAGATAATGTCATAACTTGTAGCACCGGTGCCGTTTGTATTAACCAAAACTGGCATTAGCGGCACTACTTAAGAAGCTTCACTGTTACTAATACTGTTAGGGGCTGACACCGAACGGCTCTGTAAAAAGAAGTGCTCCCTGACAAGCTCACCGAAGGAGAACATTGAAGAGCCCTCCAACTCTATCCGGAGTCCCTGCAAATCTTTCCTACCGGTTCTTTTTCACCGCAACTTTTTGTAGGGACTCCGCTCCAAAAAAACTATCTTCCGAACGGTCTTCGCTCATCGAAAATCCTCCTTCTACACCATCTCTTGATTGTTTCAGCGCAAACTTATTCACCATGACGTGATGATCGTAGCAGAATAATGAACTTCTTGGATTGATTCGGCAAATTTGCGTTCTCTTTTAGTTAGCTTCAAATGGTTCGTGTCTGGCTCGCTTTCTCGAAAAAAACTTTCATCACGTACTAGGTGATCATGGCGGCCATCATTAACACTTCTCACTCAACCGTGATCAATTTTGACATTAAAGGGACTATGACCTTAAGATCTTTGCTGAAAATAAAAAAAATTTGAGCGTTTTCATCGATTAGTTTGTAGCAACCAAAAATTTAAAGGAGTGCTTGACTGAAGGTTACGTTTATGTCGGTATCCTGATGGCATGAACTGCACTATGAACGTGACGAATGAAGATTTGTATATCTGGGATCGCATAAGTCGTTGTTTTATATAGATATGAGTAAAATGGCACAAAATCTCGGCCATGAGACACGTGCATAACAGTCCAGTGCAGATTACTTTCTTAGACTTCAAAAACAGAATGGAGTATTATATTCAAAAGGCATATATGTCAAAAAATGCATCTGTACATAATCGTTTAGGGCGAGCCACTAGAATGAGGGAATAAAATTCTGTTTCAACGGGCAACACACAGTCAAAGAAACCTTCGAAGAGATGGATGTCGATGTCAGCCTTAATGAGATATCCCACGTTGCAATGCATGACAAGATGGAATGCTATCAAGTAAACGTCGTTTAAGAGAATGTACGCAATGGTTCATAAGTTCTGAAACGTTCTAGCAGAACAAAGTGAGGCACCCTGGTTCTGAGTGCTCCAAGAACCGACTATGTCATTCATTACTGCGTTCTCGATCGGTCCACACCACCGCACGCAAATACCTTTTTAAGGGAAAGACGATGGAGTCTATCTGGGATGGAGTTCACAAATTCCTACATCAGCCACCCACCCGCCGTAGTGCAGTCGTGGGGTTGTCACATGGCAACATGAATGCGTCTTTCATAAGAATAAATTGTTCGACGCAAATATACCCATTCCATTCTCTGACCAAAGCTTATTCTATCGTCGAGTATCAACTAACAACCTCATAGTACATACAACGTTCCTTGGTAGAGTTCTTCCTTGTACTTGTTCCAGTGCACGCCGCACATTTAGCAAACTTCCGGAGTCTAAAGTTTTGCTAGCTTGAACAAGACTATATATTTTTATTACTTCGGGAACGTGACAGCCGTTTTCAAGAACTGATCTGCTCCTTCTAGTAAGCGGACGTTGCTTAAGGGTGTAGGCTCACTGTTTTGGCCTTCAACCCTTAATTTGTTTCTGAAGGATTCGCAAATTCCTTTCCTTTCGAGGCTCGATCATATCCTGTGTAATCAGGCAACAAGACAAGACGTTAAGATTTTTGTTAAGCCTTTAAAAAATCAACAACAGTAGGGCGGAGCGGATAACACGACGACACGGGATATGTCGCTCCGACAGAGGCTTGGCAAACTTCAGTTTTATTATCTCGAAGAATCTACTAGCATGAACCCATTTGCAGGAAAATTTTTCTCAGAAGCATCGGTCGTGTCAACCCTCTGCAAAGACATACTCTTGAAAGATTTCTGATCTGGTTTTGGCAAAAGATGTTCGCCTCGTTTCCGTGAAGCAGAAATTATCAAGCAATGACCACTCAAGCATTCATTTTTTATATGAAAATGTTTATGCAACATCTATGTGGATGATTTACACGAGCCTTGCGGCGTGTAAATGGAAAGATGCTAACGTAATACTAGCTCAGAATAATTGTCACAGATGCCATATGAGATCAATTTACACTAAATAATTTCCTAAATAAGGCATACTTTGGTTATGTTCCTTAGCATTCCACATTATCGCAATTCGTTTCTTGCCCAGACGTCTGCGAGTCCGCATTGAATGTGGGAGTTCAGACCAAAATTCTATACACTGATTGCGCAAAGACTTTTTATTTGGTCTCTGGTTGGACGCAGCTGTTGAAACAAGAAAAATATGGCATCACCAGCTCTTAGTTAAGGTGTGTTTATGTGGATGAGGCTATTAAGTAGGAATAGCATATAATTAATTGTTCAACCTAACAGCCAATTCACAGTGTTTGGCTACAAGGACATATCGGACTATCTAAGGTTCCATTTTTTTCGGTATATTAGCGAAGTCTCTGATAACATTTTAAGTTACTACTGGATTGTTTGTTGATGGCTTCGAAATTGACTGTCCATCGCATATCCTGCAGGATAACCTTGATGCATTTGCCATCGCGTCGAAATTATGGCCGTCAAATATTTCCCATGAAAAAATATTAAATAACTCAAGCCATCTTTCGGCGTGAATGTTTCCACAGGCTAAAAGGTAAGTTTCTTTCTCCTACAGGCAACGTTTACGAAGTTGGTGTTATGATGGATTCTTAGCCTCAATGGAGATTGCATTGTTCCGCTGTTGTTGGAAAGTGGTCGCATCCCTTCATCGTTCAGAGGTCTTGTTGCGTCTGCGTTCCTATGATGCAGCTCTCACTGAACTTCTTTAAAAATGAATATAGCACGAATATTTGATGTGCTCGATGAGTGAGTGGTTAGTTGATTGATTAACTGACTACCTGACTAGTTGATCACTTGAAAGGTTGATCGACTAACTGATCGAGTTAATCACTCGATCAGCTAGTCGATCAACTAATTAATTAATTAATTAATTAGTTGATTAGCTGACTCGTTTGGTTGGTTGATGACTGACTGAGTGGTTGATTGATTGATTGACCGGTCGATTGACTGAGTAACTGAGCGGCTGAATGACTGACTGAATGACATACTGCATGAATAAGGACATTTGTGCGTCCCTATTCATGCAGTTCATGAATAGGGATACAATACGAAAGCGTTAGCGACATTTGTGATTCTTTTAATGCAGAGTACAACTACGGTCTGAACGCTTTAAACTTCTGAGGAAGAGGAGGTAGAGTGCTATCATGCGCGCTGTCCACGACTTGAAGGCACTGACTGTACAAGAGCGGAATGAAGACAAATGCGAAAGATGATATTAGTACAGGTGAGCCACTGAAATCACTTTCGCATAGGACTACATCCTGTGCTAACAGAGATGGCTGACAGAAATGAGTGAGGTTTAGAAAGAAAGCAAACAATCTAAAGCTTATTGACATTAGGGAAATGAAACAAGCTACCTCGCAAGAGGAAAGCAGTTTGATGAGAAAGGCAGCAGTGACCCATTCTCAAGTCAAGCTACAGGCAAATAAATGGAGCGAAATATCTAGAGAGCAACTGCTTTAATAGTGAACAGGCATTGCGCAGAATCGATTATTGCAGCCAAAGCTGAATGGTACAATTGCAGTGTTAGGTAACGTTCCTCTACAAAAGCGCCGGATGGCAAGCCAACATTGTACTTTTTTTGCAAGACAGCATTAAGGAAGCACAGCTGTAATCGAATTGTCCAAGTGAAGAAATCAGTTCTGTGAACATACAAGTGCTCAAACTAAATTATTTCAAGCCAGTTTAACAAAGAAATAGCGCCACTATTAGCACTTATGAATGCCTAACACACTCGTGCATAAATTGTATCAGTTTGCTATCGAAGCTGCCCGAAGCTCACATACGCGCTCTTCCACTAAGCTCCAAACAGTCACTGCTCGCCCTCACCATTTGAACAAGATGCAGCGATGGAACAGTTCACTTGCCATATAATTCAGGCGTCTACATCGATCCTTATGTGCGCCTAACAGCAGTGAATTGCCCGTCTAGTACGTGAGAATCGGGGGCGTAGAAAACATGCGCGCGTAAGTGTTCCGCTTGAATGAAACGACGGGCAATCGATGCTAGTTGGCGAGTACCACGGACCAAGTGTGTGCGTACGTGTGAGTGTGTGTGCGTGTATATGACTGTGTATCTTATAGCCTAGCTTCTCTCTGGCCTCATCTGGGAAGCTTAGCTCTGCTAGAAAGGCCTACGTCTGCCGACTCAAGCCTCATGACATGACGTTCGCACCCTCTCCAATTAAACGTGTTATTTCGACGCGTGATGATGTCTGGTAGCTGTGTGGTCCAAGATCTCTTCAATAAGAGATATGTGAGTTTGTGTGTGCATACCCAGCTGCTCTCTAGGCAGCCGCTGAGTCCCGCCAGCAGCAGGCTGCCACAGTGCGCGGCTTGGAGCGCAGCTCACGAATCGCCGAGCGCTCGCGAGAGCACGCTGCGGAATGAAGCGTGGTGGGAGGAGTCGGGAGGGTTTTTGAGGTATCGAGTAAAGATAGCGGTGAGAGAACGGATAGACGAAAACGTGCTAATCCACGCTTGTTCATTTTGAGCTGCAACAGCGTGCTGCCTTCGCGCAACCACCTGCGACCTGAGCGTCCTTCAATAGCTTCGCTTTTTTGCTCTTTGCACCCTGCAGTCATCCGACCGCTTCTCCCAGCGAAGGTTTGACTCCTCGGAAAGGCGCATCGAAGCGGTATTGGGCATGTATTCATAGTTGCGCGAAACGCATAACCCAAAAACGGATCCATAAAGAAGAGGATCGAATACAGATGCGGTATTCTCAAAAGAGTGGTCGAGCAGCGTGCGTCGACGCTGCTACTACCGCCAATTTACGCTTCGTGACGGCTGCATATTCATAACTGCTTGCTGCTACCATTCCCCCTGCTGCAAAAACGTCAGAACCAGCTCATTGCAGGCCGTTGTGCTGCAGGTGCTGCATCTTTACGCCGTCCACATCAAGCCTTTCGCCACTCTTAGCGTTGAGTGCATTCGCAACAATGGGTCATTGTGCCTCGCGCGATCAAAAAGATCAGAAAAAGCTAAATCGTCGCATTGATGAGCAAATCAGAAAGGATCAGTCGATGTCACTACGCATCATCAAGCTTCTTTTGCTCGGTCAGTTCACCAATTTCAAGTGGTCCTTAGCCAACAGTACGCGTCATATAATGTATTTTCCTTCATTCATAGTTTTGTGATCCTTTAAAAAGCAGCATTCTGCATGTTGGATGAGTGTTCCTAATCAGTCTGTCCGATATTTCTTCTATTCTTTTTTTCTTAATATGAAGTGATTATCGAGCGTTTGTTGCTATTGGGTTAAACCAACAAAATGATAGAACAAGACAAGACATGACTAAATGATGAGCATAAAACTACCGTTCTAAATGAACAAGCGTTAAATTGTTGGCATAGAATCAGCGCTTACGTATTGTTGTTGAAAGTGGTGAAATCGTATTATCTAAATCGTTCAGCCTAACGCTTTGGCACTGAGTAAGAACTCATAAATATGTGAAAAAAAAACGCGTTGCCGAAGATATTAGGGATGCTACTGCAATATTTTCTAAGTAAGTCTTCGTTCATTTTATTTTTAGAACTGGTAATGCGATAAAGTGCATTAGGTACATGCAGCCTCCTTAAGTTCACTGCCATTTGCTATAAGCGCGCAAACTGTTCCGATGAGGCGATGAGGACTACTCTGTTCGATGACGCTGATTAATTTGATATTGGCCTATTGCATTCGTAAGCTGTGGAATCGTTTAGCCATCAATTAATCGATCTTTTAAAGTGCTCGGTCGAGTCCCACATTTTAAGCCATTTTTAATATGAGTAAGCACAAAATGAACGAAGAAACCGTGCCCAATTTCTGCTAAAAACGAAGAAGCCTGACGTTTCGAGTCAAGGGGAGGAGAATCGAGAGGCGAAAACGAAACAGCTCAACCAAAATTCCAAGCTCTCAAGCTGATGAATGATAACGAATTCCTGTTCATTTCAAAGGTAATTTTGAGTGAAGAGGCACCACGTTATTGGTGGAAAGCTCCTACGGAGCGCTTTTCGGCTGAACGGATAGCGTTACTATGGGGGAGGCGGATGCGTCGAAAAAAAACGCGTGCTTTTGCCGAGAAGCGTCGGAGTGGTGGGAGATTGTGGCGTACCATTTACGCTCACTTTCTTTTTTAAAGAACTAGGAGTGAAAAATATGATGGACAGTGTCAAAGTTGTTTTGTGTCTATTGCACATTAGCTGCGAAGACACGAAACTCATACGCAGATATTGTCAGGTGCAATGTTATGCAAGCGTTTTCTATTGTAGAAGGGGCGAGGGCGGAGGGAGGGAGGGGATGCCGAGTTCTTACTTACTTTCTTTGTTTCCTTTCTTCTCTCCTCTTCTTCCTCCTGTCATTATATCCTTTCATCCCTGTCTTCAAACTTACCGTGTCAGAACTGAGCCGCTGTTCCCTCTTTCTATCTGGTTCGCTCATTCACAAAAATGCCATTACTTGGATACCTGAACCAGAGTGATTATCAACATATTTCATTAAAGCACCTTTCTGCGGTTGCTTTCATTCTTGCTTCCTTAAAACACTTTTATTTAATCCATCACAAACCCGCTTATACAGATTTTATAAGAAAATGATCCATTTTTCACGCTTTTTGAAGGCTGTTGCAGCATGCGTTTTTTACTGATCCAGTGGCTCCAAATCTCGGACCAAACATATACGATATTGACGTTTACTGAATAGAGGCATCTGCGTCCCAGCGTAACCTCACAATGATAATAAGTTTCCCGTTTACCAAGGTAATTTTTTTCATAGGTTGTGTCAGATGCAGTTCTAAGCGAATTTCTAGTCAAACAAATTTTAAAACCTTCCAGCCGCTTATTAGAAAACATACGAAACCTTTCTTCATTGATGTTGAATAGTTAATGAGAGCGTACGCATATTGCGAGCTTTGTGGCTTGTTCTTGTTCCTTTTGCATGAAATGCAATCAAATCGACTACGATACTTGCTTTATCCAGCTGCAGCCACATCTTTTGATCACTCTAGTAAGGCTTTCCCATGTTGACGCTCACTTCAAAGAGCCGGATTTTTATGTATTATAACACTGACTGAGCACTGATATGTGAAGTTATGTGCTTTTTTCGGGTGCATGTCCAAGTTTTTTTTTTCCCACACAACTCCATCCAAGCGTGAAGGCAGTTTAGATTGTTTACGTGAATTCTTTCATCACAGCTACAGAGTGCTTTTTACAAATTCAAGTTTTAATCACTAAATGAATGACAGTATGAAATTTTAGACTGCATACTACAAAACCTTCACGGAGGAGAAGAATATAAAAACTGTTGTCTTTTATGTACTGTTTAGTTCCGTATAAAAAAAAAAAGAATTCCACGGAACAAATTCATTCAAAAGCAAAGCTTTTGGCCATTCAGCTGGCATACGCTCTGCTAGAAGAATTTGGGGAAAAAAATTTTTTTGTTTGCTATTTAAGCGCATAGCACAAGTGAACGCGTCGAATGAGTTGAAGAAATTTGTTCGACAATTTGCTTATTGCAATTCTCTGTGCGCATCGCTAATGAGAGACGACCCTGGTGGCCACTAATGCTGCCAAAAGAATGTCTTGTAGCTAAGTTCAGAATCGTCTGCTGCTATCTGCATCTCTTTTGTTGTCATGAAAAAAAAAAGTTCACCACTTCTAATAATACCATCGCTGAGCGCTCAACATTTTTGTTGACACCAACGAATTGTGCTGATCAAGAGAAGTGCCTAAATTTCGATCAACACTATCAGTGTGCTGCTCTTTAGGTCTATTTTTTGTTTCTTTAGTAAGCCGATAAAATGTCGTAGTAGCTTCGTAGAGGAGGAGAATATTTTTTTCGTTGGTGGCTGTAGAAATCACTGCAATGAGTGCTATGATCACTGAAATATGCTGCAATCTTTGGTTGATTGAAATTCTTAGGCAGCCAGCTGAATAACTTTTCGTGTTGATTTTGTTCCGTAAGCTTGCTTCGCATTTAAATTCGAGTTTTCATTTGCAATGAATATGACGACATCATCGTTTCGCTAGGTCTCATTATGCATTTGTGTAAATTTCCATTTCAACCAGAAATTATCGAATTGAGAGCTACAAAATTTGGTGCATATAAGTGTTATACAATAATCCTTTGCACCAATGTTCGAGATGACTCATCAACTTTAAAGAGAACTGTGCTCCTTCAAATGTGCCGAAAAATTTAGACGCGTTCTGCAGTCGATCGGGTTTTCCTTTCATATCAGTCGGTTCAAAAAAATCTTTTGTAGATTTATAAGAGCGGTTAGATTAACAAAAATGTAAATGCATTACTCCTGCGGAATTGAACTCCAGAGGCACATATCTTGACACCTCATCTGGCACGCTTCCTCACCTCAGTAGATTAATGGTAGCATTCCTTGATATTCGTCGAAGATAGCTTCGGATGAGCAACCACAAATGTCGCTCGTTTGATAGAAGCGATAAAAAAATTGCCACCTGTTAAGCTACCTGCGTTAGTGCTATAACTCGCAGTCAGCAACACTATGCTTCGTCTTTAGGTGCAACCCAATATAATTCGAGTGAAAGTGCTGTTTTTTACTTGTCGTTTCTACTCAGCCTGCATATATATATAGCTATTAACTCTATAACCATGATCACATACAACATATAGTACGCAACAATTTGGGTTAGTTGATAACTTCATTAATCGTCTGATGGACGATCATATCGCACTGCCTTCTGTCTGCTGAATGAAACGCTGACTAAGTAAGCTTCATTTAATCCATATTTCTTATCTTATTTGATGCCAAAAAATATTCGGAAGAATGGAATATCCTGAAATGATCGACTAAGCATTCATGTGGAATGAGCTATTCAACAAGCGAAGGAACTCTTTTTGGCACTTTTTAGAACATAAGAACTAGGTCACTCGAACAAGGCTTCTCTTTTGAAATCATAAGGTGATAAGCCATAGGACAGAACTGATTCACTGCTGAGCAGTGTAAAAATATACAATACATAATACAATTCCTTCTCACTAGCATGAATGGTGAGGAAATGTAAATGCGAAAACGCCTTCTTGAAATCCATTATCGTTGATTCGAAACAAATGTAGATGTGGACAAGTCGAACGGCATTAAATTTTGCAATTTTGCTAAGGACCGACCGACTAATGGAGCAAGTTCTCAGAAAATAGTAAAAAAAAGCACTCACTAATTCTTTGACTTTTTTGCACTGCAGAAGATCAATGAGTCGATTTCGATGAACGCTTCAAACCGTTGATTGAAGCCGCCCTCGTTCACCAGATCAATAATCATCATTCCTCAGTGACTTGTTCCACTCATAATACTTCCCTATTTTGGTAGCCTAATTCTTATACCAAAATTTGAGAACTCACTCTAAACGAATCCACGCAGCGGCTATGCACAGATACGAAGCTGAGTGAAAGTTTCTTCTGTTTTAGTGAGTACTTACCAAATTTTCTATTTTCCGTCTATAAACCAACGAATATGCATATGAAATTTCAGTTACTTGAATTCTTGGGCGCTTCCAGGCCCGAGTTTGGACCATCTATTGAGAAAACATTTACTAAAAATATTAAGCGACACACTTTGGGAGTGAACCCAAAACTGATAAATCAGAAATATTCGTTGTCTAAAGAAAGTCTAGTCCCTGAACCATTTTTCATCATGATGGCTTCTTTGATCAATGGTTGAAATTGGCCCAAAGATAGGGAGAAAAGCACAAACATATATGCACTAGTGGCTGATCCCATAGTCCACTTATGAATCCAAATTTTTTTCAAAAACGCTTTTGCGAAATTAGTGAAGCTTCTCACATTGTCATAGTTTTAAATTCCATAGTAACATATATCGATGCTATTTTCAGGAATAGATTTCAGTACTAGCTCCAAGAAAGTCCAAAAATTTTTACTTCTGTAATTATTCAAACAGCTAGAACAAAACCTCCATACGATGAGAAATTCATGCAATAAGGGCTTTAATGACTTGCTATTAGGTGTAAATATGTGTGTGCTGAACATGTCTTGCTCTTTCTTCACTTGAGCACCTTAACCGTAAAAGATATGGATGAGTCACTCATCTGGAATTTTCACAGCACTTGCTGTTTTGCTGTAACAACAATCAAATAAGGCTGTGAGCATCATCGCTTTTTTCAACGGATGGTAGTTTTCTACTTCGAAATATTGTCAACCGAATCATTTCTTGGAATGTAGCGCTGAAGGAAGTGACCTGAAACATGATACAAGGAAACAAGCGCAACAAAAATTTCACTCTAATGATTTGCTTTGCGTTACTTGGCGACAAATAAAGATTCTGTAGTAATATTTAAAAGATTCAACAACCTAAGACACAAAATAATGAAATTGAAAAGAAATGGAAGAAACGGAAAGAAGACACAAAGTCAACGAGATCGTGATAATAGTCAAGAAGCTAAACTGTTTAGCCGTCAACAGCATATTTGCAAGCTAAACTGTTTTTAGCCGTCCATAGCACCTTACCGTACGGCTAATTCATGCTGAAACCAATATGCATATCACCAAATTTAATATGCGAAATGTAATGTTTCTAATCACAGATCGTGTTTATCAAGACATTGTTGCGATGTATGAAATTCTATTGCAGGCTGTGTCAGCTGTCAATAGATTTTCAAACTGTCAGCGAATAGCTTCCAGATGTTCAAAGCTTTATTGGAAATATCTTTGATATACATGAGAAATATCAATTATTATCAAATAATATCCATAAGCAATAACAAACATGAGAGGCAAGAAGCATTTACATCATGACAATGAAAAATAACAGAAAAGATAGAAAGAAGAAAGAAAAAAGTGGATGCAAACTCTGTTAGATGACACACTTAGAAAGTGCAATCTATTTTTAGGAGAGAGAAAAGCAGAGAGAAGAAGGAAATGAAGGGCTTAGAAAATAATTCATGCAACTAACGAATCATCAAGTGTTTATAGGATAGCATATGACAATGACGTGGTTCGTGAATTATGTGAGGGTTATCACTCCAAACGACACCCTGTGGGCAGTGCACTGCGTAAATTTGTAACAATGTATCTGAAGTGAAGCCGCGACCCATATATGGCCGATAGTAGGATTTTTTAAAATTTCCAGAGAAATATGTATCAACGAACGAATAGCGTCATAAAGAAACATCAAGTTGAATTGCATACAACTCAGCGGCAGTGCAGTAAGATGAGGTTTTATGATTCGATTTGCATGTATAGACCGCATCACAGAACTTTCCAAGCACACTTATGTGAAGAATCTTCAAGAGCAAGCGAAGCAAACTTTGCACATCTTGAACATTTGCAATAGGTTTATCAGGGGAAAATGCGCAATAATGTTCGACAGTTAGGGCAAACGTGCGTGATGAACGGTGTACGTGGTCTATTTCTGCAAAAGATTTGAAGAAATGTGTTAGCTGTAACATACATAAGCTATTGAAGCAAGTGCATCCCGCATATTCCATATGCTTTAAGAACTCTGCTACCATACTGCACACTCTATTACCGCATTTCGACTTCCATTGTGTAATAACGAAACACTTTTCAATAGACAACACATCGCAAAATCTCGGACCCTTCTTTCAAGAAGTAGAGTTCTTAATAACGAACGTGCTAGAAACGTCTCAAACGTGACATTCATGAGCTTCGCCTTATTCAACGAATAGGGCACCATGAAATCACTAACGCCTATTGATAACTCAGTGATCAAGTACTAACTAGTTTTCTATCAATCAAAAATCTCATTGCATCGTGCGTTCAGATAAATAGATCGTCTACACGAAATACTTAAATGTAGTAAAGTTGCTTTACACATCATACTGCAGCTTAACAATTGCCAATCACATGTGAAGGGCAAATAAGAAGTTATACGTCAGTGTTGTCTCAGACAAGTTCGTATGTCGCATTTCCATCAGGGAACCGTTCTCATGTGGTCTATGCTGTTTCGCTCTACTACTAGTAATTTTTGGGAAATTTTCTACTCTTGGTATGCTATTGAATTTAAACGCAATTAGTGCAATACAGTCATTCTGAGTGAAATGTAAAGAACTGCACTTGCGTCGGACACTGCAGCATACTTAGTTCAATGTAGTTGCCGTCGAGCTTCTAAAAATTCATTACAAATGAATAGGATGCGCTTTATAGATAATGCAAGAAGTGATTAGAATGACGTTCAATTATGTTCCTTTAGCTAATTTCTTAGCAGCAAGCTTCGTACAAAAATTATCACACATGGCATATTTATGCCCGTTTCAGCAATATTCAATCGTTTTTCTCTCGGTTTCGATTTTATAGAACGGGTACGCACCGAGTGACTCCTCATTAGAACACAGGCAAAGCCAAAAGATCGCCTAGTTGGATCGATTGCTCACCATTATCGTTATTTGCATTTTGAAATTTGCTTGCGTCCTAAAGTTGTTCTGATGGTTGCTGAAATTGCAGCATTTGCGTTTTTTTTTTTAATCCGCAGTGTTCTTGTGTTTTCGTTTCATTCGTAACACGAACTTGGGCTGGAATAATCTTTTTGGGAGCGCTAATGTATTATATTAAAAGAGTTTTTGTTATTTCTGGAAGTAACTTCATCCTTGAAAAAGTTGCAACATCAACTAAAAGTCGGATTCGTTCTTCGGGCATCAAACGTCCCACCTTTTTGATGGTATGGATGGCACATTGACACCTCTTGGAGGTGATTGGGGAATGCTTCTGGAATTACATCTTTTCTTTTAGAATTTTCGATGACTTTGACACATACATTTCAATTGAAGCAGAAAACTGTGGGCGCCGCTCAAACTTCCCTTTCCCAACATTTTACGCTTTTTTTTCTTATTGGGGCAAGTCATCCCATCAAACCGTTAATTAGAACGGATACTTCTGCTTTTTTATGCCTTCGAAAGTACTAACATTCATTTATAGACAGCACTTCGTTTGTAAGTGAGAATGCTCGCTGATAGTTGTAGCTATCAAAGTAATTAATTGGTGTGAATTGATGCAGCTGTTCTTCGAAATATTTGCTGCGGCAAATTTCTAAGGATAAAACAAAGCGTAGTACAGTATCAGAATCATATTAAAGTAGTAGCACTGGTTCAGAATTTTCTGTTAATTGTTGTTTCGCCAACATTGGTCATACTTCATCTATCTTGTTGTTTCCTGTTGCTTCAAATCCTTCTGCAATGAGTGATTATGGCCCAGTAACTCTTCCACGTTACATTTCTCACTTGACACATTACTTCAAGCGTTTTTCTTGTGGTCCTACGAATGTACGAAGAGTTCTTTCCAACTAACATGGACAACAAACATTTCTGTCCCAAACACCTCTCACAAAGTTGCAGAAATTTTTGTTTGCACGAAGAACTATGCGGGATATGCCTGCGCTCTAGAAATTCTGAAACACGTGGTCTAAAAGCAGAGGGTCATCTTCTGCCTAGTCCAAAATCTGTGTGCACGTATCTGTGTTTGCGTCTGCGTAGGTGCATCTCAGCGTATGCATGCGATTGTTTATGCGTCTGTGTGTGCGTGCGTGTTTTTGTTTGCGCGAACGCGTCGTTGTCTGTGTGAGTCTGTATGCATATGTGCATGCGCATGTCGGTTTATATGTGCGTCCACGTGTGTGCATACGTGTCTCTGATCTGCGTGCATGTTTTGTGTATCTGCTCACGTGGGTCTGCGCAGGTGCGTACCTATGTGCGTACGCATGTGTTTGTGTGTGGAGATGCTATATGACAAAGCGCAAAGCGATGTTTTTTTCATAGCTGTGACATTTCATCAGAGAATCAAGCGCGTTGTTGGCATAATGAAGGGGAAAGCGAGCTAGTTGGGCAACTGGACTGGACAGTGCTGCAAAAACGAATTAGCTTCCGGGCACTTTAGCTTGCCTAATCGACTAACGCAGGAATAGTTCGATGAGCTTTTCATGCACGACTCATTGTGCATCAGTGTGCATGTGCACTCGAAGGGTGTAACCAAAAACATTTAAGGGGTCTTACAGTTGCACAAGGTTTCTTCATAGTACAATGTTCTTGCGTATTCAGAGACTGTTCGAAACCGCAACAAACCTGTTATGCTGAATTCCATTCAGTTAATTCAGCGCATTTTTTTTCACACGTTCCCCTTCTCTATTTAATTTTCTCTGTGTCTTTCTTGTTATCTCTGTGCATTGCTGCATGCAGATATAATCAAGAAAAGCAAAAGCCTACTTAATGATTGTCATGCATTCCTTATTGAGGAAGTTCATTTCACTCACAGATACAAGTTCCTTCAAAAATTTTTTTCACGGAATATCTTCAGATTCATGATAAAAATTATGAAATATTCCACGAGCCTTTAGCAGTGATCTTAAAGACATTTGAATTGATTTTCCAGAAATTTCTATTATTCCACATTGAGGCACACTACTTTGACCCAACATTTCTCATCCTGAAGTGATGACCGAAAAGTGAAACAATAACGACTTCCACTGCTGAATATCACGACTGTTATTTTTTTCTGTTGCTATCATTATCACCACTATTCCTATCAATCATTATCGTTGGCACTGGTAATGGTAATAGTGCTGGTGCTGGTACTACTACTAGCATCGTTGCTATTGTTTATGGTAATAATAACAGCGGTAGTAGGAGCATTGGAAATATTATTGCTTCTCTACAAAAGGTTGATGATTAAACGAATTGACTTGAAAGAGCTCTTGGATTAGTTGTTATACTGGCCTGAACTCAACTGCATGAGTTCACGCAGCATTCCAAGTGAATGTCATACAAAATTCAATAAAACCTTCTAATTTCTCAGTTCGTAGTGTCACGTTTCACACGCAGCAAAGATCCCATTCCTTCTGCAACATATTCGATCATACATTCACCGCATCGCAGGGTTAGGTTTTAACCTTCATGCCATGATGGTCTCACAACCTTGTTCGGATCTCGAGAATGCCTTTCCTTTCAGCAGCGCTGTGATATCTTATATCGGATTCAATCATGTCCCACTGGCCAAGTGTTTTCTTTCTCGTTCTTTTCAATCCCTTATCGTGGTGGACGCTTCTTTCTGCGTAGCTGTTGTTTTCACTCATTTTCCAAGCCTGTTTTTTCTTTTCAAGAGTCTCCTTATGCTTTCAATTAGGCGCAGCTTCTCACCACTTTTTTTCCCCCCTTGTTCTTTTCGTGCTGCGCAGATGCGATGTGACTTTTGATCGTTTCTGCTGTGGAAGTCAGTCACTTCTGATGTTGGGATAGCTTAGCCTCACGCCAGATCTGCAGACAAATCGATATAAGGGTTTTCAATATGTGACATTCAGCTCATTTCTATCGTTTGTCTTGCTCACTTCGAACGGCATATGTGAAATCTGCTTTATTGCAAATGTTCAACCGGTCATTTCTCAAAAGCACGATTTAGAACATTCTTCGGAATGACTTGCTAATATATATCCCTCTAAGGAGAACTTCCACGTTTAAAGTATTTCAGTTAGAATTAGCATCTGTCAATGGTCTCAGAGCCAAAAAGTGCTCATTTCAAATGGGGGACACTTGCGTATCTCAATGCAGCGGGCTTCTCAACAATATCTTCCGCAAGCGACCAAAACTTACGCTGCAAACATTCTCAAAAGTTGTAGAGAGAGCAAAGTGGGAAGGTTGCAGAAGCATTAGCCGATCTGGTCGAACTGGTATTGCTTTGGTTACTAATCTCAGTGGTTCTAATAATATTAGTCAGGAAGACCTACAAGAACATGATTGATGATAACATTTAACGATTAGTATAAGCAAAGACCGCGAGCGCTGATTTTGCATGTTACACTTTGTGTGTAAATGCCAAACAGAGCGGTTGGGGACAGTTCCAGGGTTTGACTAACTTAGAAGTTCTTTAACTTGCAAAGATGCATGCAGTCTTACGAACACCTGCGATTGCTTTGCGAACTTTCCATGAGTTTAAATTCTGTGATGCAGTTTCGATGAGTAGCTTTGATTGATCTGATTCTCGAAACATTATATATGTATATTTATATATATATATATATATATATATATATACCAAAAGAACACTTTTATTCACAGCTGGACCGCTCAACACTACAAACAGCTACATTTGCAGCAAGTAATGTGCCTAACTGAAATTCATTTCAGGAGCTGGCGAAAGTGGCAAGAGCACAATACTGAAACAAATGAGGTACATAGTGATTTCTTTTTTCGTTTCCCATATTCTCATTAGCTCTGTGCTGTGGCATTCAGTGCGAAATTCAAGACGCGAATTTGTTGCGCTATGCAATTTCCCATTCACTCCAGAAAACGCTCATCTGGAGATCATCGACTGCATTTTATGGAACGCAATAAAGCGTTGTGCATACGACACTCATCGAGCATGCTTTCCATCGCAAACAACGCTCCCAGGAGATAATCATGACACATCCTGGCAATTTCTGTCTCATTTTCATCAGCGCTATAAGGGAAATCGTCTTTTGGCATCATGAATTTTGAAGAGCTGATTGCAGCATTTGAATATAACTAAACTTGGCGCATTCTACTATCGAACTCCACTGTTAATTTCCATTAAAAAGTTTATTTTGCTTAAATTCAAGACAATGCAAGAAGAAAACGACAATAATATTAAAGCTACAGAATTGAGCTGTACTCAGTGAATATTATGCGACTTGTAAGCTGCAGAACAAACATCTTAATGACTGCACAAACGTTAGACATCCAGAAATGTTGCTTCACAGAAATAGTTCGCAGCATTTCTTTGAAATTTTTGAACAAGCAAATTAGCAAGGAATTCACTAAAGATTCCACCGTAAAATTATGGCAGACACAAAGTTTCAACTCTTTCAATACTGTTGAAGGTAAATTCCTTGCTATTACATAATACACAGGGAAGATCCAAAAGAACAAACAATGCAGAGATAGGCATTTCTTCAATAATGTCCATCTCCATCTGACTTTTAGTTGAGTGATTATCTGTTCACATGTGATCATATTCTTGTCAATATGCTTCCTGAAAATTCTTGCAGGCATCATCTTCTTTCTACTCACATATTCTAATAAGAAAAGTGCAAAGTAGCAAAAAATGGAGAAATACATTGAAATAATTTCGTATTGTTCATCATTTCACTTAATTTTGATATTTAGCATTTTTTTTCCCCATAAAACACAAAACGAACAACGAAAAGTTATTTGAAGAGTTGAGAAAAAATCGTTTTCATAAACGGATTGGGGATAGAAAAATTCCTTTGAGATTAGTGCATATATCACATTCGTTAGCAATTTGCTTGCATAGCAAATGTCGTCACCATATAAGAGCACGACGTTGATAGTTGTTGACATGTGTGCCGATGAGCTGTCCCCTATCTTCGTTCGGTTTCATTGCATTTTGTGTAATGAGTGCATCAGTGATCTCCTTGCAAGATGGAAAAATTGACACTCAAAGCTTTTAAACAATAGGAAGCGAACATCTGTCGCATCTCCTCAACTTGCCAACAAATTCAATGCGAATAAAATAATAGCCGAAGAAGCGGCGCTCAAACGTTCTATAGTGATCAACGAAACGTTGCATTATGAAAGAGAACTCTACTTGCTCGTTCGTCTTGCGGATTTTCTCGTGCAACCTACAAATTCGAGAGTATACATATTTCGCATAAATTTTTCTACAGCAGGAATGGAAAAGGTTTTGCTGGTATCAGTGTCTTGGCAAATTCCGTTCCATTCAAAAATGCGCATTCATAGAATATGTGAAAGCTTGTCGTAATGACCATTGCCTCTTAGTGATTTTATTTGCTACGTGCATAATTAAAATATTTCGCGCTCAACGAGTATCATCATCTGATCGATGGAGCTCAAATACTACCATTATGTAAAATAGAGCTGAAATATAACCATTGTGTAAAATAATTTCACAGAAATAAAGTGTGAAACACTTCAACCTTCCTCACTTCAACCTTGTCATCCAGCTGTGAGATATATAACTCTTAGAAAACATAGATATCAGTTCATTTTTGCATAAATTTTAGATGAATGCTAAATATATGACATTGATTTTCAGAATTTTGCATAAGGATGGCTTTTCGCAACAAGATCTCGAGATGATTCGACCAGTTGTATACAGCAATTGTATACATAGTATGCTTGCGATTCTCAGGGCGATGTTTCACTTGCAAATTGAATACGGCGATCCCGATAGAGTGGTACGTAGGCCTGAAATGAACAAAGTGTCTCTAATCGCTTCGCTTAACTGCTACATTTTATCCTATTCTGTTTGCAATGTTACAGCTTATAGCTTTACTGCTTATTTGGTGATTGTTTACTTTCCTTGGTTGCCTGATAATACACGGCACCCGTTCTAATGGCATTACTAGAAAAATTGTCATAAATTTTGATTAAACAGTGTAAATTTGAAAAAAATGTCTCTGAGCTGCTTCAATTAAGTGCTACTTTTTTCGTACTCGCAATATCGCGCCTGAATTCTATTCATCAGCTCGGTCGATTATCATATCTTCCGGAATGCAGAAATGTCAGACTTGGTTTCTATAGGCATGTAGTGTTTTGTTTCCTTACAAAAACAGTCTCAACTAGACTCAAACTGACTGCTGCATAAAACATTTCCTAGTTATCACTTCGATCAACGAAACGCAGAAACGATTATACGATGGAAGATGCTTACCAATGATTAATGTTTCACTTGCAAAGTTTGAGCAGAGGGAGAACTTGAAAATGTGATGTGAATGCGTCCCTTGGTTGATATCATATCTGTGTTTCATGCCACAGACAATCTGAACCTAGTGTGAATTATCTTCCACCCCAAAAAAAAAGGATGCATAAGTGCACTGATATGTGTTATGACGTAGCGACCTTCTATTGATTACTCAAGCTGCAGCTGTTTGGAGTCTAGGCGAGTTTTGGGCAAGGTTTGAGATGCATCTATATATTCTATCGATTTGTCTGCTTCTCGATTTTCACAATGAGTCGAGGAGTAAAAGTGGGCAGCGTCAGCTACTGTGGAAGTGCAACTAATTTACATCCTTAGTAAACATAGAAGAACCATTATCGCAGTTTCAGAGATGATTCAAATTTTCTCTTTCAAAACGTTTCATACCTAAAGTTCAACTCAACCGTGAAAGTACAAATTTTCAGCGTGACAGTCAGCTCGTCTTTGCGACAGTACATGCTAACAAGGAAGAACTTACCGAAGAACTGTCCGCAGCCATGCAAAGATTATGGATGGATGGCGGTGTTCGAGAATGCTATCGTAGGTCGAATGAGTATCAAATTGACGACTCTGCCAAATAGTGAGCTTTTCTGCTCCACCCAGTATTTTTTGCATGGTTCATCAACGTGGATGAAAATGATAGCCAGGGCTAACTCAAACGGTTGTTCAAAAACGAGGGTATTGTTTGACTTCATGAATGAAGGTTCTTCTAAACTAATTTCTTAAAAAAGTTCCACGACCACTACTGCATTAAAACGAGAATTATGAAATCCTGGAAAGCATGCTAAAAATTGGGTGATGGCGTGATACTGGGAATGTCGTAAGACGCTGGAGGGAAGCTATCTTCTTAAAAGGTACGGTATTATGACAAGACCTTGCTACCTGCAATACAGCAAAACTTTGAAGGTCTGTGAGCGGAATTCGATTCCTAACTTACCTTTTAAGGCCAAATCTGAACCTTACTACTACACTGAAAAAACATGAACTCTTGATATTTTTGGTAATATTTCGAAGGTGGCTGCTGTTGGGTCTCGTGAATAAAAAAATTCATGAATTACCTTCCCCTCGCATTAGCTTGCGACAAGTGTGACACCATAACAACGGTTATGAGCTTTTCGAAATTTCGGCAACTATCCTAGTCCGATGATCAGAATTATGCTGGTATCAGAATTCGATGCCGTCAGTTAGGCCTTATTGGGAACCTTCCTCTTATCTACAAGAGCCACGTGAGATAAAGTTTTACTCATTAAGCCTATGCAGTGACTCAAATTTAGAGATCCTAAAAAACTACAGGTCTGTTCACGCGCCGTAATGACATTTTGTGCTATGAACGTATAGCGCTAAAAATCGATAAATGGAGAGGTGTACTAGAGGGCATACCACAATATGCGCTTTTGCATTTCGCTCATCTCAGCAAGCCGTTCCACAATTTATCCATAAAAAGAAGAATATTTTTGCTGTTCTGGTTTGATCGCTCATGCAGACTCTTATGCAAAAGATTGATCGGATCGCTGTGAAATAAAAAGCCAATCGACGTGAAAGGCACGCCAGTTTCCGAAAAGTTGAGATATGTCTGACACTACTTCAATCGGCGTAAAATATTGTAGAAGTAGCCCATCCCGTGATTACTTTATAACAGTCAATTATCGTAACTCGAGCTGAAGCGATTCCCAATTTGAAATCAGCAAACAACAATATGCACGCATGCATACACATAGGAACGCTGCTGTGCAGGTAAAAACCAATTTTATTTTGCGGGAATATTGAGATGTGGCAGCATTGATGTAGAAAAAGATACATTACGTACTGTGTAGTGTGGCCGTTTTTTGAATATTTCACTGCTGTGGGAGTTGAATGCATAAGTGTATATCCTGTTTCCCTAAGCCTTTTTCCAGCTTCTTTGGCATGCTTTACCGATGTTCTATGTGCTTATTATCCACTTTCAAGTGTTTCTGCACAGATTTTCACAAAATTCATTATTATGGTGGAGTGACTGCTTATGTGTGCTTCTGCTTATCTTTTGTGCCGTCGTATGTTCTAAAAGCGGGAAAACCATCCTGGTTATTTTGTCAGATATATTTTGGCAAAACTATGCTTCATCAATTTAATTTAGTATATTTTGCGCTAAAAGAAAAATTTATTGAGATCTATTTAATATATTCGAAAATTTCTAAGTTCTGAAGAGTCAATTTATTGTTTATTATGTTTTCAAACTCATGAGATTCAATTTCAAACCCGCAATTTTTGCAATTTCTTGGGAATATGAAATTCCCTTTGGGAACCGAGTTAGATGCCTCGTGTGGGGAGCCACGTAGAATGTCCAACGGCTTTACGGAAAAGTTTACGTGTCCAACGGCTTTGCGTTTGTTTTTCCACTCAAGCATTCCATTATGTAAGGGCAGTAGGAAATAATGATGGGAGATTTTCACTTCTTCTGTGTATTTTTAGAAACTTCATAGTTTCACTGTGGGCTAGTTTGGACGACTTGCATAGATAGTAGCTTCAATGATCTGGAAAGTAAAGGGTTCAGAGGAAAACGCCACGATCTAAGACACGCTTGTACAGTTCCTGATTCCTCTTTTTTCTTTATTATATTCCCTGTGGGACTCATTCAACCGATGCTTCCATATTATGCTCCTGTGTCAGGCTCATCCGGAAACTGGCGATTTGAGTATGGTATTTTGTTTAAGATTCCACACCAACATTCAATCATGTTCAGCAAATGGCGCCATGGCATTTTTTCCATTTTTTTTTTTAACTGCAATTACCGAACATGCAGGAATATCCATATGCGTAAGTGTGAAACATTCGAGAAAAATTTTTGATTTAAAAAATCGGATGCTGGAAGTTCAGTTGAGTGAACAAGATGCATTCAACACTTGAAACCGATTTGCTTTTACGAGAACAAAAGACTGCTTGACGAAATGCGAATGAGAGTCCATCAAGGCGTCAATAAATACGCGCAAAGCGGCAAATGAGCAATCGTTTTCCCACGCAATCACTCAGTCGCGTTGTTACGAGCTTCAAACGCACAATGTTAGCAGAGAGCAATTAGGAGCATTCGCGTCCACTGTGTTTATAGGCGTCTGAAATGTGAGATGCACAGCGTGACGAGAAGATGCGCGGGCCCGAGACGGTGCTTTTTACGCATCACAACGCTCAACTCTGCGCCACTTTTCAAGTCCCACCAAATGCAAATGAAAAGTGCAGAGGGAATGGCAATATCTGATTAAAGTAGTTCGAATTTGTTTTTTAACTTTGAAAATTTATAAGGGAGCAGTAGCCTAACCGAAGAAACGAGTGCTGTCATCAACTACACCTTTTTTTCTGTGGTTTACGCGTTTGCAATGAAGCCTTCCATAAGAAGTGAAAAATGAAATATCTGTTTTAACATATCGATGAGATCACTCTGTGGAAATGACCATTTTCGGAAGAGCAATCTTCGAGTAAAGTGTCCCTCTTCTGCAAAGTAACACCATGAGCGGGCGCAGAGTCGAACTCAATTTATGCGCTCTGAACAAATCTGAAAGCAAGCATTTGTAATAAATATTTCGCTGTCCACTCGACTACTAAGATGCTCAGTGTTACTTTCAGCCTTTAGAACTGTTCTGCTTATTACTCGCTGATGTCGCAAGATTAAATCATTACAAGTTAATTTTGCTTGTGAAATATTTCACATATTTCATTACGAACTGAACATTAACAAACCACTCTAAGGTTCTTATAAATATCACAAATTTTTACTTCCGTCGTTCCATTCCGCCTTCCAGAAACCATGGGATTACGGAAGGGAAACACCGATCAAACGTAAAGCGACAAACGGCTGGGCACATTGCATGCATTTTATAAAGCACCTCGCTGAGCATAAACAAAGAATATTTGTAATCACCTGCGAAAGATGCTGTTTTAAAAAAGCCCATTAACGAAACCATTCCTTGTTTTAACCCATCAAACCAAATTTCACGGCCACTGCTTCATTACAACAAACCTTTTGAGGTTTTGGAATTTTTCGGCAACATCGCAAAACTAAGGCTGCTGCCTGACTTCATAGACGGGAGCACTTCCTAACATTTCCCTTCCTTTTCTTCCTGCAACGAAATTTCATGAACCACTGCTTTATTACAACAAGGTTGTGGATTTTATCGAGGAAGTCATCAAGTTCTCGTTCTGCAGATCTGCTTGACCAAATCGTCTGAATCACTTTAGCAAAAAAAAAAAAAAAAAAAAAAAATTCAATCACTCCGGGATTCGGACCATGGGACTCGCGATATTTTCATGCAGGAAGTTTATTAGTCAATCGTTCGACTACCACCTTCCACATGTTGTTAACGTTAGACTAGTCCTCTACGTTGCAACGTCATGACATTTGTAGCATGCAAGACGTTGAGTTTTTGAAACTCTCAATCAAAAGCAGTTGTTAACACCTAGAGTTTTAACAACTGCTTCAAGGCGATAATACTTTCAGTTTTTACAATTCAGGCACGAATCTACGTTCGATCCTCTTCTATGAGTTAAGAGTTCCATGAGATGTACAATGGTTTAAGCGAGTTCGCACCTTCCAAACGATTTGTATAGACCTTTAGTTAGGCCCCAGGGGAGGAACTGTTGTCGGCAGGATTCTCTGAAGTCTGGCAATTGCGGGAGAAGGAGATTGTCACTGAGGTTTTATATCAAAGCAGGGGTCGAACAATTTAATGTATTAACTGAGATGAGGAGCATTAGGGTGCTCGAGTCTTGCGCAGCCCCAGAGGCTGCAAATCGGCGGTCGAACGATTGAACAGTTAAGGTCTCCTTGCACACTACAATCCCTTTCTGCCTTGTTCAGCTGTGAGTCGAAATTCTTGTTTGATTCATTGGATCATGAAGAAGGGATAATTTGAGGTAAATTTTTTATGCCATGCTCTTCAATTTACCGTCTTTCGCTTGCATATGATCTCCTTGCGGACGCCCGTGGACACTATTTCCTTCGTCCAGTAGAGAGAAGACGATGCTTGAGGTTATAACAAGAGTGAAAATTCTTCCAATAATAACATAAATATTTTCAGTTTTTTGGACAATCTATCAAGGTTAAGTGCTCCAAATTATCTCCCAACTGAGCAGGACTTGTTAAGAACTCGCGTTAAGACGACCGGAATAACGGAGGTATTGTTCGAGCTGAAAGGACTTACTTTCAGGTAGGTGCTGCTTTCATCTGTTGATATGCATTATGTGAGTGTGGCTGCGGAACCAACCGTTACTGTTTCATGACCACTCCGTTTTGTGCATCCCTTATGTTTTTAGAGTTGGAACTCTTCTGCTGCTTTTCCACTGCTACCACGAACTTTTCAAATGAACTACAATTTTATTCAACCTCTTTGGTTAAAACTCTTTCGGTGCGAAGAAACCGTTCGACTACGACAGCACTGTTTAACAAGATGAGGTTTATTCTCATCAGAAATAGGGTGCAGTTTTTCTGGAGCAGTTTATGATGGTGAATTAGAAAATGCTATCCGTTTTTTCTGGAATTTTTCGGAAAGGCTTGGAATATTTTTCAAACGCACTCCTAATGAACAGTCCTAATTTTTTGGATTAGCGCCTGTTTGGAATGTAGGACGCTTACGATATGCCTCTGAAGGTGATCAGATAAAACTTTTTCCTGCAAATTTTTCTATATCCGGTGATTTTGCTTTGAATGTTGGAAATACAGGATCGATCAACTGGCCGCTTAATTAAAGCTGCGACACAATTTCCTGCATCAATCATTCACCTAAGTACCGATTTTTGCATTGTCTGCAAGCTCAAACAATTTGCAAGAAAGTGATTTTTCGTTAGATGCACTGAGAACTTAAGTTCCAAGTAAGTAACTGCCAACCCAGAAAACCTTCTCCAGATCTTTCCACTCATTTCCAGTCTTCAGCTTCAAAGAGTGTAAAGTATGACAAAACGCAGAAGTGAAGTCACACTTGAATGAGACATTTGCAAGCGGTCTTACGAGGGCTCGAAAACAAGAGCAATTTGTTTCGATCGGTTTTCCTTATATGTTGCAGCGCATGCCCTCTAATTTTCTCTTTCGGAAGATATATTCCTGTCATGCATACTTTGGTGTCCGAGGCATTTTCTTGTTCTTACCGCAATAGTTCACGCTTTGATCGAGTCGCAGTCGAGAATTTACTTAAATATCGCATTCGTATTGATAAAATATAATCTTCATCTGCTGTTGATGTTGAATCAAACTATTTTTACTGTTTTCGCTGTGGAATTGTCGTTTTGAACTGCCAGTGCGCTGCGAATGAATGTCAATTCTCCAGTGCTATTCCTTATGCACTTTTATCTTTAGTAGTGACATTTGTAAGAGCATCGTGTGGTGAATATCTCTCCATTCTTTCCTCGCAAATGTCCTCATTTACTGAATTGGACAGCACGGTTTGAGGGAACTGCATCCAAAAAATGTCCTTACTCTTCGCGTCTTTACTTACTTCCATTCTAATGGTATCATTTAGACCTCGCTGACATCGGGAAAAATGTATTCCACGACCGCGTTATCCGACAGAGGAAGGAGAATCTGTTCTATCACCCAGATACGATCTCCCATTAGTCCTTGTCACCCGGTAAGGAAGTGATCACATCATATTGCAGCTGTCGATTTCCACTAGTAGTTGAGCACTTCAGTTGGGTGGTGACGGGAGAATGCAGATGATGGCATCATGAGGTGTCAGTTAAGGGCCTTGCTTCAGCCGATATCGGCATCGAAACTGGACTACGGGGCATGCGTTAGCGAGTCATCATGAGGTGTCGTTATCCCTTTTCGATGTCATTATATTGTAATTTGAGCTTTCATATGGATTCTAAAGCGCTAACGCCGATAGTTTTCTCAGCTGTTGCTTAGGTACCCTGCAAGAAATTTATTTCATCGCTTCCTTATCCCGACAGTGTTCCCAATCAACTTTTTCTCACTTTCATTCTTATAACAGAATGTTCATTCATTAGTTCATTAATGTTCATTAATGTTTGCCATGAGATAGAACACCTGGCAATCGCTCAAAAACGCCTCATATCCAACTATTAGAGCAGTAATTATCTCAGAACGGGAGGAGATTCTAGCTTCCTGTGGGAAATGAAGCGTGGAATTTGTGCGGGTAAAAAGAACCCTACTCTCGGAGGCGGAATTTTCATGACGAACATTAGTCCTGATTTTTAGTTTGAAAAATGTATTGCCTGTTGCAAATCAGCTGGAACTTCTCAGACGCGAAAGAAGACGTTGCCATATGCCTCATCCCTTGGCTGCGTCAGCACTTCCGAAGCATAATTCCATTGCTAGGATCGTAAGTCAATTCTTTGCATTAGAGGAGGAAAACAGCTTAATTCACAGTACGCATGAAATGTTTCATATAGGACAACCTTTCATTTTCTGCTTCAGTGGGACTCTAGACAACGCTACGATCTTACGGTAGCCCTTTGAATCCAAATGCCATTCGCTGTTCATCTGCTTTCGTTAGAAGATATATTCAATTTCTGTTGCGATGTGTAGCGCCATCTGGCCTGTTGACGTGTAGTGACGAGTGCAGCAGCCTGGGGCGATTTGTGCAAGTGTGCCATATTCAACTGGCATGAGCTTATCAGCATTTGAGCAGTGAGCGTTACGGGCAGCATAAGTTCCATTCGGGCTCAATAAAGGCAGACCACCAACGACGTGGCGCGTTGCTGCTATGCTGAAAGAAGCTTGTTGCTGTTTAAGAGAGAACGATTGTATGCACACAAAAACACCGAAAAATGATGTTGATGCTTAGTTGAGTTTTAGTTTGCAACGTTCAACTTTTTGAGTTGTTTGCGGCGAGTCGTCTATTATGACTCATGCAGTGCCAGGCCACTCTGAATTACCAAAAGATAGCGCATGAAACTTAGTGGTACTAAAAACTTGCTTATCAAAGCGATGACAACGACTGTGCAGGCTATTTATGGCAAATCCATAAATTATGAATGTGCAAAATTAGTGCCGGAATTTATTATCCCAACACTCCGTGCATTATTTTACATTGTTACACAGGCGGCATTGCATTTTTGGTATTAAATAAACGAAACTCAACCTTTTTTCTTCTATAACTTCTCAAAGCCAATATATAAGGAATGTTTAAAAAAGAGTTCAGTGGCACATCATAACCCCAATACTCCGCTGCGGTGTATTTGTTTGTTCACAGTGATCACACATGACGTCAGTCAGGTCACACACATGACGTCAGTCAGATTACACAGCGTTGATGAAAGCTTCATTTGCTCGTTTGGGGAAGCGTAAACTCATATAGATGAGAAGATCGATTATGAGTAAATATTCGAGAGGCACATATATCGATTTGAATTTCCTTCCTCCTCAATGATGACGCTATGTGTAATGTCAACAAATAGCAATGGCAACGATACCATTAATGAACAGAATTGTTATTAATTTTATGGATTGAAAAATTGGTAATAATATTGAAGGATATTTGTGTGCTGTGAAGATTTTCTACGCTTATCGACTACGTTCACCATATTGCTCAATGCTATATTTCCATATATAAAGCTCGGTTTTTTTAAAGTGCCATATTATATGAGCGGATTTTCAGTCCGAAGAATATAATGCTGTCTAGACAAAGATTGTTAGAAAACCAAGTATAGTATTTATAATATACCGTGAACATGTGCTTAAGAGGTTTCTGCTAATGGAATAATTAATTCATAAAACTTAAACTAAACTTTCCTATAGCCAATTCTAGCCAGATTATATCTAACTACTTGAAATCTAAGCAAATCAAACGAGGTTCTTCGAAAAAAGCGGAAAAGTTAGGCGCATTTATCAGTGCTATGATGGGTTAGGCTGTGGATTTGTACCATAAATGAGCGTATTATTTCTAAGCATTTGAATTTTTGTATTTGCTGCTATTTAATGAAGCGCCAACGGAAAGAAGTGAGAGTGAATTTCCCCTTAAAATTCACGTTAATAGCAAAAAAGGCCATCAGAAGTTTACTACGAAGGGAACTGCTAGTTAAGTCTGAAATTTTCATCACTGCCCATATAATAGAATGTGTTGCTTGCCAGTATCGCCTTATTTACAAAAAAAAAAAAAAAAAAAAAAAAAAAAATAAAAAAAAAAAAAAAAAAAAAAACCGTGTAAAACGTTAGGCAAAAGAGGCATTAATCAACCTCAACCTGTACAATGAACTCTTCAGCCGCTTTAAAAATTGTAAAAATGAGGTTTCTAAGGGTAAATTGCTTTATTGTTGAAATATTTTTTGATTTATAAATTGCTGGAGAGTCATCAATCGTAATTTTATTTCTACAAAATTTCAGCATTAGTGAAATCAATTTTCCAGCGAAAAAATGATCACATATATGTAAAAGAAGAGCACATAGATAATAACTTTAAGGATGTGTTATCTTCGTGCATACGTAACGTAAATACACGTTATATCGCTATGCTAAACAACAAACGGAATGGAAGCAATTCATCGGCTTAAGAGAAGATCGCCTAAGCTTATCAATATACAAGTAGCACTCTACGTTTTCTACTACGAAAATTTTCTGCCCATTGACTGTTTGATAAGTTGCAGCAAGTGGAGTGAACGCATAAAATTTTACAGCTAGCATACATAAAAATCACCTACTAACACGGCATCATCAACAGTATTCGTTTCATTAGCTGTGGTGAGCGGAGCGGGCTAGAATTTTTTTCTCGGAGTATTGCTGTTAGGCCTCAAAATTTACCTCTGTTGGGACTTCATCAGTACTATCTACTTAGTCAGATATGGCTAGCGATAAGGTTTCTCTATTTGCCCTTCAAATTTTTTGAATGAAGAGAATTAATGCATTTTGGAAGGTAATTCTTGGTAAGGAAATCCAAATTCTTGTGCCATTTTCATTTCTCATCCATAGGGTGGGAACCGTCTATTTTATCGCCCTTTTTGCGACCCTATGTGTCGAATGATAAGAGCAGCGAAGACGAAATTTTGTTTTGTCTGTACTAGGCTATCCCAAATTTTGTTACAATTTTTCCTTTTTTCACAATTTCTGCACGATTTAATAACAATTGAAGCTAAAATCTTCGAAGAAAATCAATTACGCTCTCCGTCACGTAGAACCGAATAACACTTCTTAGGTTACAGATCAATCTAAATATTTCAATGCATGCGTCCTATAACTTTTTCATGTACTTTTTTCCTATCCCTTTAACTATGCCATATTTCCTATCCTTTAACAAATGTGAAATTTTGCTGTTGTGTTTCTAGCAGATATTGAGCATGTGATTGAAATGTTCGTTTACAGTTGTGAGTCTTATTCTGGAATTAATGGTCGCTATAATTTTAGTTTGCGAATGCCTGTTTGACAGTTGCCATCTCATTAATCCCACAGAGCGAAAAAGTATTCAACACGATCGTTGTCGCTTTTGCAAGAGAGAGAGAGAGAGAAAAAGAAAGAAAGGAGGGAAGAAAGAAAAAGGGGAAGAGAAAGAGAGAGAGAGAACGCGTGCAGTGAGCGAATTCATGAAAAGCGGTGTAAGCTACACAAATAAAAGAGAAAGCCGATCACGCTTTGTTATGAAGATTTGCATGTTTTTAGCAGTCGCATCATGTCAACTGATGCTTACGTAAATGCCATTATTTTCACTAATTCTTTATTGCATTAAAAAATAGAGAGCACATCAAAAATGGGTGATTTAATAACCAAATTGAAGCAAGGTGACTATTTATGATGGCAACACAAAGCGAAAACAAACAATGAAACATATAAAGATGTGGCATAAACAGCGAATGCAGAAAACATCGAAGGAGATTGTTGGGAACGGTGATTCATGATTATATGCAAATCCATCGAGCGCAAACGATTTATAAAATAGAAACATATTTTGCCTCAACAACAAGTGGCGATTATTTCTTCAAGGCATAAATAAGCCTTTGGTGGAATGAAATGAAAGCAGCGTTTGTTCAGGGAGAGATGAAAGCAGCAAGGCTTGAGTGAACGCCTCGAAGCAAACGAAAGCACCTGGTCATGCTTGATATCTGAGAAAGCATTTAATATTCTGTAGCATAGCAATAGATTGAAAAACGCTCATCATCTTTTCATGACTGAAAGTCAAACACTTTTAAACGAGATTTATAATCACCCACTTCCACTTCATCCCATGACCTCCTGTAATGCAACAGTAAACATATAAAGATGTGGCATAAACAGCGAATGCAGAAAACATCGAAGGAGATTGTTGGGAACGGTGATTCATGATTATATGCAAATCCATCGAGCGCAAACGATTTATAAAATAGAAACATATTTTGCCTCAACAACAAGTGGCGATTATTTTTTCAAGGCATAAATAAGCCTTTGGTGGAATGAAATGAAAGCAGCGTTTGTTCAGGGAGAGATGAAAGCAGCAAGGCTTGAGTGAACGCCTCGAAGCAAACGAAAGCACCTGGTCATGCTTGATATCTGAGAAAGCATTTAATATTCTGTAGCATAGCAATAGATTGAAAAACGCTCATCATCTTTTCATGACTGAAAGTCAAACACTTTTAAACGAGATTTATAATCACCCACTTCCACTTCATCCCATGACCTCCTGTAATGCAACAGAGATAGAGCATTCCTAGAATGTTTTCAATCGTCAGCACATACGAAAATGAAGGTGATGATTTTACCAGAACACATTACTCGAGAATTGCGCCGAAGAATTTTATAAGTGATTTGCAAAGATGTTCCAAGCGTTTCCCCAGTGATGATTTTGAGAGGTATTCACGTTTGAACCACAACTTATGGGGCCACATATGTTGATCTCCCAAGGGTAGAGAGCACGCAAAATGAAAGCAATGTGCATCAGGTGACATTTGTCTCGCAAGACATCCAACCAACATCTTTTCGATAACGGATTGAAACTATCGAAATCCTTCTATAGAATATTGAAGTAAATCGCAGGATTTACAAGTGGTCCATGGATTTTGAGAACATCGACTAATCGTTTGCGAGTAATGAATAAAACCACCACATGTGGTGTTAATGTCCACTGCGAACAAAAGAGTGCCTAAAACACTTTTAGACACTTCACTGGTTACACTGTACGTCAGTGATTCTCTGGCTTTTTCTCGAAGGTTGTCCCAATAAGAAATTCTGTACTCCACCTCAACGATGAATCGATGATCCCCATAGGGTTTCAGCTTTTTGAGCAACCTATTGTGAGAGGCGGTATGAAATGATTTTGCGTAATCCATATAAATTGCTTCAAGTCTAATTTAGCCTTTCGTAGCACTAATCCACTCCCCCAAAGATGAGGTCATTGTGGTGCAATAGATCGCCTAATTAAATGGCATAATCGAGTAGGATTAATTAGGTTATTGCGCAGTGGGTGTTCGAGAAGTCTTTGGCGATTGTTTTCAGCAATTTCAATGCTATGCGCATTTAGTTTAATGCTAGAATTGTCATAAACTATGCGATGAATAATGATAGACATTCTTTATCATGATGTAAAAGCAAATCTGTTGCTTTGTTAATGAATCCCAATATTCGTCATAATTGCAAATCCTACAATATGTAAAAAACACATATAGAAGATGAAAGAAAGAAAGAAGCGTGAGAGGGTCGAAGTAATGAGATTGTCAAGTTGAACACCTAATCTTTATAGCATAAGCTTGCGATGCCATTAATTGTATTTCAAACGTTTAGAGACGTTATTCGTGATTATAGCATATTAAAATGACCCCTTGAACTTTTCAGTGAAGCTATAAGTGGCTACATGAGATGAAAGATGCTCGCGAAATGATGTGGCTCAAAGTGCAAACGAATTCTTCCTCATATTATTTCCTCATATTTTTCCTCCTCTCGTTCTCAGAATCCTTACCTTCTTCTGAACATTTTACTATCTGTTTCATATTGTAATCAGTGCCTTAAGTTCACAACTCTAAGCACTCTGACACTTGTATCAGTGTCGATCTTCTGTGTGTGAACCCATATTGATTCTGGTTCAGAAGTTACCCTTATGACAACAGTGTGGCATAATTTTTGTAGGCGAAACATTACAGTATTCTACCTGCCAAACACAGCTTATGCAAATGGACCTATATATCTTAACACTGCATTTTACCAAATTTTTGGTAACACTACTAGTGTTCAAGCTTTCATTAAAACTAAGAAGCGATGTCTGCATAATTATTGTCGCTAACTTACGAGATGTATCGTGAAGCATACATCAGTACGTTATTTTAAGTTACGGTATAAGCATAACCAGTGAAATTAGAGCATAAAATAGATGCATCGTAAAAGGAATAAGATATAGTACGATGTAATACCGTTTTGTACTAGAAATATGAAATGAAGCGTAAATAAAGTTGAATTGATGTCGGAACTATACTATAAGGCTGAGGTGGACGATGTGCTATGCATTTTCCAATGGTATGAGGGAAAGAGGTAAGCGGATATCTCTTCTCAGCTGTCGCAGTTGACTAAATTCGTCGGATTTGAAATTAACTGCTCAACTATTAGTTCTGTTTCTTCATTCCTCAACTGCACTCTAATCTCAAATGCAATTTGCTAGAAATGTTCGCTTTGATCCATCTCTTTTACCTCTTTCTCTAGTCCTCTAACCCCTGCCTCTAGTTTGAAATTTTCAACATGACATCAAGTGAAGACGCAAATAGTGATAGCAGCAGTACCACAAGACGAACATTTTTGATAAAAGTTGTGTAAAAACTGTGCAAAACTTGCTGAAGCGATGTGGTAAACAATGCGAATGTTGTTAATTGCTATTGATTATATGTTATTTATTAGGCGATAACGAGAATAATATACTTTTGCTAGGTGTCGCTATGAAATTCTCTTTTGCAGAGTGATCGACGTGGGTGGACAGCGCTCAGAAAGGAAAAAATGGATACATTGTTTTGATAACGTGAACGCAATTATATTCATATCATCGCTTTCGGAATATGATCAAACTCTTCGAGAGGACAATTGCACCGTTGGTTATTTTCATAAATTTGTAGTGCCGATGAATAATTAAGGAAAGAAACCCCTATTAAAATGCACCTAACTTCAATAGAAGGAAGTGGTGATGACTATGCTATCGTTCATTTGAACTTTGGTGGAGTAGAATTTTATATTAGTTATGTTAGCTAATTATGATTTGAAATTAGATCGAATGCATAGAGCCATGCTTGAATTAACAAAAATAGAGCAGTTTGATAGATATAATTCGAAATGCACATAAGTACTTATGTCACTTTATTGAAAAAGCTGTGTCCTAGGCTTTTGCTCTTTTATCCGGTCATCTCTTTTGACGTTTTTGCTTACAATTTCGTGCTCTCGTTTTTGAAGTTATTGACAATTTTGCATATGTAAACATTATTCCTTCTTTTATTTTATGAGCACGATCGAATTTCTTTCGAAAACTATTTCAGTTAGCCACCCTTGATCGTTTACCAATTTTTCTTCTAGTTATGGATGAGATCATGGAGCATTCCTATTCATCGGTTAGCTTCTTTCCTAAGCAGCGTGCTTTCGCTTACTATTTTTGTAAAATATGAAGCTATTAGATGAATCGAAATTTCCATTGGCCATCCTGAATGCAGGAAGGGTTAGCGAGTACAAAAATCTTTCATTTGAATGGGGCTTTGAACGAATTCTCTGAAGTATTCTTCAACAGCGAAACGGATAAAGACTGCAAAAGTGTCTAGTAATGGAAATTGTAGAATCGAATGCAAGAATCACTGAAATTATTCGATTCGATTTGCAACAGCCCATGGTTTGCCGATATACATTTTATTTTATTTCTCAACAAAAAGGATCTCTTTGCTGAGAAAATTGTTCGCTCTCCTTTAACAATCTGCTTTCCCGAATATAAAGGTTTGTGCTCTGATCTGGATCATTTATACTCATTTGCATGCTTATTGTCAATACTTCCTCTACAGGTTGCTGTCACAATACGTCAGTTAAGCCCCACTTATCGCCTGACCACATCAAATGGGCGAAACAAAATTCCAATGAGAAGGGAACGAAGATTTCCCTGGAGTATTCGCGTGAAAAGAAACGCACGAGTGATGTTGTTGCGAAAAAGTGCTCTGTTTCCTTTCATTGTTGCGATTCCATTATGATGTTGACGTCGCTTGGCTCCTTCGTTCCTTGACCCACACTTAGTAGTTAGACCATATATTGTCTGTTACAAAGTAGATTCTCTTGAATAGCACAAAGCACTTGAATAACAGGCAAACGTTTTTCGAGAAAAAAAATGTGCTAAGAATTTAGCAATTTTTTTTTCATTTTCTGCAAAACTGCACAACAAGTTCTAATTAAACCAGAAATAAGCAGAAATGCCATTACGTTTATTCATTTTTAATCGAACCACTTGTTAATTAGATAGCACAGTGAATTTATTTAAAATCCATGATGCCGTTTGTCCAACCTAATGGGCATACCATGTCGAACAAACGTTGCAAGTTTTGCTATTACTAACACTCTGAAACATCTGAATTTATTTCGATTATTATTTATAAGTTCACTCAGCGAATATTTCAAGTGAACACTTACGTTCTGTTTTGTTTTTGCATTTGTCGACTATAAAATTTTTTCATAAGCAAAAGTTGGGCAGTTATGCTTCATTCCTGCTATATGGCATTAAAGAATTGGAATGAGCTCAGTCGTTTGGTGAGTGGTTGCTATAGTTGGATGAAGAGGCTTAGGAAGTGAGCTCTTAGAAATGAAACGTTGAAACGCTTTTTACCGTAGCCGACGTTCACTCTGTAGACATCAATTTACTGAAAGGTTTGTCTGTATTTTAGGCCAGCAGAATCAATCTGAATGTATCAATTATATACAGTGGAAATTCGAGCAGCTAAACAGGTAAGTTCCTTATAAATTTTAATGATAGTGCTTCGCATCGTATGCCACAGATCGCTTTCTGTTGACGATTAAGATCAGAGTTAATACGAAGCATTTTTTGCATCCTCTCGTTTTTTTTGGCTCATCTGATTTTGGTAAAGCCACATCCTTTTAATGGTTTCACCAAACACGCATTTTTATTTATTTATTTCAACATTCTGGGATGGGAAAACATAAAAAAAGTAGGTAGGCGTAAACAATTTAAAAAAAGCAGAACGTTCACGTTCATGCTGCCTGCCATCTTGCAGTTAGTGCGAAATATTTATTAGAGCTCTGAACGACACCTCACTATCAGTACGGTTGGATCAATGATCCACTCTTGTACCTACCATTGAATGAAACAAATTGAAATCATGATTTGAATAAGAGAGCTTTCAATTTTGCCACACATGCGACAACAAACCTCAAATAGTTTTTGCATATTCGTTTGTATGGAACAGTATTCAAACGCAATCTTATTATTCATGAAAATTTCAAGAAAAAAAAACTGCCTCTTTCAAAAGATCCCATAAATCGCCACTGCTTTCATATAGTGGCAACATTTGGCAAATCTATGATTTGCGTCATTCGTTTAGATTTGGAAATATTTCGTCTGAGTCTTGTTCAATACACACCTTATAACAATCGCATCAAATCAAGCTAAAATACATTTAATCAATATGATATTCTCCAATGAAGATATAATTTTACAAAAATATCCAATTATTCCAGTTGTTTATGCTACTGCATTCACCTAACGCTTCCACAGTGTGGAAGTTTGTTTTTTGAATAAAATGGCAGCGGTTGGCGAAGTTTTAAAATTGCCAAAATTTATGGGAGTTTTGCGTTCTAAATGAGTTGCTTTCTGAGTACAGCTTCAATACGATGAGTGATGCATGAGAGTATCACTGAAAATGATGATATCAAAAACATCAAAACGTTGAAAGTTTTTTGTATTGCAACTTTTAATGCAACTAATTATTTCTGTCAACAAGATAATTATTTCAATAAATAATAAATAATATAATGGCGTCTCTTCACTAATCACTGAATACATCTTTAGAAAGGCAAGCACTTATAATTTTTCATCCTCATTCAATGCTATGATTGTTTATACGACAAAGTTGTGACAAATGAATCGGCTTTATTAAAAAGAATAAATGCACTTTTCATTAAGGTCGTCACAGCGTGAAATATATTGTCATCACACATGCGCAACGGATACGAATAATGTGCAATTTGTGTTGGACGCATGTCTCGATATGATTATAGCTAAGAACCTCAAATCGATGGGACTCTGCTGACCATTTCCGTAATTTCCTTCTTTTTAACGCCTTCACTATATTGGAACTGCTCAGTGATATTCCATTCCAATAAAAGTTCATCGTAATTCGTTTACAAAGTAGCAAGGATTTTAAATATGTATAGATAAAGTGACTACAATATGAACTGTGAATTAGATTCAGTCTAAGAGCGATTTGAAGTATTGCTTACATGCTGCAATTTGAAACTAATTACTTTAGTAGCAGAATGCCTATATGGAATTTACTGATTAGTGCACTAATAAATCGAAACAAACGAAACTAAAACGTTCCCTCTCATTGTTGCAATTTCTAATTGCGTTATGTGCTTTTCAAAAGCTGTTTTGCTTTACATTTACGTAACTGAAAAGCTTCTAAGTAATTTCTCTTTTTTTTTTGAAGTAACAGATATTCATCTTTCAAAAATTTCGAGCAGTTCCATATGATTGTGAGATAAACGCTTCAGTGAATTGCCAACGTTAAAAACTTACTGTGATTTGTAATTGCTAATGTTTTGTGCTATTGCTTTAGTCTGTAAATGCGGTTATGCTTCAAGAAAAAAGAAACAATTAATCGGAACAATCGATGGCGCATTTGTTCTTATGTGTTATAACATGAGTAAATTATAAAAACACACCTGTTAATATCACAGACTAATTTATCATCAATGAACTATACTTGTGTTATTTCAGAAATTTTCTTCCATGAAACTATACTATACACAAGTATTGCAGTATTTCTCTTATAAGAATGTTATACTTTACTTTCGACCTTTTAAAGTAAACTCGTACTATACAGTACTATACTTTAAGCTGTAATTCAAGTTTTTTCCAGTCAACTGCGAGAGGAGACGCCATGAAGTACGATAAGACAAGGTGCTTATTTTTTAAAAAAAGCCGTGAAATGGAGCAATAGAATTAAATAAGAAATGCTTGAAGGCCAACAGGGAACATAACCCAGAACAACGCTCGCACCTGTATGGTGGCTTTGTCATAGTTCAGTCACACAAGGGGAATATGGCCGGGTCACGCTGGAAAGCGGAGCATGGCAACGCTTAGGCGTCGGAAAGTAACTGAGAGAATCAGTGAGAGAAGCATTACATCGTTGCTAGATAGTTCTAATGGGTTGATGAAATGAACAGACGAAGCGTAACATGTACCCTCGAATGCTGACCCGGCCACAAGCAGGAAAATGTGGCCGAGCCACTTTCAGAGCGAAAACATGCCTAGCTAAGTTCCTAAAGGAAGCTCAGCCTCGATAGTGCATGAGAAAACACGGTGGGACCACGCTTTTCGGTGCACGACGGAGTCAGAATCCGACTGATTCGTAACCAGTACGCTTTTTCTCTTCTAATATCGTAAGCGCGAGCGGGACAGAATCCAAGGCAAACGAAATATGAGCCGAGTCCTGAACACACAACTGCTAGCTCCACATATCTGTAATAAAGTGAAGTGCTAGGTCAGCCGCAGAATAAAAGGTAGAAGATATCGGTTGCCTAAGTATATATATGATATTAACGATAATATTATCCATGTCCAACCATCCTTTACTTTCGTCAAACAAACTTCCATCCAGTCAAATAATGGCAGTGTATTTCACGAGGAGCTTGACTGTTGGAAACGAAATCCCTAAATCATCCGCTCAGTATGTCCAGAATGTAACAAGAAAATTCTGAAATCTTGATTCTCAAGAAAAGTAGAAAAGCGCTTTAGGAAATGTGGCTTGATCTACGCTTTTACGCATGAGCTCATAATTGGTTGTTCAAATATGTGCCGACAGTGAAAAAATAACCTAAGATTTGTAAGACGTAATACCATTCTCTGATCAAGATACCAGACTAGATAAACTTTCATATTTTGATAGTTTAACAGAAAGTCGATTTTGCTACTTCAGAAAGCAATCGTGTTTTCTATTCCATAGTTTTATTCCATCACACTATAGAGGTATTGTAACAAAGACATAAGCAATAAGGTAATGAAAAAATGAACACTTCATAACAAATCACAACGTTTTTATGATGAACATGAATCAAATGAAATTTCATACAATCAAAACCTTGGCCGTATTGGCTATATTTGTGGACATACAATGGCAATACGCGAATGCTGAGATAGAATGAAGAGGATTATATTTGGACAGGACAATTTACACTAAAATCTTGTCCATTTTATGATATTAAAGGGGTGCTTTTGGCGAGGCAAGTTTTCGCATAGCAAAATTATGGTGGCAACATATTCCACAAAAACCCCCAACTATTGTAAGAGAAATCCGCATTCATAAATCTAACAAGAAAACGCTGAAATCTATTGAAACAATCTCTCTTCCCCCCCCCCCCCCAAAAAAAAAATGAATTTTGTACCAAGAAAAACATACAGTGTGCTATTTTGCGTATTAGCTCATCGAAAATAAATGTCTACACAAGTCTACAAAAATAAAAACAATGAAAAAAGAGCAAATACGGTTTCCTTTAAATGCAGCTGACTATATCCAGAGGAAAACTTCGCCTTTCGCCCACATCCAATTATTAGCAAAGAAAATTTCATCGTGGAAATTTGATGGCACCTTTAAGCGTCGATAAATCATACGGAATGCGACGATTACTATGAAATATGATTAACGAGTTGAAACTATCAAATATTACATGCAAACACCAATGCGAGATTGCTTTAATCAACTTTGCAAAAGAAATATGCAAAATATTATCGAAAATCCGTTTTTTTAAAAATCATAGCAAAATAATCATCCTAACGAAATTAAGAACACAGAGTGCATCAAATCATAATCAAAACTAACAAACTAAAAGCATGTGCTGTGGAGACATATTCCAAACAAGAATGATGTAACACAAGAAAGAATTGTGCACTGAATTCTATATAGGAGCGTTAGTTCCCGATCAAATGTACGTGACAGATATAAACAATAACAATGGTTGAAATTACTCTCAAAATGAATACCATTAAAAAAACGAATTTTCACGAAAGAATTTAATCGAGCTCAAATCATAGATTTTAGGTGATTTAAAGAGCAAATTCATCCGAAAATTCCACTGCGGCGAATCGATATCTAATTGTGTGCAATCAACTCGAGGAGAGAGTGCTTTTGAATATGTTCGAATCAATTCCTCACAACATCTTAAATAAGAGGAAATACGAGGCAGCATTCATATTCAAGACAGCTGTCGTGAATAATTGCAAAATACATTTGGTGATCTCAAAAGTTTGCCATGCCATACTCTATCGATGGATTTTCAATGCGAATATTTTCGATAATAACGTCTAAATCGCGCACTGAAGGTGCGGCAATTATTGTATGGTTTTCAAGCGGAAGGATAAGTTGTAGTTGACGCCAATAGCGAATGAGTAACAATTAGGGTCAAGTGCCATGTTTCAGCGTATTTAGTAAAATTTGAACACATCCTCGGAGTCCTGAAGAGACCGTTGAGAAATCAGTGATTTCTCTCATCCACACAATAATTGTTCTGCTATAGCTTCAGCATATGCGTGGAAAAAGGATTGCCCCGTGCTACTGCCTTCAGGTGCGCTAGTACTGGTTTCAACGGTTCAAATAAATGTTGTCCGCCTTAATGGAGAATGCTTAACGCAAGAATGAATCAATCCAGTACAAAATGTTCCCTTCGTGCTCATAAGGCTTGAGATTATGGAAATGCTTCTGGGTTGTAATTACCTCGAAAGTTTTCTCAACAAAAGCTTTTACCCCATCGTTGCAATATGAAATCAGTTTTGAAGTTGCTGGTTGAGATTTCCTTTCATAAATTTAGATGGGCCTGAAGAAAAAAGATTGGTGCCTGAAAGTAAGAGAATGACTGATGACAATTATACTTTGCTGATTAAAAACACAAGGGAAAATGGCTTTTAACTGAGAAGAACTGTGGATGGCGCTTTTTTTTTGAAAATGAAAAGCAGTTATAGCTCTCCAAATTAGGGAACCCGAACGAGATTGAAGATTTAAGAACATAGAAGTGAAGAAAAGATAGCGGAGGCTTCAGCAATGTGTTTTGAGAAAAAACGGAAGGTGGTTTTTACGAGTAATAAAAACTTTATCATCAGTGCGCGCATGCCTCTGCGTATGGCGAACGAATCGATGTGTGCGTCACGAGGAACAGCTTTGGTGTATGATGGAAATGCTTGCAGTTTATCGTTATCATTTTTAAAGACATTATACAAATAATCGGCAAACGATTGCACTTATTTTTTTATTTTTATACTGATTCATGCTTCCAGCTAAACACCTCATTGTAGACCGTCAACCTGAACATTTGGGAGCTGAGAAAAACAATTGCTTCTAAGCTATCAATTTGGATAAATTATCCAAATATATTCGTAATCTACCATCGACGCCAGCAGAATGTGAAGATGAGATAAACATCTTATAGCCATATGCGTATAAATACAACTGAAGTGATGATATTTTGCGTGCAAAAATTTTAAAGTAGATTTTTAAATGTAGAAACCTGCGAAACAGCACAGAACACTCTTTGTTTCATACGATGTCTACCATTGATCGTTACAATCCACTAACGCGCTGATATATGAGATAAAAAGGCGATCTTCTTGATACTTCAGAAGGTATAGAAAAAAAACCCATATAATTCTTCCGCATTAAATATCCCTTCAGAATATCTACCTTAATCAACACAAAAACAAATGCATTGATCAGCTATCTGTTATAGTTCAAAAAAACTCATGATAGAAGGAATAAATGTTCTTCGTGGAGATTATGAAGTGAATCGAATTGTGTTCACTGCTATAACAAGAAGGTGGTATGAAGCAGTAAGAAATGAAGCTTTACTCATCTGCAAGAGGGATATAATTGCTATCGAGGTTTTGAGTTGGTTCGTGGAATCGAGTTTACAATTCTGCTCATTACACACAACCACTGCAAGCGCGCTAAGCATAAAACGAAATGAGGATTACCAATCGAAGGCACGACAACAATATGCCAATCGAATAGGATCGAGAACATTTCGAATTAATACTCCTTCGCATTCGATAAACTGCACTTGCACAATAGCATCATAGGAACTGAAAGAACAAATTCTCAGAGTCGAAATAATGAAAATTATGGAAAATTTCGAAATTTTCAATTGCTTTCTCACTAAAGCAGAAACACTTCACACCTCTCTTGGGAGATAATCTACCATTACGAACTGAATGACCTAAGTTTAATGATAACAACACATTTTATCTTTTTGCTAAGTCACGTTTCGACGATTGCAACAATATCGCAGTTCGCGACTTTCATCGAAGCGTTAATATCACCTAGTTCAGTAGGAATACTGTGATCAGTGAAGCATCTATTCAAGCCCTGCAACTGCACAGGTGGCAAAGGCGCCTGATCTAGTAGACGTATTGCATATCATCAGATGGGAATAGCTCCCGCTGAGAAATCTTTCCAAAACGATGTGCTGCAAACGAAGGCCTCTTAGAAAGTACCACATTTTACCATGTGAAGGACTCTCTTATGCCACATACACATCGGTTTCTCGCGGAGCATGAATTTTTACTTGTGTCGCGAACATTCGCAAAACCGTAACGTCTATTTACGATATCGATGCAGCTGGTGAGCCGGAAACGTCAATCAAAAGAGGCATGTGAATGGCATAAGAAGAGCAAATCACAAAGAAGGCGATGTCTATCGCTAAATGCTAATGCACGGTGAGCAAGCATGAATAACACCAGAGGCGCCACTCATGACGCCCTCAACCGTTCACGCTTCTTGCAAGCTTACATCACTCATTCAACTCGCTCAATGCTCGATAGTGACGACGCATTGAGCTCAGCCTCTTACACATTTCGACCATGTTCTTCATTTAGCGCGTAGTGCATGTATTTGTGCCATTAATCTTCCTGTAAAATGTTCTTACGATTCCTGTTACGAATTGTTATCAGATTTGCTATATCTTTACTCCTGATGTTAGCCTTTATTAGGCCTGTTTGAGGTCCCATTGATTTACTATATCACGTTTATCCGTTATGTCGTATATCGCCTCATTGTTCACTCGAATGCCAGGTTTAATTATCCAAGTTTGAGGTCCGACGAGTGGCGAGCCCGCAGTACCAAGCTATCAAACTTGGGACGAAACGGTGACCGATCCAAAAGGGGGCACAAGTGGACGAGCCCACGAATCTGGCCTGTTTAAGACTTTGATATTTCGAATTTCCCTTTATCAAGTTCGAACGACCCGATATTCATTTATAGCGAACAGACAGATAAAGGAGGAGAGCCAAAACTCTCACCCGAATTCGAGACTCTCGAGATAAAACAACACAACCCCTTCCCTTTGTGACAGAGCTACGTGAGGTCAAATATTGAATGTCATATTGTGCCATTTAAGCGACGAACTTGCATTGCGAAGCTGTTGTGTTGTAAACCTTCATCTGTATCCGTGCTTATTTGTGCATAAACATTACCACGACTACATCTTCACCTGTATACCCGCAGGGGAACCAACCAATCAGTTAAAGTTCACCGACTCCCAACCATGTAGCGAACACGGGAGGAAGTTTGTTCCTTGTTGGGAGTCGGTGAACTTTAACTGATTGGTTGGTTCCCCTGCGGGTATACAGGTGAAGATGTAGTCGTGGTAATGTTTATGCACAAATAAGCACGGATACAGATGAAGGTTTACAACACAACAGCTTCGCAATGCAAGTTCGTCGCTTAAATGGCACAATATGACATTCAATATTTGACCTCACGTAGCTCTGTCACAAAGGGAAGGGGTTGTGTTGTTTTATCTCGAGAGTCTCGAATTCGGGTGAGAGTTTTGGCTCTCCTCCTTTATCTGTCTGTTCGCTATAAATGAATATCGGGTCGTTCGAACTTGATAAAGGGAAATTCGAAATATCAAAGTCTTAAACAGGCCAGATTCGTGGGCTCGTCCACTTGTGCCCCCTTTTGGATCGGTCACCGTTTCGTCCCAAGTTTGATAGCTTGGTACTGCGGGCTCGCCACTCGTCGGACCTCAAACTTGGATAATTAAACCTGGCATTCGAGTGAACAATGAGGCGATATACGACATAACGGATAAACGTGATATAGTAAATCAATGGGACCTCAAACAGGCCTAATAAAGGCTAACATCAGGAGTAAAGATATAGCAAATCTGATAACAATTCGTAACAGGAATCGTAAGAACATTTTACAGGAAGATTAATGGCACAAATACATGCACTACGCGCTAAATGAAGAACATGGTCGAAATGTGTAAGAGGCTGAGCTCAATGCGTCGTCACTATCGAGCATTGAGCGAGTTGAATGAGTGATGTAAGCTTGCAAGAAGCGTGAACGGTTGAGGGCGTCATGAGTGGCGCCTCTGGTGTTATTCATGCTTGCTCACCGTGCATTAGCATTTAGCGATAGACATCGCCTTCTTTGTGATTTGCTCTTCTTATGCCATTCACATGCCTTCTTTGATTGACGTTTCCGGCTCACCAGCTGCATCGATATCGTAAATAGACGTTACGGTTTTGCGAATGTACGCGACAACTTGCAAATGGCCAGGTCAGATTCTGATCAAGCTTCCATGCCTCTTGTCAGCCCAGGAAAGAAATTGTGCAGCATACCCATTTGGACTTGTGAGAAAATGGCGGATAAGCCCATCAAATATCGATTTTTCCAACAAATTGGGCTTACGCGAAACCTGTCACACATCCGCTTAATCCCATTCACCTAACGGGAGTGGCGATCTTTGGTAAAAGCCACGCTGAAAATACCATGAGGAACTACAGCAGCATTGAGTTTCCGAAGAGAGATGAAATGAATTCCGATCGATTTTATTTCGCTCTCATGGGAATGCAAAAGCAGCCTTGGGGCAAATTGGAGATGCCCATTAAACGACGATGGAGCTCTTCTCTTGCACATTCAACATCAGTGCTGATGGGCAATGTATAGAAAGTTTTGCGAGAATGAAGTGAGGAAAAGTCTTGCATAGACATTCGCAGACTTCCGTGAAGTTTCACTCGCTGAGCTTCTTGGTGGTCATAATGTGCTTGAACGTTGTGAGTCACACTGTTATCGCCAAGTCTAAGGCTACAAGATCGCCATTTGCGAGCTATCTAGATCAAATTCACTTGCAACGTCAACTGGAAGTTTCAGAGTTTTGTATTAACATTTCCAAATAAACCTGAGCAGACCATTGCACGAGTGACAGCCACATTCTCCATCCACTGCCTGAAATCCTTTAAGATCTCTTCTCCGCTTCTGTGCTCTCCACCTTCTTCTCCTCTTCATTATGTGTCAGAATACATCAGCCGTTGGGAAGAGGGGGGTGGGGGGGAGAAGACTGTTAGAAGTGTTTCCCAATTTAAGAATAATTCCTGCTCGAATAAACTCTATGCGAACTCTGATTAGCTTTACGACATTTCAGATGGATTATCCAACATATTGAGAACTATGTACACAAATTTAGACCTTCACTCCCTATCCTTATGCAGTGAGTTATTACGATAAACTTTTACCTTTATTTTGCCGTTTCACCAGCATTTTGGCGGATCATTATGGCTTTGATCGCTGCCTCATTAAAGCGCTCCTCGTACTTAGTCACTAATTCAAGTATTACACAAGTAGATCTCGAATATATAAATAGCTAAAAAGTGTGATTGTTTGCAACAAATTCCTCACTCTCTCCCTGGTGAAAGTCAGATTTTTATTATGTTTGCGACGTGCTGCAGTTATGCCTTCTCGCTCTCTGCGGGCATACTGTACTTGCCACAATACCAAGATGGATCCTCATGTGCAGTACCTCGGCAAGCTGCATAGATTGCTAATTTCCAATTCACAAGATCGCCAAAACATCAAGTCGCTGAACTTTTTGGTCTGCTTCCACCACCGATCTTCAAAGCTGTCAATGAAAGATGCAGCCGATGTCGAGCCGATGCTACTTGAACTTAGAGATGAGCTGGTAGGAATAGTCACACTTTTGTGCTGATACACTGTGTGTTGTTTTCGCAAAAACATTGTTACTCGTACGCGTGTGCTTACTTATGAGTCATACCTAAAAGCTGATTGAGAAGAGCTTGGCCGTAAAAGAGCAACCAGACATTGGTCTCTGATTCTCTGATTATTATATGCTATTGTTTATTCTCTGATTATTATGAGTATGCTATTTGAAGTGAAAGTTTATGAAAGTTTGTGAAAAAATGTGTCAAATTTCTTATTAGGCAACTGCAAAAACTTCAATCATTCAGAAAGCTTCGTAACATCAATTTGAAGGGCATGATAATCGATCGCACAATGATTCAACGATTAAAATATTTTCACATCGTCTGCAAATAAATTGGACAAGTCTGACTAATTATCGAAAGCTCATTTGCATCGATCGGAAAGAGTAGGGCCTCCAACATGATTCCTCTGAGGGACACTTGCTCACAGCTTCATACCTTTGTGAGAGCGGCCGTTCATCGGTTGCTTTGAAGAAACAATTCGGAACAACTACTTCTATCCGATTCATCGACGACTCCGATATGCCTTTGACTCCTAATTTGTGCACAAGTTTGCTATCGCATACACAAAATCAAACACCTTTGCATAATCGATTTGCAAATCTGTTTGACTTTCTGATCTAGAGAAGCATCGCTTTAATTGATATTAATTTAGATAACACAGATCGATCATCCCACATACGGCACTAAAAAACAACTCTGTCACCTGGCACTCCACCGTCGAAATAGAACCGATCGCACGTATTTCCCATCCCGTAGGGATCTTGCGTTATTCAATTGAAAATACTGACTTTTAATATTGACAGTGCGCGTTTAGTGTCTACTCACGCTCAACGGCCATCCGTGCTCCTGTCGTTATTCAGTTGAAAATTGTATCGTTCAAACATCGTTGTGAACGTTTTCAAATTTGCATATTATATTTTTCATTCACTACTGCATAAGCGCATAGAAAACTATCGCAAAAGCGTACTCTCAACCAAATATGCAATACTGCATTCAAGTGCCATCGTTCTATTTCATGAGTGACTTGAAGACCATTCAATGTGTACAAAAATACTTCACTCTTGTGATATTTCGTAAAATGCTATCTGCTTTCTATACTTCCAGTTATTATAGTGAACTCAAACTTTTTTATCGTGTAACGTTTGAGTATGGAGTAATCAAATTCGATTTGATTTCGTTATGAAATTTTTGAAGTGCATTTCCAATCTTATCGTTGAAAGCATTTTCTCCTTCTTTATGAGTATACACCAGAGATGTTGTTCTTATGTTTGTTTAGCATGCACTCACATCCTTCAGCAGTCACATTTGTGATGTTGATTTATTGCTATCCTTCTCAACGCTTCACTTGGCTTTCTTTGTTCTGTTATTGCGCTCTTGCAATACTTTACATGTGTTTATTTCTCTTTCACTTTAATGGACAAATTTCGTGTGTTAATGGCCTTTTTAAAATATTCTCACAACTAACAACAACTGCTTGCCGAAAATCTTTACTATTCCTTAATTATAACACAAACGAGTATAGCATAGCTTAACTAGACGGGAATTATAATTATTTCTGCAGAGATCAATTTGTGGCAAGCTGATATTTCTTATGCAGCTGAACTGGCTGAAATTCCAGCATGCTAAAATAATAATCACGAATCGAGAGAATCGCTAAGGCCCCAGAGTGATTGTGGTAGCCTTTGGCTTGAATAAAAAGGTCGTGACATCTCGCTCATATCCTCTGCATTAGTCTAGAAAACTGATATAAAAATGTTATTGCACAGAAACTGAATAAACACTTTCGTATCCTTAGATGATGCGGAGATGTGATGCGCATTAGAGGCTGCAAAAACGAACCGCTGCAAGAGAATACAGCAGCAGACAATACTACCTACCGCGTTTCTCATTACCTCCGTCACTCCACGTCCTAAGAAACACTTTCGACAGAGTTGAGTGCGCCGCATAAGTAAGATATGCGAAAAATTCGACATGCGAGATCGGCTCCCAAGAAGGAAAGGAAGCATAGCACCATGCACCGGTGGATGATGTTATGGGAGATGAGCCAGAAGCTAACGTGCATCCCCCCATCAAATATACAACCCTTTCTTGTCTTCCCCTCCTCCTCCACATCTAGCAGCATCATCGAACAAACGGCGCAGCACTACCGGTCGTACTTGTGCAAAGTGGAACCCTTGCCGAATGATTCAGGACGTGCATAACCCTGTCCTCCTGCATCTAATGTTCGTCACAGCAACGAAAACATCACGCAGCCATGCGTCCATCTCCAGACTGCTTCATGGCTCATTTGATGCACTTCGAATCTTCACATGACTGCCTGTTGCGAGTGTTGTAACGATTCCAATCTACCAATGTGCACACCGAAACTTATATAAGGCCTCAAGTTATAAACCACCCAACTTTCTTCGAAGTAACGTTTTCATTTTCTCTTTCTCACTTTCCTCATCCGCAAAATTCACTCTCCAATGAACATACACCACTCTTTTTTGCTACATATGATGATCAACTCTCCCTTCCCCCCCCCCCCCCCCCCCCCCCCCCTCTCACGTAAACAAATTAATACACTCAGTACTATATATTTGTTAAACGTCTATCCGCTTCAGTAATTCAAAAGATGATGATACTAAGTACTGCAGAAAAACTTACTGAAAATTCTTGCCCTATTGCCTCAACCCCAAAGGTAACACAAGCAGCATACGAAAAAAACAAGTGTGTTTTTTCTTCAAGTTCTCTTCAAGTTCGTGAGCACAAAACATGATAAATGAAACATGATCATTGGGCGATTGAATGAAGTTTCTTTCTGAAAGAACATTGCATAACAAAATGCGTTGAAGAAAAAAAAAAGTTCAGTGATAAAAGTATTGTAGAGACGTTCCAAACAAACTAAAAGAATACAGGCGATTGAGCACATAAAAAAGCCGAAAGTAAAGAAGCAACATTTTATTAATACCGCTGACGTTAAATATTCTTCATATCAAAAAGTTCGCATATAGTATCACCCAAATGGATCCAGAACTCACCTCTTCATTTCCCCCATTCCATAGTCAATGTGATTTGAAAAGAGCAAAAGTTTTACGAAGGAATTTGAAACTCGAAACAGCACTCATGCAAATCCGACATAAAATGTGCCACATCAACAGTGCATTACGACTATCAGCGGCAAAGAGTCATCTAGACATTAAAACATTTAAAAAACCTGGACGCATATTGGAAGCACAAAACTTATGCACCAATGTAATGAACGTGAATAAAGAATCACACTAAAAGTAAATTTTTTTCTGTCCATTTCACTCAGTAAAACGTTCGAAGCCGCTCTTTCTATTTTCCCGACGATATTTAGAACCCTTATCCGGTAACAAACAACAACTCAAATAGAAGTACAAATAATAGTCTCGCCTTACCAACAATCGAATTTGGGAAATTCTATCGCATTCTTCCTTAGTCGAGACTTCTTCATACGCCCACTACCAGGTGCTTATCAGGTTTTCATCGAATACACATGCCTTCAGCAACCACAAGGGGAATGGGAAGCGGAAAGAGGAGGTAAGAGGGATCAGAAATGAAGTTTAAAGAGTAATTATATTTTGCCAGGTAATTAAAATCCATTATTGCGAGATTTTCAAAACCAGCCGCTTGATCCGCTTCTGCTCATCTGCTTTTGCAAAATGCTCATAATGCAGTGTCTTTTCATATGCATGTGTGTCTGTTTATCTTTAAGGTCGTTTCTACTCAAGGTCTACTAAACCAATACATATTAAATGTGACTGATGCAACGTATATTAGTGGCAAACCATTTGTACCTTGATTAGCGCAGATCCACCAATTTGACAAAAGTTATAAATATTCACAGGACGACCCAAAAGTCCTTGCATGAAGTTCAGCTGGAAGGAAAGAGCGGCCAACATCCGAACCAGAGTGCAAGCATGTAACAACGCTGGACGTTACGTAGAATCATACATAAAATAACCCATCAACACTCCTGAGGACGACAAATCAATGAACAAAACCTTTGCACTCGTTTTTGTTTCATGATGGAGTGAAGTTTATGCAAAAACTTTTATGCCAACCCGTAAAAATGGAAGAAATCTATGAGCTTTTTACATTGAGTGCTTCTTCACGTTATACCAGTCGGGCCAGAAGAAAATAATCCTGCAGACCTTTATGGGTGGTCGGCCCCGTTAGAATATCAACGCACAATTTTGCACACTTCACTTCTGTTGATGAATTGTCCCTTTCAGGTTACCGCCTTTACACGAGCATAAAAGCGTAGGAATGATTCCCTTTCGAAAGCTTTCCAACGCCTACGAGAACTTTCCTCCAGTGTAATTTTTGGGATATGTTTCATCATCGTCTCAGGTCTCATCCAATCGAAGTCAAAAATTGGACAATCACAAATATATTAACAATATTTGCCTCAGTGTGTGTTTCAATCATAGCGACTGCTATTTTGGGAATGAACTTAAAATTTTAGAATCATCATAAAATCAATAAAAGCTATAGATAAGATGTGAAGATGAAGCATACTTAAGAAACGACTGAGAAATTAGGCACAAGATAATGCGTTAACAAAACGAATCGCTGACTCGATGGGGGGAATATGGAAGGGATGTTGAGATGACAGTCCATCTGCGAGCCCACCGTGCATGGCACTGATCCGATTCAAACGGCCTCACTTCACAATGTGTTCTCATCCAAGTCGACAAGCAATGGCGATGCAAACAACTAAAACAGAACATTTGCTACATGCAAACTCTTTGACAGTGAAAGCTCTATCGGAGAAACTAATGTGTCCAGCAGTGGCTGAATCCAAATAACGCTCAACGAGATAGATAGATATGAATCGATACCACTCCGTTTCCATCTCTCTCTATCTCTCCCTGCACCTTCAGAATTTATACATCGTGTGTGAGCTGGGCATATGGCAAATAAGGAAGTAACTACAAACGGACTTCAGCAGATATACGAAATGTTCGTTTGCAAACACATTCCCACCACAGCGCTTCTGTTACTGACCACTTAGCAAATACTTTCAATATGCCTAAAATCTCAAGCGAACGAGATCGATTAATAAATTGAAGGAGTACTGTGGAAGCAGTTTTGAGATCGGCAGCATCAAAAAGGAAGTATTTGTTTCGATTTTCGGATCCACGATCGGCATGAACCTTTCGTATGAAACAGTAACCAATCAAAAAACTATCAAAACAACTTTTTTCTAAAAAGATTTGCAGGGGCAATATGTTCACTCTGAGAACATCCAGCTTTGTTGGAAGAATAAGAGGCAAAACTACGAACACCTCATTGTGAACCAGAAACAACTACTTCCTTGAGTGCATGCCAGCAATTAATCGCAAATTAAACGTAAATACCCGCACAGCGAAAACCATACGAGCCAAGATAAAGAGATCAATTATGTGATGAAGTAGCAAATAAAATGTGTACGGACACGCAAAAGATCCCAGATTTGACCAAGTTTTGCCGTCCAAAGTAAGGGCACCGTCCAACATCATCCTTCTTCCTTCTCCGGTCATAGAAAGGCAACAATGCTGCCGAGATATGTGCCTTATCTCTCCTATCTCCTCGACCATAAGTCCTTTTGCAGCAACCTTATTCACCTTTCCATTGTTTCATCAAAAATCCCAAATAGGCATACGCATAACCTACCTATCCATGGATTGCCGATGTGTTCACATATTGCAACTCTTCAGCATTGCGCACCACACTTCCATTAACGACGTTAACATAAGGCGGATCACTCCTCATACCGACAGTCGAAGCAGATACTTCATGAAGCATGGCCTGCAGAAAACAATGATATGTCTGAGGGAAGGGTACCGATCAAAAAATAAAAAATAAAATTTAAAAAATGTGGCTGTGCATAAATAAACGTAGAAGTGATACTGTTGGTCCTAAACGGCATGAGACGGATCAACCGAAACAATCGAGAAAGCATGAGCGCTTACAGTCTCGAGGAAATTTCGCAACACCAAACAAAGACCAAAATATCTAGCATCAAGCTCATTTCGGCAAGTAGTCGTAGAATATAAACGAAAAATTCATAAAGAAATGAGAAGAATGGATCCGATCCAACGAAACACTCGTCGATGAACTTATGAAAGCTCAACAATATTTCAAAGAATTATTGTTCATTCACCTTTATCGGTTATCGCTTATATTGCGGGTAATCTAACTTACCGACACATTAAATGCATGCTATTTCACTCACAGCTGAGAAAGAGCTAAATATTGTTTCCTGTGTAAACAAGCTTGCTTTGCCGTCAACCTATTTCAACGCTTCACCGGCTCACGTGTTATATTTTCTAATGAGAGCGTATCTGTAGCATTACCGATGGACGACTTAGTTCAGGGGCAACCGACGTAGGTTTTCCCGAATCAAGGGTGTTCATTGTGGGCGCGATGTGCCTGTGAGACATCGACGGTGTGCTACCCTCAGATGGAGACTCACGCCTTGGTGGCAGAGGCGGTGGTGCCAGTCGCGGTGGTCCAATATCCGTCTGTGGTGGCCATGTTTGACGCTACAAACCAATCATAAAGCAGTGTAAGCATATGCCAAGTCTTTGCTTACTTGCCGTAGTTCTCCTCCTAGGAAGAAGGTGAACGGGAAGTACGTGACAGTCCAAACACCAGCACCAACATTTTCATCGGTACCTTCGTGGACCTCACAAAAGCTGAAAATCTGGAACTCTTAAGCACAACAGCCTTGACGATCAGCCGTTTGCCAATTAACAGTGAAAAAGGTCTCTCGGAAGGGACAAACGATCCCAAAATTACACAGCGAAAACCAACACTCCAATACGACCTTAACAATGATGATCCATTAGATTTCTTCGTCTATAAGCAGTGTCATGTCATTGCTGTTTGTTTTCAAATAAGCAGTATCAATGCTTACATATGAAGGGTGCAAAGCACATAGTTTCCCATAGCAAGAAAGAACAAGAAAAGAAGCACAAACATTTTCCATTGTGTTGGCGTCTATTAATGTCTCATATCCTGCTCTTTTCTTGGTTTCGGCCGAGTCGAACGAGTCGATAATTACTTTCTCCGTTCCTTTAATTTCACAGCGACAAAATGGACATGTACTGCCACCATCTGACTCCTTAAAACTTCCTTATGAATAAGAATGCTTCTCTGAGAAGCGCATGATAATTACAACATGAGTATCTCATAACTGCCGCAAACACTTCCATAAAAACAATTAAAACCAATATGTGACAGCCCTTGAAACCGAGACTTGAGCAAGGCGCACGCCACATCTTTTTGCACGAAACCTCGCGGAAATACTGCGCTTTCCAATTTTTACATATACCAAGGAAGCCCGACGCAAAAATTAAGGAAGCTTCGTCAAGTCGCATTTTTTCCTTTGAGCATTCGAGTTACGAAAGCATTTAAAGTTACTCTAGTTGCTCTCAGCTTTCATCAATAGGAAATAGCATCAGAAAAAGCTTTGAATAAGCAACAATTCGAAGAGCACAACAATCCAAAACAATTGCCAGATTTGAAGGATCTATCATGAAAGACGATAAGGCTCGATGAAAATAAATGAGTAATCATAATCGACGTGGTGTGGGTAGGAAAAGCTGGCAGCCGACAAGCAAAATTCAGCACGACAGAACTCCAAGCAAGTACATCAACGAATGCCATGATAGCATAAGTTTTTAAGATACAGGAAAACCTCATAATGCAGCTGAGAAGGGAAGAGTTAGGCGACTACTTTCCAACTCTCATCCCCACCTTTCAAGTTCCCCACAAAGCAGTTCAGACTAAACTGCTGTTATTCCGAAACACAACAGTGATGAAATTTTTTGTTCATCATTTGCAACTGGTTTGCACTTTCTAATCTTGTGATGACGTTCCGTGACTCATCTCGCTACCGTTCGATATGCAATTCTGGCCAAGTCATAGAGCGAATGCTGACTCACCTGCCAACTTTGAAGGCACGGAGTGCACAGCAGGTGGCCACAAGGTTCCAATTTGACGTTCTTGTTATTTTCCGCACAAATTTTACACATTTCGAATGTTGTTCCCATTTCGCAATAAATTTGATATTGTTCTGGTGTTACCTATAAAGGTGTAATTCAGGTTTCGATATGACCAAATAAAACACGAGATGTGATAATACCACCCTTATGCTAGATGAGGCAAGTGAGTTCAAAATATCGATTTGTTAAATTTCGTAGATATCGGTGAAAATATTGGAGATCGAATCGCAGTCAACACCAGCGTTCCATTGAGGAAGGTCGGAAGAAATCACATTAAAAATACAGTTATTCACATAATCGCGACAATTTGTTTCCTATTCTATTTCGGCGTTTTCGACAACTTGAGAAAGAAAGTGGATGAATCCCATTCACATCTTCTCCCATGAGCCACGGACTTCAATCTCGGCCTTCCAGAGAAATTTTCATACATGAATTTGTTGTCAAAGCGGAGAGAACAGTCGGAGAAACTTTCATTTAAAAAACTTCACTCTAGGATTCTGACAGTTACTGGAATGTCTCTTCACAAATTCACTATTGAAAATGAACTTCGGGGTTGATCATGCACAGATTACGATGCAGTGAAAAACTTTTCGCTAACAGCTTGTGGGGTCAGTGAGAAGCAAATGGAGGGTGCAAATATGAAACAATACTCACTTTCAAATGCCCTTCGGGTGTAGGCTGAAGGGCATGAGTCAGATCCGGATTCACGGGCCTCCCATCGGGATAACGATAACTAAAACAATTTTTGCAATTTAAAAAAAAAAATTCTCGAAATTTGCAACGCGAACACAAAAATGTATGGCTAACTTGAAGAAAAGATTGACAACAATGAAAACCATCGAAAATGCTGCATCTGATTCAAGCGTTTGTATTCGTTTTCATTTACAAATCGTCTACATAATAATTCAAAACGCAGACAGGATGGCCAATCTAATAGTAGATAACAAGAGAATTTTGCAGGCAGCTACGCGGATATGCTGCAAAAGTCCGAAGCTTACTTTTGCTCATTTCGAATTGATTTTCAAATCTTGCAGATAGTGAAAAAGGTGCTGAGCGGAAATTAGGCATACTGGTTGAACAAGAACTACATTAAGTCAATTTTAAGCAAAGTAAGCAAACTGCTATGAATAAATTTCTATTAAATAAGAAAGAGTCGAAAGAAACAAGCATAATGAGGTTGAATTGATTTTAGCTAGAAGTCACTCGCCACAAGGTGTGCTGAAATAAAGCGAGTTGTTCCAGTAAAGACAGAAACTTACAATCCTTCTCGACTGCCATCCACAAGAGCTTGGATAAGTGACTTATTCTGAGGAATTGTCTGGTAGATTTTACCGTCAGGTGCCACATAACCGACAGCCCATTGCCCTAACCTCGTACAAGATAAGCGAAATACGTAACTGTAAAAATAATAAATTATTACAAGCACAATAACCATAAGCGTATGTATTGGTAATCTCAGCTGTAGAAACAGCACAAATAATAAATCTTCGGCAAGGTGGAACATAAGATAGCCTATAGTGAGTGCATTAAAGAACACTCTGACGATTAAGAAAATGTATTACCTTCCAGGTTTATTCGTATACTTCTGCAGCTTTTGTTTGACTTCATCATATGTGAGGAACGCAACATATCCAGGATGCGTAACAGCCAAAAGTTGCCAATTGCGAAGAAGTGTACACCATGGTTGGAATAACCTCAAAGCATTCAATACGAACAGATCTGCACTCGCATTACACCAAATTCTTCTCTAGCGATATTTTGCACCAGCCAACACAAAAGTGGTAAATTCTTTTGGTTCTGAAACTGCATTATATAAAACTGTAGAGAGAATAACCTGAAAAGAATATGAACACTGATGACTTATCGTTTCTATGAATTTAGAGAATCTTTGACAACAGACCAAATAGCAATGTTGCTGTAGGATCGAATGAGTTTTTTAAAAGCTCAACGATAGCGAAAAGCAAATCATTTTTGGAACTGGCTGAGGCATGTTGTTACTTATAAAATATTCACTTAATATGCGCGCAGCGTGCAGATCGCGGACTGAATGACAGCATTACTAGGGACGTCCGCAAATGGTACAACTTAATCATGCAAGTTCAGCTTCGATCTCAGCATAAAGTTAGAATACATCAACTCTACCACTAGCGACCCATAAATCCACTTTGGTTGAAGGTTTAACTAAGCTGCTTCTGCGGGAAACTGAATCTCTGCGTTGCTTTTTTTGTTATTTTTTTTTAGTAACAACTTAGAAAGTAAGTGAAAAGTTCGTTACAATCACGTAAGCAAATTTTTGCCATATTTTTCCACATTACTAATCGCATACTTCGCCAACAGACAAGAAAGGAGTCAATCTGTACATGAGGTTCTGATGAGAATATCTAGTAAGCAAAAACGTCGAACAGAGGTGTGCAGACATACCTTGTGAAAACATCAAACTCGAAATTCGAAATGTACTCGTTCACTGTCAGATCGATAGTCGACTTCAGTGCCAACGTTTCCAGACCCGTATTCAACTTGTGCACCTTGTTCAACGCTGACCTGAACTCCAGCCAGTGTACAGTTGTCCTGAAAAAATAAGTGTGAACAGCAATAAACTGAAACAGTTCTGCGTACATACACAAACGCGGATTTAAAATAAAGGAAAAGAAGACCAAGTATCAATTGCTTGATACATTAACTGCATTGCCAAAGATCTGCAACTCGGCTTTGGTTAAAGGGTGTAACAAAACTTTCCCAGGGAAGAGAGAGGAGAATTTGCACATAAGTGTTTTTGCCCTGCCGGCGATAACCAAACAATTCGTTGTTATGCTTCCCTTTCCCCTCTCAAGTGACAATGAAAGTTGGAAGGGAGATAAAACAGGATTCCAAAAGTTTTGTGAATGCATCCAACAACCACAGAACGAGCTTTAGATCGCCTCCATGTAGAGCACAGTGAAATAAACTACAGCGCATCTATGAAGATGAACAAGCTTATTCTCGCTAAATAAGTAGGGAGAAGACAGCCTGGTTTTTAAACGACAGTGCAAGACGTTGATAAAATACTATTAAAGAACGAATGGGAATAGAAAACGAGGTGAAAGGGATAATAACGAGCCGAAACCAAGCTATAGAAGAATGACCCAATGGCCATATACAAAAGAAGAGACAGCATCCCTACACCTGCTACAAGGAAGGAGATGCGTCCTTCCACCTGCAAAAGAGGCAATACCCCCCTTAATGTTGCTAACTGTAAGGCGTATTTGTTTTAGATTTTTGGGCATTTCTAAAAGCAATTGGGCCCATATGGCCAGATTTCATTTGAGAACTCAAAAAAAAAACGGTCCTCAGGATGATAACACTCTAAGTTTTCATGACCGTGAATTATGGAGGCTTTCTCGTCTCTTAAAGAGCTAGTGGGACGATAAGGGCCAAAGGAAACAAGGGAATCTAGTGAACTTAGGGGGGACCCAAATATGGATGGCTTGGTCAGTAGTCACGAGATATAAAGCGGAGATCTTGAATAGAAAGCTATCCCCTAGGCAACATAACTGCAAACATGTTGACCTGAAAATTGAAAAAGAACCTATGTGATGTTTTGTTAAGAACCAAACTGGAAAACAACTGAAGCAAAAAGGAGATTCTTTCAGGCCGAGAAATGACCTCGTAATTTTTACCGATTAAACGCTAGAGAAATTCAGCACAGCATCTAATGGCTAGCACTAGAGCCATCATATTCAAATAAGCTATCACTTATTGCTGACTAAAAAAGATCATCGTACTTGCTGCCGAATGATTTCTTCCAAAAGGCATCCGCCTCCTTCTTTGTAATCCTGAAGTTTTCGCCAATAAAGTGACCGTCCGGGAATTCGGCTTTCAGTTCGGCGAGCATATGTGAGAATATAAGAGAAAGTTTCGTCAAATTTCGGCGCGATGATGACCGTTCATCAAATATTCTATCTCGGTCTTCTTTGAACAGCTTCAACGTCTGCAAAATATTTCACATTTGTCACAACGCAAAAAAATCTTTTGTTTTTAGTATCAGCGCAACATTGGATGGACAAAGTATACTTGGAAAGAAGAACGGAAAGAAAATGCATCATACCATGAAAGAGTGCCTGAGAGTGGTTAACTAAAGTTTTATGCCCCTCAATTTCCACATTCGCATTGATGCACGATATGACTAATGCGATGGAATCTTGTTACGCTTGCAAACAATTCACGTCACTTTTGCAAACCGCTATCAGAGAACGCCGCTCCTGAAAGTGGCCCAACAACAGCAGCCGTTTCTCAAAAGCTGTGTTGGGCATTCGAAATTCTCAAATAAGACCTACCAAAAGAATGTCACTTTAACGACGTTATGACACTTCTTTTATGTTGGGGATATAACGATAAATCTTCACACTTTGGACGCAGCCATAATACCCTCATGCCGCCATAACTTTGAGTGAACGTTAATTTCGGTACTTCGGAGAGTTTTATTTCGACGAGATTTGGTAGGTGTGGGCATATTTAGGGCATCGTCATATTGAATCATCAAGTTTCTGATAGCGCCTGTTACTCTTAACTTACTGACAAATAGTAAAAACAATTGCTGATGCCTAACAATTAGCTAGTTAAGCGCAACGAATTGGAACTATTGCAAAAACAGCTTTCGAATGTAAGACACTATTTCAGAAAAACGTTAAAATTCTTCTAAACTAAGCAAATCTGTTGGATTTACCCAGTAGAAAAATTACGGTGAAATAAATTATAATTGTTATCACTCGTTCTATAGTAGCCACCATTTTGCACAAATACTCCAGTCACAAACAGTTCACCCAATCTACTGAACAAAGAGCTCCCTCCGAATTGATTTCAAAAGAAATAAGCACAACCTGGTGTCACCGACAGCAAATTGAAGTGGAAATTCAGACAGACCTGTTTGCATTTTGCTTGCACATTTTCCAAAAATAGCTGTAAGTAGATATTTTCCCTTAGGCAATTCGGATCCTTAACGAATATTTGCGTCAGCTGATGATATGTATCGGGTAGAATATCAAGGATAAAAGGCGGAGAGTTTTTTAGATTTAATCTTGGTTGTTGACATTGCTTCACCACATGATCCATAAGCTTGAAAGTTTTTTCGATTGTTCGTCTATCCTGTAAATAAGGTAAAATCAAATACTCTTTAAATTCCTCATAGAGAGTAAACTAATACAGAAAAAAAAAATTTAGGGACCGAATATTGGCCATTAAGACTTGCGCTTGGAACTGATTTTTTCTTCTATTTTCGGACAATCAAACTGAGCTATTCTTCTGCAGCCATCAGTAAAAGAATTGAAAAAAAAAGACACATTATGCAAATGTAAAATTTGAGCGTTTTCAAGGCATGAAGAATACGGCATACCGCATTGCACAGTTAAAACCGTTAGGAGATAGTCCTTTAAGTAAAAAATATGCTTTTTTGATACATGCTGGATGTACGCATTTCTGAAATGTTATCACAGCTAAACAAGAATGTGGACAAATAAAAAAAAGAGTGCACTCTGATATGTGTTGGAAAAGCGCTTCCACTGCATGCTTACAGAACGCGACATGTTTCGAACAACGAGTAAATATACGTGAGGAATAACTGCCGCTAAAATTATTCGGTTATATGATTCTTATGGCATTTCGAGAACAGATTCTTATAGTGGCCTTTCAGAAGCACTCCACATCGGTGTAGCAAATTCAGAAAAAAAGCACTGGCAAAACATGCAAACAAGGACAGTGTCCTCGTTTACTAATCTTGAAGCTTCTTAATGCTTCAGCTTATTTAAAAAAAAAAAATCGTTACAGTTTTTGAGTTAGCATTTTTGCTCCGCTGCATTAGTCAAATGCTGTATGGCAACAGAAATGTTGCTACAACAAAGCGGTAACGTGGACAGCTATCATTAAAGGGTACTATAGAAGCGAACCTTTCCAACTCCTTCGTCATTGCTAATCCTTACTGCTATGACAAAAAAGAGGGGGGATAGGGGGAAGGGAGAGAAAAAGAGGGAAGGGATAGCAAAGGTTTAAAAAACACCACAGCCATGTAGTGATGTTGTTGAAACTTTCTACAACATTGCTTTGCGATCGAACCTGCGGCTGGATGACTCCAGACGGACCAGCAACAGCAGCATCGGAACGAGCACCATATGAGTGAAGCGTAGCTGCCACTGAGCTACCTCCGACGATTCCTTGCAGCTTGCTGAGCAGTGACGATGCGAAACCGCTCATCGTCCTGCTGATAACTTCCGCTCAATTAAACTGAACGCATGCTATCAGAACACGTATTTTTCGTCGGCATAAAAAAACGCCAAAAGTACAAATTATATCAGAGCTTTCAAATGAGAAGGTAACCGCTATAAAAGTAATTCGGAGGCTTTAACAAAAAAACAGCTGGAAAAATCACCGTATGTGCGAAATGAACCCAATGAATTTCTCTCTCTCCGCCATGCATCAACCAGGCCCACTAATTCTAACTGCTCGTAATCCTCTTCAATAATTAAACGAGAAAAATCATACCAAAGAAACAACAAAAATAAACAATAGTCTAACAGTTGATTTCCACGTGATGTACATGAAATAAACGAGAAAAAGAGAACACATAGGTAAATGAGATAGTTCTTTGAAGTTTGATGACAGAACGTACAAGGGAAGTTTAGAAGTACAACTAAAATGCAGAATAATCACATAAACTAGCATCACGTAGGGAAGGAAAACGTTTCGTTAAATTTGAGGAATGATCTCTTAGATGCCGCTTACAATCGATTTTTTATTACCGAAAAAGACTAGGAAGTGAAAACAAAGGTCGATGGTCTGCATTTTTCGTTCTGCACATTTCAGCTGCAACCATATTCCGAGATTTTTTAGAATAAAAAAATCCACTTTATGTGCGCTTTTAAATTCTATATATGACTGATTCTGAATCATTCCACTGGAATCTTTAATCTTTTCCAGCCAATTTGCTTATGCGTTGCAAAAACCCCGAAAATTTCTCGAGAGAATCGCATAACGGAAGCGTGGGATGCGTAGTTGACGTTGCAAGGAATATTTTGAGAAAGTCTTGAAAAGCACCATGATAAGCAGCAACTGATGAGTCCGCTTAAATCTGCAGATGGAATTTAAGATAATTTACACCCTTTCGATCCGTTCGCATGTCACGCAGCCATAATCGCAAATGCTCTCTCTCTACGCTGCGTTCTAAACGTTTCCCACTTATAGATCTTAACCGTATCAACCCAAATGATTTCCTTTGATCCCAACTGCCTTTGATAACGTTTACTCTATACGTCACGTAAAGCGTTTCTAGAGCAACTGGAATCATCCTTTATCTCAAAGATGTCAAAAAATGCTCTCTGCGTCAACCTGATCTGAAGGCCTAAATTAGTTTCGTCTATCGAGACTCAACATGTTCAAAATACCATTTGAATGGAAGTTAAAAGTTTGTGAAATAGCGAACACAAGGCACCTCCACTCTAAATAGATGATCGCTTGCAACCCTTGCTCATCGAAGGCAAACTGTTGAGGTTGTAACAGTGGAAAGTAATCGTGAAGAACGAAAATGATGCATATTAGAAGGCCTATCATTGAAGTATGCTCGCAGAATATATGAGAATATGAAAAAAATTGCATCGCAAACTGTGCGGTGAAAAAAATCAAGCAGACATATTTGGGTTGTCAATAAATAACTACACAAAAAAATATACGTATAAACGAGGAAAGCACTTATTTAAACTCAATTCTTTTCCTCTGCAAGTTTCTGGAGACTTTTTCTTGTTTGGCTAATAAAAATAAAAAAACACAGGAAACAATTTTCCGCACTGCGAAATCAAAATAAAGTGGTCCATAATACGACAGGATGACGAAAATTATAACTTCAAAGAATGTTCACTTTTAAGCATCAATGAGGCACAGACCAGCTAACGAAATATTTGGATATTGAATTATCAACAATCGTACACTTGACAATTCAAAAGTGCACCCTCGCAACACCATCATAAATTCACCCACCGACTAACCCTGTCGCCATCTCTCTCGCATGCGACAATTCACCCACACCTGCAACAGGCGGAAAGCAGCCGATTCAACGATGTGTTTACCGAACGCAGAATACGCTTTAAGAGGTTTTCGAGAATGCGTCAAACATAGCAGCCTAATACCGACGCTACTGCACATCCACATGCGAACACAACATTAAACGCAAAAAATGAGCAAATTTGTTCATTGCTTCTCATGAGGATCGACAACACCCACTTCCTCTTCACATCCTCAAGCAATTTCTGTAAAGATCCCATTATGGCATCGTCGTGTTTGTGCGTATAGTTCCTATGCGTATTTGTGCATCTCCACCAGTGCATCGTGCATCTGGCAAACAACTGCAGCTATAAAATTTAGTACATATAGTTTGCCCCCCTCCCCCCCTCCCATCCGCAAAATTTTCGTCATTAGCTTTCAAGAATAAGTGACGCTTAAATTAGGAAAACTTAAAGGGAAATTGTTGGTGCTAAAGCGAGTTCAATGCAAACACAATACGAGTTTTTGGCTGCAAAGTCGTGCCAGCCAATCAATCAATCGCCTTTATAGGACAACGCATTATTGCGAGTGCGTCATTGTTGTTAGCGACCCATCGGTCTGTTGATCGAATCGCAATTTGGACGCGTATGAAAAAGAACTCGTCGATTATTCGGTACAAAACTATAAGCCAACATATCAATATGAAACAATTACGATAGATAACGATTAAAGAATATTGCATGGAATTTCTCCTTGACAATTCACTATGGAAGCGTACAATAATTTCGATTCATTTTCGTTGTATGAGCATATGACCGGTGAATAAGGTGAAGTAGGGAGTGACGAAGACAGACGGAGGGGGGGGGGAGCGGGAATAACAGTCATGCCCATTCACATCTGAAATGCACCCTGATAGATAAATGTAACACACTATTAATAAACATACCTAAGTATAAAACCATTTACCATACTCTGTAAATCATTCCGTTGGATAATATGTACTATGTAAATTACCGTTACGACCCATGCTTTCTCTATGCAGAAAAAAAAAACAAAAAAAAAAAAAAACGCAAACCTTTCATAGAGATGGACCACTATATGTGAAATGAATTGTTTAGTTTATTGTAAGAGTAGTGGATTGTACCGTTGAGAGGATTCCCTCTTTAAGCAAATTCATCTACTCTATAATGCCTTCCTATATTACACAAGTTACGTTAGCAATAATGAGGGCTAGACGCTACTCGCTTTTCTGATTATCATTCCATCAAAAACGATACAGACTATCGGCAAATCGCATCTAATACCGAAATATGTCGACACGTCGCTCTTATTAGCGAAACGTACAACATTAAGCGATGTCATAGTGGAAAGCAGATTGTTTTACTGGATGATGCCTTAAGAAATATATTTCTGGTTGAGATGCGCATCACTGATGAGCAATTTACATCTAACATACGAAGCTTTTACGATGAAAAACACCTTAAAGTGACATGTTTTTATGAAAGAATTTGAAGACGGTTATCACAACTATCGAAAACTAAGCTCTAGGCGATCATAGGTTGTTAATGATTACGTCAACGATGCTTTAAAAAAAAAACAATCAATGACACGTTAACCTGCTTTTGCAATGGAGGAAAGCCAGTAGAAGATGAATGTAGCACTACCACTGATTGAAGCACAAATTACTAGACGCAAGATTACGACAAACGTACGCACACCCCCTCTCCTTACCCCCTCTCCCCACAAACACACACACAATATATATACACCGACATCCTTATGCGTTTTTTCGTTGCAATATAAAGATGCAGATAACATAAAGTGCACATAAATTCATTTAGGAAAACAGAGTAAAGGTGCTAGGAGTGAAGTGCAACAATAATGAGCATAATCGATAACAATTGAAAAGTTATAGCACAATTGAGGAAAAAAAATAGGTGCAACTCTCATCTATACTGAAGACGATGAAATGTGAAAAATGTTAAGCTTGCCCGAGCAAATTGTCATTGTGTCAACACAGTGTCGCCACTTTGTGCTCACATTCACGCAATTTACACAAGCAAATATCGAGCGTCGTCCCCCTACGCAGTCCGTGTTTTGGTGGCAAAATCAGAGGAAGCACTCACCTGACCGATAGGTGTCCTATTCACCTTGTGGGTAATTTTCTTGACAAAGGGGAATCGCAATGCCAATAGCGGGTACCTTGTGTGCTAATACATTCACTGCACTAAAATGCCAGATATGTGAAAATTACAACGAGTGATAGGTTTTTATGATAACCTGGTGTGTGCTGATGGAACGACATCTCGCTATTGCGTTCGTCATGGCATGATATGCCAACCTTCACTATAGGTAATTGGAGTGGCTCGGTTATACCTCTTATCACTTAGACGTGTGTAACCAGTGTCTGAAAGTGACTAAACAGTATTCAACATTGTGTGGATGGTTTCTAATCGCACAAAAAAATTCCAAAGTGAAATGTTTTTTTGGGTGTAAATAAGTGGGCCTCACTCGACGAAAATCGTCTTGTCTGTGCAGTGGTGATGATTTTTTAACCTAGTACGGGTGGAAGAGGAGAGCGAGAAAGGAACCACTCCCAAATGTAGAAATCTACTCGTGCTTCACGGGAGCGGTGATTTATACTTTTGCTTTTTCCATTCTCCGCCTTCCACGAAGGACGGTAAATCCCTCGTCTCCGCATGAGACTTTTGCAGTTTCACTGAGAATGAAATGCAAATCCATACACGAAGTTAATCTGTTATGATCAAATGGGAGAAAATTAGCTAACAGAATTATTCAACAAAAAATTTCGGCAAAGGAATGTGGCAAAAACAGATCACTAGAAGAACTGCGACAGGCGTAAACACTATGTTGGATCAGGAGAGATTTTCGGAAATTCGAATCGAAAGAAATTTCGAATGCCAAAAAGAAAGATAAAAACTCTTGGGTCGGAACCGGAAGTGGAAGAAACTGCGGTCGATAAAACTGCTTTTTTACAGAACTCCATTTACTCTCTTTTCACTGCCTTTCAACCACATTTTAAATAGCACATTGATAAATAAATAATGTGTTGCAGGTAATTTCTGCAGGTGTTCATAATGACAAACGAAAATCGCAGAACTCATAGCAACTAAAAAATCTTAGTTCCTCGTCATATGTTTATGATGCTGAAGTTTAGGATCGTTATTCGCGTGATTCGAATCACTGAAATATTCAATACGTCAACATGTGAATTTTTAACTCCATTTCGTCAGTTTCTGTAGCATATGTCACACACGCATCAACCGGCAAACTTTAACTTCTGTGTGTTCATTTTCGCTTACATCGAAAAAAAAAACGCTTCATGTTTATTCGCATGCTTTTAAACATTTCTTCAGCTTACCAAATAGCTTTCTCGCAGATTACGCATTTCCAGTATTCATTTCATTCGAGAACGTTTAGCTGCCCAATGTTTTTACAACAACGCTGAGAAATTCGCTTCTAACAACATGAGAAAAAAGATAGCGTAACTCTTTATTCGGTTTCTTTTTTTTTTTGGAACATCGAAAACGTTCGATGACGAATCTAACAAAATGATCGCCTCTTGATTTTGAGATTGAGTAAACATTTCAATTGGTACATAGAAAGACTGAATTTTCAACATTCCGGAGAAATCCCGGAGAAATTCACGGGGAAACAATCAATTTATCAAATTGATTATGAAAGTAGGCTCTGGTTGTCCTATTTTCGAAGAAAATGAGGTAAACTGCGATAGTAAAAAATTTGTTTTTAAAAGGTTTTCGTAAGGGTTCAGAAAAAAAAACGAACAACGAAGATACTAAAAAGATGACGATTGGAAATTCGTAATCGTTGTGCCAATCCTCTTGATGTGATTAAGGCACGCTGCGCATTGATGTGCAGAAGGAACCCCTGTCCGATTTTCTGAAGGAAAGTCCTTGAGTATCGAAGGATGTGTTCGGGCATACATGAATTTTTCTTCGAGAAATACTCTACGCAATAACGTTGGCATTGTGAATACCGAAAATCAGAGCCTGGATCGACTAGAACCTTCTGAGGCTTTGGTGTTCCCAATGAATTTTTTTCGAGGGAGGAAGGGTGTACAGGCAGAACTTTCCAAAACTAAGGGAGTCTTGAAAAAAATCCTTTCCAAAAACAGTATTGCTAGGCATACTGTTTTTGGCATGTTGTTTTTTTTGACATATATGCAAAAGCTGGATTGCAAAAAACTTTTAATATCCTGGAATGAATGAACATAGAAGCTATACAAAACATCTTCACAAAGACATAATGAAACATGACGTTCGAGAGGAAAACGAATTGAATTTTTGAAATCATTTCGCTCAAGAATAAATATACCTCTGTATATTCAACAACACTGCCACTAAAGCTTATTCCTGCGAGGATATTACTGTTGGTAACCGTTGTTGATATAATTTTATATAGAGAGTACAGTGGTAAGCAGATAGAACAATGCTCTTCAATGAAATGAAATAAAACGTTAGGTGTTCATATTGGAGTGCAGAAACTAATGAAGGTAACGATGTAAGGAAAATATGCACCAGTATAACATGCTGAGATGAAAAGTGCAGCTCTTATATACCTTACGAGATCTATTATTGCATTCGTGGAAGACGTAAAAAAGAATTGAGGTTATGCTAAAAAAAGAAAAAAAAAGAGTTGCAACGGTTACTAAAATTAGGAAGTTCTGAAAATTTTGCCTAAGAATTGTAACGGTTAGGTGTGTTGCGGTTGATTAAATTCCTAACAGGAAATGATTGGCTGACGTTGAGGCAGTGTGAAGTATCGTATTAATTTGCAGAAAACAACAACAAACGTTGTATTGTTGATGTGCCAAAGAATAACATAAATACTTTGTACACAATATCTATCTGCTCGGTAAGCAGTATAGCTAGACAGCCGTGACGTTTATGAACATTGACCTTTTAATGTGCTTACAACAGACAAATCAAGCACTGTCTACGAAAGAGCAAAAATTTCTGCGCAACACGATGCCATGGACGTGGAAATAGAAACAACCGTTAAACATTTCATTCTCGTCTCCAATTCAGTGTGAGATACTGTGAAGCCTCTAAGACACCGAAAAGAACTTTGTTGAGCAACGTTGTAGTCTCAAAAAGTTGGAATTTGTTTGCTTCAGGGGAAACGTGAAAGCGCAAAGCATTCTATAAGAGAGAGAACGTCCTAAGACAGCTGAAAGCTACGTCAAATATACTTCTAATATGAAAGTCTATCAAGGTGTAACTACTCGGATGATGAGTGTGGTACGTTTTCGGACTTTCCCGTGAAGTTATGTAGTGCAGATAATAAAATGTCATCCTTGCTTCTATTTTTCATGCTCGAAGATTTAAGGATATAAGTCTCCTCGTGATTTACCTCCTCCCTCCCCTCCCCTTACAATTCCTTAGTCGGCAGTGGAGAGCGATTTAAGGATTCACGAATATACGGATCGTTTTCGGCGATCACGCGGAACATTTCAAATAAAAGTCATTAAAATGGCTGCCTGCATGTTTCAGCGTGCTGATTGCCGATCTGTAAAAATCAACAACACCCTAGCATTGGCCTTTACCAACAACCAATTGAATGCACCATTAACTGCACAGCATTTGGAACTCTCGGCAGATCCTGACAACGATTCTGAGTTTTAATGTGTTGAAACTTATTTTCCGATACTTGATTCCTTACTGTATATTTTCACATTTGTGAGGCGTTTTCATTACTGAGTGACCAATACCGCATCGCTCGTTCAAAACGCGTGCAGTCTCTTTCCCACTCTCTCATGCGCCCGTGCTTATGGCTGAGTATAGCCAGATCTTTTTTCACTCATTTTTCACTAAGTACACGGCAGATCCGAAACATCTATGTTTCTTTATTTCTCGATAAAGCCATTCGTTCGTTCGTTCAAGAAAGGAAACGAATTCACAGGCTTTACCCCCTCTTCGCATAGAAATGATCCCATTTGTTAGCGAACGTAAAAAGCATCTCAATAAAACGCTTTGAGGTCCCCTCAGCCGAGGGGTCTCAAATTTTTTTCTGCTATCAAATGTCTGAAATTGCAGTCCAACCAAAAAAAAGTGCAATTTAAAGCATGATGAAAAAACATCCGATAGAAACACCACAAATGAAGCAATTGAGTTTATAATAAAATAAAAGAAAAGTGCAAAATTGTTGACGCAATAAATTTTTACAAATCGTTGCATTACTTATGTGTGGTTATTGTAACAATTTTGTGAATATTACTTTTAATTCTTTTTAGGATTATTTTTGATTTCTTTCAATTTAAATCACTGAATTACTTTTAAGAACGAAATTAACTCCCCAAAATTTATAACATTTCTATTTGAACGGGAAAGAGGCCTATGAATAATCACTTCGAACATGAGCCACTTTGAAATTTTGAAATTTGTCACCAAGTACCGTCTTAAATAATCATATATTATGTGCTTATCATCTGTTTTTCATTCCCCTCCACCAACTTTCTATTTCATTTATCGTTTGCAGTCTTCTATATCCTGAATTTCATTGATTTACCCTCTCTTATATATAAAGATACCTATAGGCAAATAGGAAATACTCCAGGAAATTTGCTCATCGTGGATAATGCAGACAACATTAAACGACCTTTCTCGATTCCACTGCAAAACGGTTGGAATTGAAGAAGGGTCGACATATCTCTGACCGAATGGTTGTGTGAGTTTCATTAACTATCTGCGTGAAAATGGTTTCAGTTAAAAATCTGCGAAGAAATTCAAAGAATACGAAAAGTACACTATTGTTTTTTGCAGTTGAGATGATATCTCTCTCAGATATCACTACAGAAGTGTTATGCAATATCAGTGATAAAAGCACAAAAACGCGTTAATATCTCAAAATGCATCGGCAATCACGTTTATTGCAACTCAATCTTAAAAACCTAATGCACCAACGAATCATAAGCAACATCCATCTAACAACTAATTTCAACACTTCACAATTACCCATTTTAGAAACACTCATATTATCGAATGAACAGCGCATAGCCGACTAACTAGGCATTTATACTTCAGCTTATAAATCACTCTTTAGGACAGTCGACTCCGGAGTCGTATATCAACGCGTTGAAGTTAACCCCTATCCTAGGTAACGACATAGAAAAGGTTACATAGTAAAAAATGTGGAACAAGACCATACCCAATCCATATATGGCAAACTCATTTTAATAATAAAATGAATTCACCAATGAGCTTAAATTTCATCATCGAAGATATGAGTGACACAAAAGAAAAAAGAGTGGCTACGATGATAATAACCAAAACTTAATGCAGTAATGCAGTGAATCATAAGTAAAATCTATTTGATCACCTAATAGAATCGAAATAATCGAAGTTCATTTAGCGTCGCAAAACAGTGAATATTACCGATGATAGCAAAAGAATAGTCCTCAGTAATCGACAAGAATATTCAAAGGCTCAACACCGACACCAACCAAATGTACACACTGAATGACCGTGCAAGAATCGATTCGAATGCCTATAGATCAAAAGATTAGAGATACGCAAGACATAAGTGAGGGTTAGTACCATTCACTCTACATTTTGGTGATGACAATAAACAATGATCCTAATAGTGGTCAAAATGTAAAAGGGCAAATACCACCCCATATGAAATGTTCAATACTATTGCTTGCCATAAATCATGTACACGACAACGAAGCGGTTGCATATCAGTGAAAACAAAAAGGAGAGAGTAAAAGAAATAAAGGTGATAAATATTGAAGAAGAGGCATATAATAGCAGGAATAAGATGCAAAAGTGAATAACAACCATAAAAATATCATTGCTATATAGCTTAGATGTGACTGACGGATGTTCTGCAAAGGCTGACCATCAGATTGTAAATTCTAGAGCTGTGGGGATAGGTAGTACTCGTAATATTCACCCAGAGGAAACCTTCCCCCAAAATATCTCCTTGTTTCATTATACACTTCTCGGCCCAGATATATCGGTAACCCTACAATTTATGTCAATTGCACGTCTTAAAAGAAATTGATCTTATAAAAAAGTTCTTGCTTTTGTCTCAGATTATTAATGATTCTGATAGAGTTTTTAATGCTCTTTCAAATGTGTTGAAACTTGTTGTTCGAATCTTGCTTCCATAGTGTATATTTTCACATTTATTGTGACGATTTATTGTCGAGTGACCAGGCTGCAATAGTTTGGCACATCGAATTTGGCGCTTTCAATCTATCTTCTTAAGAACCGTAACTTTGCGAACCGTGCAGGACCGAACAACTAATTCATGTCTGATTGGAAAGATTGCATCACCTAGCTGATTAGCTCGGTCTGGACTTTTTTGGTGCGGTGTTGTTGGTTTCTTGTTTGTAAGGCGGTGATGGTGCATTAGATAGTCAGTTTAGGGTGCGAAGATTTGATTGGAAAGTGTAGTACGTGGAGGTAATCTTGTGCTTGAAGCTCTTGAGGGGAGAGGAGAGGAGAAGGGGTGCGGGTGGGGGGAACAGTTGGTTCGGGCTTCTCTTTCGATTGGCTTTGACCCTCTGAATTCTTAATCGCGCTGGCCTCCATGCTAGGACTGATGCGTTCCGACCTACTGGTTGAATAGGATGTGGAGATGAGTTTAGGTGTTCATCCTCAGCGTCTGTCACTTTGCATCTGAAGTCTCAGCCGCACTTAGAATGGAGTATGCTAGTCTCGGTCGACATGTAGAGAACATTTGATGGGAGTTTTGAGGCTTCTGCGAAATGGACTTTTCCTGAGGCATCATTGGAGAAGTAGCTAAACAGTTCGCCTCTCATAATCGGCCTTTAATTACCTGCTTCGTCTTTGCCCTTATCTCTTTCTCTTTCAATCACGTATCACTGTGTTGTTGTTTTTTCGACAGTGAGATGACGCGACATCAGTGATTGTGGCAAGTATCACTTGCTCTTCAACTGTGCCATTTCTCGCTTTGTTATTGGTCGCCTTTCGTTCGTGTAGAATCCACATAGTCATACTGCAAGAAATCATCGTATGGTTTTATATTGCAGTGAATTGCACTACCTCTTCCTTCAAAATGCAGAAAAGCTCGTTTGAAATCCTTCGACAACCCCCTTTACAGCTTTAGGTGATTTCGTATCATTTGCTGTCTTTTCTTCTGCCGCTGTTCTTTTTGACTGGGATGGGTGGGTGAGTTCATCCTACAATTCGGATGTGAATTTTCGCATCGGTCTGAGGTTTTAGGCATTCTTGTAGTCATCATGCAGCACTTTGCCACAGAAAGAGAGCATTTATTTTTCTTATTTATGTATCGTTCTCGAGAGAGCCATTGAGTCGGCTTATTGTCGAGTGCCCTCCTCCTACCTTAACACATCTCTACAGCCACTGTTTCACCGATTACCTTGTAAGAGCAGCTTTCTGACAGGTGATTTCCGCAAACGGCCCGTGATCATTCACCGGATTTGAAATCGGGAGGAAAAAATATGTTGGCTATTCCAGAGGTAATATGGAGTTTGTCGGGTTGGATGAGCTATTGTTGTATTGTACTATTGGCATGTGATGGGTGGAGAGGGATGCTGAATGGTGCTGAAAATTCTTGCGTTGGTGGCTGAATCGGTGTTTGCTCTACAATGAAACCACTTCGCAGAACCTCTGTGTGCAGATTCCCCAGTCCACGTTTGCTCAGTGGCCAGTAGTGTAGGACACTCTATCCGTCGTTAACTTACCTGTCCATACCCACATGATCAGATACGTCGTCCCTTATTACCCGTGTGTTGTGTCAGCCGTGTGATTTGCCCGCATTCTATCATTTGGAGTGCCGAATAGTGTGCTTTTGAAAGTAAACACCAACCTTTCGAACGAGATTGCTATAAGAGTCGCACACAAGTGATTATATTCACGTGGGGCGTATTATGATAGTTATCTGTGAAATCCACACCGCCTCCTTCGTACACCTCTTCGGTTTTATTTCTTAGGGATGTGAAGCATACTATGGTGTGCATGACATGAATCCCTATCAAAAATAGAATAACAGTGCTGATCACTTATAAGAATGAAACGGTTAAAGGATTTAGAACGGAAATGCGCTAACTTCACAATAAATAAAGTGGAGCAATTTGCATGTTGTGGTGTATTAAATTGATCGTAAAGAATGGCACCGAAAGAGATGCATTCACGAATACCTGTTGATCCCGCAAATGCTTACTGCTGCGGGAGGGAAGGGGTTGGAGAGAACCACAGGATTCTATAGGTTCATTCTACCAGTACTGGTCCTAGGTTCCTCTTCCGCTAACTGCAGAGTTGACATTTCTGAGGCTAAAAGTGTTACGTCTTGAAAGCTGGAAATGAATCTTTGTCCTTCTAACGTTCCCCGTTAACTGCCGCCGGAAGACAGCTGAAAGAAGTGGTATACTCGTCGTTTGAAAACCTTACAGCCGTTTAGGAACTTGCCTGAAATTGGGTGAAGTGATCTGTGAGTGATTGTCAGTTCATACCTTTTGGTTTGTTATATTGGTTGTTGTTGTTGATGTTAAGCTCCTCAAGTCGGTTTATATTCGAGGAATATCGCCCTCTTTATAATTGTTCTCATTTCACATTTGCATTAGTGAAGTATACATGTTAACGTTCATTTAGCTTAGTGATTTAATTTTAGGTAATCTCTTTCGGGTATACTTATGAGTGGAATGGCGGACAAAGAAAAGACGATACGTCTAAAATTATCAACAAAGAATCCGGCATATGGAAGTCTTCTTGCACTTAGTGCAGCCGGCTTCAACGTTCACAACTCCGTCGATCCAGTCGACTCGGATCACAACGAATTCGTCATGTTAGTTAGTGTTTTATATTTTGTATATCTTAATTCACTTTTTGTATAACTTCATCTTGTATGCGATATGCTTATATTTAGTTTTATGATTTGTATGAGGGATTTTTATATCGACTTTATGTCGACGCCATAGGTTTGTATCGGTTATTTGCACTTTAGAGGGAGGAGAAGGGTGGTGAAATTTTTCGATTTCTTTCTGCGGGATGACGAATCGCGTAATAAAAATGAGGCTGTTTTGATGTTTGTCATCCATAGGGTTAATACATCTTGCTGAAAGGCTCTAAATTCATCTCAATTCGGCTTCAAGGCTGTCATGAAGCAGTCGTGTTTATTGACTTGCTGTAAATCACTATCAAATTGCTTGTTTATTTATTTATAGCAGTAGTTTTCCATCCGAGTTTTTAAAAGTCCCCAAAATTAGACCGATTTTCTTAAGTGCTTTTTATTTTTATTCAGGCATGTATTAATTGTATCGCCCTGATTGAAAAATTGACGCGATTTCTGAGTCAAAAGGGATTAAACGGCAATAAGTGCATTTAGTGTCTTTGGTATTGAGTTCATGTCTTCTTTGGTATTAAGCAGCAGATGCTGAAATTGATGCAAAAGGATTCTGAGATGAGAAAGAAGGAAGAGGTGAATGACTAACAAATTTCGATATGTTCATTGTAAATGGGATTTGTAATAGTTCTAATGGAGTAATTTCTCCTGTGAATGGAACTTTTAATCACCCTTTTTTTTTGTGAACTGCTTTCTTTCTGTCGCCGTATTTTCGCTTTCTGTGGATTCTTCAAAAGCACAAAGTTACATTGAATGTTGGAGAATTCGGCAGAATTCAAGTTAGGATTGACTCCTGTGGTGCCTATCATAATTTTCGGGTCTTTCCCCCAACTCTTGCTCATTATCAGAGTTTTTGCACGAACCAGCTCCAGTTCCAGCAGACAGTTTCTTGAAGTGTGCGTTGCTTCGGCGTGCAACCAATCGTTGAGTTGTGATATATGCCCACTTATTTTGCCACCTTATATAAGCGCAGTTTTTTGCAGAGACGGCATCAAGTACACAAACGACGCATCAATAGCGCGTTTCATCACGAAGGCATGTGGGCGTGCAGCGGAGCTTTTCGGCAATGATATACTTGAACAGATACAGGTGGATATTTTGCTATGCTTTGAGCGCTTTTCAAATTATGTGGGTCGTGCTGATGTTGATCATCGAGTAGTGTTTGCAGGATCATTTAGCTCAAAATAATTCGGCTCATATTTGACTTTTCTGTTAAGAGCTTTTCAACTGCCTGGATGCCAAAAACAACTTTTGAATAGTGGAACTGAAACTTTTGCGGCGAGCAGGTCAAAAACGGTGTTGTTCGATTAACCCACAAATGGTCAGTATTGATTTGGCTGCAAAGAAAAATGCTTTGCCTCTTGATTGAATGTAGTTGGCGGAAAGACTATGCTAATTGCTGTCTTCATGCACAGAAATAAATTCTCATAGGAAAATAGTATGATGTGAACTCACTCAACGAGTGGGGAAGGGGGTGATGAGAGTAGGTACTTCCATCTTCATAGTATTTTGGAAAAGGGCGGACGTGGCGACCATTCAAATGAGACGACTAAAAGTATTTTCAGATGGAAGTTTTTTTTTTCAGGTGTGAAATGCACGTGGACGCGAGGGGTTGGGGAGGAGGGAGGAAGAGGGGGGGGGGGCGAAGAGGGAAGTGTGCTGAGTGAGAGGTTGCACGCTGATTTTGGGTACTCGTTGGATGCTGTGTATTCCTTCCCAGTTGAGGAAAACAACCGCACATTCGTTTTCCAGCGGAGAGTCTCTGCTGTATTCTTTGTCGTTAGAGGTCCGCTGCTTATTTCATTTAGAAGGAATGAAAGGCTTAAAGACTGGCTGAAGTAAAGCGCTTGTATTCGTTTTCCGTATTCCTTATTTCTGCTCTTGCAGTAGGAGATGAAAAAGAAGAGTTACATCAGTGGTTTACCTGATATACGTGGATGAGTTGGTTGGCGTCGATAACAGAAGTTTTCTTTTGTCTCGTTCACTGTCGTCCTCGCTCAAATGGTCTTCCTTCATCAACGTTGTGGATGAATTTTTGTTGTCGAGGGCTGCATTATCGCTGCATTTCTATCGGCGGCATTTTGCATTATGGAGGATTTTCTTACAAAGAGAATATGGGCTTATTGAAAAAAGAGGGATATAATATTCAGGTGGACGAGTGGGTAATATCAGTGGAGGAGCTATTAGAGCACGGTGGCAGCAAGGATGCGCTAATGGCATTGGTCACTGAAAAGTTAGGCGTATCGCGCTTCCTTGCTCTGAATCGCCTTACCCTAGCCGATCTCATCGTGTGGACACTCATCGCAAATGATCCAAAGGTACTTCTATTTAGTTCATCCTTCTTCTTTTCTAATGTCTCTTTAATGTCTTTAATGTCTGCGAAACAACAGTGTTACTACTCATATTCAATGTCTAATATCTTTCTAATTTCGTTCCCAACGAAAGGTTTATCTTTTTTAAATCGAATTTCAGGAAGGTCAATTCAGACATCAGCCGGAGAAATGCTTTACAAATATCGCAAATTGTGCTTTTGTTTTGTCCCATGATCATGTTTTTTCACTCTCAGCTAATTATGAACTATGTGACCAATAATAGACACTGTTGTTTGTCAACAAAAGGTTTTGATCATCTCGGAGGGTCAGTGATTGAAAGCATGCTCACTCATCCTGTCCTGTCAGTTGCACGATGTTTCCTGGGTGTTCGCGGTTTTAATTTCTTTGCTACGAGAAGAGAAAATTTCCTGTGAACATTGGCTACTATTGATTGAAGGGCATTCATTTAATTCAGTTCACCTGGTGAACTTATGAGCAACACAGGGGCGGCAGGTGGATTCATTGAACCTTGTTTATTGGGGGGGGGTGAGGAGATGAATGGAATGGAAGTTTATAATTCAGTTCACCGACCGCAGTTTGCACACACGGGGGAGCCGCTTGCTGCAAAATTGATTTGTAAAATTTGGTGGTCGTTTTCACGACATCTTTCCTCTGGCGGTCTAGTTGAAGTGGTTCAGATTCATAGATTGTAAATTGATTAATCTAAAACCTTGACCGTTCTGTGTTGTTGAACTCATGGGTGGTCCCGGCGAAGAACTGACCACGGGGTGAAAAAAGGGTGACGTTGTGTAATTATTGGCACCTCATCCATTCCTTCTTTAAAACTTTGGAATTGAGAGATGTTGCTGTGTCATCCGTTGATAAATAAGTAGGTCCGAATTTTTTTATTGATACGTTGAGATCTGTAAGTTCTTTAGCCAAAGGAAAAAGGATTTCTCGTTTTTCTGGAATATTTTGTCGCCTTCTTTCATCACCCGCTTCTTTCTCCCTTCCACTTTCCCATTGTTTCCGTCGTTTGAGTGAATTGTGCCGACGCAACGAGAAGTACATTTCATAAAAGAGGTACTTATCAGCGTTAGTCAAGTCATTTGAATACAGTGGTTTTATTTAAACATGAACAAGGGGGTTGGAGCGTCGTAAATGTTCGTGAATGCGAAAAAGATGTTGTGATCAAATATTCTATGAAAAAAAAAACGTAGTAGGTGGGAAGAAGTGTTAAGTTTTAAGGGTGGCATTCGATCATGCTTCATTTGGATCTTTAAGTTGTTTTGCTTATTGATAGAGCACCTGTGGTGCTCATTTTATGATGCCTACAAATACTGATTTCACTTCATAAACGAGTTTAATGGTCATACCTCTACATCCTCATTCTCTTTCTTCCTGCCTTGTAGGGGACCATTTTGTTTTATTCCATCTTGAAAACTCCAATTTTTCTGCAGGCTCGTTTCTAATCTCAGCTTTGTTTTTTTTTTTTATTTACCTTGTGGATTAGTTTTGTATGTGTTATCTGCCTCATGCCAACTCTTGCATTTCCTCCATATAGTCGATCTGCAGAGAAGAAGTACTACGAGTGATGTCCGTTCACTTAGGTTAATGAATATTTCATTCCTTATCGTTTTTGGCCATTCTTATGAATTTTTCATTGTTATGCCATCACACTCGACTACCACACAAGTTTTTTAGCTACAAAACGAGCAACCTTTCGCGGAGTTCTTTGAAAAAATTCTGCACGATAAGCGCTTTGCTGAGGCCCATACAGTTGCCGGAAAGTTCAGAATAGCTTCCAGCAGTACGATGAAACAAGAGAAGAAAGGTGATGTGGTAAGTGTGAAAGACATTTATTTATACTTTATAAGCGAGGCCAGATCGAATTTTTGAGTGCGTTCTATATGACATAGGGTCTTGCCTTTGACGAAAGAAATAGTCACCATAATGCAAGTTTTTTTGTTTCTTTTCATCGGCATATTGCTGAGGAGAACAGTCGAATGGCTGCTTAGTTGAATAATTTTTTTCTTTCTGTTGATTTCCGTAAAGTTCAGTGATTTCTTCCAAATGGGTTATGAGTGTCAGTTGCAAAAATTTTATGCTATGAGATCTTTATTCTATACATATATCACCTACTGTTATTTCGTATTGTGTCGTTTTATTCAGATTAATTTGTTTATATCGAAGAAAATATTTTCTAAAGTTGACTTGAACACCATTACGGGTAAAAATATCGTCTTACTTAACGTTTATAAAGTCGCTGTTTTTGATTTATTTTTTATTTAAAGCATATAATACTTTGCTGAAGTCGTATGAAAGAGTGATACCCTTGTTTCAGTTTATATAAAGTTGAATTTTTTAATGTTTCTTTTTTTTATGATGTTAAGTCACATAGTGCTAAGGAAGAAAAGCCCAGCTGATCGTAATGATTTCTTCTTAGATGCATATTTCATTGACAACATTCATAAACGTGTGGCATTCCAAACTCATTTTGTTGTTTATTCTTCCACGGTAGTAGAATGAATTTTATCATGCTTTTACCTGGTTGCTGATAGTGTATGGGCAGGTATAAAAAGGTAAGCAATTAGCAACCATGCTTCAATTAAGGCGTTATCTCGATCGGAGTGTGTTGATATTTGCAGAAAAAACTTGCAAATGGTGTTCAAGGCAAGGAAAAGACGAAGGACGAGGGAAAGTTTGTGGAACTACCCGGTGCTGAAAAGGGCAAAGTGGTTGTACGATTCCCACCGGAAGCTAGTGGGTATGCATATCGTTCGTTCACTGATGATTGCTTGGATTCACTATTTGGTTTTGCATTTTATTTTGCTCTTATTTGATATTATATTAATCCATCTCGTTGCGGTTACAAGCGATTGATTCTTGCTTCGTGACGGCTACTTTTTATTTTTATAGAGTCATGTTATGTTTGAAGAGAATACATGATTTTTATGTATTTTAAATTAGAATCAGAAATCAAATTGTGGTGTAGACTGCAAAAGTTTCTTGGGCAATGAATGAGAGAGAAGGGAAGAGAGGCAAAAAGCAGTCGTCCAGCTCTACTTTTGATGGTACACTTGTAGTTACTGTTACATAAAGCAGTAATAACTAGTACATTAGGTTGCATCTCCCTAAGATCAGTGATAAAACATTTCCATCTGTATAAATCAGTGTTGTTCAAAGCGGTTTTTAAGTGGCAGAAAGTTGCTGAAGTTAAGATAGATGAATTATTTTATTTAAAGAGAATTAAATAAGGAAATTGTTTATTGAATATCTTATCGTCATCCTTTGTGCTTACATTCAGACGGTGAAAGGACGATTCATACGTTGGCTAAAGTAGACAGCGATCGACTCGATGACGGCTCATTATTCCTCTTAATTTGAAAGAAGAAGAAACGTTGATGTGTCAATATCTGTGAGAACGGCATACGTTGTACTGTATAGAAGTTTTTGCTTTGAGATCACCGTTGATATTTATTTGCAGCTATCTGCATATCGGTCACGCAAAGGCAGCACTGCTCAATCAGTACTATCAACAGGCTTTCGAAGGACAACTCATCATGCGTTTCGACGATACGAATCCAGCGAAAGAGAATGCCCACTTCGAGCAGGTTTGTTTCGTTTTGAATATCGCGAATCCTCGCTCTTCATTTGCAACGAGGAGGCAGGGGAGGGAAGTTATAAGTGGATGGTGAGCACTCGATCCACTTCAGTTGTGGCGCCGTTGTTGTGGTTGTTGCGTAATTGCGACAAGCTTTTAGAATCTTAATCTCGATATGTCATTAGTTTATAATCTACTGTGATTTGAGTGAGTGGGTTATACCTTATATGTTTATTACTTGCACTTGCACCTTGCTGATCCTGTCACAGCCAACGTTCACCCTTTTTTTTTATGTATTATCGATGACCGCTCAAGGTTCATGTTTTGTGCTCTGGAGGGGGGGGGGGGGGGGGGGGGGGGGGGGGGTGGGAGGGGATGAGAAGAGAAGACGCTTTGCTTATTAGTTTGTAGTTTGATGTTGCTGTGATGGCACGCTATTGCAACCATCTCATCTGGATACGTTCCTTGTTTTTAATTACCTTTTTCAATTTGCTGCAAACTTCATAAACCACAAAAATCACCATCAGTCATAAAGTGAATTACTTTGACCCGCTAATATACTAAGTTTTATGATCGTCTAACAAAAAAAAGAAATGTAAAATGTGAAAATGAAAAAACTAGGCAAGTAACAGTAGTTGACAAAACTTACAAGTTATTGCTTATATCGGTAACAGTTTAATAGTAAACAACACGGTTTTGTGGGTGAACAAATAATATGACAGAATAGCAACTTGAATGCGTGATTCCTTTTGGTGCATATTTTGTAAATGTCAGGTGATAAAGGAGGATCTCAAGATGCTGGAGGTGGTGCCAGATCGTTGGACGCATACATCCGATCATTTCGATACTCTTCTTCAACTTTGTGAGCGTTTATTGAAAGAGGGCAAGGCGTTCGTTGATGATACCGACTCCGATACGATGAGAAAGGAGAGAGAGGAACGACAGGACAGCAAAAACAGGAACAATCGTATGTTGTTCTGTGGCGTGTTTAACTCAAATAATATGAGATGATGCGGGCTTGATTCTAAGACGCGATCTTCTCGAAGGTACTCAAGAACTCTCAAAGTTTCTTCAATTCTTTCTCGGCATCAGTGTGGACATCAGCTCTCCTACCACTCATATTAGGATTCCCTTTTTCCTCTTCAGAGAATTCCGGTTTGTCGCAGAACGAATTTCAGAACCCTTCAAATTCCTTCTCTTCCTCTCGCCCCCCTAGTTATGGTGCTAAGAGGGTTTCGGTCAGTATTTTCCTTTGTTTAATCACGCAGGAGTTATAAACTGTTACGCAGCGGTGATGCTGTGAACCAATTTGTGCCTCATCGCTTGGCTGTTATTCGTGCACTCACAAATCGGCTATTGGATTGTTCATTTCTTGGATCAGTTACTACTTATAATACCCTTGATCAGTGCTCGCCATGTTTACTGTCCGCAGTGCTAATAGGTTCAACAGCTCACATAAATCGAAGACGGTATATACATCGATTGCTCTTTCACTCACTTACGTTACGACGCATCATTCTGGTCTATATGATGGGAAGTGATAAGTGATAAAGTTGCTTTTGTGACCATCGCGCATATTAAATCTAACAAGATGCATTTTCCGAGGTGAAACTCGCTATATTGAATAGCAATACTGATATAATTACAACTACTGTAATGCTCATCTCATTGCTGTGAGTGTGGGGGTGAGTTTAAGCTGGAGGAGGTGTTTTCAGCTGTTGCCACGAATCTAGCACTTTGGGATGAAATGAAACGAGGCACTGAAAAGGGACAGCAGTGTTGTGTGCGCATCAAAATCGACATGAAGAGTAACAACGGCGCTATGCGTGACCCAACGATTTATCGCTGTAAGAACGAGCCTCATGTTCGGACTGGCAACAAGTACAAGTAAGTATTTCGCTTGATTATTTGCATCGTTCCTGCGCTCATTTTTGAAAACACTTTCGTCGAGCTTTTTATATATATGCCCCTTGCCATTTAATTTGTTGTTTTAACTGAAAGGCTGTTTTTTGTGTATTTTAAGTTCCGTAAGTTCTACAAGGTAGTTTCACCCTCATTAATAGCTTGTACTAATATCACTTTCTATCATCCCAAAATCTGACGAGTCGTTTTTAGTGCTTTTGCAACTTGCTTTACGATACAATTGGTACTGTCCACGTTTCATCAGCAGTGACTAGCCCACTCATCCCATCTTTTTTAAATGCCGAAATCTGAACTTTGCAACTGCAGATAAGGAATGTATTGCGTATCGCGGTGTAGGTTACAATATCGCAGGAACGAGGTGCAGGAGTTTTGGGTCTGCTTTTGGACGTGTTTCACGATCGCTATTAGTCTGCTGATGTAAATTGGAGGAGTCCGTCTTTGTTTTTATATCTTCCTTGGTTGGAATTAATTTATTTCAAAATGTATGGATGTGTTGCCTTACAAAGGAACTGGTGAATCGGCCCTGCGGATGCACATATGAGTATGCTGACTGGTTACACATTTCTTGGAAAGGGGGGGAGGGGTCCTGCGTGATAACATATTTCCTCAAATGCCGGTGCTAATTTAACATTAGTGAAGGACTTGCAGCTGCTTTACTCAGTTATATCTTTAGTGTTTTCACTTTAATTGTTGAAATTGTTTTGCTGTGGGATAAGAATGCCCACAGCTGTTGCATAGTGCAGCTCACCTTTAATAAGGACTGTGCTGTTTTCTGATCGAGATCTGCATAGAAAGATGCATAGAAGGTCATTGCTGGTGCATGGAAAAGCGTTGGCGTAACACTGTTGTCATTTGAAGGGTCTACCCGACTTATGACTTCGCGTGTCCAATTGTTGATAGTCTGGAGGGTGTGACGCATGCATTGCGCACCACCGAGTATACTGATCGTGACGAGCAATATTATTTCATCTGTGATGTGCTTCGCCTAAGGAAGCCGTACGTTTGGTCATATGCTCGTCTCAACATGACCAACACGGTGATGAGCAAACGCAAATTGACTTGGTTCGTTGATGAACATCACGTCGACGGATGGTGAGTGCATTTTCAAATGCGATTGATTTTGAGGAGGATCTTCATTGCTGTTATGGTGATATGTGTCAGAGGTGTTATGTCTCGATCCTTTGATAGGGACACGGTATAGCTCGTGATGCATGCAAATAAAAGAACATCTTTTTGCATTGCAAGTTAGAAGAAAGATAACCAAACACCAAAATATTTAGTAAAATTTAATTGCTTCGATGATGTGGGTTTTATTAGATGAGTTGAACTTTTCTTCTCGTGTATTCATTAAGCATGGTGCCGATTAGGTTGTATGTCACTCTTAAATGTGAAATTGAAGGAGCGATCCACGCTTGCCTACGGTGCGTGGAATGATCCGACATGGTTTAACAGTCGAGGGTCTGAAGCAGTTCATCGTTGCTCAGGGTGGTAGTCGATCAGTGGTCACTATGGAATGGGACAAAATTTGGTCCTTCAATAAGAAGGTTATTCATTTTTTTGCTGTCTTTTTTGAGATAGAAACGTGATGTCCTCTTGAAGTGAGCAGTTTGGATGGTTTTTTAGTGAAGGGAAGTAGAGTAACTGGGCACTGATCTTCGGAGTAATATTATTTCTTCTTCTGTCATGCTCGTTTCATATACTGCGAGCAGAAATATGAGCATGTCTGAAATTCACCTTTTCTTTCGTGTTCATGTTCCCCTTCATTCATTGTCTCTATCAAGTTTTGTTGCTTAGAGGCACACAAATTCGAAGGTTGAGCAGTGCAGCGAGATTATCGTTGCTTTCTTGCTGTGAACTTATCCGCCTTGCAACTTTTCTTTCATAGCCATCAAAATTTACCGATTAAGGAAGAGCATTTGAAAATTCCCTTTTTCCATAATTATAGATGATGCAACACAAAGTAGCACATAGAAATACGTCGGAGTATCAATTATATCGCGGCAAGTAGTGTGTAGTGACATCATCGTGATAGAATGGTTTTTTTGGGAGTTAACTCTTGCGGGGTTTTTGGGAAACTGCAGAACTTTCAACTGAGCTGTTTTTAAGTGTCATGCTGTTTTTGCAAAGTGCAATCGAACAGCCGATCACTTAGTTGCCCGTAATGTTTGATAGCTTCCTAACAGTTCGTTGAGTAATTGTCTGGAACACTTTTAGGTGATCGATCCAGTCGCACCTCGCTATACGGCGCTCTCAACCAACGAGCAGCTCGTACCGGTAACAGTGCAGGATCAGAAGGACGTGCAGTCGAAGGATGTTTCAGTGCATCCAAAGAGAGACGACATCGGCAAGAAGACCATCTGGTACAGCGGTAAAGTGTTTGTGGAGAAGGTCGATGCACAAGAGATGAAGCACGGCGATACAGTTACTTTTATCAACTGGGGCAACATGAAAATTGCTGACGTGAAGAGGGACGCGAAGGGAGCAGTGACACGCATCATAGCAACCCTCGACTTGGACAACAAGGTATCGTTGCGCTTTAAATTGCTATTGTCTATTGTGAAAAGGTATAGGATGGGACTGCCACAAAAATGATGCAATTTACTTCCACTGACTCTTTGCATTGTACCGGGGGGGAGGGGAGGAGGGATATTCCTTGATAAACGGGCGAATGAAGGTGGTTCAGTGTTGAAGTTCATGGACAGGGTCATTCTTGTAGCACAAGAGAGCAGCACCGTTGGAATATATATATATATATATATATATATATATATATATAGATGTGCGCGTAGATACATGCGCTGATTTTGTGTCAAATGTATCTGTTTATAGATAGGCATTTATTGAGTGAAAACTCTACGCATTCTATTCATCTTCCACAGGCATCCTTCAACAGCCACAACACTAATAGAAATTACAAGCCAAATCTACGGTGCTGCAGGACCATAGATACTATGTTTTATGCGGTATGTGGATTTAGCTAAAGCGTATAATTCGATTAACCCCTATCCACTGTGACAAAGTAATCTGCTGACCCAAAGCCCAACATGGAGAAGATGAAAAGCTCCTGCGGGGAAATAGTATTTCAGCATTCTGATAACGAAATTGAGGCCCTCTGGAACGGGACATTACGTTTTTATTGATAAATCGTTCAAAAGAATTTTCGTTCTATGTCGGTGTGCTATAAAAATATCTTGAACACTATCTTAATATGGCAGCCTAAATATGTTTCAGTCATTTGGAGAGCTGAAATGTGCTGATGGATCTGTCTGAGATAAGGAATTACTGAAGTCTCAGGAGTGAAATGAGGTGAAGCGTAACTCAGCTTTTTAGGATTACAAAAAGACGCTGAAGGTGACGTGGATAGCGGAAGCGCCGCTTGGATCACGTATCCCAGTGGTGGCCGTCGAATACGATCACATCATCACCAAGCCGATCATTGGAAAGGATGAAGACTGGAAGCAATTCATCAATTACGATTCTATGGTATGTCTTCCATTCCCCTAAGGGTGCCCTTTGATCAGCGAGCAGGTGCTTAGCGCACGCCTGTGTAGTAGTATTTCATATGGCATAAGGGAACCTTAATTAAAAGAGCTTTTTATCCGCTCTGAGCAGCCGTCGCCTTATACATAGCTCGAGAAAATTTGTACGATGAGCAACCAGTGGAATATTGTTCGTCGTCCAGGTAGCTCATGATTGATATATTACTACAGGTAATTCTTTCAAGGAGAGTTAGCTTTGAAAAATGGACCGAAGGCTTAAGAAACTGTATTTCGAAGATAGGAGCAAGTAATGGGATTAATTAGCTTGTTTCTGAAATCACTTTGCTTGTTGTGTTTGCGTACCGTGCAGGTGAGGTGTGTGATAACGCTTCTGTGTTTGAGGTTGGGAAGGAAATAAGTATTTAATAAAAGAGGAACTTATAGTGATAAAATCTCACTTAGCGTCGGTTTCCTACTTGTGTTTTCAGCTAAGTGGTTTTTCTTTAAGCGTAGACTGAGGTATTGCAATGGTTTTGCGGCTGAAAGTGTTGAATGTAATATTGAACGATCAGTGATGTGATTTTAAGCACTTCAAACAAATGAGCGGAGAGCCGGCGTTGAAGAGCGTCCGGAAAGGAGACATCATTCAAATACAGCGCAAAGGTTTCTACATCTGCGATTGCGAGTATGGCGAGAAGAGTGAATTTTCGGGACATGAGATGCCATTGGTACTAATTGCAATCCCAGACGGAAGCAGACAGACATCCCCGCCCGCGGTACGTTAATTTACTGTGCAAGTTTTGTCAAGGTGGAGTTTTTTTCGCAACCGTATTCTTGTGCGTAGGGATTTGCCATGTGTGAAACGATTTATTTCTCGTTCAGAAGCAGTATTAATGAGGGTCGTATGTCATCCGCTGAATGCGGATGGTGATCGCTTCATACACACTTCTACCGCACTTCCATCTTTTACCGTCTTCCTTCAAATACACCTCTTATGTAAACCATTCTGCTGCAAACTTTTGGGGGAAAAAAAGCTTTCAACCCCTACTTCAGTAAATCTTTTTTGAGTAAGTTCCGTTCCCTTTCCGGCATGAGAGATTCATGCTTTGTTATCATAATAAATTTGCGTTAGAATTGCGGTTCTTAAATCATTGGATTTTGATTTTCCGTAAGCATTGCCATTTCCGAATTTCGGCAGTAAAGAGGAACATTGTGGAAGGGGTGATGAGATAGCGAGCAGTCGTAAATATTAACAAAGCAGATTATTTTGTCATTTTTGCATCATTTTGCATGATTTCGCCTTCACTTTCAATAAGGAAAACAAGCCATTATCTTTGTACATCTTTCATAATTGCAGTTGATACAGCCGTTTAGCTTGATGACAACTAAGGTGTTTTGTTTGCGTAATAAAGTTTACATAGAGCTGTTATGGTCGTTGCCTAATGATTGTCACTGCGATAGGAAGTGACACTTCATAAATCCACTCTCAGGTGCCTTAGAAAATGCGCATCTTTAACCGCGCATTCACTAAATTTCATTTCAGATTGCAAAACTGCATTTTTCTTTTCGCATTCTCGGAGTTACTGCAGTAGGTACAGTATATAGAGGCGTAAAGTGATGCAGCAATTGCGTCGAACATCATGCAGATTTCCTTCAAGTTTTAGCGATATTGCAATGAGATATAATCGATCAGGGATATCCTAAAATATTAAAAGATTTTAAATAGTGATGGGAGAGACAGCTGTTTATTGTTGTAATGCGAGGCAAAAAATTGACGCATAGTTATCCCTGATCCCGCATCGATGAAGATGGCATCGAGCTTAGTGGCGGATTCGCTTTGAAATTCGTTGTTAGAATCAATCGTTATTTTCGTGATATTCAAAAACACAGAGGAAAGTTGGTCGTGAAAAGGTCGCCGTATTCATATTCATTCGTATTTATTACAGATTTTAAGCTTCATATATGTAGATTTCGTTTCTAATTTGCAACTTCAACAATTATGTGAATTAAGGCGTGAATAGTATTGAGAATTATGCGTCATGCTGCTTAAAAATATGCGCCTCTATACTTGAACATTCCACAAAAAGAAATTAATGCCCATTGGATGAAGTTTTATCAACACACGACTAAAAATGCTTGCTCTCTGCTGAAGAGTTGAAACAAACAAATAAAAGTTGGAATAAACAAATAGACATGAGATATATTAGATGCATATTTGATCGGGGAAGGAGTGGTGCGATGGTGTAGAAGGAAAGGAGTTGTGAAGAATTTCTAACGTCCCTCGCTGCAAATTAAGCTTTAAAATAAAGTTGCATATTTGGGAGTTTGAAGGCCTATGTATATGGTAATGTGCTCAATGTTACCAAATACTTTTTGCATGCAATTAGCTGATACTGCTTAAAGCGCACCGAGCTGCTTCGTTTTGCATTTTTATATCTATGAGACCGATGTTATATTCTTATCTCACTTCAGTCCTAATATTCTTTTGTTTTCTTGGGGAGGTCTAGCGGAACAAAGGAAGTATTATCTCGTAAACGTTGTGTATCGGTGCAAATATCTCTTTCGTTGAAAATTTATGTTCATTTCTAGTTAATAAACGAATGGGACGGAACTTACGAACAACTTTTTACGGTTTGCAGTAAATCTCTATCCATTCATTACTGCAACAGCTAACATACACTTTAGTGGAGGAGATGTGTTACGCAACAAAGCGAACTAAAATAACATCAACGAAATTTGAAGATAGCAGTGAAGGAGTTAGCATCTAATTATAATAAATAGGGAAGCAGTTGTGCCGATGCAGGTTCATTTTCGGCATTTCAGATTTCTTTCGCTGCTAGTTTTTGAAGACGTTTTTGTATGGCCTTATTTTACCTGGCCGAGGGGTTATATGCAGTTCGCACTCATTATGAGAGGTAGTAAACTTCAACGGGCTGCTTCAACATAAATCCTCTTAAGGGATCGGAAAATCTATAACTACGGGTTTTTATTTGAATTTATAGGGGTAATTAGGGTAATTTGTTTGAAGGGAACAGTGAAAGGCTCATCAACGAAGAAAGCAGCTGTGGATGCTGGAGAGAATTCGGACACGTTGCAGCTCGAAATTGAGAAGCAAGGCAATCTTGTACGTCAACTAAAAGCGGTTGATCCAAAATCGGTCAGTTGCTTCATATCCCTATTTGCTTTTTAGAGAATAAAACGTCCTTTTAGAAGGATGGTTCCACTTTGGCGCATTAGTCACATGATTCTCTCTTCCATCTTGGCACATAAATGACGTTATTCTCTCTTCCATTATTACGTAAAGTAGGAAGTTATATTTTTCATCTTTACATTTAAATGAATCATGTTCCTTCTTCCCGCTCACCGACCAGTCTATCTATCTTTTCCTGCGATTTTTGTAGTTTTTTTTTGCAAATTTTCTTGTTGAGAAAGCTCTGTGCTAAAGTTTTGACGGTCGATCTTATTCGAAAAAGGTAACCGCTATGTCCTTGCATAGCCTTTTTTTGTATGATTTGAGTCATGTGATGCAGTCATTATTCCATTATTCAAGAAAGTTTTCTTCGTAGTTCTTTGGTAGAATGTCGCATTTATTGTTTCACTTATACATGTTGCATTTGATAGAGTGTTGTGAATTTAAGTTAAATGCTTTATTTGATTCTTTCATTTTAGCGGATATGGGTGATTGATATACATTTGAGACTAATAGACTTTTGTGAGTGGTAAATTTATGCATACGTTAAGTTCAGTGTTGTGCGGTGTAATCTAAACTAGAATTAAATAAAATGGCGTTAAAATTGAGTTAAATTTATAGAGCGGTGGAGTAAAGGTTGCAGAAATTTTTAGAAGCAGAAATCTGTTGAAATAAAGGCAGTTGTAAATATGAAAGAAGAGAACTCAGCCTATTAACGTCTGTTTGTTGGCGTAGGCAAGAGATTAACGCTTCACCTATTGTGCTCGAAACTGCAACTTTTTTTGACTTCTAATGGGTTAACATCATCGAAATTTTATAGCACATAATTTTTTTTTTTTTTGTATTTAGGCTGAGTCGAAGACTGCCATCGCAAAACTCCTCGAGCTGAAGAAGAAGTATAAGGAGGTGACTGGTGAAGATTACAAACCGAAGCCAGTCGCTAATGTGATTGTATCGGAGACCCAGTTGGCTGGAGCTGTTGCAACTCGATCACAGACAACCACTGCAGATGTGGGATCCTCACAAGCGGCTTCAACGGTGTCTACCCAGTTGACTCATGCGGAGGATCTGCGTGAACAAATCGAAAAGCAGGGGGACAGAGTACGATCGCTGAAAGCAACAAATCCAAAAGGAGAGGAAACTAAGGCGGCGATTGCAAAATTATTGCAGCTTAAAGCAACGTTTAAGAACGTCACCGGTAGTGAATATAAACCTAAACCGGCCACATCTGCAGTTCATGTAACTGCATCCGAGCCTCAGTTGACTGCCGTTCTTCCAACCCAATCAGAGAAAACCTCGTCGAATGCGGCGTCGTCAGAGGTGACTTCATCCGCTTCTTCTAATTCAACCTATATGGAGGACCTCTTTGTGCAAATCGAAGAGCAAGGAAATAGGGTACGTTCGCTAAAAGCAGTTAACCCGAAAGCAGAGGAAACCAAGGCGGCGATCGCCAAGTTGTTGCAACTTAAGGCAGCCTATAAAAATATTACTGGTAGTGAGTATAAACCAAGATCGACTACATCCACGACTCAACTAACTGCATCGAAGGCCCAGTTAACTGAAGCTGTTGCAGTCCATTCGGAGATAGCCATTGCGAATGGGGTATCGTCAGAGGCAACCACTTCACCTATAACTATTTCATCCCCATCGGAGCAGATCGCTTCGCGCGTAGCAGAAGGCATCTATAGGCAAATTCAAGATCAAGAAGATAAGGTGCGTTTGTTGAAAGCAGCCGATCCTAATGGAAGGGATACTGCGGCTGCGATTTCGAGATTATTGGGGCTAAAGGCTGCTTACAATGATATCATCAGTGGCGAGAATATGCCACTACAGACATCTGTGTTCAAAGGTGTGGATACGGGTTCCACGCAACCCGCCACTTCTCCTACAGCTCCTTCTACCGTAACGAGTGTAGGTGCACGTTCAACTCAGATCACTATTTCATCCACAGCTACTTCTTCGCTCACGGGTGTGAATACTGGTTCGACTCAACTCGCGACCTCGCCTACAGCTGCTTCTGTGCTCACAGATGTGGATAAGGGTTCAACTCAGTTTGCCACCTCCTCTACAGCTTCTTCGGCGCTTACGAGTGCAGGTTCGCATTCATAGCTCAGTTCGTCACCTTACTGATAGTTTCTTCGAGTCCGAGCACGACTGATATAACAGATGAGAGTAGCAAGTCATGTTAGGTTTTTGTCTATCTAATGGTCGCTGATTTATTTGGTATGAATGCTTTTAAATATAGTGTCGTTGCATTGCCTGATGTTGATTTCAGGAGCGAGGGATTGTGGGGCAAACTAGATTTTTCCAATACAGCTTTGTGGAGAGCTCATGAAAAACTATTCCTGATCGCGCTGTTTCACATACATGCAAGAGATTGTGCGCTACATTATTTGCTTCTTTCGGTTTTTTCGAAGTCAAAACTCGGGTGTGTTAAAAGCTTGTTGAGTGATATTGGACATATGTTGTTATGAACGCTTTTAAATCTGGTCTAAAATCTTAAGCTTTTTGAGGAGGTTATTTCCCTGATTGTTGACGGAAAAGGGTAGACAACTTTGCAAGGGACTATTTCGCAAAATTGCTTGCAGGGACACTCTGGTCTGGAAAGATTTTCCAATGTGTCCAGGCGTGTTTTTCACTGTCTTTTTTTTCGTATTTATAGAGGGCTACGCATGAAGCTGCCGTTGTTCTCACTATCATCAATATCCAGATTGTATGCACAGTGATGCTTAAAAAATTAAGGTGGCAGGTGGCGGCATTAGCGATGACATTGTTGCATGCTGTGGCGTGGTGTATGCGGATTTCGTCGTCAGCTGATTTGCAACTGAACGACAACTTGTGAATCTATTTGTGAGAGGTATCAAGCGAGGGTATTTTTGATGAAATCGGGGTCATATTATGTTTTTTATGAAACGATAAAACGAGTGTACCTTCCATTCCATTCAAGGTTTTCTTTTTCAGGCGAATCTCCTTTGATAGGATCGGAAACCACGCAAAGCGTCTCTGAAAACGACGAGGCGAGTATTTTACGTAGGCAAATCAGTGTGCAGTGTAATCTTATAAGAGCGTTAAAAGCTGTTCAAGCGAAGGATGAAGCACTGAACGGCGCTATAGGAAAACTGCTGGAAATGAGGAAGAAGTTCAAGGAGCTCACCGGATTTGATTATGTGCCGGGTGTACGGCTTCCACCGAAGCATGAAACAGTAAAGGACAAGAATGTTGATATGAAGATGCTCTACGAGGAATTAGAGGATCAAGAATGCGTTGTGCGTTCTTTACAATCCGCTGAGCCCAAAGGAGAAACGTTGAAGGAGGCTACCGCGAAGCTATTTCGTTTGAAGGAGGAATTCAGAGAACGAACAGGATGTGAATACAAACCTGGTTGTGGCGATGAGACGGAGACAAACGAAGCGCTCACTGCTGAAGAGCATATTGCTAAGCAGATCTACGAACAAGGCAATTTAGTGCGTGCGCTGAAAGCGAACGATGCGAAGTCGGTGGGTGAAGCTCTTTTTTTTTTTTGGTTTTTTTTTCTCATTAGCGTCTGCAAAAGCGTTTTTTTCCTTCGTAAGTGCCTTTAGCTTTTGTTTTTGTTTTTCCTGTTCGACTTGTCCTTCACCTGTGTAAGGGAAATTTGCTAATGAACCTCAATCCCTACAGTTGGAGAATGTATATCGTATGACTCGATTTTGTACAACTAATATAAGTATGAGATTGATACTGTACATATGCTTTTATGGCCACGAAAGGTGACCAGAGATTTTATTTTACCCGATTCACTCTTCTGATGCATTGTTTTCTCTTATGAGTAGGTGAGACGTTTGTTCTTAAATTCTTTTTGCTTCTTCAGCATTTTTCTTATAGATCTTTTTGCAGTCCATTTAAGCTCCTTCATTTCAGCATTGATCGCATATTCCATTACTTTCTTTACAATTTGGAGCCATTCTTGTTGAGCGACTTGATCCATTTATGGTTTTCTGATTCTCCTTTTCGTCGGCTTTGCATTGAAGGAGCTCATTAAGTTCACCGGTGTCTTTTCTGATGATAGAAGTCTTAAAGAATGGTTTTCTAGCTTTGTGTGATTTTGCGTCATGCATTTGTTTGCGTCCCTTCACTTATGTTTATAGATGTACCTAGATAGATAATGCCGTTAACGCTTCCAGTTTATTTATCTCTTTGAAGAATTCTCGACTGCTGATCATTTTCGTTTTAGAATTCTTCATTCGCAAGTCTACTACTGCAATTTTTGCCATGAGTTTATGCACCATTTTCTTAGTTGATTGAAGCTGGAAGATATCAGGGCCATATCATTTGCGAAGCCCAGATGCCATGGTCTTAGCTCATCGAAGACGATTAGTGAACTTCGGTTGAACAGCAGTGAAGGAATGCAGTTGTTTTGCCCTACTCTTTCCCTGATCTCTGCGAAAACTGTTACACACCAATTTGCATGGGATTTCTTAAGGATGGAGATAACTGAGGGGTGCTCTGACAGACCATGTGTTCGGTGAGATTGAAAGCATTCTCATAGCCTACAAATGTTAGATGTAGAGGCAAGTTGTACTTTTCAACTAAGCATGTGGATTTGCTTGATTGCATGTTCGACGTTTTGCTCCTGTTCGGTGATCTGCTTAGTCTTTTGTGCTGAATTTTCGGGGAAACACTCATAGGAAAGAAGTGATATTGGCTAGTACTTTGTGATGCCGCTTAAATTGCCTTTCTTCCACAGCAAAATTGTTTTTGAGTAGGACGATGATGTTGCTAAAGAAGCCGCTCCACGATAATATCAGTAGTTCCCTTCCACATTTCAATACTTTGCCGATTAATCCATCGATACCTGCTGCCTTCCCACATTCCCGCCGTCATATAGTTTCATATCGAACTACTTAATGAGGTGATCGTTTTTCTGCGTTTCTTTCGCGAGTCATCCATCACTTTTCGTTCGCTCATTCATCTTGCTTTTATTTTCAACTAGTGGTGTCCTCGCTTCTTTAAGCTTCTTGGTGGCTGCCGCTTGCTTCATAGTTTCCGGGTATTCTTGGTAATGGTTCACACTTCCATTTTTAGAATTCAACGTTTGCTCAAAAATCTGCATTCACTTTCATCTTCCTTCTTTTTTTCCGAGCAATCCTTTTATAAGGCGACGTTCTCGGCTTTGTTGAAGCGATTTTGCGTCTTTTAGCTGATTATTTGAGACAATATTTTCGTAGATTAGATCGATTCACTTTCTGTTACATGAGATTAATGCAACCCGTATCCACGTCGAATAATCGTTCAGTGCTTTTCTTTCGTTGTCATCTAATCTATAAAAGTCTGACGATTATTGCGTTATGCACCAGAATCTAGTTCCTCTTTGTTTTGTTTTTTGTTTTTGTGTTGTTTTTTTGCATTTCCGCTGGGACTTCCTAAGTTAACTTTTTGCGGTACCTCTTTTTGAAAAACGTGTTACAAATTTTCACTAATCTGTGCAAGTTTTACTCCATCTTTGCAAGCATCCACAAGAGAACGACCAACTTCCCAATTGTGCGCTAATGGGACCGTAGTTTAAAATCAAGAGTTAGCCAAACTAATTTGTGAAACTCACCAATCGTTGTTTTGTTACCTTCCAGTTGCGTAACTTGCGGCATCGATAGGTTTGATAAGTGCGCTACCGCGGAACGATCCGTGGTTGCTTGCGCAGCCAGTGTGCGCGCATTCTACGGCTCTCATCTTATTTACACCAAGTCATGACCAGATGCTTCCAGTTTCATTCTGGCATGCTCTAGACGCTGTGTGCAACAGCTGTGTCCAGTTTTTCACCCCCTTCCCGAAAAAAAACTCGACCTTTTCACTTTGCTTGTATGCCTACCGCCTCCGCAGATATGATGGGTACACAGAAGTCCTTCCCAAGCCGAGGCTGCTGATAAGCACCATCCACCACCAGGAGCCTCATATGATAAGTGAGCGAAAATAAAAATATGGAGCTAAATTTGAATTAATAAAATATAAAAGGACCATATTTGTTCTTCACTCTCTAATTCTTTGCTTCAACAGATGCAAAATTTGAGGAGGTTGCATCGGCTTGCGTGGGTTTGCAACATGCCGTTATGGAAATTGGAGGAAACTTATGTTTATGCGTTGAAAATATTTTAATATTCATCACTGAGTGTTTGAAATGTGACAAGCTCACCTGTTTTAGAAGTGATTTATTCAGATGCTTTGTTCATTGCAGGAGGAGGCTAAGGAAGCGATCGCAAAGTTGTTGGAATTGAAGAAAGCGTTTAAGGAAGCTACTGGCAAGGAGTATACGCCAACTCAAGATGGCATAGGCAAAAAAAGCAACAAAAGCAAGGAGGTAGCCAATTGATGTGTTCTTAGGTTTTATTTGTTTTGTTGTTTTTGCGTGTTCAAGCATCACCGTATTTTCGAAAAGTTTCCTTGAAGATGCGAGTGCATTTTGTAATAGAAATCGCGCACAACATGGGTCTTTCACATGGTCTGCTGGCGTAAAATAATTCTGGGAACTATTAAGGTAGTCGGAGAATAGAGTTGGGCAGATAAAAGAGTGAGTATCATGCGCTATAAATTGTGGCTATCCGAATTGTTCACTGATATGTATGTACGCTGATCGTGCCCGCAGTTTCTTATTGTTGTTGGTATTGTCTGTCTGGTTGATGCTTAGATGCTGTTTTTCAATGATCGCCTACGAGAGGAGGTCATTCGATTTCGAAAATCACTGCTCAAAGTTAGGCATTGTCACTTGCAACTTGTACGCACTTGAGTGAAGAATTGGCCAGCTGGTTAGAGTAAGAGTATTGAGGTGGGCTGTAAGTTCCACTAAACGATGATATTTTAAAGGGATTCGCTTTGTTAATTTCGGTGTTCCAGTTCATCTCCCATCAATTAACACTGCAATTTCTCGGATTTTCTCAATGAGTCATCCAAAGAATGGTGCGTCATAAGTTGTGATCGTGAGATGACCTTTAACCCTAGGAACAAGAACAACCCACCGAGCGTTGGATTGTTTCGATTATTCTCTCATCATTTCCTTTCCTTTTTACGTCCTATTTCCTTCGCTGTTTTTTCTTCCTGCTTTTTGAGCTCGGATTTATTTCTGTTCTATAGAGAACGTTTTCTTCTTTCCTTTTTTCCTTTCGATAGTGCAATTTCGAGATTGCTTCATGAAATCGCTTTATGCATTGTACACTGTTAACGCCTTAGAACGCTTTAGACTGATGTGGCTGTAGTATTATGTTTTCTGCTATGCCAGGGCATCTAGCTGAATTGCTTCCCGTGGTCAGTTGTTTTGATGATATTGCCGTCGATTTTCTAAGACGGCTGGTTGAGGCATTATTTGAGCAAAGTTATCTCAGCACATATGCAAAGGGTTCATGAGAGTTGCTGCTAATGAATACAGAGACGCCGTAACATGAAGGGTATTCTCAACGATGGTGCCGAGTGCTGCCTATAGCTGAGGTAGACTCATTCTTTATTTGGGCGTTGATGCAGGTTGCATTGCACATTTCGGGAACGGTTAGTAAAAGAAGCCCGAATGTAGAGTTCATTCCGGCTGCATGTTTATTGTCATCTGTTCGTGCTGCTCTATAAGAAGTGGAAGAATCGGGGAAAAACGCTGAATATTAATGCAGTGCATGAAGGGTTACGCAACGAGTGCTGGGAAAGTCCGCTTAAATGTTTGTTCGGCTTTTGTCTTCATAAAAGAGGAATGAAATTTATAGAAATCATTTGGCTTTAAGAAAAGTTTTGGGTACTGAAGGAGTCTATCTACATTCGTTGGTGTTGCAATTATTTCTATTGCTGTTGGCAGTAAGTTTTGCTTACTAATGTCTCCATAGTCCGTTCCATTCGCTGAATGTGCCTTATTTTATCATTAAGTTTGCTTTTTCAAATAAAGAAAGTGTGGTTTTCAGCACCATTGAATGACATGATTCACACATATGCAGAACAAGTGGCAGGAATGCGAACGAACTTCTAGTCCTCATTGCGGCAAAACAATTGAGAGGCCTAATGCTCACGCTTTGTGGCTTTATGTGCTCCAAAGAGTTTCAAATGAAAACTCCATGCCAGTTGCTGACCTTTTTACTGAACTTGCCTCAAAATATGATTACCCGCAAGTTTATGTTGTGGATTTCCACATTTTTAAACGATGGCATTTTCATTGAGCAACCTACCAACTAGAGAAATATCATTTTCAAGTAGCCAACTGGCATTATAACATTGGAGAATGAGAAGCGGAAGGGTGGTCAAAGGTGTGTTCAATGTACGGATTGATCGATAAAGGTGTTCAACTAGCTATTACGGCTAATGCGGTTAAGTCTTTTTATATGGTATGATTTTGAGTGGAGAGAGGTGGGAAGAAGTTCATGCCAAGCGATTATCATACTTGCTAATTTGTGCTAGCGTGATATCATCTAAGAGCCCTCTCCCACTCCATCCTAACCGTTGTACCTGACAGTATCGCACATCACCAATTCTTGATCTGCTACTACGTTATCATTTTGGATGGGAAATTGCCGATACGCACCTTCATCGAACATTTCGCATCATGCTTATTCTTTATTCAAAAAGGTTTGTGAAGGGAACGCGCAGCTACTTCATAGTCTAAGATTGTGCTAATATACGAAGTAATTGCCCAACTAGAGCACATACTGTGATGTGTTCGAATTGACGCACATCAAATGAAATTTCAGTGGTGTATTTGCATCTCGTTAGGTTTTGCAGGTGAGACTCACACCGATAGTGTGTTGGTGGTATCCTCCTTTATCCTTCTTTAAACGTGTAGCAAGTTTTGCTTTTACGTAAATATGCATTTGCCATATACTGGTGAACGTTGTGCGGTTATTGCATACCACTGAGGGATTTCTTGAACTTGTCTTCAACGGGAACTCTCGAGGTTTTCGAGTTCGAACAGACATCTTTCATTTCGTTTATGACAGAGTTGCACTGTTGCAGGTGAAAGCAATCTCGATTTTCATTGTTTGCTGCCCAGGTTGAAATCTGTGCCAGTTTTCCTTTATTTAAATAATTGCATCGTAATGTTTAGAAGCCAACAACGGGAGTCGGAAAGTCAGAAGCGAAGAAGATTAAAACAGAATCAAAGGCTACAGCGGTGACGCAACCGACTGATGTAAAGAAGCAGACGAAATTGGGAATTGAAACTCGAAAAGAGGAAAACTACTCAGATTGGTATTCGCAGGTTAGGGTTTCAACAGTATCGTTTTAATGAATTCTGATTCATCTCTTTAGTTTACCTGAAATCGCTTCACGTGTGATCAGCGAATAAATCCACTCGTTGGTATCGTTTTATTAACATGTCAAGGTTTCACATTCCAGTTCTTTTCTCTGCATCCAGTTTCAAAGGTAGGCAACTTTAGATTGAGAGTAGAAAGGTTTGTTGTAATGCGAGTTCGTAACTTGGAGTTTGGATTTGATTGTATTAGTGGGTGAATGGAATTACTAATCCGATTGTTTGTTTGTTTTTCATTTTGCACATAATTAAATTAGCAGCTTGGATTGGCCGAACATTGAAGGTGATAACGAAGGCAGATATGATCGAGTACTATGACGTGTCGGGGTGTTATGTCCTGCGTCCATGGTCATTCGCAATTTGGGAGACGATAAAGAAGTGGTTCGACAAGGAGATCAAGAAACTCGGCGTACGCAATTGCTATTTTCCGATGTTCGTTTCGCAAGGTGCACTCGAGAAAGAGAAGACGCATATCGCTGATTTTGCACCTGAGGTAATATTGTTGATTCATGACAAAAAGTTAAGATGTCATCATGGAAGTGTAGCCATTCACTTTATGAGATTATCGCATATGCTAGGTGGCATGGGTGACGCGTGCTGGCAATTCGGAAATGGCTGAGCCGATAGCAATTCGACCAACAAGTGAGACGGTCATGTATCCGAGCTACGCGAAATGGATCAAATCACATCGCGATCTGCCGCTTCGACTCAATCAATGGTGCAATGTTGTTGTAAGTGTTCACTTGTTTATAAGATCCGCAAAAGCCGAGGCGTGCTTTCTTCGTTGACTCCTGAGGTAGTATGAGCTGTTTGTAACTATGCAACAAAACGGGCACGAACTCATTAAGGGCCAGATCACTGTGGTCTATTCTACATTTTCGAGGCGCTTGAAGCGATACTAATCGATCAGCCATCCCCCCATCTTTTCTCATTAGTCGTAATTTCCATCTTCTTTGTTTATTTCTCTTCTCTAGAATGAGGATGCATGTTGCATGTGCATTTTTTGAATATCACTGAAGTCGTTTTGCAGCGGTGGGAGTTCAAACATCCGACACCCTTCTTACGTACTAGAGAATTCCTGTGGCAGGAGGGTCATACAGCCTTCCAGACGGCTGAGGAAGCACACCACGAAGTATTCCAAATTCTCGATTTATATGCTAAGGTATATACCGATCTGCTTGCAATCCCTGTTGTGAAAGGGCGGAAGTCAGAGAAAGAAAAATTTGCCGGTGGTGACTTTACAACAACTGTCGAGGCGTACGTCCCCGTAAACGGAAGGGCGATTCAGGTTTGTCTAGTTATCTTTTTGTTCTTTCTTACGCGAACCCTTTTAAATGCTAGGCGCAAGTTTTTCTGCATACAGATTATATGTTCGACGTGTAGATGACACATAATTGTTTTCGGCGGTTTTGCTAGAAAGATTCCTTTGCTGACCTTATGATAACTCATTATTCGATCTATCATGTGGTACGTAACATCTCGCTTGCCGGTTGATACCGCCTTTTCCCCTCATCAAGAGAAATAAGATATCAGCCGAAGTGCGCTGTCCGCGGACAAAGGGTATTGTTGAATGAATCGCTGGGAAATAATTGTGATGCTTCAAAGAGGAGTGAGAGCGGCAGAGGAGATGAGGGCACTTTGGGTGAAAGTGACTCCAACTATCGAGGCATTTTTCTCGGTTCGATAGAGATCACCTAGACGCTTTCTTCGTCCGCTACAACTTGCAGGAAGCAACTCGTGATCTCTGATGTCAATACATCTCAGTATAGCATTACATCTTTGTCGTTTTATGAATTCGATGATAGGTATTGCAAGCAATAAAAGGACAGAGTTTCTGTGAGAAGTGGGTGGTCTGTGTTATTATACGCAACCTTGTGGCAAGTATCGCATATGGGATAATTTCTTTTAGTGGCGAGTCTGTGCTAGGTCATCATCGTACGAAAGATCGCTTTCTAAATCTTTTCAGATGTTTCATTTGCGTTGATACGGAGATTATTCGTGAACCTGTTGTGCTGATTTTTTGCTCATTTTAATACGTTTGCTTTGGTCCAATTCGTTTCAGTAATGAAATTCAGGGTGCCACTTCGCATCATCTTGGTCAGAACTTCTCAAAAATGTTTGATATTTCGTTCGAAGATCCGAACACTGGCTCGAAGGCATATGTGTATCAGAACAGCTGGGGCCTCACTACACGAACGATCGGGGCGATGGTTATGATACATGGAGATGATTTTGGACTTGTTCTTCCACCAAGAGTTGCGCCAATCCAGGTTTTCGCCTTTCTTTGTTTCTTTTGTTGTCCTTTTTGAAGATATGAAAACTGATTTCGTTGTGCTGCCTTCTGATATTTCCATCTCTCTCCTTCCCCCATTTCACCATCATTACGTGTGCAACTTTGGGTAATTCGCCGAAATGCCTTCTAATGGGGAGAACGATTTATGTGTTTATAAATCCTAAAAAATAACTTGTTGTCGTGGAGTCTTTTGATATGGTGGTTGCGCAAATGTGTAAATCTGTTCTATCTTAAACATTTTACGCTTTTTTTTTTTCGACTTTCGAGCGCTCTCGTAGCAGTATCAGAAGTATATGATATAAGGCACTTGAGCAGCTTATGAATCCACTACGTATGTAGAGTTAGTAACGGCATTTGCAGGTTATCGTTGTGCCAGTTGGTATTACAGCCCAAACGAGCGAAGAGCAAAGAGCATCGTTGATAAGTAAAGCGAAGGAGATTGCCTCAAAACTGCTTACTGAGGCGGGTATCAGAGCCGAGGCAGACTTACGCGATAACTACTCTCCAGGGTGGAAGTTTAACCACTGGGAGCAAAAAGGTGTACCGATTAGAATGGAGGTTGGACCCAAAGATGTCGCCAGCAACCAGGTTCGCCGTTGGTTTCCTTAATTTTTGGTGTCTTGAGGGCTTTCTAGTTGATGAGCAAGGATCTCGGCGGGATAACGCATCGTTGTCCTTCGTCGGTGTTCGGTCAACCTAAAAATCGCACTCACCTGGAATACTTTCGCTTTCAAAGTCGAGTTTTCTCGTGGGAGACGTTAACTTTCTCAGAAGATGGATATCAAGCGAATGTTTTCTTATGTTCGCACCTTGTTGATAATACGCCTCTGAATTCAGTCATACTTTTATGAGCTCTTCATCGCAGTTTTTTGTTGTCACTACAAGAGTCAACAAACGAGGCAATTGCATAATCATTAAACAAGAACGTTTAAGGTGACATGCGTAATTCGTCATTCGGGGAAGAAGGTTGCTGTCCCGATAGCAGATCTTATTGCAACAAGTAACCAAATGCTGGAAGATATTCACCACAAAATGTTTGAAAAGTATGTTCTTCCTTCATTATCTCTTCTTTGAAAGAAAACGAGAATAAAATTGATCGTAACGTAGAGGGCAATTATTCCTCCACGCTGACATTATTTACGGCAAGTTTTCTTCTAGCGATATGTGGCGCTTCCTTCAGTGGACTGAAGTGATTTAACTTTTTATAGTAATTTCAAGCATACGAATACCGAGAAATACTTGTGGAGTATTCGTTCGCATGATGATCTGCTTACTATCTTTCACTCGCATGCTGTATTAAAAAGTTTTGTATTCTAAAGCAAAAGTGCAACACATAATGCAAATAATCTAATCTTCATAATGGACAAACTGATGAACATAACCTCATTCAGCTGTCACACATTTAACGCTGCTTTAATTTTATAGAAAATATCTTCGTGAGTTGATGTGGTAATGTTTTGAGGGCACGCGAAGCTCGCGAATCACACAGGAAATTGACGTGTGATTGGGATGAGTTTAAGAGTCTTCTTGATCAGAAGTTTGTTCTCATCTCACCTTTCTGTGGAGATGTGGAATGTGAAGAGACGATCAAGAAAGACAGTGCAAGAGAGGAAAGTATCGATCCCGGCTCTGCAGCGATGGGTGCGAAGAGCTTATGTATTCCGCTAGAGCAGGTAATCAGTTTGCTTCCAAGAAAGCCGATAGAAAAGCCTTTTTTTTAACAAAGCGCTAATCAAAAGCTTCGAAGAGGTCTTAGAAATATTAGCGATAATGCCCATCAAAGATCTCTGAATATTACAACGTTTAAATATTTTTTTTAATGTTTATTTTTAGTTGACCAAATATCTTGCAATGACATAGTTTGAGAAACTTACAGCGCTATTTTTGTGCATATATTGAAGCTCGAGATGATGCCACCTAAGTAACGAATGGCTTAATCTTTATCGGTGGAATGTGCCTCGATGAAACACGTCTGCCATTTGGAATGCTACGTTTATGATATTCATAAGTGATATGAGATGTCGTTGCCGTTTGTTTCAGCCTGATGTCGCATTACCAGAACATTGTATTCGTCCCGATTGTACGGCGAAAGCGAAATATTTCACCTTATTCGGTCGCAGCTATTAAATCGGTGAAGCAAAATGTCGGGTCATTGTGATATGCGATCGTGAATCTCCGCCTTCTTTGTTGTTGCTTTTAATTACTGTTTTTTGTTTAGTGAGAGTGTCGTAATGTGTCTTGTTTGATTGGCGGATCACCAAATAACGTTGTTGTTGGGTTATGTTGTTGGATACGGATCAAGAAGCTGATTTTTGCAGCATGTTGTTGATAAGAAGGCGGTTTGATCGTTGTCTTAAACAACAACGCAAAGCTGCTAACGCACTCACTCGTCGTCCCATTTCTGTGCAAAGCAATTATGCGAGTTGCCACTTCGGAAGCATATTTTAAGAAACAAAGGTGCAGCTTATTCGATTCGTCCTTAACCTTTCAGTTTGAGGTTTCTTGGGATTTGTTCCCCTGGGGTGTTTTTTCCTTTGACCATGAAAGTCTAGAGTTTGTCCGTCCGACTATAAAAGGGAAGAAAGGAGAAGACCCTTCGTTTGTTCGCTGAACACTACAGGGTCGTGAGATGGCCAGTTTAGTCGAGCGGGAGGAAGGTCTGGGGTTTCTTTGCTCGATCGCAAGGGAATGAGGGGAGGGAGGGGGATGGAGGGCGGGGAGAAGGAGATGGGTTTGTTCAGCCGCAGGAGAGAAAGGTGAAGGGTTTGTTCATCCGATACCGTGACATCTGCACGACGGTGACCTGCTTTGCGAATGTCTACGGCACAGTCATTCGCTTTTCAGAACTAACAGAGCTGCAGTATCGGTGAATGAACGTTGCTAGAGAGCTATAAGGGGAAAAATAAAAACAAACCAAAAAGGGTGCCACGTCTCGTTCCCTTCGCGCACTGCAATGCATCAGCAAGTGAAGTTTTATTATATACGCACAGGTGTGGCCTGAATTATTGTATGTTATTTAAATATGAATAAGGGGATAGGTCGATCAAAGGTGTTAGAAATAAAAATAGAAAGCTGGAAGCGTCATAGCGGTGAGATCACAGAAAAGAAAAAATGCATCTGTTCACACGATGAGAGTATTGCACTACATTTATTTCAGCGTTTCCGTTTAGCTGAACGACGTTCAACTTAAAATTTTGAGAAGTAGTTGCTAAGAAATATTGCTTAATGGGAGTAAAGCACAACGTCACACTTTGTGCTATCGTCGAAAATTGTAGAAGCATTCTAAGGGCTCTCATGGTAAATCCAAAAGACAGATTTGTACAAATCTAGAAGATAAGTTGCCGAACATATTCGCGGCTAAACGTCGCACTCACTGAAGTAGTGGACGATTGTTCAGTTGCTTTACAGATACGTATGAGAATAGGTGATAAGGGTAAAAATGCGGCTGCGAAACAATTCGACGGCACACTTAAATGACACTAAATCCGAGCAAATCAACGAAATGAAAGTGCTGTTGGTGAGGGAGTTTTTAATTGTACAATCGGTTAGCACTGCACTGAGTGTACTGCTCATTTTTACTTGCCTCCCACTTGTTTTGCACACAATGAAAATTTATTAGAAGGTAACATCCTCAACGTGCATTCAATTTTGAAGTGGGCGGAAATTGTACGCATACGATCTTTTAGTTATCAGTTGAGCGGCTGAGGGATTAGCCGAACAATTTGAGGGTGGGAATTCGATAGAAATAAGATGCCTAGGATGGAAACTTTTACTCATGAGAATTTTCTATGCAAATTTCAGTGAGCTAGAAAGAAGCGTTCACATTGCCGATAGCAAGTGGATGAAGCTGCATCGGTAAACGGCAAGTTCACCACTAGAATTTCATCTATAACCTTTTCCGATCGGCGTGAAAGCTGTAATATCTAAAATGCAATTTCGAATCAAGTGTGCATTGAGCATGAACTCCCACCCACGCTCCTCTCCCCTCTCTCAAGTCTTTAAAGAGAGACAAAAACAGATTATTGAAGCTGGGACAACGATATAGCGTCTCAAATCAGTGAAAACAAATCGTTTTTACCATTTCAGTGATGGAAAAAAAAGTTCACTGAGAAGCAGATCTATCTTATCTCTCAAAAATGTTGCGTTAGAGGACGTTTGTATGAGATTGCGAGATTTCATGGGAGGACGGGTTCTGAAGTGCATTCCACGTATTCAGCATCTTAATTTCATTTGAACTTGCCACACACTACTTGCCTTATTTTACCTTAGTTACTTAACATTCGGTGACTAGTAATTTTTGTTGCACGTTGTGACCAAATTCCCACACCAAGCGGTCTTACAACTTCGCATCCACAGCTTTATCACATATGCACCTAATCCATCCGGACATTTTTTCATGTTTTAACAGCGAACAGCTAGGGCATAACCCACGTTGTGCTCATCACCAAGCATGGAAAATGGGATACGGATGGCACATGCAGAGCTGACTCCTAGATCCATGTTTTATCGCGCTAGTCCCACAACGATTATCTCGAGGCATTATTTGGCACAAATGATCACGGTTGTCTGCTACGAGATTATCACCAGGGCCGAAAACGCAGTATTTAATACTCGTTGTTACAGTTGTTGTCCCGTCTTTTCGTTCAACACAGAAATGTCTAATAATTGTCTCCTCCGCCACTTCGAAAAGACTATTTGGAGTACGGAAGTCCACTATCCCATCTGATTGCGAAAAAAAAGTTTGGGCGCAATTGTTCAGCAATTTTTCACCTGACGCTAAACAGTTTCGAGAACATCGTTGGTGCAGTGGGTTCAGATCATTTTAGACATACACAGATCGAGAGCGGGGAGTGCTAAGGCCACTGTTTCGGAGGAATGAGCGACGCAAACTTCGAATCGTTTCAGGACCACTTAGCTCATCTGTGGTGTTTCTCTATGTGAGGGAAACAAGCTGTCAGTGTGCTGTTCGTTTGCCTTTGTGTTGTGATGTGCTCGCTTTACCGCAATGTTTTGCAATTTATTTGTTAGTGGCGACGATATTATTTTGTTTCGTTTGCTTCCACTCTATAAATCGTAACGATTCGATGTCACCGATGACAGTCGATTGAAGTTGTGAACAAACTTAAGGAAGAGATCAACGAGGGGGACGGTTATGTGAATACCTTCACTAGTTCTCCTAATCTATTCAATAAGCGTCGGAGGTGTATTTGTTGGGGAGTTCTCCCAGTCCCGTCCATTTCCTTTCTTCTCTCTATTATGACGTTTGCTGTGTTGTCCTCTTTTTCGCCAACTGCGAAGAGCACGTGAGTATTAGCTGTTGATTCGAGTTATGCGGGATGTGTATTCGATGCAAATAGAAATCGCTGAGTTAGCTGCAGAGATTGCTCTTCATTCACCATACTCCTGCCTCACATTACAGAATCATAGGCAGCAGATTTTGGTCTGAAGGCGGAGCCCATTGACCAACGAAGCTCAGGTATTTTGTTTGGAGAGCCTTTATTCGGATCTGTTTCGTATTTTCCATCCTCTGAATGGTGCGAGCTATGGGGACTCAACTAGAGAGCCGTGATGGGGCAACGAATTCTTTGGAGTCAATATCCTCGGCATTTGAATAAGTATTCTTACATAGTTCACCGAGATCTCGAAACTTTGAAGGGTGGTCATTCACTAGTGCCGTAGGGCTCAAATTCCCAAACGAGGCAAAATGGGTGTCGTGAAAAGAATAATATGAACATGAAATTTGCGGCTTATTCATATGTATCCAATCTATGATGCGTCTGATACTTGGACACTTTCCTCCGGGCATCTGGCTGACCTTCGTTCGCAATTGCTAATTTCGAGCCTTAATTTGCATATAAATAAAGTGTACATTACAACTTGTCGCTTCTTCTTTTTTCTCATCCTTATAATATGAAAAGAGACTGCTCTAGGTTGGAGGAATTTCAAAAATCTTTCATCTAATTGCATGCACGAAATGAAGATCCACAATGATAACGTACGTTATTCGCTTGTTCAACCGACCTATGCGACCTGTAGAGCACACTTTGATATAGTCGGAGAAGGTATTTCGGAACTCAATGATCACATCTTCATGTTTCATAAAAAAAAGCTGCTGATATTTACTAGTCTGTCTAGTTTCTGTTTAGGCACATTTTTTTTATAGAATGCTCTAAATTATTTGTGAGAAATGATTTCTTTATGTTTTATATGGTTATTATTGTTGTGCATAGTCGTTTTATTCAAGAATTTTAGGCACTAATGCAACTCATCATTGATGAGGAGCAACACGTTTGATATATGAAAGTTTTTTATTTTATTGCTTACGCAGTCGTTCGCATAATTTAACGTATGCTGAACTCGTTGATTTGAGATTATAGAGGTGAGTAATGTTGTATGAATTTATAGGTGGGCATCCTTTTATTGCGATCACAAATGCCAATCTGGCGTTATGCACAAGCGATTCACCGCTATGCAAAGCTATTTATTCGTCTTCATGGCTTTACAATATCCCGCAGGATAACTCCAGCTATCGCAGTACGAGTTCGGCCCAAACCGGTCTCTCGCTTCTCTGTGATGCGTGGACTTCGAGGAGTGGTGAAGCGATCTTCTGGAAATATCTTTCAACAAGTTCGTTCTTAACTCACTCAGTTTGCCGCTAGGAAGCATCAAAAAATGAGAGCAGTGCTACATGTGTAAGTGATGCGGGCACTTTATGCAGGTTTGATGGGAAGAGGCGAACCGCTTTATTCCTATACCCAACAATCATCTCCTTGCCCTCCTAGCTACGATCCTGTGGTGCTCTTATGTTGTTCCCTTTAGCGGTTATTTGCTTCTTGCCAATATCCTTCCTTGTCGTATGGGGAAGGATATATAGTCGATATACAGTTTTTGTCTGTTGCCCGCTGTATCAGAGAGAGAGTGTACGAAATTGTTTTTGCTGTTCAGTTTTGTGAGTGTTCCTTTGTGGAAGATGCAATAGTTGCATTGGACGGCTAATAATGCTCACTGTTTTATCGATATGTTTCTTGTTTTTAGCTTTAAAGGCATCGCAGTTTCCGTGCATCTTTGGTATCCGAGTGGGCAGTATTTTATTTCCATATTGACTGATGACTACGTTTCCTACTCAGTTTAACTAACAGTGCCCATGAGCATATTTGCGTTTACCTTAGACACTTGAAATTCATTCGTCTATTTATTTATTTTAATAGATTCCTACCGTTTTTTAATGACACATGGAGCACTTCGTTATATGTGTATGTGAAGATGATAGATTCTCATTTGCGTTTTGCAGTTTCGAGCAGCGCTTCGCAATCTGGTAGCGCTGCAATATACACCATCGATCGCATACAAGCATGCTCACGCACGTGAGAATCTGCAGGCAGCATTGGAACATCGTTTCAAGAAGATCGCTGCTCGTCAAACTCGAATCTCTGCTTTTGATCGTATCCATGTTAGTGATTACTTCGTTATTTTTTCGTTTCCTCTTCATTTATGGGAAATGTAAAACATAAAATTTGACCGACAAAATAAACGGCAGTTGTCGAAAGTTTGTAGGGAAACATCGAATTCGCAATATTGTACCGCATTAATAATTCGATGCTAAGAAACATTTGAAGTGTTTGAGGTGCTTTTTCTCGTTGGAAATCTCTAAGCGTTATCATTTTATCATCACACACGTTCTACTGTCATTAGACCTTAAAAGACCTAGTTTTGAGATACACTGTAGTTAACTGTATATTAATAGGAGACTGTACCGCTGTTGGTGCCTCTGGAAACTGTTAGATATCGGGTCGATAGCAAACGAAGATCTTGTCAAAAAATCATCGTATAAGAAATATTCATTTCGTTTAGTGACTGTGATTGTTGTTATTGTTCATCGATGTTATTAATGTTGATTATCTCTCAGAATATATTCATTGCAAATGCGCCGACCGATTATTCGTTGATGCAGTTGCCAGACGACATCAATAAATATGAAATCGGTGAGCATTACAGTATATGCATATTGCACAGACTTATTGTTGCGTTAATGCACATTGCACGCTTGAATTTGATTCATTTTCCCGTTAAAAGGAGGAATTTTGAATGTACACATTGCTAGCATTTCATTAAAATCATTATGGCATGAGCATAACCATCTGCTCAAGAGAAGATGTGTAAACGAAAGCACTTTTGCTCCGATTTCGAGATGTTTCCTGTTCTTGAGGGTTCAATAATTGCGGTAATTCACGATGGTTCGTTGAGAACTTAAACAACGGTGATTTTGTTTGCTTTCATTTTTTAGATTGAAACTTTTTCAGTTTCTTTTCGAATTTCACATAGTTTATTTTTGTGTGGTTTCAATTCACTTACCTGAAATGATGGAATTTCGCATGTTTTGCTTCTCCTTGCAAAGCGTTCACCGAATTCTTGTGAATACTAGACATTCGAAGGGTCGGTTAGAAATTTTCGTCAGTTGCCACTGTTGCCCATGTTGAGCAGTGAAGATGACACATCTCATTGACTCTTGCAAGAGTGTAGTGCACCTGTGGCCTAAGATATCAAATAGGAGGCTTGCACCTCCTTTCTCGTCAGCCTTATCTTCAACCCGCTAATATCTCTAGTCATTAGTAAGTATTATAGCAATACATTTTACTACTCTCTTCTCACTTTTATAGGCGAGTTTATCGGTGGCGGTCAAAACGCGGCCGTTTACGAATTACGGGATGCGAAAAAGTCGGCCTCGAAAGACGATCCTCTATCGAAGAATAGCGAGGATCAACTGGCTGTTAAGATGATCTACAATTTCAATTTCAATGAGCCTGCCGAATTGCTTTGGACTGATTGTCGCAGCGAGTTGGTTCCATTAGCGAGTACATCACAGATCCCATCGGGATCCATTACCAAGTGAGAGGTTTTGCATAGTTCGAAGTATCCAGTTGAACCTTGGTCGTTTAATGTGAATCATTGTTTGGGTCATTGTTCACTAGGTGATCTTATCGAGGGAGACGTGTGAACGATAGTGCAATGAGAACGAAAAGACTCTAATTTGGCTGGGAACTTTCCGAACGCAACAATGATAAGAGCACATCTTATTACCGAACTTACAGTTTTACAGGTTCATAGGTATTTTGTTATCTGTTCAAGCAAGCACTGATCACCTCTACAGAAATGTTATGGGCAATATATATCGACCGAGCATTTCTGTTCTTATTTTTGGACTTTCATTTTTCCGTTGCAGTAGCTACATACGTGGGGGATACCCCCTTCTCTTTTGAGTTTGAGTAGAAACGTTTTCTAATGAGCAAATCGTATTGACAGGAGATTTAGCATATTCGTTGAAGTTTATTGCTTAACACAGCGTTCAGCTGTGTTCGGGTTGAAATTTGTTCTGCTTTCATGAGGGCAAAGTGTTGCAGTTTTCGACCACTGCAAAGGTCGCACCCGAATATTGTAAGAATTCATACAGCATTCCTGAGCGAATGGAAGCAACTTGCGAGAGCGGAACGGTACTATCCAGCCGTATTGCCATCTGTGGAGAATTATGGTTGTGTACCAGCGAACCCAAGAACTCTCTATGTCGTGATGCAAAGGTATTCGCCAAGTGTTCAAGCTCGTCTCAGTTGTTTTCGCTCTTCATTTTAACGAGTGCCTCTTCGACGCAAAAGCAGTTTCTGGCAGACGAACTCTATCTCTATAAAAGTACTGTGTAACTTCGAATTGGTCACCATTCAACGCAGAGAATTGTTAATCTCGCCACAGGCTATCTTCTTGTTTCCCAGCTGCAGTTGGGTTTGAAAAAAAATATTTCGTTGCTTGTATAAACTGAATCTATCGAGAGCGGTCATACCGTTTCGATGAGTTTCATTGCAGCCCTACTGTAGCTTTCACGACCGCTATATTCAAAAAGTCTTTTTTTAGAACTTATCATGGTCTTAACTTCCATGGGGAAACTTCACCCGGTCGTTCTCAATCAACCTTTTTCCACTACTCTCCTTCCTTTTCCCACCTCATATTCTTCCACCTTGCGCAGCAAATTCCTTTTACCAGAAATCGGAGGTGGTAAATATTTTTACCCAGTTAAAGCGTTGTATGCTGCTGCTATTGCCTTCCAAAATTCTGAGAACAAAAATCAACCAGCCTCTACAAATCTAAGGGAATTCGTAACTCTGGAGTCTCAGTTCGAATTTATAAAATGTTTGCCCTCACAAGACCAGTCTCATATCGCTGTCATTTTTGTCACCACCGTCCTGCATTCTTCCATCTATGAAATAGATGAACATCTCGTCAATGTGTTTAACTGTAATCGTGATTGCATTAGTTGTCAAGATGCAAGCTTTGGTGCATGCTTTTGCGATTAGGCTCAAGGTTTTTCATGCATGTTAGTTACACTCCTATGTGCTTGCTTCCTTTCTACACAGCTGTTTTAGTGGGCCTTGAATGAGAGAATCTTTGATGGAAATTACCGTCAAGCATATTCATCTCCTCCAATTTACAAACATGCAACGATCACAATATACTTTCTGTTCTTTTCCTTTCTTCACTTTACTTTCCCATCGATAACTTTCACATCTGACAGTGTGATTTCCACACTCGTTTAGTATACATCCTATCGTACCTTGCTTCTTTGGATACAGTTCCACAACTGCCACAGTGTATAGGTGCCCACCAATTTTATCTTTTTCTATTCTTTCCTTAAGTCAAGGTTATGCAATGTGGACGTATTAATATATGTTGAATACTTGCAGGTACCAGATGACGCTTGACAGTTATATGGATAAGGTGCCATTGAATTATTTGAAGGCTCATATCATGTTCGGGCAGCTTCTCGAAGCAGTCGCTTATCTATATGATCAGAAAATTAGCCACCGTGATCTTAAATCGAACAATATCTTATTGAATTTCAACTCACAAGGTAATGTGTCGCTTAAATGGTCGAGTATATTCCCATATTATGACAAGTTTATGTGCTTCAAACCGAAAATGATTTTCATTATCACATTCGAAGATTACCTCTTTTTTTAGTTGATTTATCACTGAAATGAAATACTTGAAATCGGCTTTTTTCTATTTACCGTTTCGCGTCGATGCTTAACCTTTCATTACCCAAGAATAGATTTTTTACCTATTGTTTTTTCAACTTTCTAATATACAAATTTCGTGGAAAGCTATCCCCACTTTGCAAAAATCTGAGAAATCTAATATAGTAGACAATTAGCAAATAGGAGCAAATTATTTTAGAATTGTTGTGAATTACGACTTAGCTAGTTAAGTTAGTGGCATTGGTTCCGTTTTTCGTTCGATTGATTTTCATTCCATTCATCTTATGGTTTTTGTGTAGATTTGCATATGCGAACGTATGCAAAGGATACTCTAGTAGGTATCCTTCGTATCGCCACTTCGATTTACTTTCGTTAGCGCATCACTGTCGTTTGTTGGAGTGTTCTTTTTCAGAGCAATGTCCACATTTGGTATTGAGTGATTTCGGGTGTGCATTATCTACGGGTTCATGGAAATTGCACTATAACAAAGCAGGCATGGAACTGGGTGGGAATATTGCGCATTTACCGCCTGAGGTTGGAAACGCTTATTTTTCTACTCTTTTGAACGAACGAAACGGATTGTTGATGCTTTATTAAATCAGAGACTGTGGCCATTGTGAACGGCGCTTGGGCAGACTCTCGTCGATACTGTTTAGAACACTATAAATATGCGCCTCTTAAAATGAGTTGTTTCACTGCTCCACCTAGTTAAAATGACGGAACGTCAAACGAATGATTCTGACCCATTTGTCATAGCTGTGGTCGGATCCCCGAATCATGAAGAATAGCAGAAGTTGAGTAGCTCGATGCAAGAATCAATAAAGGTAAACTGTGAACCTCGATGAATAGATGTAGAAGTGAAAGGTAGTGTAGATATAATACTTTTTATCTAAGTCATGGCTACACTTCAAAATAACAGCCTGCGGAGATATGAATTAAAGATTCGATCATTGTTACTCGAGTTGGACAATTATGTTCCCTCGATTTAAAGGCTATATGCATGTTCGTGTCTAGAAAAGCATCGAGTAGCATGTGGCCTGAGCCTTGTTGCGGCCATTGTTGTAAAGGATTCAGCTTTATGCTTACCTCCCAGTGGGGAAGAGTAAAATTTCGGCATCAAACGCAAGTAGTATAAGAAAATGATTTCGTTCAAGGGATGATCTCATTAAGTTGCTTCATTTATATGCAGCATTGTTCATTTGGTGGTATGATAGGAGCTATAGAGCTTTTTTTTTTCAAATTAGTGGAGACCGCAACTACAAAATGCTTTGACAGGTCGAGATAGTCGCAACTAAAAAGCTAAAAGAGACAGCTTTTTAGCGAGGAAGAGGGAGCTGCAACAGGAAAGAGGAGGAAGTGGTCTGTAAGAGTCGAGCGTCGAGCCAAATCATTTTTAATGCGTAGTAATGTTTAATTAGTGGAAAAGCTTGGCGGAAGACCGCTTCATCTGAAAATAGGGTGAGGAAGCGTCGAGCATCGGCAAGAAGCCGCATAAAGATGCGGTTTCGTTAAGACAGATTGAGAATTTTGCCGGGCGATGTTTCTTTTGCAGCATGCACCTTGCTTACCGTTGGTGGAATAACTTACTTATTTTAAGGTTGTAAAGGTCCAACCATCCAGCAACACATGGATCGATTACAGCAAGGCGGATGTTTGGGCAGCCGGCTTGATCGGTTACGAAATTTTCGATAGGTAAGTTACGACCTTTTTGTCTCTAGGTGACGTCTCGTCTCCAGTGTTCGCAGGATTGCTCCTTTTTGTTGTTTATGCTCACATACTTTTATATGTTTTCCCACTTCGAAACGTTGAAATAAATACTTACTTACTTGCGGCTTTCAAATGCTGTGAAAAAACATATGGAATCCGTATATTTTTTCTGCACTTTTCGTTGCATGAAATTATGTTTGTGAACATTCTGCATCCATTATGTCCCTTTTCTTCAGTTATTTTTTAGAAATGGAACTTATTTAGTGAGTTTATTTCTCTTTGAATAGTTCTAGTGCTGATTGCTTCGAAGTTCATTTGCAAATTTGCCGTTTCCACAGAGATAGTTGTTTATTGATTATAAAGTGAATTATTTACATGAGTAGAATAGAAATTTTTTTTGTTTGCATTGCAGAAGTTGGCTGATTTTATAGGACGTGGTTCTCAGAACGCGAGCAGATGCTGGATGCGGCAACCAGTGTGGATTTTTCGCAACCGTTATTCATCGGTACTCCGTTGGGCTACATTATGGAGAGCATGCTTCAGAAGGATCCCGAAAAGGTTTTAAATATTGGCTAATGCAGTCTTTTGGCGGAGGTCTTTCAAAAGGTTATATGTGATTAGGTGCCTTCCGTTCCTGCATCATATTTATAGATGCCATTAAATAGCCGTAGCTCTTAGAAAAACCCTACAGTTTCTCTGATTATTTCTAGTTTTTGTTTCTCAATTGTTCTGGGTTTTGAATACTTTGAGTTGAAAAACCATAGAAATGCTTTGATAAGACTCGAACACTTGTTGTTGAGTCTGTGGGGACTTGTATGAGATGGTGCTCGTTTAAGGGGAAAGATGAGTTTGGCTTTGCGGGAAAGTTTAGTTGCTCATAATTTGACATTTGCAAGGTTAAAGTCGGTTAAGTTAATGTATGATGATTTTTTATTAATTGGTTCTATTCGATTGTATCTTCACGTTTTGTTGGTGCGGATGAATGTTCAACGACGATTGGACCACATCTAGAAGTATAGATTTTGCAACTCTGAAGTAGCTGTGCCCATATGTATGCATCGAGATAAGCTGAGATAATAGTTATTTTTCAGCGCGTCGAGCCGAATGTGGCTGCTGATGTGATCAACATGATGTTGTTCCGTATTGGCGATGGGATCGTTGGTCTGTTGAGGGGGTGCATGTTGCAGGGATGGCATATTGGCCATTCGATTAATGCTCTTTTAGCATCCACCAGCAAGACTATACAATGTGTGCGTTAGTTTATCATTATTTCCCACTTGTTCCCTATCTAAATTTACTGATTGCTTATGAGACTTTCCCAACGTTGTTGCTAGTTAGAACTTGACTCCGATTGCTTTGGGAGCAAAGCGTCTCAAGCGTAGACAAATGAATTCAGCGTTTAAAGTTGACTTGCGGGTGACAAAGATTCCTACCTGCGACAAGTATTTCTATGCGTTTTTCAGTTTTCCTGTTGTGGAACCAGTTAAAGTTTCAATTTCATTGGAATAAACAGTGATTATTTGATTTTAGTTGAGTGAGCGTATAGACACTGGTCTCGACGAGATGATTTCTTTATATGCGGCCGATACGATTCTTTCGCGGAGAGTTATGGATCCCATTGAATGTCAGGTGAGCCTACTTCATTCATCGGAATGCATCCAACGTTTTATGCACGAATACAATTCCACTGTTCGACGTTTGTAGCATAGGCTGTTGTTGCGGTCTTAATTTCCTTGTTTTGATGAAATTTTGAAGAAAGTAAATGCTATTTCTTGCTGGTCATTTAGAAGAAGTTTTTGTTCACTTTAGACAAACCGTAGTTTGTAGGTAGATCAAGGCCATATTGTTGAAGGCAATTCCCCCACCTCACCTCTTTGTGATGTTGAAGCTGGTGTTGACGATTCAGCTCAACCATATCTGTGAGTTTTTAGATAGAGTACTTGCTAAAAAGGTGGGTAGTGTACATTATCGAGACTGATATAAATAGCAGGTGAGCTAAATCTGCCTAATCATCTTTCGTACTTCTAAGAAGTTGAGCGTTTTAATTCCTTTAGTTTTGTCTAAATTCATAAAAGTTAATCCCTGAAATAATGTAATAATATTCGAATCCCTTCATAAGCGAACTATAAACGTTGTCGATATTTGTTCTTGTTCGGCCAATTGTGATCTCTTTGAAAATATTGGAGTAATTAATGCACGACATCATTTAGATCCTATATGTGATCTCGTTCCCCGTTGCTGCTCTTTTTAGTTTACTGGTTTCCTCGAATTTTTCTAAGTCTCCAAAAAAATTTGTTTTCTTTACCTGGATGATGCGTTTTTTCAAGCGATTTTTTTCTTCCAGCTACGAACGACTTTCATGAGCCGTACAGAGAAGGATCACGTTTGGACGGCTGTCAGCTATTTCGAAGAGAGAGATTAGTGTGAAAGTTATTTTGTAACATTTCTTGCCAGCTGTACATATTTGTAAGGATTGCATTTTGTGGTCGTTACTTCAGACGGGAGATGCTCTAGTTCTATGCTTCATCACTTCTGTTGTACAACTTTGAAATCGAATTCTTGAACGATATTTCATACTCTTTAAACGGATGTTCACGTCTGTTGTGTTTTCCTTCATAGGAAAAAAAAAACTTAGGCTCGTTCGATGATTCTATTAACTGTTATCGTCACTATACCTATGCAGGTATACTTGTTATATATGCCTCGTTCTGTACCCATCAACCCAATGCCTTTATACTATTGCCTCGAGAGATGTTTTGAAAACGTATGTTGAAAGACGTTGTTTCCCGAGGTTTTTTCTTCTCGCTAATTCAGTGGTACTAGCAATAATGAAGAACTTATTTTTAAGTCATTCTCGTGAAATTGATAGGCTGAATGAATTTTTATTGGCAATTATATATTCAAGAGACATGGCATGATCGAAAATGGAAAGTTCATGAATCGCATTGCGGTCTCAATTAGTTTATGGCTTTTTTCGAAGAAATAGGGTGGCGTGTTAGCCGTTCACTGTAGCACTGAGATTTTTTTATGAGAGACAGCGATTACTTTAGTGGTAGATCATACGCGGGTTTCAATTGATAGAAAATAGGATTTGTCTAGGGTAGCCATATATTTAGACCGGGCGAATCGTTTGTGAAGTTTGCGAAATTTTCGAGGTGATCAGCACAAGATAGATCGAACGTGGCTCTAGAGGACTGAGAATTTCAAAAAGCTTCAAATTCAGAGCGAAACTATTTGCGCTGTTGATCACGACAAAAAAGAATCTCCCCCAGGCGCCTCTTAATATGTCTACTTGCATGGACGCATCTGTTTAGCTAATTGTTTTTTTTTTCTGCATGTTGTTATTTGTTGTGAGAAATGGTTGGCAATATCTAACAACTTTGTTGTATGGTTTATTTGAATACCTAACTTTGTTATACTGGTAGTGTACGTGTGTCGGTGCTGCTTGTGCTTGCTGCCTTGTATCGTTTCGTCGAGCGTTTCAAATGAAGATGACATGTTAAATACATCAGAAGGGGGTGGGAGGAGTGGTTAAAAACAAAATACTGGTATAGCACCAAAAGAAGTGCATAAACACTTCAGCCCGTTACGAATGAGCCACTAATGACCTCAAAAATCTCAAAATTCGAGCACTGTCGTCACATATTCCCTTGTTTTCCCTTAAATGCTTTCGATTTTCTTTTGGTTTGTTTAATTGCATTTGAAATTTGCACGTTACCGATATTAATGCACTGTTCGCATCTTACATATTTTGTACATATTTTGTGTGTTGAATAGTTATTGATTGATGAATGCTACATTTATTTTCATTTTTTGTTGCTCCGAAAAGATGCATTCGACAGGAAAATTGCATCGCTTCAGTTCCATTTTCTGGGTATGTTTAGGCTCCGATCTCTTGAGCAGCGATTGACAAATAAGCAAAACGTTCGGATATTTCCCGGTTTCCAGTGAATCCAGGAGACCTGGAAATTCATATTTTGTTTTCAAGTAAGCAGGTAAATGTAAAATACTGAAAGGGTATTACAACAATTTTTCAGCGCGAAGGTTGGCGTGTATATAAATTGTAGCAGAGGACCCGTGGTGATGAGCAAACAAATTCAAAATGTTTGGGGGCTGTTGAAATTCGGACTTAGTTCATTTCAGAGTTTCTTGAATAAATCACAAGCTCAACAGTGTACGGCGATTAAAAAGTCCAAATTTGTGAGCTTATTAGGTTGGTGTGGCGATCACTGGAGAGAGACCAATAAGATTCCAGAAGAAAGAAAATGTGACTAAACGTTCAAAATAGAGAAAAACCACTAAGTGATTTGCTAAACAGAGAAAGGGCGTGGAGGGTCTGCACCCTCTATCGATCTGCAGTCGACTAACTTGCGAAACAACGCGGCTAGAAAGGGCGAGCAGCTTATCACACTTTGACAGTGAGGTAAGAAACAAGAAGGGACACCATGATAGCTCGAATGGCCGGCTGGCCCAATCCCACGTCGAACTTCATGCTATCACCGATCACATCATGCACTCCAAAGGCCACATGCAGGCCTACGCGGCTTTGAGACCAACCTAGAAGCTGGAGTGCGTGTATGAGCACATCAACCCCTTTTATATCCTCTGGATTCTACCTCGGGCTGGCCTCACGATACGTGCTGGGCAGTCGTTTGATCCGTCTGTATGCTGTTGACCCTCTTTGGCTTACTCTGCAAAGCGCACTATCACCGCTTCATCTGTTGTTGACTGGTCTGCCTTACAACATAGCTGCGACGGTTCGCGAGCACTAAAGGCTCAAACAAAGTGACCTGCTTCTCTCATTGTTTGAAAGGTCGCTGAAAGTTCTGAACTGTCACCGCTTTAACAGTTTTCTGAAACACTGCAGCCTTTATTTAATTCATGCTGTTGGATGTTCACCTCCGTATGTATAAGTTGGTATGTGTTTGTGTATTTTAGAATCGGTCTCCAAAAGAAAAATTTTGGTCTGGTCGGTTCGCTCGCCATCAGTTATGCATGTTTTCCTGAAAGATAAAGAAGGATCTGACTTGCATCCTCATAACAGTTGGAAATACCCTTTACCTGGGTAGCTGGATAGCTTGTGAGTGGTTTATTAGAGTGATTACCAGGTGCAAGATGATTGTAGCAGGTGCAAGACAAATATAGGCAATCGTTTTTTTTTCTCGGGAATTATTCGAAGGTGTGCGGTAGACGAGTCTTTGAGTATTAGCTATCTGTCAGCATGGCCAGTAGCGTAGCAATTTCGTGTTCGTAATTGCTTTTCATGAAGTTCATGTTCTCAGTGTTGGTCGTTCCTTTAAGTTGGTCATTATTGGTCAAGAGCTGGTTAATCTTATTAACGCAAAAAATACCCACTAGTGGGCTTGCACGCTGCTGTGTTTACCAACGCCTTACGGTGGCTCATAGAGCAAGCCAATTAAGGGTGCACTGATGAATTCTCTAATCCAATACAGGCCAGTCCGCTTTCATGTAATTCAAGCTATCGTTTTTTTTTTTTACAAGAAGGGGAGGATCTTGAAGGACATGTTGTCTATTCTTTTAATTCGATTTGTAAATTCCGCTAATTTAGTTTTCACTCTAAGAATGCAATATGCAAATGCAATACAACACACAAAGAGAATGCAATATGCAAATGCAGTCCTTTAACAAATCCCTGCTTGCAATGGAACGCCGTTGACTATAACAACATAATCGGCGCTCGATGCATTGTGAGTTGTAAAAAGCTGAAGCGAATTGTGAGCTACTTGGCCTTACTGCAGTTGTTTGGTCTGTTGACTTAAAAGTCTTTTCCTTTTAGTTCAGTAAGTCTCTCCATCTCTACATGAACTGTTGCAGTTTGTCTCCAGGCATGGGACCAGGCAAGAGGATGTCTTACTGACTGACGACTACCTTCTACGCGAAAGCCGCTCACTTCACTTAACTGAACCAATGGCTGGGCAGATGTTTTTCATTCTTCCCAGATACTTTTTAACACTCTGAGTATTTTCGCTCTGAAATTGATAAAAGGGTGAGGCAAGCATCTTATGGAGTAACTGGCGGGATATTATGTATTTAAAATCAGTAACATTTCAGATGACACGTTGAGAAAGACCAGCAAAAAGTCAGCGACATTGCACATCGTATAGTACCGTAATGATGCCCCGTACGATCCCTCTTCACATCCATACAACCGTATACATGCATTAGCCCATCCGCGATGCTGAGCTGAGGAATTGCAAACATAACGGACTCTATACTCTTTTAGTGTGGTTTTCAGCTGAAAAGAGTTTTTTGTATTGAAAAAAAAGACGAACAAAGGTAATTAGTGGTGCGAGTAGTAAACCCCATTAAACGCGCAGTTCAAAATGACCGGAACATCGGCTGCGTTTCAGGTTCTGAACTTGGTTAACCCATTTGAAACAATGCACGCATCATTTCAAGGCAATCTGTCTAATCCGACCAAATCGACCGGAAAAAAAAGCACTTTTTTAGACTAAAAATTGAACCGGACAGATTTTAAAATTTGTTTTTCAGACGAGTTTTAATATCTGTCCCCTAATTAAGGAAGTGTAATCCTACGAAAGTGATGGCTTAATTTTGTCGGTGTTTAGAACTTGCAAAGGAGGCAGCTAGTTGATTATGCTTTGGGGATAAATATGAGGCGGTGAGAGGGCTGTGGGGTTAAGCTTGTGCCGAATTGGTGTTAGGCGATGAACTGTTGTTTATGTTTTAATATGGGACGCTGTAAACAGAGGGTCATCACCGGTTTTTTGGTATTTTAGTATTGCTTGGTGCATAGCCAGGCCTATCCCGCTCACCACTTTCCTTCAGCACATAATGGGGCTCCAAATCTCTCTTTTCTGTGAATAAACAAATAATCTTTCTGTTTTCATTTCTCTCATCTAGATACGAGCCAGGAGCTCATTTAATTCACTACATAGTGCAGCTGTTGGCCGTCTAGAATACAAGTTGCAGGGCAGTCATAAAGAAGGTGGAAACTAGAAATGGGGAACGGTCACATGCGGATGGTTTTTGCGATGTGAATAGAGCGATTTATGAGTGGGACTATTCCAGTAGGTTAGATGAATTACAGATTGAAGGCCTAGCCGGAGAGAAGAAAGGGCGACGAAGTGAACAAAAATTTCAGGATTTGACCAAAGATAAATTGGTCTGTGTATTTGCTAATTCAGGTAAATTTTTATCGATGCGTATTTATCGTTGATGCGCGGGTCAAGGCAGACAAATTTTCCATCACTTCCGCTTTCGAAGAACTTTTGTCATTCACACGTTCAAGAGTACTTCGCATTTAGGGGAACTTCTGAGAGGAAATAGGCGGTGGAGTGCTTAAATCGTAGGGAGTGTTGTAAAGGATGTGCACTCTACGCGAAAGTTTTTCACGGCTACTTTTCAAGGGGATAGAAAAATGCTCGAAAGTACCACATGTGAATACCAACGCTGCAGGTGATGATGCGTTTGCGTTCTTACTAGACGAAGAACACGTAAGTGAGGGGAGACGTATTAGTCGACATTTTTGGTAGGTAACATCTACAATCATTGTGCGGAAGGGAAAACCTAGTAAGTATTGCGGATTGGCCTACAAGTACCTTCATTCCGCCCTAGTGTACTATGAAACGATACGACTGTTTCGTTAAACCTTTTTTTCATTCATACGGTAATAGCCGTGTTGATAATTTTATACCCATCTCGAGTAATAGCGAGCCTGTGCATGATCATGAGATCGTAATAAAACTATGGACTATAATCAATAAACCTAATCTGCTTTTATCACACATCTTGGAGATAGGCATAAGTCTTGTCCAAAGGATCCTTTCGGCCTGTGATTGTTCGTTTAGTTTGAGCTGAAGAATTCACACGTTGTTTTTATTCGTTTTAATAAATTTATTTCTTGATTTCTTCTCACTTTGTTAATTAAATATTACATTTAATTGACTATTGCTCTCAACATATGCTTTTTTTAGCTTCGCATTTTCTAATGAGAATTTCGTGTATTTTCGTCATTTTTAACTCTCCTCAACTGTTTCATTCGCTCACATTAATTGAGGCTTACTTAGAGATTTCCTGTTTTCAATACTTGAATATCACGCTTTATTGATCCCTACTGAGTAATCCATCTGCGCCATGATATTGTCTATAAATTGGCACTTCTATTTTTTCGACGCTTTAAACTAATTTCACTCGTTGATATCAGCCATTTATTGTGTATTCATTTATGATATGTGCTTATTTTTATTAACTGCATTATCAAATTTGTAGAACTGCGCTGTTTTTTTTTTTTTTTTTTTTTGCGAATTGTGTGAAACACATTCGTTCGCCTGCAACAAATTGCAGAAACAATTGGTGCATTTTCATTGAAATAAAACCGCCTTTCTTGAATTCGTTCAAACGATTTTTTTAAATGCAGAGGCTAAACTAAGGCTGAACAAATTTACAACCAAAGATTCGCTTGCCTATCGAGTTTTGCAAGATCCGCTGTTCCAACGTCTCTTTAATTCGTGCAGAGTGCTTCAGTTTCTCCGATGATCACCGTTCAAAGCACCGCGGCATTAAGAAGCGTGCAAATAGCAGGCTTCATTCACTTTGATGTTTGTTTTTGTTCCGTCAACCGAAGACTCCGCATCTCCTCCTCCACTATAACAGTGAATTTGTCCACCTCCAGGGGGTGCGGCAGTTAGCGGAGAGGCGCCGGGCTGGAGGATCAACTGTAGGCGTAAGTAAAGTATGGAGGCAACTTTGAGGAAGTGAATAAATTTGAAGTAATAATGTCTCTTGGGAGGAAGGTGGGCAATAGGTTAAAGGAGAAGTGAATTCAAAAGAAATTTGTTCGAAGGCGTCACTGAAAGGATTTGTGTGATTCTCGAATTCGAGTGATGAGGAATGAAGGCTATTCACCTTAGATATTCAAGGATTTATATTCAGAGGTTTACATATTTTACTGCAGATATTTTTTGCAAGCTTTTTGTGCGCACCGAAAATGGAGGATGATAGTTACGTTGAATTTTTGAGAGTTCTGAGTGGGACGGCAAGTAGTGCTACAAATTTTGCTGCAAATTTGCTTTAAAAGCAGATTTCCGTTTCTTTCACAAATTTTACTTTTATTAAAAGTGTATTTAGCTTTACGACAGGTGAACACTGTACTCAATTGTTTACCGAAGCTTTACGTAAAGCAGAGCTATTTTCGTTTGCAATATTGGAATTATAACAATAATGACTCATCATTGAGGTGATCAAATTCAACATTCGTAGTTTGTCAATACATTATTGTGGCATTGAGGTGATCAAACTTTCGTAGTTTGTCAGTAGGCTTCAGAGAAGTAAAGCAGTTTCAAATAAATAAATATTCTTTTTTTTTGTTTACATCGATTTTTCCTTTTTTTTGAGAAGTTTCTTTTTGAGAAAACATTTAAGGGGCTCATTGGATTTTCATTCAGGATTCAAAGCGTTATTTGAGCTTTTCTATCAACACTTGAAGCATTTCTAAATTAAGTATTTTAATAAGTTTCCTTATTAATCAGTCTAGAATATGCATAAGAGGTAACTGCTATCCCATTTGTCGTTTGCTTAATGTAGAAATTCGTACAACATTACTAATTATTAGAGAAGGACATTCAGAGAAAAAGGCTTCAAAATCTTGCATCACTGAAGAAATGACGACATTTGCTTATCTCTACGAAAGCGTATGCCATATGTACATATAAAATAAGAGAACATAATACAATTTCAGCACCAAACGTGACAAGTAATTTTGATAGCTAACGCGGTAACTTTTTTTTCAGCCTATTTTAAGGCATATTATCAACTTCTGAAGTTTTATTTTGCGAAAATTTTCGAATCTGCAAGCAACTCGGTTTTCGAAAACCATTCAGAACTGTTAAATCATATTTCCACTTAAAGTAAGTATTAGCGGTCAAAAAAACATCGGTGAAAAAACTCCAAAGTTGACAAAACGTGGAAGAGAGTATTTAATGTGGGCATCAAGCACGTACAACAAATGGAATATGAGATCATTGTGCACCAATACATCAAATATGAGAGCATAACGCTTTTTCGGTTTGCGTGCCGAGCATAGGTTTTTTTTTAAACAACAATGTACGGCTTACGTTGAAGTAAGAAAAATTCACTTTGAGTAAATTTCTTGCATACGTTCCTAATTTGCGCAGATGATGAGTTTCACTGTTTTGCACTCATCAGAACGTCGGCGGAACTTGGATGAGACGGTAACATTTGCTCTATCCGTTTCCAAATGCATAAAGGTGGAGATGAGAGTTTTTTTTTCAAAAACTATCGTACTGTGCACGTAAAATCGTCACTTAAAATATAGGGGAATATGTAAAAATTTTAGGTCTCATGGAGGGAACCTGTAACAGTATAATGAAAAAGGCGAACGTCTACCATGAAAGCAGCCCGCTTAGCATGATTATTAAAGAAACTGTAAGCTGATAAAGTATTATGCCCTCTATGTGCGAATACAATACAGATAATGACAGGAGAATTGAAGGAAGATCGTTTTGACAGAATCAGCTGAACTGTTTGGTGGGCTGTTTCACCGCGGTAACGACTTTGAGAGCTCTTGGGCGGCTTCCGTGAGCGCAGCATTTGGACTCAGCAATGAGGATCTTTGTGGCATTTCTTCGTTGTTGCCTCCGTACTCTAGAGTCTCAACAGAAAATTTTCGCTTGCTCGACTCGGCTGTTGGATTCTTACCTGAAAGATGACGCGTGATTTCTTGATGAACTGTGGCATTACGTCACCCGTATGTTTAATCCTGCATTGCAGCCCAGAGGAATATGCGGCGTATACAAATTCCGTCCCTGGGAGAACTTCACAAACTGCTCATGGTAATCATGCCTGAATGGCATAGGTAAAAGGACAAGAAAAAAAATCCTACTCGTCTTACTTCCTTACTCTACCATAAAACCAACCTTTAACCTCCTACTTCAATCAGTTTCAAGAATCTCACCTAAACAAAGTTATTTTATGAAGCGACATGTATTTGGCGAAGTTATATTGTGCTAAAAGGTCCTACTGAAATGACTTTCGAGAATTTTGGGGCTGAAGAAAACGATGATAAGAAAAACGCCTTTTTTGCATAAATGTGATGCTATCCATCGTTCAATTAGTTATGACGCTCTATGGGGTGCTTGTTCAGTAAAATTATTTAAATAATTTTTGGCGTTTTTGCATGGTTTGCAATTTGAAATATTTGCAAGATGAATTACTGTAGACACCTGAAGAAGAAGCATCGAGCATATCAACAATCTGTGAAAAGTTGCAACATGAGACAGCTTTGCGTCGCAGTTCATCACGACCCAGTTGATAAACAATAGAGCGTTTAATCGCACCAACCCATAGAGATTCAGCACTTTGCGACTGAAATTATCATAAAGTTTCTCGCGTCTTAATTTGCATTTTACTTGTGATTTCTCACCGGCGAAGTAATAAAATATTTCTCTTAATTGTGAAACAATAAAATCGAATGTGTCACATTTCAATGATCTCATTGTAAATATTTTCAGTTATTACGCTGTCGCTGTCTCATTGGTCAGTGAAAGCTTGTACTGCCGCATTATCCGATCCAGTGGTTCCAGTTCCCGACATTACGCGCTAACCATCTGAGTCATTCTGGAGCGTTCCTAGCACGCAGAGTTGTTAAACCTAGCAACCGACAACAGTGAGCGTACAACAGTAAGGACACCTCTCATTAGCTCAGTTGGATGGAAGATCAAATCAGAAGCTTGTTAACCGTAGCTTCGAATGCTCTCTGTTGGAATTGTCTGTAAGTTTTGTTAAAACCGACTTTGTTGATGAAAGCATCAATCCTATATTCAACTCTTTGAAGCAGCTTGTTCGGCAGTGCAATAAGAATGGCAGTGTTGTTGAGAATACAAGAGACTGTCAAAGCAAAGTTGTCTACAAAAAAGTGAGTGGATGCTGCACAATGTTCACGACTGACCTGTTGGCTAAGTGCACCGATACGCTTCCCGTCGGGAGTGTATTGACGCGCTGAGATCGGTCTCGGACGATCGTCTGCAAATAACGGTGCGTCATTAGCACTTCTCGGAGGTGCTGCATAATATTCCGATGGCGACTCACAAGGCATATTGATTATTCCAATCATATTGAACGGAAATCTGAAAAGAGTACTGCTCAATTGAACGTCATAATTGTGATATCAACGTTCGAAACGAAGTCGTATAAAACACTCTAGCTCGTACGATCCTCTTGAGTCACATAAACTTAGATTCTTCTGGCTTCATAAAAAACCATTTAAAAACTTAACAACTTATGAATTTCGGTGATTAGTGCTATTAAATGATAGTCCTGAATCGTTCTAATAGTTCAGCCAATCTGCCAGATGGAATGAGAATAAAAATTCAGTTAAGTGCGGAAGTTGAATTCAACTAGAATTAGGAAGCTATATAACCGCACCTTCTTGAAAGTGGCTAGCTGTCATTCGAATGGATTGCTTGCCTGAAAATGGAAAGCTGACAGTAATCACGGCACGAAATGTTCGGATGTCGGGACTTTCCCAAGAGAGTCAATGGTGCGCATTTGCGCAAAATTACAGTAACCTTGGGTACTGTAATGGGTTGAGGAATTTATGCAGTGAAAATTGGTGGGTTTCTTTTCGAGGATGCTGATTTCAAATCTAGCCAAATTCTCAGATGGGAAATTACTCTACTTTCCACGTCTTACATTCCCGCTCATCTCCCTTCTTCTCCTGTTCTGGTGACAAATTTGCGAGAATTCAAAGCGTTAGGTTCTCAAGGATGCTGGGCTTAAATTTAGTTTCTCAAAGGCGCTGAGTTCAAATCTGATAGAGTTCAAGCCTCTCCCTTCGAGGAGATGGTTAACGATAGCGCAAATGAAGCAAAGATTGGGAGAGTTATCCAGGATGATGAGGTCCAAAACTTGGACGATTTGGGCCAAACATCATTAGTTAACGGCTTTGCATTTCCTTTCATACGAAGTATAGATATCAAAGAGAAAAGGAGGAGGCAGACAAATATAAAAAGGACGGCAAAGTATATCGCTCAAAGCAAGGATAAGAAGACCTCAGAAAGGTCATTTAGGATAGAAAATTATAGCACAAAAGTAGCAAGATATTGAAGTAAAATGAATGGGAAAGTGGAGCAGTGGAGGAGATTTGTCAGCGGTTCCAGTTAAACCCAATTTTCTCAGAAACCACTAGTAATAACAGTTTTGGCTCATTCAGCCGGTCGTTGCAGTGTTATTTAATGCATGAGGATGGGAGTTCGACGCAGAAACCATGTGTTTGTTGAACCACGATGTGTTACATTCGTAGGGTGGAGCATAGGAAAAGGGCCAAATTTCGCTTCAGAAAATTTTTGTGCAATTGGCAATCTGTATCCTCGAAAACCTTATCTTACCAATCGTTGCTGCATTAACTCTGTGTTTAGCCAAGTGATTTCTCTACTTCAAGGAACATATTACTGTTTGCATTATTCAATTGCCATTCTTCGTAACACATGTTGTTGTTTTTAAGGCTTTCGATGAGGTTGTGTCCCATTGTTAAGGAATACTATTTCCGGCGCTGCTATGTTATTTTGCATAAACGATCGAAGAAACAGCGCATTGCGTTCAACAGTAATCTCATTGAGTGGGGATGCTGTTTCTAACCATCTGGTTGAAAAGAACGGTCACCTAAATCATTGCGTATGACAAAGTTAAACACTGAATTAGCTAAATAATTGTCGTAGGCGTTTGGTTGTGCGCGATGACGCTCAGCTTACGTTGGCAACATTAAATTCGCAGACATGTAATAAGAATAGCCAATGGCTGCACGAAGCATTGATAGCTCACGTGTTTTGCTTCCATGTTGTTGTAACTTTAAACTACTATGCACAATGCGCCTCATGTTTATCAGTGCGTTTGTTGCAAGTGAAATGGGCTCTTTATTTCATTAACTCATATATACTCATTCAAACACCTATAAGCTTTCTCAACGTTGGTAATTCTCAGGAAAAGAGTTGCAAAGTCTTAGTCTTTGAAGGACTTCTTTTAATGATCGTATTAAAAAGAAGCTACCTTAAATCTTCTCTCAAAGAAACATTCAAATAGGGAAAAAACCAAATCTCCCAACAAAAGGGTTGCAAAACTTTAAAGAGAAGGAAATGACAAATCAAATCATTTTCCTTAACAGCATGCAATTTTGCCGCAGGATAATGTTGTCGCTTATGCGCAAAGTTAAAGCGAATGCGATTCATTCAGAATTTTTATCCATTTGCATGTAATCGTAATGAATGAAAAAAATCGATTATGGGGAAATGTTACAGTGACTACGTGAAAGATAGAGCGATGCGTAAACTCGCACATGGAGAACTAGACTCGACAAAAACGTTGAACGCTTATGTTTTCTATAAGTTCCTCTTATATTTGTCGGAAGTCGTTCACGCATAAACTTTATTCAATCATAAGTCGGCTCAAAATCGAATGCCCTTCACAATTTGCTGAGTCATCATGTCCATCCTACCCCATTTAGTCGATCGGCATATTGCAGAACGTGCATAATCTTTGACGAAAATTTTGGAATCGAATACAAGCGCGAGCACCATTTGCATACGAATTAAATGCGATGTTAGAATTGCAGTTTTGGTGAATGAATTGCAATGCAATGCAATTTTGCAGTCAATCACAAACGGTATAATAAACGAAACTGCGTTTGCAATAAACGATTAATCAGCAGCCAAAATTCGCATTTTATGACTAATCTATGTTGCCGGTCGAAAATGCATCAGCGATCATACACTCGTGTGGTGAATGATCAAGGTGACCAGATTCTAATCACCCACGGGCACGCCGTATCTCAACCTGCTTCCAAAAAATTTTTGTGCTTTTGAAAACGAACTCATTTTTTCTCGTCAAGTGTCAAAGTTTGAGTCTGAATTGCGAATTGATGAATTGGCGATATCCTTAAATAGCAAAAGTTAGTTTAAAGTTAGTCTCTTCAACTTTCTCACAGGTCGTTGCCATTAAAGCTCCGCACCTCACGCCTAAAATCAGAGTCAACAGCGAACCTCCATTTTCTCGTTATTCAATGAGTTAGTTACATGTCCTAAATTTTGACTGCCCACAAAGTGTTCCTTTAATTACTCATTCATATGAAGGCAGATATAGGAATCACCGAAGATTTGATGCCTTTTTTTTGAAGCTTTGCAATTCTACGATAAGTTGCATCAGCCCCAACAATTCTAATTTATAATTGATGCAGGTGAGAAGCTATTTTTTTAATAAGCAGCTACTTTTATTCTATTCATTATATATCAACAGATAAATACTCATTTATAGCATTTGATAAAATTGCATTATCGCAGCAGAGTGAATTGAACAAGTTTTGAGTGTGCTATTATTTCGGACTTCATGATTCCTTATGAATAGTTTTTTAGCGTGCAAACGATTGGTATAGAATACGATTGCTTTGAAGTTAAAAAAACAACAACACCTAAATAGAAATATTTTTCTGGGGCTAATGACGGTATTAAAGAGTTTTTAAGCTTTATCAATGAGGCGAAAATGACTACAATTTTCGCATTAATGAATCACTCTCAAGTGACCGAAAATTCGAGGAAATAAAAACATCGAAAACTATTATAGATTAACTTTTTCAGTCATTTCACGTGATGAATAATTTTGGTGGCCTTAATAAATAATGCGCACCAAATTGTTTATTTACTATCATAAAAGAAGGAACACTACGGTATGAAGTAACACTACAACGTTCATACAAATGACGTGGCGTGACGTATTAACAAAACTTTACGTGAGCGATAGTGAAAGGATGATTTGCATCGACGTTACAATTGATTAAAAATTTTGATTTCTAAGGTTTAGTGATAAATGTAAGCACATAAATGATTCTACAATCCAAATATATTCGGCTGTTTTATTAAAACTCTATCAAATATTATATAAATTAGTGCTTAAAATGTTCTTATAAGAGCTCTTAATAATGCTTTAAACATTAAATGAACTCTTATGATCGCATTTTCATGACTTTGTGATATTTATTCATCTATGAATTCGACGTTCTTTTGCCTTTCAAATGAACAAAATGAACAAATTCTGCATCTAATTTATGCCAATCGTGACACTGTTGGAAAAGTGAATTTATTGGCTTCATTACTATGATTGTTTGATTTTTGAGAGATTTTCGTTTTGTTAGATGGATGATTTGTGCATAAATTTCAAATGAAATTTTAAGATGTATTCGTAGATAGAAGAATCGAAATGCAAACAAGCATTACACCAAATGATTTTAGTGAAAAGTGAACGTTGTCGTTGTTTTAAGTGAGATGATGCGATAGGTGGTAGAATATATCGCTCCTAATGGTAATATCTTACATTCACTTCACATCAAATATTTGAATAAAGTTTCTCATCGAAATGCTCGATTGTTAGTTTAATAATTTTTGTTAGTGCGATAGAGTGCTGTAAGGCGCTTCTCAATTTGTTTAGTTTGAGCGATTAATGAATGAGTGTCAAATTGATAAATTTGAGAAGCATTGTAGCATTCGATGATTGCTGAGCGCATATAAATCGGTAAAATGTGGTGCAAACTTATCAGAATCACACGTGACGCGATTGTAGATTAGCGAGATGATGATTAGCTGTTTGCACTTTGAGTTATCATAGAATGCTTTACACACTTTAACATTAGAATCGATATGAAACTATTTGTAAATTGATTGCTTTCAATAGGCAATACGGCATGACGACATCATTGACGCTTTCATTGTGGAAGTTTAAAGCCGCTGACATAACGCAATCATCAAAATAGAGCACTTATCACTATTCTCATGCCCTGCACCATTTTGAATCAGTTCGCAAACAAGAGCACCTACTTGATTCAACGAGAAAAAAATACACATCACGAATGAAGCACACATGCGAAGCAAAATCTGCACAAAGTTCCATCGGAAAGTTTGTTTTTGACGAAATAAAGCTGTTATCTTTAACAGGATGAATTACGATAATCGAAATGCTCTTTAATGCAAATCCACTCCTCTTTGCAACAAACCTTTGGATTATTTTCGCATGCTCCGAATAAAAATTAATGGCTTGGAAAAATGCTTAATGAAGGATTCTGCAAAATGCTTATAGAAGCAAAGAGCGATCCAGAAAATGATAAGAGTAAATTATGAACTTGCATATGTATCGGTTATCAAGGAAATAATAAAAAGCGCCCACATGATGCCCACATCGTTTCACTTTTGCCCTTTTCTTTGTGTGCTCTATTAACCGAAAGGAATTTGAAGGATTCGATGACTAATTCATTTTTGTGCCATCTTACATTGATTTATTTACATAGAGTCAGCAGAAAAGGCTTTTCACAATGAGCAACCTGAAGAAAATGCTATTGGAGAACGATGAACACAGCACCACACATCCATTAACGTGCAAAACTAAGTTTTAGGTATCATAGGATATCATAACAGCTTATGGAAAATATTCCTGTGAGAGATGATACTGCATGAAGAAAAACTTTAAAAGAGTCTAAACTTTTTTCTTTTGAAAAGTATTTCTTAGAAAGGATAAGAGTGATGATAGGCGTTGCTTTAAACAAATCTATGTTAAGCTCAAATGATTTCCGCAAATAATTACATAATTAATTGTAGAGTGAATCTCTAAATGGAATTCGATTTGAGCTCAAGAGGAAATTTTTTTCCACATGCTTATAGAAAAGATCTTCCTATAAGCATATCAAACACTCTTCGAAGAGCAATAATTCATAAGTATGGCATATTTCTGTCATATATGAGAGAAATCCCTTGAACTTGATCAGTTCTGGCTACTCATTCTACATCATTTGCTTGACGGGTGTTCAGAATCAAAGTTGAGGTCTGCCGCCAGTGCAGTATAAACAATACATCGATAATACCTCCTTCGTTCCTTCATTAGCCACCATCATCTTCTCGAGTGTTCATCATATATTTATTCAAGTGTGTCAATAGCAGAATGCATGAAAAAATTACCTTTTTTGGAAGATAAAATCATGATGCTTAAGCAATTGTGGTCTGAAATGTGTTAGTTACTGAAACCTTCTAGATGAAACCATTGAACAGAGAGTTCTTTCCCAAGAAATTGGGCATGGTGGATGTGACAAGAATGGGAAGGAGGGAGTTTGTCAAAACATGTCTTAGCTACTGAGGCCATTCCAGGCAGTGCTATATTATCAACTATGATACGAAGGACAGAAATCAATTAAGTTACAAAACTTCACATAAAAAAAAAGGTTCTTAGCGCCCTTAACGGTCATACAAAGCCAAACGCCGATATTATAGCAATGAGTTCAAACAGCACACAGACTCTTTCACATTGCAATTGCAGCTTTTATATGCGCAAACGCCGCTTGTTTACTCAGCGAATTTGAATGAAAGTTGTTAAATCATCCATAGAAAACGACGCAAAAACGTCACTTAATCTTGCGCATTAGCAACTCTAATATTTTCGTTGAGAATGCTGCATTACAGGTCCGCTAATTTTTAAGGATTTTTTACTGCTTTTTGAATTGCTACTATACAATGAGTATGACATAATTTTTCCTTTAAAAAGCGCAATACAATTGGCACATGAGGAAGAGAATAAACTAGATGCGGATTCTGACTCAATATTTATTTACTCATCAATCGAGAATGCACGAAAGGATTGAGCCAATAGAACGAGAAAGGAGAGTGAAGCTTTTTTTTTCGCAAAGCGATGAGCCTTCAAGCTCTCAATGAGTAAAGAAGTTGGATGAAACTTTTTAAGGAGCTGAACTTTTCTGAATCACTGAGGAAATCGAATGAAATGGAAAATATTCATGAAATTCACTGATATAATCAGAGACCAACAAAAAGGGGTATCACTTTACTCTAAACTTGAAATTTTTGAAATCCATTGCAAAAAAATCATTAATAGAGCATGAGAAAATCATAAATAAGAAACGCCTCCGTCAAAACAACGAACAGAAGAAGCAAATAAATAGAGAAAAAGATGGGATGACTAAAACACTATGCTGTTTACTTGAGACAAAATGAATTGTTTCAAAGTGACATTTGAGTTAGTGAAAATAATTGTATTACTGAAGAACGTCGACACAAACGAAAAAAAACAACTGTAGCGAAGAAATATAGATGAATTACCTCAATGCTTTACCTGTAAAAGTTCCGACTCGTACCGTTATTAAACCTCGGAAGTTCCGCATGCTTCCGCATTACCCTTGCAATTGTTTGAATCGAAGACTGATTCTTTGATTCTGTCAAGCCCTACCTTTTGATTGCAGCCATAGTTGTTGGAATACGGCCCCGGTTGCAGAATTATGGAAACTGTGTGGCTTCTGAAAAACTCTCCTCCCAATTCAGTTTCAAAATGTGTGAATGTTTCTGAAAAATCTGCTCCGATACGACCCAAGTCATAACTACTTAGGTCTACTTTCCTTACAGTGAACTGCTACGAAATAGGCGAAATGATGCAGCAGTAGAATCAAATTAGCACGCCTAAATGAAGCAGTGAGAAATTCGTCTAATTAATAACGTTCGAAATCACAAACTCAAAGTCCTCTTCGAATGTTTAAAGACTGAATTTCTCATTTATTGATGAAAATTCAGGCAAAGTCGCTCTGAAAGGAACAATATTACAAGATGATGAACGCGTTAGCATTTATAATAAAATCAAATGGTGTGGCGGCATGCAACACCAAAGGAATTGTAGCCATAAAAATTTCATATTGGCATAAACACGCAATAAACCTCATATTGCTAAGACTGGAAATACCATTCTGGCACTAACTCATTGCTCAAATCAAGGCAACTATTTATGCCGTATTTCCGCCCAATGTTAATTATTATCGTTTGGAGCAGCGCCGACATAGGCGCATCTTTCATGATCCTTTAATCGTTAAAACGTGTTTACTGCCTGATTAAAACTTTAAAGGCACTAATACCTGTATTTATATGTGTAAATATGTGGACGTGTAAAAACGTACATGTAAAAACCTCGCAAATATGATTAACATCAATGACAAGGTTAATGCATCTATTAATAATACAACGGTATAAAAACCACATCGACAAACTTTTTTGCGAAATTTAAGCTATTTTTCATCCAAATTCACGAGTAGATTAAAAGACGCGAGCGAGCGACAAATTCGTGACGACATTTGCAATTGCGAAATCCATGAATGCCCTAAATGCCTGTATAAGTATCCATCGTTCGGTAAGAAATCAGTGCGTTCTCCATACACGGGTGGGAACTATTGACCTTTCGCTTATGTGATGATTGCTTTGCGACTGAACTACTGCAAACAATTTATGGTAGCGTCGTTGTTTGCTTAGGTTCTATCGGTTCTAGCGCTCATAATAGAAGACGCCAATAGCCGTATAAGGCTAACAGTCAGAATGGAATTGACAATAATTGAAAATGGGATATAAAACTTTGTTCGGCTATGACGTTGAAGCATCGTAGACCACAGCATAAAAGTGCAGAATTATGATGCAGTACACTTTAGAATGCAAATTTCTTGAAAAAGCGATGCATTCATTGCAATCGAACCAATTTTTTTCTTGCCTCAATCCTTTAGATTACATAAAATGAGCTTACATAATAACCTAATCGTATCATCGGAATTGAAACTTTTTGATCTCGAACTGCTTCAATGACCATTTGTCGATAAGCATTTGCCTAGTTTATATTAAATTTTTCAGCTAGGAAAATTCCAACTGTTACTCTAAATCGTGCTTAGAAAGTGCTAAACGAATTGAAATGCAAGTGCGGGTAGATATTGGAGACGATCATTTCTCAAGAAATTCATTAACAACTTAGAGTAGTAGAGTGTTGGTAACAACTTTGAAGAATTCAAAACGAAAAATTATCGGTTTACAAAACAGCTGATGATTGCTCTCTTTCCTTTCACTTTTCCCACTATTCGAGCATTCATAAATTAAGCTCTGATTATCATACAAATAGAATCTGCAATCGTTTGCAAATCATGTGAAAAGCAACGTTTTTGTAAGCATAAAAAATTTTATGTTGCATGTTTAGCGTTACCCCAAATGTCTCTCATCTAGAGGAACGCCAAAACGTGGAATAAAGCAACAATAAGTCGAAAGTTGGCCATTTTATATAATGACGTAACGAAATTCACGAAGCCTCACAACATTCAGTGACTAGATGTTTTCCACTTACTCAAAGTTTACACACCTTTTATGCAATACAACAATTCATTATTCGATTGATCTCGATGAACATCAACACTATTTATTTAGCATTTCTCTAGTTGTCGCTCGTAGTGACTCTCGTAATCGAATTCGTCAGCGAATTGTTTCATTGCACGTTTCGGATTTGCAGACAAAACGATACGCATACCGTCAGTTCTTTCTGCACGACGAACAAAGCAACAATGTGCTTCATGTGTATTGCACGTATTGTTTGTTTCCAGCAGCACAGTGTGGTCTTCGATTTTATGACTTCATATAAACTGGTCTTCGGTTTTTTTCTGACTTGAGATAAGCGATCAACTGGAAGCGTATTATCGACAGAGTGGGAAAGGATGATTCACACGCCCCCTCAATGTGTATTTCGACTTAGCGCGTCCTTGGAGCCGATCGAACGATGACGCGAGTGATCGCCATTAATGCACCTACTTCAACCAGTCATCGATTCAGACTCACCTAGACAATCTTAGACAATAGGTAAAACTTTCCTGTATTACGATGAACATGAAGCTTGAATTTTATCGAGCGCTTAACAGCACACTAAAACAGTTAGCACCAATGCAACAGCATTATTCGCCAAGTGCCTTATTATATCTACAATGTGTTTCCCGGAAGCCGTTTATGAAACTTAAATGCGCCGAGGAAATCATCGATGGTGTCGTGACAAAATTCGAATATTTCAGACTCATTACGAACAAATACAAATCATCGGCTTATGATGATATTTTTCTTTCTTCTCATGTTCGCACTATTGCTATGAATTTCGCTGACATTAAGGTTACTCCACTTCCACACACCTGAAATTTCTGTACATAACGCTATGTAAATTTCCATTCCGTTTTTGCACACGTCGATTTCATGCGTATTTTCATGTGCTAAGGACTTGCGTTTACATTTTCTCTGTTCATTGCTTTAATTTGCTACAATACGAACAATACAGATAGGTCTCAAGTCTTCTTTTCAAACGTATTTCAAAATTAAGTACACCAATCGGCTTGTTTTGGATATTAGAAATCTCTAACTTGTTAGGAATCTTGAGGTATTATTTTTGGCGATGCTGGGCGCTAAATTAACTCAAGCGCTCTGAAAACACTATTATGAACTGCTGTAATATGATGGTTCAACCGCTTTAAAAAAAGGTATGAAAGAACATAAGAAAACCGCAGTTATTTTGGATTAATCATTGAAAGAGTGCACAGAATTTGGATTATGTGTCCTTCGATTTTCAAGGCATTGTTACAGCGACTGCATAGTTTTGCGTTTTCCTTTTCAGCGAATGCAAATTTCTCAACATTGTCGAAAATCTGAGACCGGCTACAGATGCTTTTGATGTGCAAAATATTAAAAAGAGTTTTTTTAGGTTTCAAGAGGTTCCGGTGTTTAAATGTTTACAAAGACCGATTTGAGACACTTCAAGCGTTACAATTTCAAAAACATGTACGCCGAAGTGTGTTGCTTCTAGCATAAGTATCCATTACAACGAATTAGAATCTACTAGGAGTGGTGATGTTTGAGAATTAGATAGAAAAAAGCTACGTTGAAATTAAATTTCACTGATGTTCTCTTACAGCAGTCGGAAGAAATTTGCATTCAGAAATGGTACATTACCTGTTTTCCAGATTCTAGACACATCTTGCTCCGAAATAATGCAGTGGTTTTGTAGAATGTTTTAAAAGCTTTCATCTTCCTTTTTTATGCATGTTTAATTGTTGGATATGCAGAATATCGAATAAGCTGCTCGTTTTAAGCTGTCATTCCCCTTCAAAGCAGTGAAGCCAACATTCCTAACACCAACAAGCAATGGAAAACATGGATGTGATATGTTTGAAGCAATTCTTTTTGAGTTGTTTGGAACCACTCAAAAATGGGGATTCACTAAGTGAGCGGCCCATCGATTGGCATCTTATAAAATGCGCAAATATATTTCCTGGTCAGGTGACCCAATCAGTGACAGCTCGCCAGGATAAATATGCAAATTGGTGTAACAGAACGCATGAAGCTATCGAATATGCAAATTCAACTGGCAAAGCAGTTATAAACAACTGAGTCGGTTAAACAGTAGTTCTGCGTACAAACATGCGGGTAAATGAATATGTACATGCAAAAGGACCGACAATTATCACATAAACTGGTTTGAAGGTTGTCAGCGGTCCATTGATTCCGATAAAAAGCAAGAATACATAGACAGTTTCCAGTGATTGCAATTCTATGCTCGAATGCAATTCTGTGCTTGCAAAAGATCTCGTTCGATGGCTGGCCGCCACATGTGCTGATGAAAGCAACAGAATAAGCAAACCAACTAGTGCAATACTATTTTCATGCACTTTTGAAAAATGTACATCTGCAAAATGTATCGTGATGCCATCGTATCTATGTACGTTGGGTAGTTTCAGCTCGAGAGCCATTGGAACCGGAGTCACGAAATTTGAGAGTGATACCGTCATCGTAATATGTCATTCCATTACTCTTATGTTGGTCCATCAAATTTGCGAGGATTTGTGTGTATTTTGAAGTGGCAAACTATTTATAAACAAATTCCAATCGATCAGCTCACATTTTATGCCTGTCGAATGATAAAAAATGAATCTTTTGCCAAAAAGGTGGATTACTCCAAGTATGAAAGAGGTGGAATAATTATGGTTTTATTGTTCGTTGACAACTCATGGAACCAGTTGAGATGACAAGTGGGATTGCAAAAACGCATATCAATGCACTTCATCGGCCATGCTTCCTGGTTTTTAATATTTGTCTCAGTGGACATACAGTTAGACAGGCACGCCGACTTATAATGCAATAGTTGTTGAATGCCTGTAATGTAAACTAACAAAGATGCCTGCTACGGAAGCCCTCAAAAATCCATGTCTGCAAGCTGAGCACTTTGCGCTTCAAGAAATTCATTAAGTAATCAGCGCAACAATGAAATGCCTTTTTGAGCGTATTTCTTTTCTGTACTTTAGCGTAGTCGAAGTTGCGTTAGCATGCGAAAAGCAGCTGCTATCTTCTATGCTGTTAGCCAATCGATGCAGTGCTAATTGTTCTATGCTCTACTATAGAGAAGTAAATTGAAACCATTCGACGGTTTCAAAATAATCTCAGGGCATGCAACGATCGATTCAAATGAGCAATCAGCCTCAATACGAAAATACCGAAGTATCCACGAAAGTATCGTTTTCTCTTCCATTAATGCGAACTTTTGTCCTGAAAGAATACGTCTTCAAAGAACGGCAGACATGCAACATTTCGAGGCAAAAGAGAGCTTGCTGTGTTCGACTAACATGAAAGTTCGTCTATGAGAATTCTCTTCGATGAATACAATATTGCTGAAAGAAGATTTTCAGAGCACACAATAGTTGCATCAGTTTTTATATCGATCCTCACCATTGTGGCTCTACAACCTGTTTGTGCTAAAATTTCCCACACACTGCAGAGAATGGAATTTCCATTTCGCTACAAAACGTTCTATTCCTCTTGTATTCAAGTGGAAATATGTCACTCTCACTGGCACTTTTCAATGATAAAATTTCGAGACTTGTTGCAATTGCACTGGAAAGGGAAATAGATAGAAGGGCATCAGATGTTCGAAACTGCAACAAAAGAAAAACTCAACTAGTACTCATGTTCACATTATGCAAAACTGCTCTAACTCACCGATGCAATTTCTCGGTCCAGCGCTGAAAGGAAGATACGCAAATGGATGTCGGCCCATGACTCTTTCCAGTAAAAAGTTATCGGGATCATATACGTGCGCGTTCTTGTATACCTAAAAATGCTACTTGAACGAACAGTTGAGCAGGTAATTCGTTTGCAGAATTGTTCTTGAAGTGCTCTGCGAAGTTACGCTACTGAGTCCTGTCAGAGGATACTGACTCAAATAGGAGAACTGTCGACGTCATGCAAAAGAATATAGAGGCATGCAGAAGGCTTGAGTTGGAAAGGAAAACTACAAAGTTTCAGTGACACAAGCAATAGATGAGATGATAAAAGATGCTAAATAAGGTTTGAATATTTCGCGAGAAAACTCACATAGTCATAAGCCTTGTTCCTAAATCATAAAGAATTTCACGAAATTGAACTTGAAAACTCCAGTGCCGCAGTAGTCGGAGATTGACCTCAAACGTTTCAACCATTTAGAAAAAGACTGTAACGGTGGAGTTGAGAGTGAGAGAAAGTTTTGCTAGTTCGTTAAGGCATAATGATTTCGAAACGTATGAGAGTTTGCTTCTTGAAAGGTGCAAACGATACAGTCTTGACCAGAAATAAGTAATGATAACGACAAAGAATTGCTATGTCTGCTTCATAGAGTTCGCTTTTAGACTCATGATGCTATAAGAAATTATAGGCGCATTTCCTCAACTAACAGAGAAAGCAACAAAAGAATATGATACCGTTTCATTTCTATGAATAATCGCTGTTGATATTAAAAGTGTGCATCCTTTCGGAATAATCTTGCCATCTGCAAAAATGGCTGATAATCAACGACGCATCCATTCCCCCGATAGGCGCTTGTGGCATTTACAAGCAACATCACCGGAAATAAGAAAAATAGAATCGGAGAGTATTTTTTTCGAATGAACTTTTCATCATTCAGTTTCTCATTTATCGAGAAGATTACGATACTTAATTCCTCGATTGTCATCATGATGGTCTAAAGTCGCTCTATCTTCGTTGTAGCTCTTGTCAGAGATATTTTATCATGCTTACTGTTTTACTATAGTTTCTCAAAAGTTCGTTCTGGGGATTAGATGGCAAAAAAGAAAATTTTGATTTTTCAGTCAGTCGCCGTGACTTTAGATGATAGAATTTTGTTGTGATCAAAATGAAAAGTAAACCCAGCTATAAGGATTAGAGCATTATTATGCAACAAATAAGCACCTATAATTATATCGTCGTCGGCAATACGAGTAAAACTTGGCACTGGAGGGAATAAACGTAGACTTTCTTTTATAGCTCTTTCCAAATATTTCAGTTGCTTCAGGTCATCCGAAGTGCATGGTCTTAACGAATCACCTGAAAGTAAGTTGTTGTTTAGGTACGCTTATAGGCGCGATTAAGGAATCCTCTTGGTTGATAGACGACAGCTTTATGGTATATTGGAGGCCTTTTTATCTTCATAAGTCTTTTTCTTATGTTGATTCCACTGACGAAAGATATTGGAGTAGTTGCCAGGTGGGAAAGTGAACGAAATTTGATTCTGCAGAGGTCATAATAATGCGAAGAGATGGGATGAGGCAAAGGTTCAGGCACAGCTCATTTTCACCAGCCGCCTCAAAGAATTTTCTATTGAAAGGCAGAAAATGGAATAAAAGCCATTTCCCAACACCGTTTTGCAACTATCAGTTCATGATCAAAAATGTTGATATCTTCTAACGGTTTGCAGTAAACTGTTTCTTTGCAGTAAATTGGTTCAGCATGCCCTATAAAGTTTTGAAGTATTATAGATATTTCTTGTGAAATCTTCTATCTATGCAAAATGTTCCAATGTCAAAAAGATTGACAGCTAGGCAAGTTGCAATTTCTGAAAAAGGTAGTGGCGGGCTAGCTTGTTATTTATTATGAAAGAATTATCAGCTGATGGGAATTTCATATAGTAGTGAGCAAAAGGTCTTTTAGTGTCTCAACTCGTGCGATTTGGAATAACAGTGGCAAAACACTACTCCACTTGCACGGACTCCTAATCGAAGGGTTTTGCGCGAATATCCTCGACGCTCTAAACTGCTCAAGCTCTACCGAAGATGCGATCCGCTTCATCGGAAGCCTTCTTCTGCACTTCCGGATGATGTGCTAAGCACCATAGCGTCCAACCAATCGCACTAGACGTTGTGTCGTGTCCTGCAATATTTCACTTAAATATACGTTTTACTTGTAAATATTTTTATGCTGCCAACAAAATATGCCTCTTTTCGCTCAATTAATAATCAAACATGTGGCAAAAGTTGCAGCAACCCGCAAACGATCTGAGAGCTGCAATATAAAAATGCAAAACTTGCAATATTAAAGTCAGGAAGAATATCTTCGTGCTGAGTTAATTCGGTTAATTCCCATACAACGCTTTGGTGCGTTTGAGAGGTGATGATTTTTTGAACAATTACCCTATCGTTAACAAGAATAAAGTTCAAAAACAAGTAAATTTTGTCAAATTTCGAAGATTTTGTGTCCTAGCTGGATACGACAACACTATCCATAATATTTCTCCCATGTGTAAGAGAATTCTAAACGCGCAGAAGATAGCCTACAATGAAGATATCTTTTTGAGCCGTTCACATGTTCGAATACCAGTTCTGTATAATTGAACGGAACTAAGGGAGAAAGCGAGATGAGTGCGGGCATTTAACTATGGCTACCTTCGAACATAAAGGTGTCGACCTCCTCTCGGATATCATCAGATGAAAGCTTATTGGCTTCTTGCATAGATAGTAGAAGATCAAGGAAAGCTTTCTTATTTCTCTTCGTCTTTCTCGTCGAATCATTTATATATTCTCTTCTACGCTCTTCTATCACCTATAATAAGTTAGGGAAAAACCAATGGAATCAGAGCAACTGGTTATGGAAAATTGTTCTATGTTTCATTGGCGTACATTATATTGCTTCATTGCTGAAAAATACAGATTGCCGCGCAATTTGCTGGTGCTTTTCGGTAACACTCCAATCACTAATTGATCTTTGCAAACTTTGTGCAACCTTCGGAAGACAGCAAAGAAGTGATGAGTTAGAGGGGAACGAAGTTTTTGTTTGATGAAGAATGTGGGATCTGCAAGAGAAATGCTGTTCTAGCAAAAAAGAAGGGTTGCAATGTTTCAAAACCAATGCTATAGCTGGCTCTTTTTGGTTTTTGATGAGGCAGACACGACGATTGGTGAAATGTTTAAATAGTGATGTTACCTACGGCAATTTCGGATGTTGTTTCACCTGAGTTTACTCCAGCTGATAATTGGAAGAAAGCAATTTTGTTCACCTAGCCGTTAACGGACATGATCGTCCAATTGAGCAGCTACCTTCATTATACCTTTCGAGTAAAGTGGAGGAGTGATTTGAGATGCGTATCGTATTCCACTCCATATCCAGATGCATACCACAATGGCTTAAGCCAAAACCAAGGCATGCGCTCATGAGTGAATGAAAGTTCATTCATTCTTTGCACGGATCGCACGTACGGGTGATCGGGATTGCTTTGTGCGTCCACCTTGACGCCCATCGCAGTCTCTGAAAGCTGTAGCGGTAATGAACAATTGTGCAATTGTGCTTGCAAGCAATGCCAATTGTTTTGCAAACCTTGCAACTAGCAAACCACTCAACTCGACTTCTTCCCGCCCAAGTGCTCGATCTCTCGAAAGCTTTATCGCTTTGGGCACAAAGGCTAATGATAAACTGACTGCTTTCTTCGAGATCTTCTTTTTGTTTGTCTTTGTTTTGAACAAAAGGATTGATTAACGATTTTGCAGCATCAATTTTTGCACATTCTTCGAGGCAGTAGCTTGAGGTCGCAAAAGAAGGCAGGAATTTTTTTTTTGGACAGAAGACATCAACACGACGGCTTCATCTAAATGACGATAATGAAAATGTTTCACCAATACCTTCGAATGTGGGAGGCATACATGTGACGATTTGCGTTTAAGGCATCAACAGGACGTCTACGGCAAATTTTCCACAGGGAGAGGTACGCTAGTCTACTTCAATACTTGAAAAAATATTTCAGGTGAGTTGCAAAAGCTTATTACTGTGAAAGCTCTTACCGCAAATAATATCGAGTGCGCAGCGCTTTATATATGGAAATATATCGAATGAACGTCCTTTATCAGCATTAGGCTGCAACCGTTGAATTAGAATCTGAAAAGTGGAGTTTTTTTTTTTTTTTTTTAGTAGAAAGAGATTTTATAGGCCTCGCGACAAACGCAAAGAGTTATGAGCAATCACTAAAGGAATCTCGAAAACGCTACTTGTGGTATCAGGGATGAAGGACTGCCTCACTACCTTTTATTTTTCCCTCAAAATTTCGTTTTACCAGATATGTCCTGGATTCGCATCGAACAACCGGTTTTTTTGCAAAGTGCCCATCTACTTGCACAATAGATCGTTTTTGTTGATGTTAAAAAAAATTCACAAGAAATACAGAGAAGAATGCATTATTCTTCTACAAATGACAGCCTAGACTCATCTATTTTTAAAGAGCAAAGTAAAAATAGCTATAATAACTTTGTCCATCAAGAGCATTTCTTCTCGGTGTTGTCTAAGCTGCAAGCTTTCTTGAGCTACTCTAACAGCATTTTGAAGGGAGCCATATCTTGTAAAAAGTAGAGAAAAGCGATAAAAAACTCATTGTATTATTGAAAATGCACCAGGCAAGGTAGCACAAAAAAAGATCTGTTTTTATATTCCGATGAAAACTTGCAATGCAAAGTGTCAGAAAACCTGTGCCTCCTTATTGTGTATAGAAAGAAATTCATCAAGAATAGTGAAGTGAAACGCTGGCGTCAACATCTTTCTTCGAAATCGCCATTTCTCCCCCGAGCTGAAAGTGGCCACCTCAATCCACTGAACTTCTATTTGGTGGAATGAAACTTGTTCCGTTGAAAGGTAAGGCCGAATATTTTTTGCAACAGGTCCCATAAATCCTTCAGATCCGATCACATGGCTGCTGACTTTTAGGAGGTGGTTTTTTTGTTTTTTTTTTTGTTTTTTTTTCTTTTTTGCACAGCGAAGCTTTGTTTGTACCTGTATCTGCATGTTTCATCTCAAAGTCCATTGCAGCAGTTCCAATGAAGTTTAAAATTTTTTTGTAGACGGTGAACGGATTTTTTTCAAGAAAACACCCCTTACTTCCTACCCAGCCGAAATATGATCCCTTTAACTCTATCGTTCAATAAAGCTGACAATTTCGAAATCCCGCAAGGAGCAGAAGTTTTCTGCAACATTTCACTCAAGTAACTCAAGAATATTCGCTAACGCTCTCTTCAAACTCGTATAAATCGACCTAATACTCGCTGTTCCTGTGGCGTTGGTACCAAATGCACCCTCATTTATGGAATTTTATCTGGAATATGGAGACCTCTCAAGTTTTCGTGTAAAGAAGAGCAAAAGCAATGAAAGTTTGTCTGATGAGTTATTTGCGAAAGTGCTTTTTTTTCTTTTTTTTTTTTCAGGGAGCCAGGCGACATCGCAGTTTATATAATTCTGGCATTATTTTTCACAGTCGGCGAGTTCAAAAAACATCCACAGTGTTCAAGCATGCAGGGCACTTTCCTCCTATTTTCTTGGTCAGTTTAGTTTTAAGATTCATCGCTTTCAAAATTTCCTCCTTACTATGCATTAATTCAAAATTTTAAAGATGCTTGCAGCTTGTGACTATCGTCAAAGTGGTTTAGTGGACTGGAAGAAAGGCGAAACTTTGGTCTCGAAGATTCTTGTCTCGCTATTACCAGATTCTGGGACCCTTGTCAGAGTGCATTGAAAGAGAAACCTACCTGATTAAAAGCCCCGTTCCAAGCCAAGGCAAAAGAATTTTATATTCTGGACCTTTCCTTAGGATAGAGTTGCTCTCGAGAACAACCTGCAACCAATAAGGTTCGTGTTCGAGAATAGCAAACACTTATTTGAAAATGAATTTGGCATTATCATGCATACGCAAGATCAACGTTTAGAACGACGAGCACCTGATGCAGAACACAGCTGCCCTAGTAATTAGTGTGTTTTTCGATTTATTTGTTTGTTTTTTCAAACCTATATGGAAGGAAGGTTTGGCGGAATAAATTCAAATCGATTTACGCACACTGTTGTCTTTTCTTCATTTTTCATTCTCACTAGCCAGCATTTATTAAAGCAGTCTTTTTTTATTGTGTCAAAAAACAGTTATGCAGAAATGACAAAAATTGAAATGTTTTAGATGGGATTTTTCGTAACAATGATTGCTTGTGGATGCGAACTGGTTTTGCAGTTTACCGATATTGCGCAACGTTTTTTTACAGTGTCACTATAAACTATATATATATATATATATATATATATATTAATGCTCAAGATGAGCACAGCTGCGCACAGCCGGAAACAAAAGCTGTAGTACTCTTGAGAGCCAAACTGGATTGTTGAACACGATGCATATTTTTTTTCAACAAATTGGAGAAGGTAAGGCAAAATGCAATACGGAACTCTCCTTCGCATTACTTTCTACTTCATATTTCTTCCTTGCGTTCCTCTAGCGTTTCCCCTGAAAACTTGTATTTATGTTCGTGTTTCAGCAAGCACAACCCTCCAGTAGCTATCAGGAAAACGGCTCTCGTATTACCTTTGCATTTTCCGGTCTAATGAGCAAAACGAGAGGTGACGTGCCTATCCATATTCGGAACATCCCATCTCCTCTCGATATGTAGTATTGTGCACGCTCAAAGAGTTGCTTGGCGAAATCTAAAAGTTAAGCTCACCTGTATTTAGGTGAATCGTGAATATGTGTTTGAGTTTAGTGGTAACTGTGTTGAAGAGAGATGGTATAAAAGCATTTTTAGATAGCAAACAGGTTACTGTTCCTCTTGAATAGCTAAATACTTATGCAGCGCTCTATTCCAATCGTTATAAATCTGTGTAGCATTCTTAATCAGTTCCTCACTTAGCTAAATTTAATGCTGAGATGTCGGTGGCATATACCGATAAACAATACTGCATTGTTCTATGGACATCGATCATTTTTCCACGTAGAAAGCAAACATCAGACTCTGGTAATAAGCTTATTTAGCACGAATGTCTGGAAATTACGACACCGTTTTATACCTCTTAAACATTTTTGAGATGTTAGCTTAGGCGATGAGAGCCGTATTTATGCACATAAGGAAAGAAATATGAGGATATGGATATGAGGATTCACGGCTCTTTCTCATCATCTCACCTCACGCGCATGAACTCTCACCTAGTGGTGCATTAAAAAACACATGTGAGTTCAGTGTGAAACAGGTAGATGAGGAACTGCACGAGGAATTCTGTGAACTGTCTGAGATTACTGAGGCGAAGTACAAGATAGAAATGATTATCACAGTTCTTCTTATTGACCATGCATCTTGTTGATAGCGCTGCGGAACTCAAGAATAGAAGATGGCTGGTACAACAGGTTGGGGAAGGAGGTGGGATGGAGGAATTGGGAGCTGAGTAGGAAGGGGGTACCCAGTGGAGATTTAGAAGAGCATAGCATATACTGGTGACGTTGGCAGCACATCGAGGAAGAGACATCTCCTACTTCTCTCGTGTTACTAATGCACTCTTGTTGAGGATTCTTTCGGCACTGCCATTTCTTCCTCGTTCGATATGCTCGCATTGAGCTTTCACAGAAACACATCAAATTTCATACGAATTTCGTATTAAGCCGTTGCTGAGCACATCATACAGAGGAGGATCTCAGAATTCAATGCTTGGGGCATTTATATCGCGTCATGTTGCATCCTCATTGTTAGTTGCTCTTAGTTCGCCTCGAAATGTCTCTTTTAATTTTTCTCTTCCGTGTTCGTGTTTTGATGATTTTTTTGGTGATTCGATCATTTGGTTAGAACGTACTCCGCATTACAGTACTGCAGCGGGTTGGACCACTGTTTAGCTTCTAGTAGTAATGCGAAGGTGAAAAAAGGAAACGCAATCTCGAAGTGTGGGAAAGAAATCTTTGCATTCATTGCCTAGACAAAGAAAAGGTATGGCAACTTTAGGGAGCAGAGAACTGGTAAAAGATATCATTATAATGCGTTTGAGAGCACTACAATAAGGAACGAAAACTTGGAAAAAAACAGATTTCACTGTTCTACATCGATACAGAAAACATTCTCCAATGGGAATTGAGAACTACTGCTATTACAAATTTAATATGCCAGCCGAGAGAAGCTGAGAATGCTGAGTTGAAAAATTCAAAGAAACAACCATTCGGATAGGACATTTAGGAGTTATGGAGGCTTACGTGTTACATTTAAGCAGTTAGTAACAAATAGGAGGTATCGTTGAGATGCGTCAACTGTAGCACATTACGTGATATTAGTAGTTACTCTATAACTTACGCAGTAAGCAACGAGATACATATTCTATGATGAAGTTATTACTTCAGCTAGGGGTAATTCAGAGTAGTGAGCAAAAAGTTGCGAAGAATCAACCTTGTATATTCAACAGCTGCCGCGTTTTTTTATACGACGACGCAGTCATCTGAGCTATGTAATAAATTCCCAAGACAACGAAATATCCCATGTTGCAAAACGCGTCTGGTTGCTTCCAAGCATTTTTTGAAAGCCTTCCGCCCCGCTGCGACCCAAACTTTAAAAAATGAGTGAAAATAAAGGTTTCAGTTTTGTTCAGCCTAAAGTCCAAAGGTGTGTAGGAGCGTAGGAAGGTTGAAGGTCCGTTCGAAACTTGCCGGATGGTACTTGGGAGCCTCATCACTATTTTTGATAAGAAAAACAACTTTTTTTGTGTGAAATCGAAACAAATAACGTCCGGTGTAACATCCTTTTAACTGCTATGTGAAAGTGAATATAGCGAAACAAGCATGCAGCATTTAAGAGAACTCAAACAACTCAAAGGCCTTCAACAATCAACCCAAGCTTTAAAAAAGAGTGCGCAAATTGCACTGACAGTGTAAAGCAACGTTCTATTATTTTTGTAGCGAGTTTGCGGACGATTTACATCAGATAAACCAGCCTTCAATATTCCATTTGAACATCCATGCGGTACCGATCAATGGTAGTGAAAAAGGCCCGTCCAATTTGTCAACATAATAAATTAGCCGACACCGATACCAAATAAGGCCAATCAAGAATCGCCATCGCAAAATAGCGACTATAAATAGCACGACTATGAAGCAAAATATCGGATTCATCAGGAACGATAACACGTGCGGAAATCCAACTGAAAATTGCACAACAATTTAGGTAGGAATCATGAAAATCGAGAGGCAATTGATATGTGCATGAAGAAATTGCTCTTTCCATTGGAAGAGCAAGAGCTAACAATCAGTCTATTCAAATTGAAATGCTTAGTGTCACGCTTGTTAAAAAATTTGTAAAAATTTCGTCACTTTTTATAGAACTGGTTCTAAGGCTTATACATATATTTGCTCATGCATATCATAGACCTCCAATAATTGTATTCTTTCTAAACGTTCAAGCAGCCCATTCATATAGCAGCGTTTTCCTCTAAGGGCACAATGTTCAGAAAAAGTTCGTCGGATCGCATAGTTCGATTCAGAGAGTACAAAATTAGGATATGTCCCTGTGCGTTGAAATGTTGATCATTTTATTGAGCAGTGGAAAGAAATGCCAGATATCTGGCACAATATATGTTTTCGTAATTCGCTCTTTAAGCAATCATTTTCATAACTAACCTCTGAAATAATAAAATATATGGAATAATTGCTCCATATTCCTTATTTGTGTGCCAATTCGTACAAATCTTCGACAAAAATTTCTTTCTTTCTTTTTGTGACTCTACACATACAAAATGAAAATTCAAACGGTGTAAGAAGCATGCGAATTTTTTTGGAATGTATAAAATCTTATAACTCTTTTCAGTGTTAGTGGATCGATATGAAGAGCTGGCCTATGTTGCACATGATATCCAAAAAATTCATTAATTTTTGCTTTAGTAGTTCAGAATGTAAAACTACGGGAAAGATTGATATGTGCACACGTATATGAGCACTCATACGTGCGCACAAACACTGCTTTGTGGGATACTTTTTTTTTTTTTTTTGAAAACGTATAAGATATTGTGCGTTTGAGGCGCATATTTGCAAAGGTGCATAAGATATTAGTGCTACATCCTGATTTTCATTAATGCATTCAATTTCTTGCCTCATTTCCTCGTTTCTTTCAAGTAGTTCCTCAGGGATAGCTCTCGATAGGTAAAAATCTTGCCAACCTTTGAAATTGAAATTCGGTTATAGAGTTTGACTTAATTTCTTTGGCATCACTTTATAAAAGTAAATTAAGTAATGATTTCATATAAAAGAGACTCATTAAATGACCACTGAGGAAAAAGCGAATGGCTATCGCGAAAACAAAATAATCAAAAGAGAAAAAAACCTAATATATAAAGCGAAAACAACCATAAAACATCACGGTGAAAGGCAATCGGAGATAACGCAGTACTTGCACATATCATTTTCCACGTAAGCCCTTCAAAATAGACAGCAAATACAGAATGTTTGCAGTCTGTTTATGTTGCTATCAGTGCCTTGAAGAGATTTGTTTTTCTCGTCATTTAGGGTTTGCTTTGCAATTCTCCACATAATTTTGTTCGCCACTGCAATATTCTGCAGTGATAAGCTGATATGAGGAAAGAATTCTGACTGTTAATGACAAGGAATAGTGAGGCAAATCACCAGCTGCCTCCAGTCACCAGAATCACCAGAAAAAAAGAATGAAACCAGAATGAATCCAAATTTTGAAATCATTCTTTGTGAGGTTCGAGCAGATTTTGTTGAGAAATGCTTACGCCACAGTTTACTGTAGAATTTGTGAGTATTATTGGCGCAAATCGGTGGGGGATTGGATCAAACAAGGTGTTTTAGGCTTGTTATCAGTCTGCTTCAGTATCCGCGCAACCTTATGAGCATTTCTTCGATGGCTTTGTTGAAGTGATCATTGTTGGTCATTTTCTCTATCATTCTGTTAAAATTCTTGATCATACCCTCATTTCGAATTCATTTTGTCGGCTTTTTTTGTAGTGCACAAAATATCTTTCGAGTAGACATCGAGAAATACTATAGACTGGCTGCTGCATTTTAGGGGGAAATTTCGTATAACTGCAAATAAGTTGTTATTCTTGCAGCAAATAGTGCATAAATGTTATAAGTCAGTAGTAGTATATGCAGTTATACGGCATTTTTGAGTCGATAACGTTCTTGCATTGCGGCCAAATCCTCAATATGCGCGCAATATGGGCACGATGCGCCTCCAGCCGCTTAGCTTCTTCATCTGCGGAGCGCGTAGCGCTCGTTTCGTCATCCACTGCGGCCACGCTCACAACCCCACATGCAGCTGCCATTGATCAGCGTCAGCTGCTCGAAGTTCTAACTCCACCAACTCCACGAACTTGGATACCTCGATGTTCTCGCGCCATTAAGCACAAACTCTTTGACATTATTAACTTATGGCTTGGTTGCTTTTTCAGTGCTAATTCGTTGAAATTGTTTTCAAGCAAAGTCGTATATGCTTTATTAATTGGTTTTTACATCCTGAGAGATAATTGAATCAGCAGTGATTTCCTCACCATAATTTTCAATATAGCATTATTCTTTTTTCAGACTTCTGTATATATTAAACGTTATGAATAGCGAGGAAGTGACTTAAAACTCGTAATGCCGAATACTGGCTCTTATTTGTGGGTCAACCATAATTAGTGTCCCGTACGTACTGAATATAATTAACAACATATTGTCTTCATAGCTGCTGCGTTATTTATTTCCCCGTTGAAAAGCAATGAGCGTCCATCTGGAATACATACCTAAATAATAAGCATAATAGGTTCTGTTAAGCATTTTACGGTCTCTCCTTCGTGTGGGATCGTTGAGCAAACTCTTTGGTGATCGTTTCTCGCTTCGAATTTCCTTCTTCGTTTTCAGCCGAGTTTTTGAGCTATTGGTCCAACCGCTTTAATTATCCTATTCGGTTACTTCATTGAAATATTCAACGAATTGTTTTTTTTTTCATAGTGATGTTCATAGTACTATTCTCGGCCGCAGATCATTTTCTGCGCCTTAAGAATCATTTTATTTCTCTCACTGAAGGTGTCTGAAGCGTCCGATTCGATCAAAATTTATTTCGAGTTTGATGGGGAAATGATGCTTTCCTTGATGATGGAATCTTTAGGAAGCTTGGTACATCATACATGCTTCGTTTAGAGTTAGTTTATGGGGTGTCGACGATTACTGGAACGATTTAGAGATGGCACACAACGCATTGCATAGGCACATAGGATTGGCGGTGGAATTAATCAACCTTGCAATATGCTCAATGAGTGAGCAAAGGCGAGCGTCTATCACGCAAGAGCAATAACGCTGATTGCTCTTAAGCATGCATTCAACTCTCAAACTCCTCTTTCACTATTTTCAGCGGACTCGTGGCTCATCAAATCTCTTCACGAATGCGTTCTGACTTTTCGGATCTAACAGAAAACTTTGAAAACTGCCTATAACCAAGACTTCTGAGTATGATCGAACCGTTTTATGCATTTCAAAAACCACATAAGCGAAAGGTTTTAAATTTCTTACTTCTTTGCAGGAGGAATTTCGGCCGATTTTAAATTTCGACGATAAAGAGCCTTAAGATAACGAGAAAATAGCATAATTTATTTCGAAAACTTTGAGCTGTTTTGCTTTTGATATGTACGTTCAGGTAGTAGTTTAGTATCGTAAAACTTGTGCGGTGCAAAATGCGTCGCGCATACAAACAGAGATAAATTTAGGCGTGAAATGGCAGCAACTTTTTCTAAACATTGATGCTTAGTGGTGCCGAACCGGTTCTTGGGGGCGACTGGCGGATAGGTCTGTTGCAGTTCAATTTCCCTCATGGAGCAGTGAAATGCAGCCATTGCCACTCAGTTGACGACCATCATCAACCACTAATTGACCCCCATTTGTGGTCGATCTCGCGGCCGGAACATCCATCTCTTAAATGAGATAAATAAGAGAGAAATTGTTGAAGTAAAAAAAAAATTAATCGTTTTAATTATTTTCTTCATTGCATAAGCCACTTCTTTTCTCTCACTTACATTATCGGGAAGAGAACTCCTCTTTTTAAATATCAGATGTCTAATTTCTTAAAGTACGACCATTCTACCTTGGGTTTCTCATAAACAGGTGTTTTACATAACTTCAACATATGTCAAGAGCAGATGGCATGTGTATGCCTCCTACTTGTTTTGTGTGCCAGTATTTTATCTGTTTGATCTAGTTGCTTAAAGCCATCTAAAAAGCTATATGCACGAAGTTTTAGGGCCAATATTTCTTTGGCATTTGTGTGTTTCGATTCTACTGCATATCCGAATCCTTCATTAACCTGATAATAGAAGATCGTAGAAAAATGCATAAAAACGTCGCTATGAATTCACAAGAAACCATCGAGTCCATTGGAAAGTTGGGCTCGAAAGGTGGGTGTCGCCTAAATCTCATCTGCCACTCAAGCGAGTGTCCTGAATAATCTTCATCCTAATGAACTGACTGCTAAGTCTTAAGGAATAATCGTGCCGTTTTTCTGTTGTTGGAGAGAATGTGCTTAATTTTATCAAACATCGCAATGCAAGCCATTGTGTGGCGCGAATTTCCACTCACAATGTTATGCCACAGGTATAATTCGGTAGCTTAAATTGAGTTTTCTTGTTCATTTTCACTGATGAAATGTGTCGTCGCAATGCACTGCTGAATAGTTTTCTTGTTCAATGCACGGCAGAGATATCCGCTGAAAACTTGAATAAGAGCATTAGAAATTGAAAGGTAAACCGCTGTTTATCATCGTAGTGTATTTTTTGATCCGAGAGTGCCAAGAATGATCTGATAATATGTGACCACTTTTAACAACTTAAAAAAGTAGAATTTTTTAATTTCACTAATAGTGACACAGTTCGCTGAGATGTAGGAATAGCTATCCAAGTTCGTTGAGCACTGCGTTTCAGTGGCACTTTTCTGGATTAAAGGTTTCCGCCCAAAGCACATATAAAAAAAATGTAAATCATCCCATTGTGAACTAGAATAAGGGATGAGCTGAGAGAGGCATTCTGAAAAAGTTGACAGTCTTATTCGTGCTTTTGTGCTGCATCATCGAGTAATTGTTGTTGCTTCCTTTCATTTGATTGAGGAAACATTAAGAAGGGACAAAAACGTTGAGGACTCAGTTTGTTTCATAGAGGTAGCTGTGAAACGAGAACGACAACGATGCACAATGCGAGATGAAATGTTGAAGTTTCTTTTTTCTTCCACGAACCTGATTATCGAGTGAAATCGCCGAATCCTTGAAATTGCACTGCCTATTGATTGTCGTTTGTGCCGTTTTTCGAGCAATTTCTTCGTGAAGCCACATTGTTCGAGGTCGCGCTTGAACAGCTCCTTCACATGGAATTCTACTGTCATTTTCACCAAGTCTTTTACATAGATCCTGGATTCCGTAATCCGCCGCATACGAGCCTACACTGCAGTTACTCTTTTCATTCCTTCTGCAGCTTTTCTAGTCGTTCATCCGCCTAAAAATTATATTATAAGCCGGAAGTTGTGATGGTTTCGCTCACAACAACAACTATTTAGAGTGATTTCCAAAGATGTGACTCCGTTAACATGCGGTCGTGTTAGTTACCGGTATCTTATGCTCAAATGTCTATGTGAAAAGAAACATTTTTCACTCCGTTGCAATGTTTGTTTCCCTTACGAACTGTCGAAACCGCCAAACTGTGTATACATTTAGAGGTTATGTTTTTGTTATTCATCGAAAGAAATGCTTATATAGCCATTAGTTTGTTTAGCTGCAGAGCTCTTATATTTGCACAAACCTTTCGTTGCAGTCTTTTCTTGCTCTCAATCGTTGGGTGCAAATTTCATTAATCATCAAGAGTCGTTGACTATGGCGTCATGCGTGTACTGCTTATAATTGTTAGACCGGAGGTAGGGATTTTTAATAGCCGCTGTTTGCAAGGTCGAGTTTCAAAGCTCATGTTCTAAAATCCATAAATCACAATTTTCTCCATAGCTGTTTCGTTCTAAAATCACAATTATCGCAAAGTAGAGTGCTAGAAGGGAATGGAATAATGCATTTTAGAAGCATCGCTTTGTGATTCGTTTTGCACTGATTCATGTGAAAATGTAAGCACGACCGCTCTATGAGGGGCGGCACAGTGGTGCGAGGTGTGAGGTTGTGGCACGAATTCGTTTGCGTTCTGCCAAGTGCATTCAGGCTTGCTGATGCTGAGTCGTTCTTCTTGCTTTCACTCTCTTCTTTCTTCCTCATTTCTCTTCGCTGTTATGCTTCAAACCTTACAAGCTTATATTTGCTTATATGCATAGTACACTTAAAGTCATAGCATGGAGTGAAAATGATTTTATACTGTAACTAGAAAAGCAGGGTGTCTTTAGAGTTGCAAACAAGCACCTCAAACAACTTCCTTCTTTTCTTAGTTGTAAATGTGTTAAATCTTGAAATTACTTCACAATCTACACCAATGCGACGTCCGATTATCTCAATAATCATAGTGGTTAATGTCTTTCGGACAACTTCCGTTTCCATTACTCACTAAATTCATGCTGACAATCAATTCTGAGAATCGCTGTTGCATTTCACATGCTTACAATTCATTTCACCTTGATCATGTTTGGTAAAATAGTTCCATATCTACGTTTCAATGGTCAAATCAATCAAACTGTTGAAAAGAAGAAGAATAAGCTCAAAGACAGGTTTACAGGCCTTCCACCAATATCCGAATGAAAGCAAGCGTACTTAATGTGTGTGGCAAAAACTGCTCTCATGCGTGAACAGCGTGTATATAATGCGTAAACAGAGTTCCGTTACCCTATAGTCATAAATCTGCAACGCTGATTAGCCAATTCTCACTTACAAAATAGTGTTGCTGAACCACAATTTAGGTATTTTTTGAAAATTAAACAGGAAGAATGGCTCCTCTATATGTGGAAAGCAATTGAACACAAAAATACGTCGATTTTTAACCTTGTTATGTCAACTTCATTTACTATAAATAGTTTTGAAGAAGAAAAGCTATTCATCTAAGCTAAAAAACTCTTCTATAATTAAATAACAGCGGTAAAGTGTATTTAAAATTAAGTTAATGCTCATTAAGCTTTGAAGAGCGACTTTTTCTTGCGAAATGCATTCGTTCATTATTCATCGTTGCGTCGCGCAGACAAATGATTTGTCATTCGTTTCAATAGCCTCCTTTCATCTGTATATTATTCACTTCGCCTTCCTCCGAATTTCTCTTTAGCGGATTGGCAACAATGTCTGTGTCTTTGAATTTCTAGACGCTTAACTGTTGGTGGCGTATTGTAACGCTGCTGTCTTCTTATTGTTCTACTAGATATGGCCTATATAATCGTAATGATAAACAAATTAAGCACAATTTTAAAGCATTTTTTAGACATTGATTCTCTTAAATGTTTAAATGTTGAGGCTGCATTGTAGACAACATTCCCTGCAGTGGAGACAATCGCATCGCTTCTAATTTTGCAGCTTTTAGTTCAAACGTTGCGTTTGTTAATCGGGTGCATTAGCTGAGGATGGACAGTGATCGCTTAAGCTGAATCAAGGAAATATGAAACAAAATAACTGAAATTCCATCGATTTTCTCTGAAATACTGCTGCCTTTAAGTAGCTGCATTTAAGCTTTAAATAGGAAAATTCCTTAGATCTGCATGTCTTTAATCTCTCTAAGCCATACGAACTCTCAAAAAGCAAGACATTATCCCACTCTTGTTGTTTTCGTCGGTACATCGGCTTAGTAGGGGACGGCAAATGGAACAGTTATTCGAAATAGAGGTTATTTTCTATACCTAGTAGGAATGAAAAGCATAGTTATGTAAGACCTTTTGTGAGTGTAATTACGCCTTCCAAAATATGAATAACAATAGGACACATACGAACACTTTTGTGGTTGTATGCAGTACAACGTTGAGTTTTTCTTATGAAAGCTGATTGCTAGAATCGCACCATATTTAATTTCCACTATTTCACTGCAATCCTTTATTTTTTCGCATTCATTAACGTCGATCTCAGTTAAGAGGCTTAATGAAGATTAGTTAAATTATCCGTTAAGAGCATCCACTAAACGCTGATAATTAACACCATTAAACCAAAATGTATCATCGAAAAAATCAGTCTTCATATTACTGCCTTTTTTTCGATATTTGATGCATTGTACGACTGATTACTAACTTAACTTTTTGACAGATCTGTGGAAAACGCGAGTTCGAATTTGCGTTTGATGAAGCTCAGAATCCACATTTTGTCGTCTGCTATTTTTTGTGCTCCATTTTAAAATATTTAAATGTTTTTAATTGCGCATATTGTGGTCATTTACGTAATGTTCGTTTGATCAGGTGGTTGCTCCCATGGCGAGGGGTTTTACCGACGTTTCAAGAGAGTCTCTGTCATCATTCGGTTGTTTTTAATGCGGCGAATCGTGCAAAGAAAGCAAGCTTTCGCTTAATGCATCATCCATCGTCTCTCTATTGATTTTCCCCGCATGTGAAGTTTTCATGCAGCGTCAACCCCTATTCATACACTATGCAACACACAGGTTTATCAATGTTTTCACTCGTTTTGGTGGTGTCACATGTTGGAAAATCGGTGAACGATTTGTGGAATGAAGCAAGCGAAAAGAGATGTGCGCAGCAGAAGCACAGGTGTGGGTGGTCTGAAGAGCAATGCTTTATTTTCTTAATTTATAATGATGAAACTAGCTAATAGAGTGGTACGTTTTTAAAACCTTACATATAGCGTTATAGCAGCGCAATACTTTTTTGACTGCACGTTAAAAAATAGACTTTTCCCTTCTTCTTGAATCTGCCAAATAAGTTCCAGAAAAATAGCTCAATAGGAGATTTGATTAGTTTATCTCATCCGATCGCCTTCTGTCATCTCAAGCGTGGCGCAGTTGAGCTGTTTCCCATTCTTCGGCTGAGTGAGGTCATAATCAATACCAACATCTTGAGAAGGGATAAGCCCTTTTATGCTGTGCAAGCGTACCGAGTGCGTCCTATCTCTTTTTCTTGAGGGTGAAGAGGTTGGGAAGAGGGGACGAAAATTTATCATCCATCCTTTCTTCATCATCAAAATTCCTTCAATGTTTTATAACACTCATTCAATTTTTGTGCCAAAAGCCTTCAATATCAGCGATTCGACGCTCTCTGCTGCAACTGTATACGATTTCTTAGGTTGTCTTTTGGGCAAAAAGCAGCGCGTTACTCATGTGCTATCTGCAATCGCTCACCCGCATGTTCATTTTACAATTTTGGATGTTTTTTTTTTTCGACAATTCTTTGCAAATATCTCAGTGCTTTAAGGAAATCTCGGTAGATATGAAAACGGTTTTCGTTTAACGCATATGTCGATCACTTTACTTAGTCTGTGGGTTGATTAATCGCCATTGAGCACTTAATTGAGCACAGTTCATCTCCTAATGCCGTTTTTAGGTACTCAATCAGAAATGCAATTCGGCGAGTGCGGAACGAGTTTTGGATGGAAATTTCTTCATTGTTACTTTTTAAAGTGGTTTATTAGAAGATGTAAGACAGAGATATCTGAAGGTACGAACAAAATCGGCATCAAAACTGAAGCACCATTACATGGGCCTAATTGTTTTAATGTTTCTGAAGAATTCTATTGGCGGCGTCAACTATTTCGAGTTCTGTACTGTTTATCTCGAAGAAGATTAGCTGCAGTTTTTCAGTAATAAAAAGTTATGAACAGTACCGAATGAAGTTAATGGGGAATCAGTGCGCAGTTTTATTGCAAAGTAGTATTGCTTTGGCGGTGAGTTTGGGTCCGAGGTTCCTTGAATCTGGAGGGAGTTCGGAGAAGTGTCACCCTCTGAGCTTGGGCACACCTCAAGGTGTAACGTTGCTACGACGTATTGTGGCCATTCGTAGTGTCTGAATGAGAAGTGATGCTGTTTTTGGCTTCAAATATGCACATCTGCAGGTTTTGAAGTGAAGAAAAGAGATACATGCAAAACACAGTAGCCAGAAGCGCTATGATCGTAGTTGTTAAGAGTATCATCCGTTGCCACAAAAAAAGTAGAGATAGAAAATGGCTGACTATGATCATCAGTTGTTCCTTTGCTTTTGTTATTTTGATTGCAATCTGAAATTGCTGGAAATTGCAGTGTGGAGCAAATAAAAAATTGCTGAAAACAAGTTCCATGATGACGTGAGTAATTCAAGTGTTAACTGTTACTCTCGTTTGCTTTCCATTTCAGTCGTCTTATTGTGCGAAATGATGGCAAAGTTTTCGCCTTATTGAAATAGTAGTTGAATACGCTGTTCGTCTAACTCGTGCTCCACTGACTTATGCAACAAATCACACAAATTATGCGGTTTATACTTGCAGCGGCAGAATTACATAGGAATTGCATACAAAGATATCGGAGACTTTCATAATCAGTGCTCCTTCCTGTTGAACCCCTCTTCCCCTTAATTCCGATCATTCAAATATGAAAGTTAATGTATCCCTTCCATTTTTAGCCGAATTTAGTTCCGAACTTAGTTTCCCTCGTAGACGGCGCTCCGCGATGCCTCTTTCCTTCTGAAACCGAATATCCGTTCGAAAATGCTGCCCCGCACAAGCTGCTCTAGAATCTTGTCACCTCAAAATTCATCTTTCAAGTTCAGTTTTTCTTGTTGGGCTTGCAAAGATCCGTCTTTACGGACTTATTCTGCTAGCCCGAGGATGCTCGTTGAGGTTCTCAACAAGATCATCAATCCCGCTGTTCGCTGAAACTTACTGCTTTGGACACTTATGTTTTGAAGATTTTCGTTTGTTTCACCATTTTATTGCGCTCGTATTTTACAAGTCGAATGCAGAAAAAAAATCAGAGAAGAGGAGCAGTCTTAGCGCTAAATTAAGCACTAAAAATGATGTCCGATTCATCTTTCTTGAAAACTCCAATTCTTTTTTGCTATATTCTTGTCGATATATCCTATATGGGATTTCATTTTTGAGCGCTAAAGCCCTCCAATACCGCTGCTGTGTTAGTTGTAGAAATGCCGCATACTGGATGGATTTCTCCATTTTTTTCCATTTGTCTTTTCTGTTTTAAATATTCATACTTATGTTTTTCTTTGTTTCTCGTTATTAGCTTCAATGTACACTCTAGTGACGTTGACATCTGAAATGAATGCAGCTAACCTCATAATGCTGGAATCGCCGTCTCATGTCAAGTGAGGTTTAGTGGCTTTTTCGTTCGATTCTATCAGGAATCTTTAACCGGAAAGAAGCCTTATGAGTGCACATTTTCAGACAGCTGTCGTCGCTGTGAATGTTTTTATGGATCGATGGTTAACCAAAATTAATCGCTGAGTGATCGCGTTTAAGTGAAAAGGTCATAAATAAAAACCTTAAAAAAACATATGGAATAACAGATCGGTATACTAATTAAAAAATGCTCATAGCAGTTGTTGCATAAATGCTTATTCGATTTGAGTTCTGCTCAGAAATAGCAAATATTTTGGATGATGGCGATGCAAACATAATTAGAATAATTAGCGCCACTATAACTCCTCTTAACAACATCATTGCTTTAAAGATAATTAAATTCATCTGCACAGTCCTATTCAATATTTATGAAATCTCCTCGCGTCTATAGATTCTTTGCTGTCCAGCCTAATGAATTTAAGAGGATTACTTCGTTCATGCAAAATTTTAACCGCATCAACGAACCTGAAGGATTGCAGCGAATAAACAAGAGGAAATGCAACTGCTGCAGACCTACATATTCGATGAGGCGGTTCAAGCTTTCTGTAGAAAAAGCTTCGATTTTGCAGAATTCAGAAGGTGGCCAAGCGAAGAACGCGTGAACAAACACTGCACAAAGAGGTAAATATATGAGTTTAGACAGAATTGTGCGTTTTTTTGATCACTTTTGAAGCAGCCCTATTGTAAAGAAAAAATTATATTGTACCAACTAGTTCATCGAAGTTTGAAACACTCTTAACCATAGTACGTCTAATTGTGCGCTAAACTGAAAATCGAGCAAATAAGTGTGTTTGCAGCAACTTCTTTTACCATCTTCCTTTCAATCCAATTTCTTCCTTGATTTTTCTGGACTATTTTAAAATGAAACAATTGCCTTTTTTATGCAATAGCAAAGCCAAAAGGTTATGATGGTTCACGGCAGATGTTGCTAGTTTTTTGCTGATGTGGCTGAAATTACGTTCATTCAAAAAGTCTATGATTACTAATGACCAATGAAATGAATTTCAGAATCTAAAAAAACGTTAAAATAAAATTCACTACTTCGGCAAAGATTTAAGCCTCAAGCTGTGCACATTTATGTGTTGCGCATTTTTGGCATCCACGAAAGCGACTATCCTAGATGAAAAATGACCTTGATTTGAAAGAAAATGACTGCTGTATGTAATACTTTTTCTTTAACGTCTCGAATTAGGTGGACTAACTGGGACATGAATTAGGATCTCGTGGTGTATCTCGCTTTATGGCGAATGTAAGAAGCTTAGGTTTTCTGGAAACCGTCACGTGAAACTTTTTCATACAGTTACGATGATAGTTAGTCACATCAATGGGCCTCAAAAGCCCTTTCCTGCTGCAGAATCATTCGCTTTCAAAAAACCCCAATTACTGTTCGATAGAAGCACTCAAAGCCTTTTACTGGCGTCAAACCAAATTGTACCAACATAAAGATTAGTACGCTTCAAGAGCCAACAATGGATTCATATGGGCGGCTGCTGGCATAGAAATTTTTGAACATTTGGGCAAGCATGTCAGAGGAGATGATGTACTATGCGTTCTGACGATCCCACTTATCTGGTCAACCGATCTCATAAAATTTGAACACGTAGTAAAGCAAGCGCAATTCGGCAACTTTATACTGCCGTAGTCTAGAGTGAAGAGAAACAACATGCTTCATCTAACGCCGAATTGCTCGAGGCGATCTGAAAACTTTAAAATGAACTCAGCAGAGCGGTCAAAAAAAAATTCCACGTAGTTACGCTGCATGAGAAAAGCCATTCGGCATCTGCAGGCTTGAAAACAATCCTACGCGAAAATTGGTTATGATCTGAACCATTTAACTTGAGACCCTGGGACAAGATAGCCGAACCCTTTCTACTGCTTCGCTTTTTACGAAAGAATCTTTGAAAAATAAAGAAGACTGCAATTAAACAGTGGAATACAAGAACAACGTAAATACGCATAATCAGAAAAACGTCGTCTGAGAATGTATCGTAATGCAGCACTTCAAAACACAACACAACAAATTCATACCTCAATCCCCTAAAATCTGGCACCTCCCTGACTGCTTTTCCAGTAAGCCATTCTTACAGTGGAGCGCAGATTGAAACGTTTTAGAAGATACATAAATACAGTTAAATTCTCAGTCTGTACAACATTTTCTGGAAGGCTATTCCAAACCTGCATCACTCTATACTGGAAGCTGTATAGAAGTGCTTAAGAGTAAAATGCTTAGCATCTCTTGCTGAAAACCTAAAAGCACAAAATTTTGTGACTGTTTGAACACCTCAAAGTCGTGCTCCTCAACAAGGTTAAGGAACCCTCCCCTGTGGTTGGTTTTCATGACTACCTAGCACTTGGCATCGTCCATGCTGGACGACTTTCGATCCCACCGTTAGCAGCAAATGAAATGTCACTTACGTGGTCAAACCACCACCACTTAAACTGCCACCTTTGATCAGCTGTCGAAGATACCCACACTTGTGCGGAAGTTTCAGTCTGCAGAACGTACGTGATTTCGAAATCTCCGAATGTGTGCTGTTTAGCCAACGTTGCTTTTTGTGGGATGGTGATTCGTTCAGTGCTCCATAACGACAGTTGGATGTGTGCTCGTTTTTGTTGCCTCTTGAGTAAATCAACTGGAGTAAGGAACATACTTTGTTGTGATTTATTTGTACTGAAATAGGCATTGTATTGAGCATACTGGTCGTTGTTATGCAATAAGCTGTTTGCTCTCCCAAATTTATTTCCCATGTTCACGCTCTTCGTCTTTAGAGCGCTGTCGTTGTAGCACACAAACTAAGGATCGACCTTTTGTTCACTGAACCTTGAAAGCAGTGGCAAAATATACGGCACAAAAACGTTGCGATGAATTGTTCAAATGGCGAAAATGTTTTCTTAAATCCTAAATTTTTTGTTTTCCTTTTCATTCTCGCTTAAGAACAATAAAGCCGAATCATTGCTCATAATGCAGAAACATCATTATTCAACCACGCTATGAATGGCAATCAGCATCACGGCAAACGTTTCGCTTAGTAGGTTGGAAAGCTTCGCACTTGTCAAAATGTGCTGATAACAAGTCGCATTTACAAACCGCGCAAAACCGCATTAATCACTTGTGGAGTAATGTTTCGAAGGGGGTGCCCATTCGCGAGGCACCAGCCACGTGAAATGACGAGTCATATCCCTGCGGAGGCGGGGGGGGGGGAACTTTTGCCTGCGCGGAGGATTTGATTTCCCACAACCCGTCGCAAGGGAGAAGGGAGGGGGGCAAGGGAGTTGCGGATAGCGGGGTTCCCCTCGAGGGCAGAAGGCTGGAAAACGCTCCATTACGGGACTTTTCACATCGTTCATACTGTTGTGCTGTATTGTTTTGATGAGAAATTGCAGTAAGAATAATTTTCGAAAGTTGCGGTGTTGATATATCTTTGGCAGCTCGTTTGATATAGAGATCGCAGCTGAAGCCAAGATGCATGTTTTTGCCAGACGCAGTTGCATGCATTGTTAAATGCATGTGGTAGCAGGATTTTAGGAATTGCTTACAAAGAAAGGGTGTTCGCTTCGTGATGGTGAGAGGGGTCTGTGATAATGTTATGTTGCGTTGGAACAAGGAAGTGTAGCGAAGACCACTTTCCTGTTGCAAAAGTGATAGCAGTGAGGTCGAATGATGGTGATGATGGTGTGGGCAGATGCTGGTGACGTCATTTTATGGAAGATGAGTTTGTTTAATGTCTTCTGTGAAACGCTGAGAACAGCAGTGAGACCGAATACGCTGGCATAATGCCGAACTCTCGAAGATGGCAACCCGACATGTTGTATCACAGTTCACTGTGCCCTTCGTGCCTTTTGTAATACCTGCGTTTTCTCGTCGACAATCAAATTTTACCCTCTGTTTTGGAATATGCCTTTCCATTCAGCTGAATGTGGTCTCACTTTTGAGGTAGGCCGCGTTCCAGAGAGATGAAATGCCCGAGTAACAGAGGTGAACAGCCACCACTGCCAGTCCCTCTTGACGTCCTTGGAGCCGACCCCCGTTGTCAGTGGTTCGAAGGAATCTGCACTGATAAGGAAGGAGAAAGGTGGGAGATGCGCGATGTGGGACTTCTTCGTGACAGCAGACAACAGAGGCAAAAAGGGTACAGTGCAGCATTTGTGAACGAATGCTCGCTTTCAACTTTTCATCGACGCATGGCATGATAGGCCATTTGAAAGCCGTCCACGGTGATCGTCCGGAAGTTGGAAGGGCCATGCGTTCTGTGATTCGATGGAGAATTTTTTTCAGCTTGCAACCGCAAAATTCGAGCTTATAACATCCCTCACAAAGATGACGAAAAGCCAGCGGGGCACGCGTAGGAGCCGCCAGTCCCCGCCGGTGAGGATTGCTTGCAGCAAATCCTCCGCGGAGGTGGGGGAGGGGGGATATTTTGACCATGGGGCCTCCTTATGAGAGCCTCCGCATTCCAAAATTTGTCACCTTAATACGGGGGCCGTCGCGAGGGGATGACGGTGAATTCCGAACACCGTTGTGAGGTGCTAACGGTTTTTCAGCTTTCAGTTTTAATTATGGATTTCTTGTGATGCCATTTTGTTTGTTTCCATTACCCTTTTCCAATATCAGTCACTTCGAGAATGTTCTAGACTGCTGTTATTGAGAGATGAAGATGCTGCAAAAGCTCAATTTCTCAGTGGGATTTCGACCGTATTAACGACATTCTTGTTTTGCCTTCTGCTAGACAGTGGAGCTGATAAGTTACTGTAACAAAAAGAACAACTGTGCAATAAGTTTGCCGCTACCTTAAATTTTGATCTAAAGTTCAAGAATCGGTTTTTTTTTTTTTGTTTGCTCATTTGTTCACAGAGTGATTTATTCTTCGCGCTTTAATGTTCATTTTGCTCTTTCGAATGTTCTGCATAATCAGTGGAATATAGGTTGGGCACTGTGCAGTGTTCCAGTGCGTGCGTTGATTCGGTGTTGGCGCTTTATCTTGTTTAGGTGGCGTTTGCTTTGTTTTTGCATTCGAAATTGCAGGAATGGAGCCGGTTGATTTGTGGGTAAAGGCTGGTTCCGACGGAGCTAGACTTGGTGGTGATCCATTGTGTCATCAAATTTTTATGATCCTTATCGAGAAAAGCTTGCATCCGGAAAGTGGCTTGAAGTAAGTTGAGCCTCACTATGTGTTCATGTGCTGTGGTCATTCACTGCGTCAATGCTGCTTCCACATCCTTGGTGGACTAAACCGGAGTGTGATTCAATATGCATCTAACTGACAGTCGTTTTCTATGTAAAATGCCATAGTCCGTATACTGAGCACAGAGGATCTAAGTTTGTAAGCAAAAGCATAGGTTTTTGAAGGGTAAAGCAGGATTTTGGTTGGCAATTTTTTCCCTGTCATACTCGTTTGAAGTCTTGTGTCACATTCAGTCAAGGGAAACTCTCTTGTTTCTTCTAGCTATACCTCTTTCCGTAGTTGATCTCATTTAGCTTACCGATAAAAATGAATTCGTAATTTGCACACTGTTTTCTGGTGCAATCTGAGGTCAGAATTGCAATATTCTTGTTACTGCAGTAGTTGTGCACATTTATGGGTAGCCGACTAATGCATTCCTCATATCTTTTGCTTTTTTAAGAGATCGAAATTTGCCTCATCGTTTCCAGTGTGCTCCTTGCTGACGATTGCGAACGACGATAAAAATGATGCGCTGATGCACAATTAGAAGTCGCTTTGAACATTTTTTATTGGTCACGCAACCGTTTGTTCCGCTTAACGGAACAAATGGTTATTGCGCAATAATAAACTTCACCGCCTAAGGTTCTATTGTTTCTTGAATAAAGCGGAAGCTCATCATTGATCTGGTAGTTATTTTCAGGTTTAATGTGAAAACAGTCAACGAAGCAAAACCACCGCCAGAGTTTCGACAGGTTAAACGTTTTCTTTCCTCTTTTTGCTGTTAACTTTGATTCGGAGCAATGCTGGGAAGTAGATTTTGAGACCGACAATTGAATTCAGCACTCTTCTATTCGGAATGATACTTTTTAATTACTGTAATTGTTCGCAATTTCAGGCGGGCCTGCGTCATGCACCAGCACTTCAGCATGGCGAAGATTTTGCTTACTCGCATCCTGACGAAATAATTGAATATATCGACCGAACGTTTCCTCTGCCATCATTAAAAAGTGATAGCACGGGAGCAGGCGATGCGACGGCGAATTTATTCCGCGCATTTGCCTTCTTCATTAAGGAAGTCAGCACAGATCCCAAGGTGAGCATATTTGCACATTTCATTCGTTCTCGAGTATGAGCGAGTGATGCCAACAATAAGTCCCCTATCTGTGAAAAAAGGCAGATTTAGCTTATTTGTTCATTTTACTGATTGCGTATTTGAACTTGGAGTGCGACAGCGAAAGTTGCATAGAAAACGTTTTTAAGCCTCGAGCCCTTGTTATGAGGGAAAGGAGAGTTGTCAGAGGACCGAAATCGAGGGCTCACTGGCTTCGAATTAGCGCAAGTTGTAATAATTGGGAATGTTTCATCTGCTGGCTTTCAGATCTCAGTTTCTTTCGTTCATAAGCACTATAGAAGTGTTCTGTAGGCTCTACTAAACGGATTGTTCCAGCATTTCTTCTGCATTATCGCTATTGTGAAGCGGCGATATGTCTCCTTTCGGGGAGTGTTCGTTGCTTCATTGTGAGTGACTATCATTCAGGCACTGGAGACAGAGTTGACACGCTTAGATCATTACCTCGGCGAGATCGATACGAAATTTCTTGCGGCTGATCGCCTAACACATATTGACTGTTACATACTACCGAAGTTGCATACGATTCGAATCGCAGCCGCTGCGTTAAAGCAGTACGAAATCCCAGCAAGTCTTCACAATCTGTGGGCATATATGAAGAGAGGATATGAAACAGACGCGTTCAGGAAAAGTTGCCCCTGTGATCAGGTATGGTTGACATGGCTTACTGTGTGAAAAAATTTTATCTTTATTTCCTCTTATCTTCCGTCTTGAAGCCTTTTCTTCGATGAATTGTGTTTTTCTGTAAGTGAATCATCCTTCATTAATTGTTTTTTCAACTCATTTCTGGTTGCTAAGTATTTGGGATATGATACTGCAATGACAAAGGAGTAGAATGACAACGATCAGCCTTCTCTGTTTTCCGGTCTTTCCAGGTCTTAACTATGGATGGACTTTGTTTTATTTTCGACAAATGAATCCCGGTCGACACCGTGAGACAGTCGGTGACATTATGCTGAAAGCTAGAACACTCAGGAATAAAAAAGTATGAAGGCGTTTCCTTTACTTGATCCTTCCCCCCAAACGTTTTTTAAACGACCGTCCCTCACCTTGGAACGAAGAACAAGGTTTTCTTAAATTTTATTTGCCCTATCATTCCCTCGCCAGTAAGCACCACATTGCATAGGGATTGGAGGGCTTCTGCACTTGCTGAACAATGTGTGCGGTAATACGAAAGATTCATAAGGAAATGTTTGGCGTGATGTATGATGCAGTTGAAACAGTGTCTTACTTTCGCATCAGAAATATTCCTTACTACAGTGCCTTGAGATTTCACAGTTATTTTGTCGGGAAAGCCACCACTGACGGCTGACTATGAAGGATTTCTATCAACAGCGCTGGAGCTTTCTGACGAAGTGCCAAAACAGCGAAACAGCCCTCGTATGACATCCACTTGCGCTTCTCCCGTAAATTATAGCTTTTAAGTCTCTGTGAAGAAGAAAATGCTTTCCCTTTAAAGTTCAGATGGAAGGGAATGTGGTAGAGTAATCCATTCCATTTGTAGGAAAAAAGAAAAGTTCCGTTCTGCACTTAGTAAATTGCTCCTGGCGTGTTCAAAAATATAAGAAACTTAAGCTTTCTGATGTTCTACTCCGGGCATGTTGTCAGACCGATAGTGAAATTATGTTAGCCATTGCAAGATGAGGGAGTTCAGGTAACATGACGTCATTTCCTCGAAAGAGTTGGAAGCAAATAAGCAGTTCTGTTGCCCATTGGAGTATCGTGTTCATTGACCTTCCAGAGTTTTGCTTCTTTTAGTGAAATGATTTTTTGACTCGTAATGTCACATTCAAAGTGACCTTTAATATTGTTGCCGATAGTAGTACTTTGCAGGAAATTATTCTGTATTGGGCCGATCGACCAGATACACCGAATCTTTCGTCACAGAAACGCTCTCAATTGTATCGCCAGAAAACAATTTGCACTTTAACAGTTCCGACCGAAACTGAAAATGGTGCCAAAGAGAATGGTGAAAATTGAGACAACTTAAGTTTGAGCGTTTTGCCGATTCTCACCAAAAAATGCTCATTTTTGTATGTAAACGATTCGCTATTGTTGCGGCTTTTATGCTGTTTTGTCTGAGTTTTTGCGAACATTTCAGCACCGCCACCGCCTTCGATTACTTTGGCAGTTATTTTTCGATATTTCGACATACTGAAAAGTCAGAGAATTCTCATGGTAACGTTTATGTGACTTCATCAGTGGAAGCGCGCTATGAAATTCAGAAATATGATTACATCACAGTCGTTTAAGTGGCGATGGAGGCGGAAGCTTTAATCAAAGTAAGAGATGCTGGAGTGTTTTTGAATTTAAGTTTGTCTTAGCCATGGTTGGCACTCACCGAAAACGGAGTATTGATTGCTGGGCAGCACTCTTCGCTGAATTACTGCTGCGAAGGTGTCCGTTTTTCCACGGGGACATCCAGAGAAGTGAGGAACATGGGCTAACTGTGGTTCCGCGTTTAATGAATGCTGGCCATTCGATTTTCTCGAGTATCATAGATTCTGTATCGTATTCGCTCCGCGTAAGTTCACATCCTGCAACCGTGGTGCTATGAGGAAGTAACATTCTTCGGTTCGATATGCACCGTTGTAGAGACGTCCACTGTCGGCGTAGATGCCCTCGTAGTGCTGATGCTCTTAGTTGAAGCGGCAATATTGATCTTCTTTCGCGCTCGCTTATTCCAACTCGGTGGTTAAGACTTTACGTGGCGCAACCATGGAATCCTATGAGTACAGGCAGATAAGCATAAATGGAGTTAAGTTGCATTTCAGAGCTTATGAAAAGCTTTAGGCATAACAAAGAAATGTGTTATTGTGACACAGTTCTTTGCCACATGCTGTGTAGAGTTTGCTCCGTTTAGCAAATGAAGAGATGCGTTTCGATAACATGTATTTATAATGTTTAACGGTCCTTATGAGTCACGTGGGAATGTGCAAGTAGAAGATCGGCAGAGTTCTGGGTTTCGATTGTGCCAATGAACTCGTTTAGTCCATATAATATCCAAAAAAAAATCACAAATATTCCATATTTATTTTTAAATAGAGCTCGTTTAAATGATGGAAGAATTTTGTGATGGCTTTGAGTCGTCCGTAAAAGTTTACAGTGGCAGCTGTTTGTGAGTCTGTTGTTGTCTGCCTCATACTATTCATTAACGACTACAAGCGGACACTTGTGCTAGTGGCGAGTCTACAAATTGATACATTCTTTGTGCGTTTTTCTTTGGAATTTATATATGTTGAACGTTGTTTCGAATGGAGAAGCGTTGTAGGTCGATCATCAAGCGCAATACGCTTTACTATTCTCCAGAAAATATCCGTTAGGTTTTATTCAATGCTTTTCTAAAAATCGCCTTGAGTTTTGTATTGTTGAGAATTTAACGTGCTGTGTTTGCATTTGTGTCTCGCGACATCAACGAATGAATTTGTGTGATGTATATGCGTTATACATGAGAAAGAGTGGGCGACTATTCACTTCAGCTGAATTCCTCTCTTGAAAGGCAAGTTTATCATTGAAAATATTGGAGCGCTTTGTGGAGTGCACTTTCTCAGAATTTATTTATACCTACTCAAGAGACAGTCTAGGTAGGTGATGCTATTTTTTGTATTTAATTTGATTTCGAACTTTTTGAATCACTTATAGCAACTGCGAGGATATGAATAAAATTGGAAGGTGTCTGGATGTAGACTTGTTTGAATTTTTGTAAGTCGTACATCCGAAGCACTGAAAATATGATCATGCAAATATTTTTCTACGACTGATAGGAAGCTTGTGAGTAGCAATCAGTCTTTGCAACTTCTTTCAATGGATGGAGCAACGAGTATCTTGTTACAACAAGCCAAAAGTGAAAGTAGAAAGAAGTGTAATACTTGATGCTCTCTGATTATTGAAACTCTTGTCTGTTTGAGAAATCCGAAAGGAATCAAATTAAACGAACAGACGAACTTTGGCAATGTTTGACGATTCATCAAGTTGAGTGTTTTCTCTCTTGTAAAGCTTTTTTTTTTTTTTTTTTTGCTAAGATCGGTGCTCAATGATGTATAGAAGGGGTCATTAGGGGCCTGTAATTCTCGCAATGAAGGTCTCAAGCAGGGCAGAAAAAAGCGAACGTCACCAAGCAGCGGCATTTTTTTGCAGGCGACCTTTGTTCTAAATCAAAGGTTTATCGATCCTGTTGCATGTACTGCCCAAAAAATTTTCACTGTGCTTAGCTGGTTTTGTCTAGCGTGAGAGACGGATACACAAATCACGGAATTCGAATTATATATAGATTATCCAAATGCTTCCTTTTCTTGAATCGCTTCCCTGTCAGAAAACATGAAAACTGAGTTGGGATATCGTCTTTCCAAGCATTTTTGTAGCAACAACAAAATCATTTGTTGTTCGGTAATACGAATTGGAAATAGTTTTGCGGTTAAGCGGAATGATCCTTCAAACTGTATTGAGCAGTCATCTCAGATATAAGCGGCTTCCTGGATGCAAGGAAACCTGAATTATGTTTCGCTTACAACGTATGGAGGTAGCCGCTCTTTCGCCTTGTCGAAAAATCGGCTTCAGACGAAATTTAGAGCATCAGGCAGTTGCCGGGAACTTAAAAATTGTGAGCGCAAAAGTGGGAATTAATGTAAGGACGTTGTACAAGGTTTGGGTGCACATACGGCAACTTTAAGACACTCTTTTGGCAGATTGTCAATCTTCATATGGATACCAATCCCTACCTCCTTTATACGCACCCGTACATATTTTTTTCCACCGAGCAATTTCCCCACCCTTACCTTCAAAGCGCGCGAGTCCGTTGCAGGTTTAGCGGTTTATTAGCATGTTTGCATGTTTCGAGCGGTTCAAGTTTAAGCATCATACGCATCCGCCTAGACTGATAAGATAAAAACTTAAAATTTCATGCATCAGCTAGAAGGCTAATCCCTTTTCTAAGTATAATAGTGCAGCATATGTTCGGTATGTGGATGACACGTGGCATTGTGCAAAAACCTGTAGGGCAGTGGAAAAGAGAGGGAAGAGGAAGGTGTAAAGGAACGCACCCATTTCGCAAGGTCGCAGGCGGTACAAATTCAACTCAACTATAAGCCCCACTTCAAATATAACCCTCTCCATGGTGAGTACAGTTTGATAGAATATTACAGACAGAAGTAGGCGTAATATTATGAAAACGCTGATCACTTTTCTCTCGCATATATATTCGTTGCGAATAACACGACCCCCAAAAATTTGCACAATTTGATATGATATTTTGTAAATTAGGAGACTGCATGAGTTGAAGGTATATAAACGAAGAAATGTGGTATATTTTCTCCCACTTGTTTTTGCACTGTGCAAGAGTAATAGTTTAGAATCGCTTATATATAGTATGTGCACTGTTGATCGCCATGTTAATGCGATACATTCATGAGAGCACTCCAACGGGCTGGTCAGTGCTCAGAGCAAATAACTGAACGGCACAACGACCTTTTTTTGGTCAGCGATCAGCTATATCGCTGCCCTCTTGAGCGTACAGCTGAGCGCTCGATGGCTAACGATCGCGTTTCTCCGTTCACAACAGTGCCCAACTGAATTCCATCATTAACCTTTTGCTTTTGTTGCTTTTAAATATTTTTCCGCTCACTTCAGAATCTTTTATGCTCTTGCATTTGTTTTTCCCATTAGCTTTCGTAAACAAGTTTTTCTACTCCTTTTGTAGCAATATGGTCCAAAACGCAAAATGTGTACACGTATATGCATTCAACATATTACGAACACTATTGCTTGCGTGAAGTTCATTTTTGCCATCATGTGTTGCGTGGAAATCGCGTCCTATAAGTTCTGCAGAAATGATGGAAATCTTTCGAGCCGCGCAGTACTTTAAAATCAAAACCTCGAGTACTGAATCAAATTCCATCTTCAATTCGTAAAAAAAAGAGGCCATCAAATGTGCGGGAACATATTTTAATTGATTACTCTACTACTATATGCATCTATTTCAACGCATTTGAAATGCATTCGTTAACCGGTAGTTATAAGTTGTCTTTAATAAGAGGTGAAATCAAGCGATACATGATTTGCTTCCAGAAAAAATGTTTACATTTATGGCGGCATCGCCGTCATAACAACGCCTATGAGCCAGTTCTATTGAAGATTTCTATACGCTGGCATGAATATGTGTCATGCATCAAGTAATATGGTTGAGGTGACAGCGTGCTGTTGTCGAATTTCACCGCATTGAACATCGAATAATATTGCAAACATGAGAGAAGACGTTATCTCATGCAGGGAATTGCTACAATTTCCCCATTTATATTTGTTGACGTATACGGTCATAGCGTTTCCAACCGTCATTTTGAAAATTCACCTCTCTTTATCTTTGCTTATTCATTGCTTAAGGCATCAATCTATAAAAGCTCATTATCAATCTCAGCTACTTTGATCATTGTTGATTCTTACTCTTTTCCTCTCTTTATCTGCAGTAAGCTTTTTATTTGGCCATTCATAGGAAATAACCTAAAATTCCATCACATTCACTCTCGATTTTTCGATTGTGATTTTACACTGAACCAATTTTCACATTCATGTTTCAACTGTCGATCTTTCTTTGATCGCTTCGTATTTATTAATGATTCGTCTGAATTGACTTCGCAGGGAGTAAGCGTTTTCTTCTCTTAAATTTATCAGACATTCATTTTCAAGTATATCAAAAAAATTTTTCTTAGTAATATATAAAAAAATTTCATCTATCTTTTACCGACCTATCGTTGTCTACCACGCTTTTCTCTATTATTAAACAAGTTGAAATTTTTATTGTTCAGAAAAAAAAATTATTTCAACCGGTTCATTTATTTTGCTTCTTCATTTTCATTTCGACATGGATCTATTTTATTTTATTATCTCTTTTTGTAATGATCTGTTCTTTCCCAGATCGCTCTAGCAATTGATTTGTTTTCTTATTTTGTTATACGATTGTGGAACATGTTGCCGCTGCTCGAAGTAGAGTTTTCTGGAGATGTTATCAACTTATAGAATAGCTTGCGTCGCAACATTTTTAAAATTTAGTATTACGGTATTATATGAAAAGGCTACTGCGTTGTGGTTTGCTTCCCGTATCAATAAGACACCGGTAAAGCATAGTTTACCACGAGCAGGAGAAAGAGCATGAGGGAAATGGAGCCATAACACAGCTATCGTCGATTTGTGCTTGCATTCTGTTGCCTTTGGTTCCCTCTTAGATGGGCCGCTGCAGGAGCTTCGCTGCTACACGCTCTGAGAGCCGCTGTGCACTCCTGGTCGTTTTGCTACTTATGGATGAGCGCTGCCATGCAACCTTCATCATTAAGGATGCTATGCAATCCCTCGCACTTGGGAGAAGAGCATGATGCCGGTGGGACACTATGCTACCCCGCTATTCCATGTTGTTCTTGGACGAGGTGAAAGCATGGTAATAAATGACAAGTGATGAATGATACGACCCATTCATCTGACAGCCATTGTCGATTAGGGAACAGCCAACCCACTTATGTAACCCAATGACTAAACTGAATATGTAAAGCTACCGCTGGATTTTACAGTTCTTATTCTATAAATTAAGAGTACCAACCGTTAAACACAGAAGCGGGCACCTCATGCGTTTTCGTGTAATACAGTCAAGTATTGGAAGCACTCGCACCGTACACCGCCCCACAGCGAACTAATACGCGCCGAAAATAACGGTATCTAAAGAGGCGCATTCTCATTAGTGTGGTGAGGGGAGAGGATTTTCGGTGAGGAAGGCATCCATAATACATCGACTTGTCGGAGCGAAAATTCCGTCGAAAGGGCAAGGGAGAAAAAGCCGAAAATTCGACAGCCCCTCACCCAGCTCTATTTTTGTACTCTCACTGGTTCGTTTTCTAGAGTCTCTCACTATAAGCACAGAGTTTGCTTTATGTGCGTCCAACAGTTATCTCCGCATCACGCCTTTTGAGAGCGTTTTCACTGCAATTCAGTGAATTTCGCAATACTACAATCAAAATAGTGTCTATGATAAGAAACCATGATAGTACGAAGTGCATTAGCATCATTAAGGACAACAGAGGCAAAATAGGACAATGAACACGCTCAACTGCAGCTTTCATCTGATTCAAACGCTCGTGATTTCCATATGAGAAATGGCACTAACGGTTCGCTTGAGCTCCAGTCTTATTCGCTGTAAAGCTATAGAGAGACTTCTGATGAAGTTGTTGTATTTAAGGATAATAAGAAATTGCCAAGTTTGATGGAACTGCCGTAAGCTGATAATGTCATATGTTAATTTTACGAACTTCGTTCCTAATTTAAACGTGACGAATAATTTTGCCAAAGTTCCCAGGCACTTTAAGCGATGTTGACTGAATTTCTTCGTTGAAAAGAAGATTCATATGAAATACCTGGCGGTATCCTGCAGTGTAGAGGTTGTGCGCAACTGTTGGAGAGATAAGAGATGAAAGATAAAAATTTATCTCGCGATTGAACCATATATAAATATGGGGACTAAGTGCTTGGAAATCAGAAGTCCGGCAAACGTTGCATTGCAACAGCTGTGAGAGATTCAGTACAGAGTAACAACCAAATATTGAAACTTATGTGACCATGGTATTGCAGCATCAATACAAATATTGTGTGAGACGAACAGAGTCTGCAGTTGTGAAGGTATCGTCGGGAGGCGGTTTTTCAGGACGGTGAGCCTGACAATAAACTCGAGAAGAAGGAACCGATGAACTTCCTGGGAAGGCTTATTCCTCGGACTAGGAAGTCCAACGAAAATCCGAGAGAAAAAAGCCGAGTAATTGTTCTCGACTGGGACGCTGCACCATACTACCCACCACCTCATAGCCAGAAATTGGTAGCCCACGAAAAAATGCCGAAGATTTGGAGTGGAGCAAGCTCAATATCCATAGCTAAAGGAAATGAATGAAGCACCGACCTTCTTGGAATGATGTGAGCGCAATAATTCGATCGAACGATTTCAATTGTGTGGTCGCTCAAATTCATCATTAACCACCATCACGTTTTGGAGCATTTGACTTTAAAAAAAAAGCGTCCAGGCTGCAACAATAAATCAAAATGCGCCAACTCGAGAAACGATGAAAGCATTTAGACGATTATGCTTTTGTGAGGATCTCCACTGGAATAGGATACGCAGTTACTGCAGTTTATGTTCGCAATCACTTTTTTGTGGCGCTTGCTGCAAAAAGCCGCATGTGCTGCACAATTCACGGAACCTTTCGCTCTCGAATGTGGCCAAGGTTACGAGAAAGGCTCAGATTCATCGTACCAGCTTAAGCTGTTAAGCGGTAAGGTGTGCTGCAACTTGCTTTTAACGGTGCAGCCGATACATAACAAGAAACGCTGCAGTGCGCTTTAGCGCAGTGGTGTTGATGCACAACCCAACGACTCACCAATAGCGTTTTCTAATGACGGTAACTGAGCGAACGAATTTCGATCGGTTTTTATCTGCCAAAATTTGGTTTCGACTGTTCTCATCAATCGGAATACGGTTTTAACCGATTGCTCAAGGTCGTTGACGACTGGCATTTTCAAAATTCATTTGGTTGCAACCGAAGTTCAGTTTTCACCGAATATCTTTGGTCAGTAACCGGCTGATTCTTTCGAAACGCATTCGCTTCCCACTGAATACTCCAGGTCTGTCATCGATTGTTTATGAGTGAAGCGTTGGAATCCAAAGAGTTGCCAAAACGTGTGCAGTTTCATTCCCTGCGACACTACTATGCTGGAGCATTTGAAATTTCGGAATACGATTGGGAATTAATTGTCACAGCAGCGAAAATCAGTGTAATTTATTGAAGTGCAAAAGAATGTTGGGCGCAAATATGTGAACAACATCGTGCTTCAAAGCAACACACCCATGTGAACATTTATTTTCACATCGTGATGGCACTTTGAAATGGTTTTCTCAAAAAATAGTCATCTACACGCTCTTTCCGCAGATTCAACCATTTCGAGTTTTGCTTTCATTGAAAAATTTCTTTCACATTTTTGTCACTCATTGTAAGTTTTGTGTGCTTATTTTATTCACTTCATCTATGCTACGTTATACTTGTATTGTTTTTTCTTGTTGTATGTATCGTTAGTGAAATTACGAGTTTCAGAGTTCTTTCCACAACTGGAAGTACTAATCTTTTTATTTGTTTCCTTTTGTTTGCTTTTTTATGGCTTTAAAGCTGCACTTCCACTTTAGCATTCACGTAAAATAAGTGATAGCTGATGTTTCTAGCCACTGACTATATTTAGTGCGATGAGCGGTCTACACTGCACAGGATATCAGTGGGATGCTGTTGTTGTGTTAAAGTTGCAAAAGAACTCATTTTTATGCCAGTAGTAGTTCTTTCTGTCCAATCAAGAATGAATTTTCTTCAGTCTACAGTTACGAAGGGCAAGCCGCTTCACTCGAATAGAACGAAATCAAGTTATGCAAATTCGTTCCAAGATTCCTCAGAGGAAGCTCGTGTCCGCAAAAAAAAAAAGCAATCCATTGTCTTTCGAAACGATTGGAAACTTCGGCTCAGCACTTGCCCCAATAAACAAAGCTTATCAACTTGAGGTCAAGGCAAACTCGCCAACAGTCTGTCAAGATAAACTGCTACACATTTGAAGAGGTCGAGCTAAAAAACAACGCTTCAACCTCATCATACTCAAAGCTTTTAAAGAAGCAGTAGAAGACGGAATAACGGGGTATGGTACACGTGTGGCAATTGAAATGTGCGAAGCAATCTGCATCCCAGAAACGAACAGCAATAAAGATGAATAAAGGCAAGCTTTTGACCAAGTTACTCTCAATACGCGAGAAGAATCGAACGGTTTTTATATCACGAGAAGTCCAAAGAAAATGCGAATTACAACAATAATGTTATTTAATGAAGGGACAGGAAGGGGGATGCAATGAGAATTCTGAGGCTAAAAAAAGAAAAAGCAAGCGAAGTGAAAAAAAGCGCCCCAGCAAGTGAACAGCAAAGATATCTTCGATGAAAAGCAAAAACAGAGCGGATAATGAAGTATTCTTCTAGGAGGGAGAGGAATTTTGACGAAGTTAGGTTAATATTAGAATGCTGAAGTCAAAAATGAAAAAGTGAGTAAAAGTAAGCAATTTGTTTGGAAATAGGCGCCGTAATCGTGGTCGCCTTCTATAAACCATGAACCACAAGCTTTTCTGTCTTACATCAATACTGGAATGCTCGAACTTCCAGACATCAATTTTCATCGACGACATTAATATTAACGTTGAAAGTTTACCGTTCCAAGAATATCTCTTTCCCAGTAATCTATCACATTATCAGAAAATGCCAGTAATGCTCTCGGAGCGATGATGTTTGTATGCCTTGCAGAAAATTGAGTTATTTAGCTGTGACGTCAAGCTATGAGCTATGCTTTAGTGACAACATTCCAGTTTGTATAAAATCAAAGCAAATTTACAATCAGATGAGATCTCGTTCCATCAAAAGATATGAGAGATCGAATGAAATTCACTTTTTGAGGCTTTAATACTATGCTGGATAAAACAAAATGGGACTGTATTTTGCAAGACGGTGTAGTCGAGGCGAACGCCATGTTCTGCAATGAGGTCACAAAAGCTTTAACAATACCGTACACGTTAATCTGAGAAAGCAAAAACGCATGAAATATGTATTCATAGTATCAAGCAACTGAATAGGAAAAAGGATTCCCAATTTAAAAGAACTGAGCACTAACCCCAAAAACAACAACCTTAAGAACACTAAATACGTCAAAAAATTTGTCAAGAATTCATAAGAAAATATGAAAAGAAATGATAAATGGGCAACTCAAATGTTACACGAAGATGCTATGAGCTATGCTTTAGTGACAACATTCCAGTTTGTATAAAATCAAAGCAAATTTACAATCAGATGAGATCTCGTTCCATCAAAAGATATGAGAGATCGAATGAAATTCACTTTTTGAGGCTTTAATACTATGCTGGATAAAACAAAATGGGACTGTATTTTGCAAGACGGTGTAGTCGAGGCGAACGCCATGTTCTGCAATGAGGTCACAAAAGCTTTAACAATACCGTACACGTTAATCTGAGAAAGCAAAAACGCATGAAATATGTATTCATAGTATCAAGCAACTGAATAGGAAAAAGGATTCCCAATTTAAAAGAACTGAGCACTAACCCCAAAAACAACAACCTTAAGAACACTAAATACGTCAAAAAATTTGTCAAGAATTCATAAGAAAATATGAAAAGAAATGATAAATGGGCAACTCAAATGTTACACGAAGAATGCATTGGAAGATTGAAAACTGATGAAGAATCTGATGGATCGAAATCAGATTTGCGAAATTCAAAAAGAACTGAAGGGTGATAGTAATAGATAACGGTGTCTTGAATGTGCCAGTGATCTCAGTGGACAACGGTTCATGTGATGATTTACTTTCGAAGAAGGCGAAGGTTTCGAAGATTCCACAAGCATGCCAGACCACTGAGTTGATGCGAGTGGGGGATTTCAGTGGTGGTGATGTGCGAGGAGGAGAAGGCTTGCGGAGCAACGAGGTTGACTGCAACATACGTCAAAACTGAACAACGAGCAAAACCAAAACATGACTATGTAGTCCTGGTTAAAATAGGTACCTGAAGGAGGTGCGAAACATGTTTGTTCCGAAGTTAATGAAACCTGTGAAGGCTGAGAGGGTAACGATGAGGAAGGCAATGTTGCGCTTTACCACATGGATGAAAGTGAAGAGGAGTTCGAGTTTCAAGAGTCATGCAAAAGGCTATCTAGCCATCTTCCATTTCCTTAAGCGGCAGACGCAAGTTCCAACAAATGGTGCGATACGAGGAGGGGAAAGAAGCCTCCGCAGTTTCTTGGCTTTTTTGTGTTGGCTGTCTGTTTCTTGCTCAGTTTAGCCAAGTATCTGCAAAATTTGCGCGGGTCTACCGTCCTTTGTTATGCAACTATGTTCTTTCTTCGAGTTGAGCAAAATTGTCACATATTTCGTCACTGTATGTCCTGAATTTTTTCTTTTAATAGCGTTCAGCCTGTCACATGTGGCGTTCAATCAATCTTCTTATCTTGTTGTGTTTAACTTGCTAAAGAAATAGCTCGATTTAGCTGAGGCTACCGGTTGAAGTTTATCGCGGCTGTTGTTTGGCAATATCTGCTAATGTCGAAGTCTTTGATGGCTACATATAATTCTGTGGCAACGATTAATAGATTTTTGAAGGATTTTAGGTTGTTTTTCTAATGATCTGTGTTGTAGACAGAAAAGTTCTAGTTTTCAAAATGACGAATCTGTTGACCACTGTTTTTGCCCTCTCCTTTCTAAAGATGTGTACACGAATCTAATTCTTCCGATGGATAAGGGTTCCACACTCCGTTTTCTTTGCCATGTGCCCTTAATTTGCCCCTGAAGGATCCGCAACTCCCTCTCTTTTCGAGGCTGGACTACATGCTGCGTAACCTGGCAAACAGACAAGAGGATTTTTATTACGCCTTAAAAAATCAATAACAGTAACGGCGGAGGGGATAACGCGACAGCAGGAGTTGTCGACCCGACAGAGCCTTGGCACGAATAGTGACAGTTCCGCACCTACCAGCACCGGGCATTCCTCATGCCCAAGCCATCTCGTGGTTCGGCTGCAAACCACTATGGTTCAAACCAATCCTCGCTAAGACGAACACCTCACGCAGAAGCTATAAGCGCACTAATTGCCTGTGAGCAAACACACCCTCCTTTTAAACGCACCGACTCTTTCCTTTTGGCATTTCTAGAGAATTTGCTCCGTCTTATGGTCACTACTCTGCTTTGTACGAAGGCCGTTGATATGCAGTTTACTGCTCAACCCTCAAAGATGTAGGGAATAGGAAACATGATCTTGAGAGAATGGGAAACGCTGGCGAAATGCTAAATTTTTGTCAATTACGAGGCCAAAGCTTCTGGTTTCGTTTCTGTAGTATTTTCTCCACGGAATCCAAACTGCCTTTCGGGATAGATTTTTCTCGGTTGCATGCTTTTTCCATATCTATTTATAATTGTTTTAGAGTTGTTTAATAGCATTTGCAGCTCTTTGAAGCTGTGTAGAATTTAGCCGGTGACTTCGTCTATTTTTCCTGCTTTGCTGCATTCATTTGTCAGAGGGTGCACAGGCACTTTTCATCCTATGCAAATTGTTGAACTAAAAATCTCCGGTTTCTCCACTTCCTAATTCCTCCTAATATTATTTCGCAGAATATCCCTTTTGAAGTGCTTTCCTGAAAGATGCTTATCCTCCTTAAGAGTCTACCAGTGCTCCTATTGGCCACGACTGCGATGCTGTCGTTCATTTTATTTTGATTGCATCCGCACTGACTACTCTGAATCGGTTAGCCATCTGCTCTTGTCACTGAAAAAAATCTACATAAATAAAGTTGCATGATGTGTGACTTTATTGATCAAACGAAGTTCTACAATACCCCTTTAATGAATATATTCGGCTGAAAACGGAAATTTTGGCCGGTCGTTTTTTCGGTTGCAAACAAAATTCAAATTTCACCGAACGCCTTCGTTCAGTGGCCGATCGATATTTTCGAAATATCTTCAGTTGTAACCGAAACTCACTTTTTGCGGTTTTTTTTGTGTCTGGTAACTCAGGATGCATTCGCTCTCCATCAAAGTTTGCTTGCAAGTCAAGCTTTCGACCGATATCCGACCTCAAAAAAATTTCCATCGCGTTACCATGCTCATTGTTGACAACCGAAGACCAAAGCGTTGGCAACCTTCAGGAACACTCGAATTTTGGAGGCCTTTGGAAGGTTTCCGGTAGACGCCAAAATTCAGGGTCCTTCGAACGCTTCCCGAGAGCCCCGGAAAAATATTCTACTGAAGACCAAGACCAGTCTAGTCGTTTGGACTGCCAATATCTGGGGCTCCGAGCTTGGCGATCTTTGAGTGGAATTTTTGTGGGAGCCAACACCACTCACGGTCACCTATGGAACAGAAAAAATGAACTCACAAGCGCGATCCAGTAATTATTCCTTCAAAGCAGCATGAAAGTGAGATCGCGATAGCGCATGTATTGCTTTCTTGACATTCTTGATGATTCGGTAAAAAACGTGTGAAGCAATATGTGCGTTCTGAAGTACTCACGCGCTCATATATACTCTGCTAACGTATCGACTGGTGTAGTCGGATTCGGACAGCTTCAGCAAAAATCAGCCCGCAATGGCCCCATGTAATCCCTCCCTTCCTCTCCTGCCCTCTTTGTAAGTGGTTAGCGTGAGTCGAAGATCTCGTCTGCAGTTACGATGCAAATTAAAGGCGATGTCTTCAACGCCATATAGCCTAATTTGATGGGATCAATGCGAGCATAATTGCTGTCAAGATGCTACTCTTCTAGGAATTGCCACGTTTAAATTTCTCTTTCTGTAAAATTTGAAGCATGAATTTAGGGGAGCTGCCATATTATGTGCAAATAGGTTGTGACCGTATTCTGCATTTTTAGACATAGAATAAGACTTTTTCGATAATTTGAAGTTTCATATGTTACAAAAGCTTATGCGTTTCAGTCAGATGAATTGGAGTGAAGCACAGCCTAGTTAATACGTTCAGCAAATTCTAGCATTTATCTTTGTTGATGTGCTTCAATCATGCTACATGTTGCACACATTATGCTAAGCAACAATGCGATACTCATTTTCGAAAGTCGAATGTGTGGATGATGCGTGCGGCGTATATCGTATGAGCAGGTGGCGGTGTTTAACGTTTCGGGAATGAATTATGCAGCAAAAGTGATGTACGGCTGAACAAACCGTAAAGGTTATTTTCGAATGTAAGATACATGAACTCTTTTCAACGGTTCACCGAGTTGAAACGAGCGTTGCTTCTCCTCTCCTTTCAATTATAACTTTTGTGGGCACTTGCAACTGATGTAATAGAAAACAAAAAAAGAGAGAACGATGTGGAAATTAGCCGTTGAATAAAACAAATTGTAATACTCCATGTTGTATTTGAAGAAAGCGATAAAAAGTATGCGAAATGAATTGCAATTTTTTTTTCTTTTCTTTTCTTTTTTTTTTTTAGCGAATCCACATCGATTCAAAAAGAGGTAGCTAGCTATGCGATTGTTGAACGTGTAAGATTGCATAGGAACATTCGCTGATGATTAGACACTTGCCTTGCTCATAACAAAAACAAAAGCACACTAGTAAGCTTTACGTTGTGTTAAATGCTTACTTCCTATTAATGTTATTTTCATGTGCTTCAGCATTTGAGAAAATGGCGTCTTGAAATCACCGTATCGTATTCCTTATCGCGAAATGCTGAAAGCGATCCAGAGACAAGCCATAATTATATCGAAGTCAGTGAATCAATTTCAAGGGACAAGAAGTTGTGCATTTTTTATGTGCAACTACAACATCAACACTCTTTGTTTCTGGATGAGCACCCCTTCAACAGGCTGTTATCAAAACATCCCTCTTTCCGCTTCCCTATCTCCTCCCGCCTATCTTCCATGAAACAGATAGATTTTTCAAACGGAGAAGAGCCATCACTATGCTGACCTTCCTATTCATATAGCAGAAAGGTTGCCAAGAATTGGGAAGATATGTAGAGATGGGTGGAAGATTGATTTAGTACAGCCAATGTGTGACTTCTGTTGCGCAGGCCGCGATTACCACATCGCCGAGTGCAAAACGAACGTCGATCATCGTCTAACGCTAGCCCACTCTCAGTGTTCTTTGTGCCGCTCTCCCCTCGGGTACTCCACTTCGATTCAATCGATCAATATGTGGCACGACCTCAGTTGTTGACATGCCCCTACCTTCGCAACCTGTATTTTATGACTGTTCGAGTTGCTTAATTAATGTTTTCTTTTTCGATTTCACAGTGTCACTCATAGTTATTAATTGCTAGAGGATTTCCTTAATCGCCTGCCTCTGAAGAAATTATTGCACAGGAGACGAAACTGGCTCGAGCGGGATCGCTAAAAGTGTTTATGCATTGATCAGGGGTTCGATTTCAACTATCTTACCATTTCTTTTGGCAGCGGTAACACGCGCACGCAGGATATCTCAGTGGGGAAGGAAACACGCTTTTTATATGGCCATATATGGTGAAGGAAGTGTCGTAGAGAACAAACAAAACCTGATCCGAACGTTCCAGCGTAAGCACAGTCAAATCCTTTCCATTCTCCCTGAAGACCTGGAGAAAGAACTTTCGAAAGTTTCACAAGAATAGCCTAAACACATCTTATTTCAGCGAACACTGAGTTGATTTCCCAGACAGACAGTGATTGATGTTGTAAGCGACAAGCAATAATAGTTTGAATGCCAACAAGGAATGGGAGGGTAGAGGAAACAAAGAATCTGTAGACGACCATTGATGAAGCTAAAATTTGCGGAATATCATCGAGAAGCTTGCAACTGATCCAGGTTATATGGCACTGATTTCTTGAGGGAACTCTTCATTTGGCACCGTGATTAAAATCATCGAATCATTTGAGGCTTGGGCGATTTTGCTTCCTTTATAAAATTGCCGCAACCTGCAAAACACTGCTCAAATTCTCTGAATTCCATACTCCTCTGCAACCAGCACAAGAATGATACTTCCCAATTTCTTTTTTTTTTTTGTTCGCAAGGGGAATCTAAAGGACGATCATTATATCCATTGTGTGCGAGCCTGACAGCAAGCACCTGTTGGAGTTTCTTCATGGTATTTTCCAACTTCCACCATAAATTTACCAAAGAACGGAAGTTGTGCACCTAAAGCATCGGCACATTTGACCACATAGCCCTCCACGGTTGAAGTTGATTGCAGCGATGCTTGCTTTAATAACCTATTCGGAATGAAGAAAAATGTTGAATCAGTGGGAAAGTATAAAGGTACCTTCGCAGTGAGGAAGTCAAAAACTTGTGAAATTCGCAGATTTTGCTGATTTGTTAGGATAATTAGCAATTTTAGAGCACAGTTCCAATTTTCTCATCCGGTTATTTTAAAGTACGAGGTCTAAAGTATTCTAGTTGTTAACTCTTCCTCGGCATATATTGAGAAAACATTAAAAAACAGGAAAGGGTCAATTCAGCAAAAGCTGCACTGATTTAGAGAACGAGAAAAACCTTAGTTGACTAGTGTCTTTCATGAAGAACCAATAATGGGAATTATTTAATTGCCAGCCATCTTCTAGTTGAGGGAGTCATTTCTTATGCTTTAAGAGTCATGAATAAGCAAAAACGCCATATTTCTAACATGTGACGTATATAATATAATATAATATAAACAATGGAAGTTGTGTTGTAAATTGCGAGAACGTAAGCACAAGTTTTCTACTTTTTGCACATTGCTCAGCTCAACAATATTTTGCAGCAATTGTGCTGTTGAATTTCCGCCACCAATCAGATATTGTGGGAAGCTGTTATGCACTAGTGAATCTCTAGCTGTTGTGGCATAGGAAGGCATTGTAGGCCAAGGTAGAAATAATAAAGCCACCTAAGTACAATTGATGTTACGGCACTAAGCACATTGCTAAGCTAATTCAAGGAGAATTCTTTGAATAGCTTCAATTCTTGCTCAGTAAGCTTCATTCAGTGAAAGAAATTTTGGAATCTTAGTAAGAGCCAGACATCGATATCTGAGGTGGCCTGATAGCAGAGGTCGGAACAGTGCGAACTCCATTACAAACAACTTTTTAAGAGAAATCATTGTTGTCAGGTCATTGGCTAGCTCTAATGACATCATACAAGTCACTCGACCCTTGGCATTGATAAAATGAGCATGAATTTGAGCAAAGGATGTTTTGTTGACGACTTGTGGCTTATTTGTGGGAATGCGCGATTGAACTTTTCATGTTTACTTTGCACATATGAGTCATGACTTTTTTTTTCTTTTTTTTTGCATTAAACCAAACGTCGCGTGTAAACAAACGATCCGAGGTGAATATATGAAGACATTTTGCAAAATAGGCTCGAACTCGACTCTCTTCCAAAGATATACTAGCCGATGGAAGATTAAAATAAGTGATATATTCAGTAACGGTTAGTGATGAAAAGTAAGGAACCGAATGCGCTTGTGAGTTTATGAGCCATTAGAAATTTGTTATGTTCTTCAAAAGAAAAGGTGGTTTTTTATTTATCAGCAAATATTTTTTGAGATTATATCGGCTCAGAAGGTAATCTACCTGAAAATGCTAGAAGCAAAAGATTATGTTTTTGCCTATTTTGTTCTTTTTTTTTGTTGTATAGTTTGATTATGTACCACACTGATGGTTTGAGAGATGCAAAGATGTGTTTCAATGTTACGCGCAGATGTATGCTTTTTTTTGTTGCTATTCTTCCACAGATTACAATTGCTTGTCATAAAGCTGAGGCGAAAAAAAAAACGATCGCTCTATTCAGAGGATCCCGTAATACCGCTCTAGAAACACTCTATAATTACGAATGTTTTATTTTTGCCGCAATACGAAATATCGCACATCTTTTCACTTGCATTTCAGGTTAAGCTGGAATGTGTTTGCATTCGGGCTGACCTATCAGGTTTATACTGAATTTCTGCTGTCCTTTTGAGCATCTAATTTTCAAAAACGCCACTTCTATATAAATTTCACATGATCATATCTCTTCACATGCTCCTCAGCCTTGTAATTTATTCAAGTTCCTTCTTCATCTGTTTTTTTTTTACTTTTCTCACCTTTTTACTGCCCCTTTTCTTTTTCACTGTTCAGCATTCGCTTTTGCAAATTCATCGAAAGAACAGGAAAAGTTATGGATTGATTTTTTTTCAGAAGAGGTTAATGCAACGGGCTACTGTAATCCTTGCCCGTATATCTTTTAAGAAATATATCTGACTTGTTGGAAGATGGAAGAAATCATGTACTATGAATCCTATTCTGTCAAGTTTCATTATATATTATCATTCACCGATCGTTTCACTTGTCTCAGCACCCAATCTAATGTGACATCCTCACAAACGAAGGTTTGTGTCATGTGAGCGACACTAACGATGCTTCCATCAAAATTGTTGCCGAAAATACCGCAAATTAGTAGAACTGATGTGTTTTCATGTGCTTTGTTCCATGGAACACGTTATCGCTTGTGCAACCGGTAATTAGGTTGTGCCTTTTTAACGCTATTTATTGCTCGCAAAGTTTCTTCAGAAACTAGAATTTTATTGACACTAAGAGAAACGAAGACAGCCGCCACCTTTTGCTTGTGAAAGCGATGCAGTCAAGAAAGTCGTCCAATTCGATTCATCGCACATTTTTCGCGTTTCCTTTATATTTGAAAACCAACCCACATTCATTTACTTTTTTAGATATTCAAACTTCTCATGCATCAGTAAAACATGAACTGAGTACATTTCACCCAAGTTACGCTCTTCAAGTGAGGTATCGACATTCGCGAGATGATTTCTTCTATTGAATTCATTTGCGTTGCTATATTGGCAAATATTCATCTCGGAATTCATCGCAAACATAACGCCAATCCTATCGGTCTGGCTTCGTCTCGTCGTTGTTCGCGCATTTTGTTGTTTCTGGCGTGGATACATCAGTCAAAATATCTCGGGAAGTTATTAATTACGGACGTGCCGTCTGTTTTCTTCGTTGCTGCATCTGTTGCTCCCTTAGTGCAATTTTCCGCAGTGTTAGCTTGTCACGTCTGCCGGGTTTTTGCAGCAAAACGATACAGACTTTCTTTGGTTGGCATTACTAAGGGGAATAGATAGAAAAAAAACTGATGAAGGGAGCAGAGGAGAGTAGAACCCCATCATTTGCTCTCTTCGCAAAGAAAAGTCATTCATTACGATATTCCTCTTCACGTCGACTGTTTTTAGCTTGGCCATTTCTGGTGACAGCAAAACGTCGAGGTTCGACGTTTGAGTCTTCAGTATTGCCTACTGCTCGGCTTTCACTTATGAATGTGTGAACACTTGTGTGAGCTAGTGTGCGAGCGATTGCTATGGCTACATTTCATACAATTTTTTTCAGCTTTGGGCAGTATTATTCTAACAGCGAATTGCTTTGTGTCGTTATGTCAAAGTCTGACCAAAGCGCATTCAGTTGTGTCTCCCTTCTAATTGCACAGGTGAATAAAGTTTCATTTAAGTGACTAATTAAAGGTGCTATATACCTAGGAAGAAAGAGAGAGATCGAAGTACAGTTCTATTGAATGTAACTGTGATCACGTTTCAAATTAGCAACAATTTTCGTTATATGACGTTACTTTGGCACAGAGTTGAATAATTTGTTTTGGGTCATTTTTCTATTGGATTATCGTTTGAAAGCTTTTTCTTTGCGTAGTGATCATATAAGGTGCCCATAAATTTTGGAACGGTCATCGGAAAAATTTGTTCTTGAATTGTTTTTGCATAGGTTCACACTTTTACCATTGCGCAACAGTGACCACTTTTGGAGTTGAGAAGAGTTGTGTTTGCAGAGCGATTTTGCCGAGCAGCTTCATTCGAGTCGGTCAAAATATATGGCATTATGATGTTGATAGGTTTTTTTTTCTCATATTTCTGGTCTTTTTCGATGCGCATTTCGCGAAGAATTCTTTTCACTCAAAGGCGTCTTTGTCCTTGTAATCAGAAGCGACTTCCTCTTTTTAAGCGTTAAAGTTCTCGTCAGATCTGCGCTATATGAATGAATTATTTGTGAGTTGAGAGGATCCTCGAGAAAGTGAAAAGAGATGATCAATGGGCATGAACCTAAGTAAAACCTTTAAGCGCAACTTTTTATTTAGAAGGTTCCAAATTATAGGCTGCTCACAAAATTGTGAATGTTTTTGCGGCAACTTTCATAAGTCTTTTATTTGTTTTTATTACGTTTTTAGATTTATTATAAGCATCGTCATGGAGCGCATTGCTAATGCGTTGAACAGTTGCTCTTACGAAAATATATTGGGTTCAGCAGCTTTCTGCTTGCCACTAGAGCAAATTACACATTATGTTTGCGAACTTCGTATGGCTTAATTGTGGACCTTTGTTTATATTGCAAGTTTAAAGTTGTTGTTGTTTTTTCCATTATACTCGAGCGTTATGTGCTTTATAAAATCGCGGCTGCAGCAATATTAGCTTCTTGCAACTATAGATTTGCAACTAAATTTGTAACTGTCGGCCCCGCTTGGCTCGTCTAGCCGTCCAGGTCTCTTTGAGGACCTACATTTTCCGTCCAGATATTGTCGAGTTAACTGCGAGACGACACAGATATAAGGGCGAATAGTTTATCATACTCATTCAATAAGGTGACATACATGTAGGGAATAGCTCACAAAGATGGCTTCGATCGCCGGCGTGATCCCGTTGTCGCACCCAGCAAACTCCAAGCTACCTCGCGCACTCCGACGGCCGCACCTTGACCCGCCCGACCTTAGGAATAGTCTAAAAGCTGGAATGAACTCATAAGCACATCAATCCTTTTTATATCCTCCCCATTCTGCCTCAGGCTAGCCTCACGGCCAGTACTGTGTAATCGTTTGGCTGCCTGTATACTGTTGACCTTTTTTGACTTACCTTGCAAGGCGCACTATTCCCGCTTGATCTATAGCCGACTATTCTATCTTACAAGTTTGCTGCATTGTATACGTTGTGTTCTTTCTTGCACAATGAACGTAGCCGATTGTCATTCACTCAAATACGCAACAGTTTCAATGGCGTTAGCAAGAAGAGTTTCTTCTAATCAACTTTTGCCGAGGATTAATAAGTGCATTTCAGCTGCTTGAAGTTGCTTATACTTTCGCAAATCTTTTATAGTTTGATCGAATTTAAGGCGAAATGGATTTACCCTTCAAACGTAATCTGCAATTAATGCGCATTGTGTGTGCGACACAACAAAATAGGCCGTGTGGCCCTGAAGGTGTTCCTGCGCTCGATAACCCACCTTTTCTCCTGCACATGCAACGATATTCACCGCAAATGGTGCCTTCGTGGTCAACAACTATTCGACGTTGTCTTCCTCTTTTATGTTGTATAGGCGGGTCTTACCAGTCTAGGGGCAGGTTTTTTTTACTTCCGTTTATCTTCTTAAGTGAGTAGTGCAAGCACAAGTTGGATAGGTAGGAATGTGTGTCACCACTTCTGGTAAATAAGCATAAATTCCTTTGCTTAGAATGCATCTCTTAGGCGCTCTTACACATTTTCTCCTTAGCAGTTTGTGGATAGTTTTCATCCTATCATCAACCTCTGTGTTGAGTAATTTATTCGCGCTGTGCCTCAAGATTTCCTATTGCTGTTCTCATAGAAACATCACTCATAATTTTTGGATTTGCGTTCACTTCGGTTAGCAATCAAGGAGTATGCATATCGTAGGCAAGGCAACGAGTATCCACGTGTACATGTTGTTATGTGTGCAAGCAAAATGCGCTATTTAAACATTAATAAAGTCATTTTTCGTACATGAGTCAATTTGTTAGGATCTGTTTTCAAGCACATATGGATACCATTTTGCTCACAAAACGTCATCCTTTACATAAAAGGATGTAAATGTAAAACAGACTTCTTTAACTTCTGTGAAATGTGTAGTTTACTTAGTGAGCGACAATTAGTTTCTAATAACATCAAAACTGAGGAGCAAGGAATTGATACGATATACGTTGACGAAATATTTGATTCGAAAATAAGAGCTCTTCTAGTACCAAAAAGGAGAAGAGTGTACCATTACCAAATCGCCTCGATCATAAGAATCGGGTTATGCATCACTGATTGCAAAATGTGACCATATCCCTTAAAAAAAAGAAAATAAAAGGAGGATCAGTAGCGTTAGTATTGTATGGATGGGGCTCACAAACTGACCCAAATACTACATGCAATTATTACTGTGATATGTTATACAATCAGCTTCTGGTTGCCAAGCAAATGTGATTACAAAATTTCAATGAAGTGTGGCATATTAATTTTCCCAATAACCAGGGAGAAGGGATTTATATCTTGTCACCAAGAGCATAGAACTTTTCCATAAGCTTCAATTTTATTAAGATGGTTGCTATAGAGACGTAAGCAAGTGGAGTTTAACTTTCCTAGTCAGCTGCTCAAATGTCTTCAAATTTTTATTTTGCATCGTTTCGAATGCTGCCTCTGGTTTGCCACAAGTAGTCGTTATGCTCACTTCAATAAGACGCTACCATTTTAAAAGTGTTAAGATCTAGTGGCTACATTTAGCAAAAACTTACTGGTGTGCCTTTTGACGGACTGTGGCAATGAATGCTCGAAAATCACTCCTAATGAAAAGCTGAAACGTATGACGCAGTTCTAATATATGATTCCTCTTGAAGAAATTATTCTTGTATACTATGGTCAAGCAAGGTTGAATTTTTTTGATGAAGCAAACTTTAGTCCGATCTGAACTTTTAGACTTGGTCACTGCTTGATGGCGAATGAAAACATTGCCTGCATTTGGGATCCGAATCGCGATCACATGTTTTAAGTGAGCTGTGGGAAATCAGATTCACAGAACTGACCCACCTGCAGACAATAATTTCATTCTACACCAAACATTAGTCAAGTAACGCATGCGTATGTGTGAAAAGATTATGAACTATCTTTTTTTTTTCACCTGAGAGGTTTTATTCAGTCAGGGATGCTGCATTAGGGCAAATTTTGTTGATGTGGTTGTTTTATATGATGACATTTGCAAACACCACACAAGTAAGAAGTCGATTCTTTCCATTGAGAAAGTTGACCTTATTTAGAATTCAGTTCGAAATTCTTGAGTAGAATTTATAAGGTCAACCGATTGCTGCATTGATGAATGGTTATCGGTGACAAACTGGTTCGGATATTACCTCGATAGGGCCGAACATCAGCCCTCCTAGTCAATATGACGAGGTGAGGTGAACAATTTGCCCTAATTTTGCATCTCACCTCTCGCTCGCTCATTGTTGCACATTCAATGATAACAACAGTTGATCTGTGAACGCTGATGGATTGTTTATCACCTTTCTCTCGTTATCGCCTTTGGCTAATCATTCTCAAGTTTCCGTTATTTGCGTTTGAGGCGGTGTAATTTTACACATAATATCCAAGAACGTCTTAACGAAATATGCTAACTCTAAAAATGCATAGTGCCTTTTACTTTAGCTGTTCATGAGACCTGACTTTTCAAAGAAAGTGACTGTTGGGGCTGAATTAGTCTTCAGAAACTTCAAAACTTTGCAACAAAAGTAAGCCAACTGAAGCATTTTTCTCCGCCCACGTTAAGAAAATGTTACGATTTCGGTGTGCATTGAAATGACCTGCTTCTGGCACTCCAGTAAATCTTACTAGCTAAAACAAGCAGAAATTAAATCACACAAAAGGTTCCCGGAAAAAGCGCTGTGATCTTACCATCCTCAAATGTGGAAATTTTATAATTCGAATAATATAAATCAGGGCACTCAAGATAGGATGAGTGGTATTTTGTTATTTGAACAATGTCTCCGTTAGGAGCTGGACTTCTTCTTATATTCAAGGAAATTCGAGCTCTTATCTAAATGCCAATTGATCGTAATTCAGTTTTTTCATCGATATGTTATTGAGGGGGGCAGATTTGAGAAAACGTCGGATGAATAGGTAGACAGCGCTATACGAATTTTTAATGTGATTTATGAGTAAGAAAACCGGAAATTTGGACAATATGCTGCGTAAGGCGCATTTGTGGTATTGATGATTCAAATCGGCTCCTCATCGCCCATTGGCTTTTCTTCTTAGAGTCATATTCGACGCAGAGTTTTTAAAGTTTTCTTATTCTTTTATTCGATGAAATGTGTTTTGAGATTCACTCTTATCATGAAATAATGCTTTGACGATACTCGACGCAATCGTTACGTCAGATGTTATCAATGTAAACTAGAGAGAATTTCTTTGAAGTTCACTCTTAAAAATGTAACCCTAGGCGAAAACTGACAACTGCCCATCTGTTTTTGAGAAAATTTTGGTTGCTTTCTTCGGAGACCAAATTCTATTGTTTCAAAATGTTTTTTTTTCTGCTGAAAATTAAGAAACGAATATGGGAACCCTTTTAATTTCTCAAATCCCTTCAAATCTGCTGGCTTCATTACATAACTTTGTGACCGTGCCGCACTTCTTAATTTGTTAATTGTATCGATTTTTAGAATTTTCATGCTGGTCAGTACTAGTTGATGTGAAGATGTAATTTTCGATTTTTTTTTTGATTCGATTAAAATTTTCAATATAGCACGATATATCTTAGTAATTCTTTAACGCATATTTTTTTCATACTCTTCGTATTTTTCAACTGCTCAATTTCCTCTCATTCCTTCTATATTCCTAGAAGTTCTTCGACTAATTTTTTTTTTTTTTTTTTTTTTTTGGTAAGGATATTCTGGATGAGTGTTTAAAGTTGCTGAAGTGATGTACGCACTTGATGTCGCATTACGTGAAAAAGATTGTCGCTGATTTTTTTTTTTTTTTTGTTGCGCGTTGAGGCGATTGGAAATTCTCTCAACGTGCTTATCGTTCTTTCAGATGGCTGGCTCCTCGTTGTCAACGCATACTCCCTAAAGAAACCATTGTGAAGCTGCTCATCGCACGGAAATGCGTTTTTCCTCTACTGTGTTATGCTTTCTCCTTCGATCTTTCGAATCGTTTGGTCTACATTTCTAAAGCTTTTTTTAAAAGAAAGTCTTGCCTTCCACTCGGAGTTCGTTGTACTTGTTTTGTCACAATTGTGGTCTCTCATCGGTGAGCGCTTGGTAAAAGCTTATAGATTTCCATAATTAATGAGTGGAAATATTTTGTATACAAAAAAAGATTTCCGCTTCGCACGGAAACTTCTTAACCCCACTATCTTATTTGCTGCGAAGCCAACAAATTACGGACAGAATTCTATGTTTTTTATTCCTACTTTACGCAGCTGAATGTTAAAACGATTAGTTGTTCCGTCTGTGGATTATGATAGATGTTTTGAAACTTTTATCCTCTGATATCGCTAACATAACCCTTAGTCAGAGATCACTGTCCTGTGGATCAAATTCAATAAATTGAATTAAAAGTTAATTTCTGACGTTACTATTATTATCTTCAGCTGATAATTGCTTCATGCTTAAAACCCATTCTAAGCAGAGAAATCGCAAATTAGTTTATCGGACTGTTGGCATAATGACGACTTTTGAGATGAATGCATTAGAAGTGAGCTATCCACTGTGTGCGGATTGTGGCTCGACAATAGTATTGACCTCATAAAACTTAGTGGAGAGCTTACTGATATCGAGGCTTTCCGAAAGAGATTTGAGCTTCATTGGTATAGGGTCATCCGAGTTTCCAAAAATCATCTGGGCATCCCGGAAATTTGGAGCTGAGCGACAGCAATTGTGTTGGTCCGATGAAAAATCTCACCAAGGTGCCTCAAAATTAAATGCTTTCGAAAGTTCGGAAACTTTCGAGTTGCGGTTCTCCTGAAAACTGTTCGAAAGCAATCAATTCTGGCGATACTCGACTTTGACGACCTCAGAACTTTGAAGCCTCTGATGTCAGCACTAATCGTTGGCAGCCTTTGGGGCGCCGTTAGCACTTCTCGCAGCTGTGCGAGACAATAGAATGTTTTTAGAAACTAAAATATGATCTGCATGGGCTCACTTACTAATTTCGTTTACTAAGCTAGATAGGAATTGGTAGCGGTAGGCAGTTGTTGGAATATTGTTGTTAGTAGTAGCTGGAAGAGTTGAGATAACAGGCGATATGTGTCGATGTTATGACAGTATGGATTATTTTATAACCTATTGAACACATAATTTGGCGCACCACCCCACCCTTCAAAATAATCGTATGAACTGCTTTTATGGGGAGCATTATGTTCATATCTGTAAGTATAGCCAGAACTCACTTTCTGCTGTAAAAGGATAGGAAAGAGGAGGGGGATGGTATTTTCACTTCGAAGATACATTGACTCCACAAGCGGTTTCTGAAATTTTTTTACATGAAGTAATTTAAGTTGTTCAAAATAATCTCACCGTTCCCAGCCTTCTCCGAATTTCGGGCTTTGAACTGTGAATGCTGTTTGCTAAAATAATTCTCTGAGTAAAACCTAACAATTTCCAATTCCTCTTTAATGCAGCCAACTTCGCTTATAGCTTCTCACAAAAGAAGCGCATTATGTTAACCAAATTATCTCATTGCTAGAGAATTTTTTGAATCACCAGCTGTGAGCAATTTATCAATTGTCCATTGCATTGAATCTAATTTTTCAGAAGAAAAAACGAAACCTATTCATGCCGCACCAACAAGAAAGTACTGTGTTTAAAATGACATTTTTCTGAATAATGCTCGTTCACATGTAAAAGTTGAAACTGTCTTATTGAAGGTAGAGGGAGTAGTCGGAATTAAAAATCATTCACTAGCATATATGAGAATAAGTAAGCTCACATTTGTGCAAAACCGCGAAAACTTTTTTTTTACATCTGAAAACGTGATTTACGTAGACTCATATGAAAACATCGTTCAGTAAGCTTTAATGAAAAAAAAACGCCTGAAATCTGCTTGAAAATTCTAGAATTCCTCGCCGCAACGTAATAGCATTTTGTTGATCAGTTAGAATGGGCGAAGAGGATCGAAGTGAATTTTTCCGAAATATTACAACTGTTAGACAAGTTGACTGTTTTCGATTGCAACTACTTAACGGCATTCATCCAAAAATGAAGGGAATTCCAGTTTCCTATTTTAGTTCCACTTCCCATTATTGTCATGCTTATGCTTATGTGTTCTGCAAACACGAGTCATTACTTCATCAGATTTTTCAATCAATGAGTTTTCCTTTCAGTATCGATGGATGCAATAGCAAAAGTGGCCAGTGTGTTGCAACCAGCCTATGATTCACCAGTGGAATTATCAAAATTGATAACAGTTGATTCCTCGCTAAATTCAACAAACGCAATATGGCATCGATACGAAGAAACGGTACTCGGTTTAATTGAGTAACCTTTCCCCGTAAATGTGCACCATTGAAGTGTGAAGCTCAAAATCATTTATATGATTTTAACCAAAGCTTAAAATCATTTATATGATTTCAACCAATCTTTGTTGATAGTTCAGCTGATTTGTTGATTTTGTAAGTGTGGCTATGGAAAGCATAGATGAAAATTTCGAGCAGTGATATTTGTGTATCCGTCATGTGGCTAAACGGTGAGCGTCGTGGAAAGCTAAAGAATGATGGGCTAAGTGATTTAAGCGAATGTGTGGGTATGACAATATCGTGCCTAGAAAGAAGGACTAGAATGATCTCAGGACAGAGGCATGCTATCTGCAAACATGTATGGCGAAAAATCCACGTATAGTCCAATACATGTGAGTGACAAAGCAGAGACTCTTCATTTTTTAATGCTCTCATTGCTCACAAGCACATAATTTTTGCGGATCACGTCCACCTTATTTCCGCCTTCTGCAGACAATCGGTATGAAATTATTTTGTGCCCTCATCTCAATCTGAACACTTTCAACTCGAGTACACGATTACTAAACATTTCTGCTTGTGAAGCAATGAAGAGAGTTTTCACGCTTACAATGTAGCAGAACCTGGTTCCAGTACATGGCAGGAGCTGTAGTTTGTAGTGTGCACCTTGTTTTGACTGTTCTCAATCATTTAGGGATACTTATACGATGGAAGATTGGCATTCGCCCATTTCACCACACAACTGCCAGCGTTCGTCGGTTTTTGCATTATTGCAGTAATGTGTATTGCAATTACCGTAACCTCAGTCACAATCGCGATCGCACGATTCGGATGTCGCAGATGTGGCGCCAAGCGTTACCAGGTTATTTATTGTACTCAGAACCTTTTGCTATAACACCGATTTCGTATAAAACATTTTGCTATCGTAAGCATCTCATTTAGTTATGTGACACACACCTGATCACTTCTTTTTCTCATGCGCTCGAACAAAAGCTAATGCCATATCTTCGTTTAATTGCAACAACTTTCAAGCACCAAACACAGCTTAAACAGTCTTATCGGAGACCTTTGGACCGATATATGAGATGAGTATCACCGCTTAATATCGGTATTAAGGGTCTTGAACTTCAAAGTCCCCGAGCTCGGGGGTTTCGGGCTGTTTTTCGTTTTAAGCAGAAGGGAGGCCAATACTACTGTGACTCATGTAGACCACGTGTGGGGTCCCCTACATTTTCTTTTAACAACGCAACTTTTAATCACATCCTTCTTGTCGTTTCTCTTTGCAGTAGCAGTGAAGAATATTTACACCTACAAGAACTTTTGTTTGATCTGTTGTGTTTATCTAAATGAAAGTGAATCTAAGCAAGAGGCATCGCAAATATATCATTTTTTACTCTACGAACTCTTGTAGATTTCATTCCTCACAAAAAAAGGAAGTGAGTGACTCATATACTTTCTCAGCTAACATGCAATGTTCGGCTGTCAGCTTTGTTGGTTGTTTCATTTTTCTCTTTTTCACAAAAACTCTTCTAACCTCGTTTATTTCTATCATCACAAAAAAAAAATGCTTGAAATGCTCTTTGATCATCACGAAAATGCCTTCGATCATCGCAAAAAATGCTCGAAACGTCAAAAAAAAATGCTTTAAGCTATATCAAGTGAAAAAAAAAAACAAAAAAAATTACAAAGCAAACAAAGCGTTGATTCAAGCAATCGGAGGAATGTTGATTTCATTTTGGAGGCCTTGATATTTCAAGAAATCTTTTACACTCTATGTGTTAAGAATATCAACTTCTCGCACCTTTGTTTCTGTTGCAGCCTCATCCAACACCAAGGTATCGATTCGCGATGCTTTTCTTCTTATTTGGTGTCTGCTGGATCGTTATGGTCGCCGCACTTCTCATTTTTGCTTACGGGTCCATCGATCTCTGTACATATCGCTCATCGAACCCCTCTAACACAACTTATCCGGTAAATCCTCGGAAGTATTTTTTGTTCGCTTGAATTACTAGAACAATGAAAATACTCAATTAACGAGCCATGAAGTGTTCTCTATCTGATATGTTAGTAAAGTGCTGCATAATCAGTGATTTTACGAAGTAAAAAGAGGAAACCGATTTAACGTTGTTTTTTCGGTATTTTTTATTGATGTCCACCAAAATCGCATTACGGACTATTAGAAAAAGATACATTGGCAATAAACGACGTTAGCAAATGTGGTAATAAATAGAAATGCATTCAGCTTTTTTTTTCAGGTACCTTGAAAAGTTCCCACTTCTCATCGTTGAATTATAGATGAATTCACATATTGATCTCATAGATAATACAGCAATTTCTGCGTCAAATAAATAACCGCAACTGTTATTGTGATGGTGTCTATGCTTATGAATGCTAGTAAACTGAAGCAAGATGAGAAGCATGTATAAGAAACTACTCGACATTCGATTTTGCAATTTCGATCTAAACACTAACCACTTTCACAATTTATGATAAGTTATGAGAATATGAGAAAAATAGAGCGATTTTTATGTCTAATTTATTTGCACATGAAAATGTTGTGCAGAAGATTCGTTTTTCGACCAGATCGATGTAGAATACAACGCACCCAATTGTAATTGCATAATTTTCTCCCTCATTTAGACACCTTTAGTTCAATTGAAGCTAATGGATTTGCTTGAAACATCCTCATTATATGCTACAAATTTCGCCTATCAAATTTTCCATAACTCCAGATTCGGTGGCCATTAGTTGAAACTGCTAGTTTGACAGGTAAGCGTGTACAGAGTAGACATCGTCATAAGCGTTTAGCAAATGCAATTTTGTGAAACCGCATAGAAAGTTTTCTAGCTCTTTAGAAAACTTCGTCCTTCCATTTTTGGCTTGAAAATTTAGAACTTTGTTTACTTTCAATTTTAATGACCGCTTGAACGATCCCCGAGACTTTGTCAGTGGCAGTAATACTCTGAACATAATTATAACATTGTGGTAAGACCTGACTGCTAATATGAAACATGTGAGCGCTGTAAATTAATTTCATGCCAGCTATGGTGCCTGCAAGATAATTGACTCATTAGTTCTAAAACACTCGAAAAAGAGTAATACATTCGTGCTATCTCTTTAAAATTTTGGTGAAGTTGGGTTGCAAAAAATGTTTCTAACATGCAAAATCATGCAGCTAGTTCCGCTTAGTTGATATGTTTTAATTTTCTTGGAGAAATTACAGTTATAATTTAGTGATATATTAACAAATATTCTTATAATCGTAAATTTACAGTTCATATGAATAAGGAAAAATCTAACGTGTTTCTTAATTTGATAACCATCCTGTTTGGTTTTTAGTGAGTTGTAAATGTTTCGAACTAAATTGGTAACGTCGCTTTGCCTGAAGTGAAAAAGTTTAGATATAACGTCTTTCATGACTACCATAAGAAGATGAAAAAAAAAACACATTGGATTCGCTTACAACATTACGTGTGTTTGTTTTATTTTATTAAAGGAATGATGCAGTTGCTAAAAGAGCATCATGTTAAAAAATTCTATGTTTCTGAAATCCCGACGATCAGCTTTGTGGGCACGAAAACGGTTTCTTAGAACATCCAGATATTTCTCTTGTTACTAGTGCTACATCCATTTTTCCATTTGTGAATTCTTCAGATGTACTCTGTTATCTATGGATCCTAGTGAATATTAATGTACAAAATTAGTGAGTACCGTATAAATTCATTTTCAGGAATATTCAGAGCCAGCAAGTGGACTGCAGAATGTCTTCAAGCGAGAAGCATTGTTTTCAAGCACTCCAGCAACTACACACAATACTACAATCGAAAAATCGGTGGTTGGTCGGGAAAGTCAGGCCCCTGGTCTTTTGCCTGACCAAGGTGTTACTGATGTTGAGCAGAATGCTGGCACTGATCTGCTAGCTGCTGGCACAATTGATTTTGGAATGGAAACGACCACTCAAATGATCGTAGCTCCCAACGAAGTGATTGAGTCGACCACGTCTACCTACCAGAGCGAAAACTATGTAAGCCTTTTTGCTGAAATGTTTTATTTTGATGCTGTTTCTTAGTTGTCATTTTTATATTCGTAACTGTCAAGATTGGGACGACCACCCAAAAGGTTAGGCTGGTTAGGTTAGGAGGATGGATACAAACACGACTTCAGCAACATGAAACAGCATGCTTCGATCTCTTTCTCTGTTGTTGCTCTCCTGTGCGCTTCTATCAGTATTCGCTTCAAGTGAAGCGATAAAATTGCTAAGAATTTCGAATTCAAGAACATTTTGATCGATGACCCAGGTGAGCTGAGGGTAGGTCTTGTGTAGCGCAAAAAGTAGGCAAATTCTTGAATATGATATCATCACAACTTGCATTTTTATTGTTCGAGCTTGATAAAAGAAATGGTGCAGGATTGTTGAATTTGCAGGAATTAAGTGGGCGTGATATCCTCTATGCGGACCTGCACGACAAAAACGTCTATGCGTTTACGTTTGCGATGCTCATCACTGTATCCCTACCTATGCTGTTCACCTTAATTATGTCTCTTTTGGTAGTTGTTACAGGTGAATATCAAAATTTCTTTCATACCGTTCCACTATTGTCGTATCATGTTCTTGTTGTCCATGAATGTTTCTTTTGCATTCCATGACGAAGCCCTACAAGAAATTAGCTCCGCTCCTATGAAAACTCAATCTTATTCCCGACAGGGAGCAAAAAATTAACTTTTGCCTTGATTTACAATTCTTTGTGCACATGAACGTACATTTGTTACCCTCTTTCCCTTTTCCTCCCATCTGATTTTCGGATCTAAATGGCAATTTACCATTGATCATTTCTTATGCAGTCAAACTAAAATTTCAGCAATGAGTTCACTAAAAATAGAGACATTCGAGTATTTCACAAAGCTGGAGCTGTGGTTTCGCTGCTTGGAGCGAATGAAATTTTGTGTTTTCTGACCGCTTTCAAATATCCGGTAGGTTCAGTCCTTCCCAGTACTTGTATGGGATCTAATTGTGGCTTACTGCCTAAAAAGGATAAGAAATTGGCCACAAAACTCTTTCCCATAATCTTTTTGGGTCGACGAGATGATTGTACGAGGTTATTCTAAAGTTAACAAATTGTGACTGCATCGACCGATGAGCGCAAAAATGAACTCGCTTTAAGATCATGAACGCTGATAGCCTGAAAAATCTTTTGAGGAACTATCTGTTACTTGCGAAGCTACCACCCAATGGATCGGTCGAGCACGTCGAATCGGATGGGCGTGTGGACGGTGCGTCTAGCCATTTTCTTGCTCATCGCTGCGCCCCTGTTGCTTCTTCTCACCGATTTATCGTTTGCTTATGCTGAGCTCCACTCCCAGCTCTGTCCGACGCTACAGAAAAATGTTAGTTGCCAACTTTTAGTTTTCTATCTTATGTAATATAAACAGAAGCTGGGGATCTCTCATTCTGTCACTGTAGCTTTTTAAATATCGGTGTGCGAAATTCACAATATTCAAGCAATGACGAGGGATCCAGATTTTTTTCCCGTGAAATTGAAATCCCCGCTTTCCTGCGGATATCTTGTTCTTAAGGACATTTTCATTGCGTGAGTTCGAGGTGGCTGATCGGATTTGATCATTTAACCGATTTTTAAAATTTTTCGCTATTACAGATTCAGTTAAAAGCACTTGAGCAGAAGTTGGATAATTTTGGAGGCACGATTGATGATGCCGAGGTTATTGAGGTACTTAATGACTTGAGAAGTTATCAAAGAGCGACGTTCAACGAGCGTGAGTGTCACCATCATAGTAGAAGCGTTCACGTACGTTTCAATTTTTTCAGATAATTTCATACACATTTTTCTTCTGTGCACGTTCATATCGCTTATTTGAAACGGATGTTTTGCTGTTATAATCATACATTTCCTCTTTAGCACCTTGCCCTTCAGGTTCCAGATATTTCTTGCTGGGTCTGTTTAAGCCGACTTCAACATTGGAAGTGAAGGTCGAGCTCAGGCCAAATAAATGATTACATACCTCACGCAACCCGAAATAAAATTTTTGGATGATAGAGCAATTTCTATCCTCTGCTTCTTCGTTTCCCTAAACCTTTCATCGAAGGGAGCGTTGAAATGAAGTCTTTTAAGCGCAGCTTGTCATATGTTAGTTGAAGTTCAATTTCGTTTTCTTAGACTGGCAAACGCAATTTTCTGCACTCTCATATATGTAAAATTTTCTTCTACTCTTTATTCTTTTCATCGATACCACTTTTTTGAATGTGTCATATAGTTCGAGAGGTTCTTCCTCATAATATCGAGACCCTACCGCAGCATTGGGCGTTGAAATTAATAGGTACGTTTCGTAGTGGCAAAGTCAGAGCGTCCGTTTTTTCACGCTTAATGAAGGAAATTCTTTGTGGTCGTTGATCTGTTCATTAAAACATTCTCACTGTAAGCGAAAACTAAAAAGCAACAGCTGCATATGAACCAATATTTGTGTCTGTTTCGATTGCCTCAAGGTGGGCGTCTACTTGTTTTAATGTTGAGCCATATGCATTAAAACGTTTATTTTTTTATCAGCCACAGTTTTATTACAACAGCTATTATTCTGTTTACCTATCATCACTGCTTTGGCATCCATAAGATGTTTAAGGTCAAGAGTGCGGTTGATTTGAAGAAAATTTGAAGACCCGAAAATAAGGTAAAAGAGTGTTCTAAAATTAGCTTCACAATAACATAAATCGGCAGTCACACTACTTATGAGCCTAGCCAAACGTGTCCTTTTTCTTGCGGATAAAGTGTGAGTTTGCACAGTATCAGTTATCGTTACTCAGCCATGACTGCCAGTTTTTGGAGATACAGCTCAACCCAGTTCCACTGCTTCATAATAGTGATGGTAAGGCAGCCATCGTTACCACCACTTATTATGAAGTCGCGGTTTTGATAGTTCTGTGTTATCGTGACGGCACTATACATGCCCTCATCATACTAGATTGAAAGACGCCTATATAGAATATTGCGGTATATTATAATCACCCGTTCCGAACATCATATTAGACCGAATAAATATTGCGTTAATCTGCCCCTGCTATACCTCAAAAATTCTCGTAAAACTATGCGTAAAAAACATACAAAATTGCATCTTATCATCCTTTTTTGTTCGCCGGAGTTCTGCATGTTTTCGTAAGACTATCGCTCCCCCACGATTTCTCGCCAGAGGTCCTTCAAAAAGGGCTCTTTGAGGTATTCGAAGGCCAAGTATATCTACTGCAACCCCAGCGATTAATCCATGGTGATGAAAAACTGAGAAAAATCCTCGCTTAGCAGTTGGAATTCCTTCGTACGGGCACATTTCACTTAACGAGCTCGCTGATGGTGACTAGTTCCAATTGATCTGACAGCGTTAAATAAATGCTTTCACTAAAAGCAAATTGCTAAGGACGTACCGAACTCAAATCTGCCAGATCTTTGTCCATGAAACATGTTCTCATCCGCAAAACAAATGATGATTTCCTGCGCAGTAGTCCTGCGCACTTTTTCGGATCGCGCTCAGGTCGACTAAATAAACGTGCACATTTCGAGTCCACACTTTTTGGCATTCAAGTTCGCCCGTAGAGGTCGTTCTTATAGCTGCCCTTGTCACGCCTGGCCTTCTTGACGTCTGGCAAAGCTAAACATGAGAGGAATAATATTGCGTAAATCTGATTGGGAACTGTCTCTTGGCTGTTTGCATAATTCATCCCTTGGCTGCTTCTGAAGTTTTCGGAGTGAAAGCTCAAGAACCACGTTGTATTTGATAGGACACCTTGTCGAGAAGTTAAAGCCGTCGACCAGAAATCGCAGATGATAGCTCTGCGGGACGCTCTGTTTTTAGGATTAATCATTAACTCAATTAGATATGTTCTCGGTGCAAGAGAAAGTTCTTTAGCACAATCAGTAGATAGCGAATCGAAAACTGCCATCAGCTAGAGCCGCCAAGCTCATCTAGCCTTCTCTGAAACTGCCAAAATTGCATCTATTAGTTGCTTTAGTCCTCCGCCTGAACCCTCAGCTGCCGTTTAATCACGGGCGAAGAGGTGAGCGGAAAGGCGTACACCATGTCACTGGGAGCATAATAAACGCCAGAATCGATGGTATCTGCGGTTGATATACACTTGTAGCAGACGAACGAGACACGTGCGCGTTTTTCTGATCCCGCTTTTCTTCCATATGCAGCTGGTTGGATGCAGTTACTGGATCTGTGAGTTACTCTCTTCAATGAGGGCCAACAGAACATGCTGTTGTAAGGCAGGACCAAAAAGTCACACTACCTTGAAGGCTGTATAGAAAAGAATTCTATTGTGCAACATTTTACTTTATAAACTGTACGTACTAACATATTCACGTGAGTGGCACCTTAATGGCTACGAAAAAGTATAACGATTCATCATGCACGCCCACTCAGTGCACCTGAAAGCTGAGCACCAGTATTGTTGTGAAGGCATATAATGCTTGTATTGCGGGACGCAATTTTATATCCTTATAAACGCGTTATAAATATTGGGACCATTGTGATTACGGGACACCATCCTGTCTTAGCTTCTCGCAAGGGGGTCTGCTAGGTGCATCCTTGTGACCAGGTAAGTTTCTCACAAACTATTTCGAAAGCAGATTTTGAATCGAAATATTCGTATGTTTAAGCGTGATCGTTTTAGGCTATATGGATTTCGGAGATGCTGCTTGGGATTTTTGGGTTTATGTGTTCGATAGTGCTGCTTTGTTTGTCAAAATTCTTCCTAAGGATGAAGACTGAATATTACTGGAACAGCTCGGATAACTACAGTACGCTAAGCGATGTACGACCAGGCTGCACAAAAATTGCCACCGTCAGCTCGGCATTTTAGAATGCTTTCTGATTTTTTTGCTTTTATTAGCTGAAATGCCAGAAAGATTCTCTCACATTGGCTGCATACAACTGTATGTATACGCGCATTTCTATATAGCCTTTATCAGGCCCTTATGAATGCACTTAATTGTTATTATGTAATTATGTAGACTCTCGTTGATAAATGCAGATGAACCGCTCCTTAATGTTATTCTTTCAGTTGATTCGTGACTGTTGGTATTATTGAAAGCGTCTCTGCCGCTAAACTTTATTGAAATGATTCTTACAATGCTTTTATTAATATAATTAATTCTTAGGAATACTGTATGAACGAATTTTACCGTCTCCTATAAATGGAAATCAGGGGCGTTGTGTCAGATTCGCGGTCAGCGTTGATCGTCTACCGGTCATATTTCAGCTCATTCATGTGAGCTTAAAAGTCTGTAATGATAAATAAAGTCTGCAATGATAAATCTGGTGAAGAGGTGAGTAATTATGCAAAAAAGGCTTCAGAAATGAAAAGATATTGTATTCATTAATTTCTATACGATTGCGATAATCTTTGGGACGTTAGGAATTTTCACGTTGTCCCACCCAAAACGTATCGTTAACCATTCGAAGTAGGAATATCGACTATCAGATCACCGATGACTCACTCCACATTGTGTAAACATTTGTGTGCGTATTTCATTTGCATTCCTCAATGAATGCACTTTCAACTAAATATAGAGGGTGGTTCTTCTATCGCTAAAAATCGTACTTCAATCAAAAAATAAAAACTCATTTTGTTCTAATTCTACTCACTATCTATTGAGTTAGAGAAATGTGAATGTAAGTGGTTAACGTTTAATGAATTTTCTCATAGGTTTTATCTAGAACGTTCAATTGTTTTATTGATTAGAGTGCGATTGCTGGTCGCTTATATTAATTAATTTATTCGACTGTGTACTTTATGCACAAAATGAACAACCTAAATGAATCATGGAGTCCCATTACAATTGTTGCGATAATTTGTTTCAGTGCTACAAATTCTGATTTTATGAATGCCTTTGCACTTTGTTTAAGAAACGGGTGTTCAACATTGTTTGCAGATAATTTTGTACATTTAAGTTTTTCTGTTCGTTTTTCTATGCGATTGCATTATTCTTTTGTATATTTCACTTCCATTGCATCACTTTTGCCTTCTTGAAGGCTTATAGTTTCGGCGATGATAAATAAGAGCATTATTTATCAGTTCTTGTTGTTGAGTATTTATGCAAATAAATTATGAGTACGGTTGAATACTTTCTGAGCATCTCTCAAAAACGCAACCTTATATAACTACAGTGCAAATGTATTGAAATCGCTTATGTTCGCAGAAAATACTCAATAATGACATGGAATTCATAGCTCTTTATTCGTTAAATGCACTGCATCTAAAGATTAGAATTTCTCAATTCATTTTTTCTTAATGAAGTTCATTACAGATATTTTTACTATTTTTTGAAGGTGAACATCTTTAATCGTTAGCTCGTAAATCCATTATCAAAGTATATGATGACTTAGAATTGAACCTTTGCTAATATTCATAAACGCCAACATTCTACTCATTTCTTGCTGAATGCGTTAAAATTGTTTTTGAGCACGCCGTTAAAACAATATGCAAAAATCCGTCAGTAACCAGATTGTTCGAGTCGAGATACTGCCGGCTTAATAAGGAAGAAAACCATTTATAGCGTATTCACTTGTAATGCCATCCTTCAGAAGCATTATCTCGAGTACGAATACCTTCAGAAGGAAAAGATCGTATTCGCTTGTTATTCAAAAAAACGAAAGTCGGCTTGGAAATGTTTTGAAAGCAATAAACTCATGACGTTGTGTGCATCGAAATGCGATAAATATTAAGACGGTATCATCCGTTCGGTGAAGAATGTAAGCATTTGAGAATCATCGCCAAATAGCGTTGAATTGTATGATATTTATCAACATTTGCCAACAGCCTCGAAAATGCAGTATGATCAAATATTTATCAACATTTTAAGCGTAAAAAACAACAGAACAATTGCCACAACTGCGCGATGCTGCTTACATGAGATGGTGGAATTGAACGACTCACTATTACATATAATCCTCTTTGAGGTGCCTTTCTTCATTGAAAACGCTGGTCGTTCTTCTATTATCGTTCGACATCTGAAAAACAAAATAAGAAAAAAAAACTGACTGCTTTAAAATATTCTATTCGACTAACGTATAATTACTTACAGCAGTAGGTCTAGAAGTTTCTCTTATTAATCACAAGTCTCATATGTTTGAATAGATGGGTTTTTCTCAGATTCAAGAGGGTTCAATACAAAACGCAGTGCAATATAAAACAGCTATTTCAGTGTGCATGCACACTGAAATAGCTGTTTTCTATTGAACTGCGACATTTAAAGAATTAGGAGTAGAGCGTTAAACAGGTTCGGTCTATAAGAGAGGGAATGTTGGTATAAACTGTGGTATAGCATCGGTTTCGCCCAGTGATTATATCGATATATTTGCACCTACACAGCACCTGAAAACACTTTTTATTTAAGTTCGTTTGGCCGTCAGTCCATTTCGAAAGTGCAGGGTAAATTGAAGGAATCACGAATAACGAATCGATTTATGGCATTTACCGACGGCTTCGAGATTATGGGTGGGCGATGAAACGAAAAATGCGAAAATTTCGTCATTGAAACTTTAAGCCGTATAAATATTCATGAAATTCATACAGATGAAGGGAATTTATCGTTATCTGAAAGAAGAGCACAAGCGTACTACCACTGCTTTATACAAATTACATCAGGAAATTTGTAAGTTCCTTCAGATTTGCAGTCTGATTTTGTTGTGAAAAGTGGCTTTTTAAGGCAAAATCAGTTTGGCATCAAAACTACTAAGACATCACATTTCAAGGGTGTGCAAAAATTTTATTTAATTGACAGTTAATCACTCATCCAAATGCTTTGAATGGTTTTATCAGAGAAGGAGCCTATAATGAAGGAAAAGTTTTCGAGACATCATGGTAAAGGAAAACCATCGATAAAGGTTACCTCGTACGCATGGTGGCTGATTTGAAAACATTAAATGAAGCTGTCGTAGTTAGCGACTTCGAGGTGGTCGTAGTAGAATCAAAAGCAACCGTAGCCGTAGAGCTCACAGCTGCAGATTTTTGTGGGAACTCAGAGGGCAGTGAATTGTGATTGAGAATGTTCTGCTCAAAAAATGAAGTCATTGAAGCAGGGGTGACGGCATCTTGCAATATGTTTTCAGGGACATCAGTTGAGCTGATTGAGGTCGTATGATGAAACTGGACTTCAGAGGATGTCGTCGGAGCGTTTTCTGCCATCGCTTTAACGGTCAAATAATATTCGGGGGTGGAAGTGCTCGTGCCAGCCTGAATCACGGGTGCAGAGGGTGTTGCAGTGGTGTGGACATGTGCTGTTGTGGTAGGCATTGTGGATGTGTAAACAGCGGTCACCGACAAAGCAAACGCATAGGCAACCGCCGGAGCAGTAGTTTTTGGAGGCAATACTGTAGTCACCACTGACTTCCGAAGCGGATCGCAGGTGCTTTTGCCTGAAACACGACTGACATCGTTGAAGGTTTTTTGGGTGCCTCTAAAATACCTAATACTCACATAGCAATTGCAGGGACGTACTGTATGCTTTCAAAGAGACAGATCGTTGCATTAGTTTGATAACAAATTGGGGAGAAAGATTTTCGGGAAACAGCACTTTTTGAGAGTGGCAAAATTTGTAAAACGAAGGAATCACATCTAAATATTTTCAAAGTTTCTGAACGTGCTATATTGTTGACGTTGCATTTTGGCTACACAATATCGCTGCTTCAGTTTCCTATGTGTATGTGTGTGCGTGTGTGTGTGTAACTTCTGTCTTGGCCTTAATTCTTATCCTGCCAAGCTGATTAAGCGTAGGCTGGATTCGTTTTAGGCAAAATCTTTGCTGCGCCAGTAAGCGATTGATTGCTACCAGTGCTAAGATTTGCGGAAGAAGGCTAGTTCAGCAAGCGGTAGTTTGGTGACGCTCTGTTCAATTTCATTATTGTTTAGTACAAAGCGGCCCATCCATTAGTCCTGATCTGATTACAAATGACTTCCATCTAGGAATTAGCGGCTCAGCTCAAGGGAGGAACCATCTTTCGGAAAAAAATTATCGAGGTTACGAAAAGAATATTCAAGAGTTAACATGCACGCTAAAATTTGTATAAATGCGCTGGCAAGAAAGCTTGGAAATTGCCTCATCTCAAATGCGTTTCAATGAAACGAAACAAAGAAAAAAAAGAAGGCAAATCTTGTTGCGCTGAAAGTGTGTGAGCGTGAAACATAAGAAGAAAACTGATAAGCAACACCTCGAAACATGACAAATCGTTGTCAGCAAATTGAAACACACATGGATCAGATGACTGAAATGTTTGCGCACGGAATACGCCATTCAATCAAAAATCTACCGATAAACACCAACTTCTCAAATATCGGCATTCCTCAACAAATCGTCAAGGAACTCAAAAACAAACAGCTTTATAATAAAGTGCCACCGTGGTGTGCCGAATAGAAGAAATTTAATACATCGTTTAACTGCCTTTACAATTAAAAAAATAAATGCAAACAGAAAATGTATCACGTTGAGTCCAACATTCAAAATCTTCGTTTAAATCACCTTATAGCAGTGACTTATTAAAGTGTCCCACAAATGCTCCAAGATACCGTGCGTGTCATTTGAACATCATATGAACAGTATTGCTGTAAGACTATTACTGTATCATTTGAAGTTTGTCAACACCCCATAGAAAGACTAGTTATTTCAATCATTAAAACGTTCCTTCCATTAACTTAATAGGTGCAAACAATACACTGCAAATGCCGAAAATAACTAATAGCGTGTCAAAGGCAATTTGTAATATTTAAACCTTCAAGCGCATAACTGCAATGAATGAAGAAGTGGGATGGAAATATATAAAGACATTTGAGAATGACGAATTTCAAAGGACGCTTTGCCGCATACTGAAAGATGACGCTAAGCAATACCTAGACAACATAAGGATCACGCATAATTTTCCATTTTGGCGTATCTATGCATGTGAAACAGCTTGTATTCAATCTGTCTAGAAAATATTCAAGTACCGAACAACTGCGCAGCCCGGTTGCTAACCACTGGCTAAACACTGATTGACCACTGGCTCGTTGTTCGTCGCCCAAAGAAACCATATTTTTCAATGATTAGTTATTATTCATCCTCATCTATTGTCAAGGATAAAAGCAATTTCCCTATTGCTCTAATGAACAAACCAAATTGAAATTGAAATTCAAATCTAGTTTTTGCTGGGTCAAGTCAGAAAACTCTCGTAACTGTAAACGTCCCTTCTCTTTTGCTTGCAATCAAAAGACCAATATCGATATGCTGTTACCTGTTTAAGGGGAAAATGGAGATTCTTTACAGCATTTTAATCGATATTTCACCCCGCATGAATGATATTGTATCCGCACTTCAGAGTGCTTACTACTCATTAAATTTAATATGTAAATCTTTATATCCTACGACATGTTACAGATGAAATGAGTTCCTTAAAGATACTGTTTGCTTCGGTGAGGTACCTCTTAAATTTTAAAAACAAATTCCGAAACTGAAAGTTCACACTGATTTTGAACGTTCTGAGTGTACCAGCTTTTTCATACGGTGTACTTTGGTGACTTGCGTGCAAACTGAACAAACTAAATGCCAATATACTTCAGGTGACAAAAAGGGAACAAAGAAAAGACGCGCTAACCAGAAGGTACGAAACAGCAGCACACTCGATACCCGTTACCTTCGTAACATCGGCCAGGTAAGCGCTCATTATAAACGAGTATGCAGTAACGGTAGAACTCATCGTTGAAATGACGATGTACACAGTGATACTCATTTGAGTATTCCGTTCCTGCGTATTGCTCTTCAATGGACTGAAATAACTGTTTCGGATATTAGTGTTCCGCATTCTCTTCGACAACGAACTGAGCTTTTTTCACTTCTGTGAATTATCTATCACGCGGAAAACATTAAGGAAAGAAGCTTTGCGTGAACTGAAGAAACAATATCTTTCTGCGTGTGTTGCCGGGTCGATGACCGAGGAAAGAGCTTTAGATGAACATACACAACAAACAGTTTTGAAAACAACAAAAATATCTCGCGAAGTCGAGTTGAATCCGCACGAACCACCTCATAAGCATGGAGTTTATGAAAATTTATGCTAAAAAGTCATATTCTTTGTTGGCGCATCTTATATTCTTAGGATCAGTGTTCTTGCAAGTTTTGCAGTCCTTTAGGGATATGTGACGATGCTTCTCCAAAATAAATTCCACAATTTTATCAGATGTTATATTTTTTTCTTAAATCAATGGAGACGAGGCGCACTCATCAAAGAAACTTTTATCCCTTCCCATTTTGGGCAATAGAAAAGCACCTGTTCATTTAATTGCTCATCGTTATCATCGTATTCGAGTTGCGCTGGACGGACGAGAATGATTTCATCGACATAAGCTTGCTCCACTTCTTTCGAGTAAACCAAACAGCCGATAGCACCCGCATTACATAATTCACCATTACACTTTATTAGTGCGGTTGAAGAGGTCGCTGCAATACGATTCATTTTTTCCCTTATGGTATAATATGGCCAATGATCTATAAATGATCACGTATTTTACTCTTATATTTTTTATATTAGAAACCAATTTCAGTAATTGCTGTCGAATCGTCGGGGCAATGGGCTTTTTTTGGGAGTTGGTACGGTGGAGGGAGAGGAAAAAGACACACACACACACAAAAACACGGATGGGCGCACATGCACACATGTGTTCATTACTTTCGGTCGGCAAAACTGCATAGTAGAAGCGAAAATATTCAAACGTGGTGAAAGGAGCAGGATGGAAGGCAAATCTATTCGAGAACAAAGAAATGCAAATTGGAGGAAGCATTTACACTCACATTAGTGGTGGTGGGGGGAGTGTGAAAAACTTCTGAACTGCATATCGCTCGCATACAGACAAAAAGAGTAAAAAAGTGCAACAAGAAACATGAGTGCTTGTGGATAAAAGAAAAATGAGGGAAAATGAATTTGTTGAATATGATACTTAAAAGATCAGGACAGTGATGCTTCTTTAGTCAAGTGGTTCAAGATTGGAGCGTTTTGAGCTTCAATGAATCAAATCGGAACAACGCATTTTATGCGGATAATCCAAAATAATGAATTTTGCGCTCGCGTTTCGAAGATAAATGGTTGGAGAGCGTCGAAAGAGATTTAAAAAAAAGCGGGATCAATCTGAACGTCATTCGGTGATCCTCTGAAATTTCAAACTCAAAGACCTTCCATCCAGTGTGATAACGTATTACGAGGGTTCGGAGAAACAGCATGCAAAACGCAGTACGCGTTTTCAACAATTCCCATATGGCTAGCAGCATAAGCGGACAACCTTTGCTAGCAGTTTTCCAATATGCTTCATGTGCTTTGCGGAAACACTAGAAGCACCTGTGTTATAAGGCACTCAAAATGCAGTGTGCACCTTTAAACGCCTCCGGAGCAATTTATGAAAACTGAAATTGGGAAACAGCGTTATGCGCAGGTCCCAACATCGGCAAACAACACAGACAAACCATTCATCCTTAAAAAGCACGCATGATATACGTAAGGTAGACCTGGAAGCAGTAGATAAACCGAGAACAGTGCGCCGTACAAGTTAAGTCAAAGAAGGTCAACAGCACATATGCAGATCAAACGACTACCTAGCATGGATGTGAAGCTAGCCTGAGATAGAATCGGGAGTGTATAAAAGGGGTTGATGTGCTCATGTATTCATTCCAGCTTCTGGACTACTCTTAAGGCCGAGTGGTGTGGGTTTGGCCATTGGAGTGCACGAAGAGGTCGGCGGCAACCTGAAGTTCGCGAGGACAACTACGGGATTGTTGTTCGCCCTCATATCTGTGTCATCTCGCAGTTTACTCGAAGGCATCTCGACAGAGGGCGCAAGTCCTCAAGAAAACCTGGACGAGTAGACGAGTTAAGGGGAGCTGACCCAAGAACACGTACATAGGTACAACATACCCGCACGCATACATATAAATACACATGCACACACAGACGGAGACCATAACTGCGGTTGCACTGCAACACAAAAACGGGCAAATGGTCTTCCAATAATGAAAGAGGACGAATATTGTGATTCATCCTATTTCGTATATACATATTTTAAATGGATCTAGAGGTTTAGAGCATTCTTTCTTATAAGATAAATATTTTAGGGTAAACTGAGATTGAAAGCGATATTGAGCATAATATTTTGAATGTTTACCTCAACAGATCGATGGAAAACATGAGATCTAACGAGCCCAGGCAAATAAACGGAAGGAATCTAAAAACAGTTGAGGAAAAATGCCGCAAAGTTCATCGGTGACAGTTGTTCTTCGAAGAATGAAAGGAACTGAGCGTCAGCGCGTTTACTAGCCATAGAAACAGTGAAAAAGAGACGACCGGAAGTCGAAAGGCTATAAAACGACTGAACCAAATGACAGAGCTTGGCATAAAAAACAACAAAAAACATTGCAAAGCAGGATCGGAAGTTAATTAATAAGGAAACGACAGCGACGTTTACAATTAATTCAGTATTTACCGGCTTCTTGCGATAGAGAAAAGTGCAATTTTAAAGCTTAGTGATCCTCAGCGAAATCCTCTTTGAACAGATTAAACTCAGCCAAGTACAACTTTTCCAATACCGATATGTAATAATTCTACGACTCTTTCGTTCATTCATATCGCTCGCCTAGCTTTCGTCGTTTTTGTCCGAATAATACAACCTAGACGTTTATTAAAAATATTTGGAATGTTTAAAACTAAGAAGCCATCGCAATAAATAATCCAAATTAAGGATCAAATGAGTCCAACTCACGCAAAACATTCAGACCGGAGTGAATCACTTTGTCGAGTAAAGCATCATTGATCGCACAGCAAAACTTTACGTTGGTTTCTTTTGGACGTTCAACATGAATTCGTTGTGTTTCCAGCAGATAACGCAAAAATTGGTCATTCAGCATGTCAGCGGAGAGCACTCGGCAACGTGATCGGTCATCGCAATATCTTTTGAAAAGATCCTTAAATATTCATGCATAAAAGTTCAATTTATGCTGATTTGGCTGAATAACATATCAATTTGGATCATTTCTTAGAAAACTTAAAGTGGCGTAGTATTAGAAAGACTTCAGTGCGCTTGAAGTTTCTGAAGCAACAGAACAATACTTGGAGAAAAATATAATGTGCGCCAATGCAAGAACACATGAACGCCTTCCGTCCATCCGTTAACAGTATCATATTCGACTAACGTAGTCGCATATCAACGTTTATTTTTATACCCATAAATGCTATTTGCAGACGGATCGATCTATCAAGACACTGGCGTGAAGGTGATCAGATTGGAGAACGAGAGAGTAGGTGCGATCAGAAATATCCAGGGATTTTTATGTTGCTTGCTCAGTTGGGCTATTCAAACCTATCATCATTGGACTGGCTGAGGCAGCTACACGCTGAAGGACAGCATGAACCCTGGAAGGAACCCTTTATAGGAACATATCAAATAGTCGTTTCGCTAAAAAAAACCTATTCAATATTTTCTTCTCGTAAATAAGCTGTAACAATGAGCCTGTGCAGTGCGTTCCAAAAAAAAAAACGCTCGCAGCTCAAGGCAGAACAAAATTTATACCTCTTTTTCCTTTTCGTTGTCGTCGTTTTCAGTGACAAGAACACTTGAATCGACGCATTCATAGACACCAATCGAATTATGAGTGGAAGATGGATTGAATTCAAAGTAGCCGCACGTAGTGCTCGATGTTGGGCATACTGAGGTAACTCGAGACTCAGCTGTTCCTAATGTGCCCATACGACAATACAACTGCAATAGCATTCACTTCTCAGCTTTCATATCATATCACTTACTCAAATCACCAAATGAAAGCAGAGGAACTACGAGCATATCACCAATTTCTGCCATCTGGTTGCGCAGTGAATCAAAGTCATATTAGCATTTAGGCAATTAGCAGTATTGATGTGAAGCTCAGTCCACTCAGACCCATTGTGCCATCCAATTCGGTGCCTTCATCCAACCCTTCCTCTCCCTTTCCAGATATGCGCTAATTGTACGTTCTTAGGAGCACCAGTAATCGGAAAAACAAACAAAACGTCATCATTTGAATGTGATGCACCACTTTCCATCAAAATATTTTGCGAACGGTTATGCTACCTTTTCTCTAGCCCCTACACTATTTTCGTCTATGAAAAAAACAGAAGAGTACGGCGATCCTCAAAGTTCGAATTTTATGAGCAAACTGAGAGCTCAATAACGTTTTAAGGCATTTTTAGACCTTTCTAGAAAATCTGCTTAACTACCTATCGAACTGAAATCAAAAGGCAAACAATAAGCCAGCCAGAAATTCAAACCTTGACGCTGTATGGTGCCAACGGAATTTCAAAAAGAAATAAACGAAACTGTAGCGTTAAGATTAGCAGGCCATGAAGTATCGACATCTGAGTTCCATCAGTTCGTTTCAGGGCATCTAGAAATTGTAAACGCATTTTCTGAATGTACCTTTACACTTTTTGCTGCCTGTTTCAAAAACATGCCACCGATGTAACTTTATGATTGACGCTTATCGCACTGCTCTAGTCGACGGAACTGCCATCATGAGGAAGCCTTGACTAATTACTTTGTTAATTTTTGGACTCCGTTTAAAAAAATTCGAAAAACAACTTCTACTTCCGCCAGTTCAATTAAAGAGCAACAAATTATAGAATGAAGGAATCAGCACAATCAAGAAAATTAGAAATGAACTAGGCGCTAAGGGACGTAAGCAGCTTAGGAAAGAAGCTGTTGATCACTCATCAAGCTTTTTTGCACCTATCGACCGAGATCACCCGGGCGGTTGTTGAGTGACGAAATGGGCGAAAGCTGAGTCGACGACGAAAGAGGCTGCCAGCGAACAAAAAAAAATTGAGTCAGTCAGCTCAGGCTCACATCACCCGCTTTTCAAGATGTATCTCATCGACTGCTTCATAAAGCTCATTCGAAGCAAAAGAAATTTTGACATTTGAGAAATGGACCTTTTTTTTTCAAAAAAAAAGCGTTGCACATAAACAAAGACAGCGAACGAAATGAAAATAATTGCACACGCAGTTTGATATCATCATTTTAGACGAAAAGAGTCGAGAAGTGATTTGATTGCATCAGAACACACAGTTTCAGTGAAATTCGGCTAGTTAGGCAAAAGCTGTTAGTGAATCTAGTGAAAAAGGCTCTAAATTATTTACCGCTTAAAAATAATTGCATCACGAAAACAGCTTAGGAGAATTGAAGAAGTCCAAGGAAACAGAGAATTGTGCAATGCATTTTGCACGCTTTATGAAATCACTCCAAAACATTTGCATGGTTGGATCGAACACAACAGTAATGCTGTTGGCTTTTTCTCTTACCATTTTCAAATTTTATAAAAATTTCATTGTTTTTTTAGGCATATTTTAGTGCATACGCAATCTGGTGGTACTTTGGATCCCCAATATACACACAAGTCGTAGAGTTCGTAATTTAAAATTGCTTTAGCTTAAATACTGTCTAGGCGAAGCAATTTCCTGTTCATTTCACGAGTAGATATTCGACATTTGTATAATGGACAATTGGCAATCACATTTGGCCATCGCATGCTATTGAAGAAATTCGTTAACTCTGCCTGCTAATTAATCTCACCTAGTTGACCACTGCCTACTTGAACTCTCTGCAATTAGCCTGATGCCTCTGTTCAGTCATCTTCAATGACTTTACAAAAGATGAAGGTTCCAAGAATCATGAAGTCGGAACATTCTTTGGTTTTTTAGAAGAGAAGAGGTTTAGAAGAGAGGCCGATTGGCATTACGCATCTTGAGCAATAATGAATAACCATTAGCTCTCCATGAACTAGAGATGTTCTGTGTTGCCTCTATCGCGTCTAGTTTTGTTCACAGCGATCTGCATCCTCTCACATTCTTTTTTGGTCTACTACTATGCTTTCACGAAGCACGCACTTCATCTTGGTCTAGATTTACTTGCCAGGATGATCCACTGATAAAGGTACGGGAGAGGAACTGCTTATTGCAAATAACGCGTTCTCTTTCGAGAACATCACCTAAGCAAAGAATAATGCCCGAGCATCACGATTTTTATTGACATTAGGTTCGCCTGCCTTCAAGTTTTTATCAAGTGCTCAGTTGAATGAAGGCGATTGTGCCGAACAGTCTTAAGCCTCGATTCGAGCTTTCAATGCGGTATGTACTCGCCTATGTCCATTTTCCGCTTCTTACTTCGTGAAGTTCTTATATAATTGTTCATCGCTCGCCATCTGCGAGGATTCTCATAAATTCATTGCTTATCGCCCCTGCTGATGGAGACGACGTAATGAAATAGAATCGCGCCGGTCCTCTTCCGAAATTTCGATGGGAGTTAATCGAACCAGTTAAATCGCTTAGAGTTCATTGTTACACTTAATCGAAACGATTATATAATTTGCAAATTGTGATGAGAATTAAAACGAGCGGTTTTGATGGCCGATGAGATCGATGATCGATGAAATTCGTTGAAGATTGTGAAATCTTGTCGCATACTTCTTTCGAGAGAGATATCATCACTAAAATTTTTCCAAAAAATCGCCAGGAATGTCATCTGTATTAATATATATATATATATATATATATATATATATTATATATATATATATATATATATATATATTCCATCCATGCGCTTTCAATGATCACCAAATCGATTTTGAAATAATGAATAGTACACAAATTATTTTGAAATAGTACACAAATTATTTGGATAGGAAGAGGCAATCACGCATTAGTGTGATAACGATGTTTCAAATTGCCTGATAGTAATGCTGGTGCACCGGTGCAGGACAAAGTACAACACTTATTATAAAGTTTCAGGAATAACAGCACAGTAGTAAGAAGGTAAAACAGCTATTCAATTAGCACATAGAGAAGAATCCAATTCATTCTAATCGAATCAGTAAGTGAGGTTGAATAAATTTAATACTATTTAATCATAATCACTGCGATCAGTTTTGCTAAGTGCTGTTCAAGCCAATAACATCAAAAGAGGTATATATATATATATCCAAAGTATAAAGCAAATATCGCAACTGAAAGCGGAACTATTCTAGAAATAAATTATCAGATGAAAATGACAAATTCGGCAATTTAATTCGGAGAATATTTAATTTGTCGTAGTTGTCGTAATTTACGGCTTATGTAAAAGAGTTACTCGTTGAGTGCTGCAGCTGCAAGTTCTGTTCAGCTCCAAGATGTCTGAAAAAACACACACACACACACACACACACACCGGCTGCATCGTTGCAGTCTTTAGCCGAACAAACACCACACAAATGTGAGAGCATCTATCACTTGTTTGTGTTGTGCTGCTAATAGTTGTGCTGTGATTCTAAATTTTCATTGGTTAGCTACCTTTGCAACATCGCCGTTGCGTTTTTCCAACCCGCTATCCATGACTTTACGATACCTCTATAAATGCCTCGACATCTGTGAGCACTCGACTGCTGAGTAAAGAGGCATTTCTTGAGAATACGTTCATCTACTTTTTCACCAATTCTTCTTCATTTCTTCTTTGCAAATTTTCAACGATTTTTGTTGTATGCAAAATGATTAAGTATCTTAGTAAACCAAATCTCTTATCGCATTGCATTTTAATGTTCCTATCATTGCAGAAGTGAAAAATGGGGAACTTATTGCAGTTTGATATAATCCAATTAAGGCGTACAGGAGCCACTTAAACATTTTCGCACTTGCTGCTAAGCGAAAAAATATATCGGTGAGATGTGACGTACAAGTGATGGCAAATGATGCGAGTTTGAAATTTCCGGTAAGTAACATGTCTACACCTTTACAACCTGCATATAAAAGTTTAAAATTTTGAGAGATGTCCAAAACGACTAGCCTCGAACATAGATAAAATAGAAAAGAACGCTCATAAGTTCCTTGTTTGACTTTTGCAAGGTTCGATGCAAGATTTCTGCCTCTACAATTAGGTTGCAGCAACTTTCAGCAACTTTCAATTTGAAACATTTAGAGCTAAGTTGATTTTCGTTATCGTGACAATGGCTGCATCAAGCTGAGTGGCTTAGTTCTTATCCAGAAGCGGTTTGCCAGCAGTGCTATTTATGCATGCATGAATTGATCGACTCGGTAATATCAAACCCCGATTTCGAGAAAGGAAATTGACGAGGCTTAGTCCATGATTAGAATGATTCTTTAAAAATTACATCTCATCCATCATTTTGTTAACCCTTCAGATCAATGATTAAAATGAAAGCCAAAAACGATTCATCCTCTTGCTGTTTCTGCACTAATACTCGTTTAGGGAAGCAAAATAAATGGTGCTTTAATGAGCCGTATAAGTAGAATTACTGCAAATGTACCGATCATATACCCGTAACTTAATGAGCGGATACCTGTTTCACTTACAACAGTTTCTGGATCAACGACTCTCATGTTCACTTGGAAAGTCAAACTTCTTTCCAGTGCTCAACTTCCCTAGCAGTTGCATAGTTCAGGCACGTAGTGCTGCAATGATATTCATAGCAGCCCATCTCCTGAGCATATGAATACGCGAAAACCATCCTATTTCAATAAGCTCAACTGATATTGAAACTAACGTATGTTTTGCTAGGAAAAACGTGAAAGAAATGTTCAGCAAACCTAAGAAGACATGGATTTTTGTCAACGATATTTTAACAAAAGTCCACAAAACTATATTTCCTATAATTTTATTGATTATGTATGGTGTAATTTGAGCAGTGTCTTGAAGCGTCCTCATTAGTGCCGAGCCGGAAACCACTTGTTTAAAGGACATTGTTGCTGCCGTGTTAATATTACTGTTGAACATTTTTATGCTTTTGCCACATTCGAAAACACTACACAACATAGCTGTTTCAATGCTTTCACTAACTAATGATGACTGTGTGCTCTGGTCGATTCACGATTAGCCTGCACACAAGATAAGTGCATTCCAAGAGATACCAATGCATGAGGGGTCGAGGTTGTGAATGCATATTCAAGGTAAGATTCTGAACAAAACATCACTGGTTTCAAGCCTAAGAAGAAAAGTTTTGTTACATTTTTTTTGTCTTAGTAATTTGCGACATTGGTGCTGTTGACACAAAGCCAAGCTATGCCGAGCATACATGAGAATTCGTTCTACAAAAGGAAAGGTACAAAGTAAATTATTATTGTTTTGGCCATATAGAAACATCGAAACGAAAACTACCGAAACGTTTTATCTGCTCCATACAAATATTCGCGACAAGAATAGCACACTGTTATCACAGACCAAATGGAAACTAAGTAATTGCTCGCAACAACATTAATGCAACAACAAAGTTCACTTTATGCACTCTCATTGTGTGCCGAGTAGGTCACGGGCTCATGTGTTTTTGCATAATTTCAAAAATATCAGTTATTCGATGGAGTACAATATAGTTATTAGCAATATCATTCATAAGTGTTTAGCTAATGGTAAGAAAAGATTTTCAGCGGTGAAGATGGCAGCACTGGGAATCTGCTGAAAAAAAAGGAGGGAGGGCTATCTACATGGCGCACACAGTATGAAAAAATAATTAGCAGATTTGATACGTTTCATGCATTGAATAGGATGCTGTATTTTTAATGCTTGTTAAGTGAGCACGGTTATATAAGAAACTCGATAGATTTTTATTGCCACCTATTTATCTAATAATGCCTCATAACAATAACCATCTAAGCTGGATGTCAATAGTTTTCTCAAAAGGTGATTGTTTTTTCGAGGTTGGAACTGAAACAGCATATGAAAAAATTGTAATGAAATCCATTATTTTGAAGAGTGAACTGAAAAAAGAGCAGAGCGACTTGAAAAATTCACTAATCAATGCTGAGACAGCAATAGGAGTAGCTTAAAAACAGGTGAATGCAGCTATGGAACATTGAAATCGGCCAGAGGCAGTGGTCGGTATCGGAATGTGCCTGTTTGGGATGTCAAGGCATGCGCAAACATCAGTGGGATGGGCCAATATATCCAGTTCGTTTATCTCATTTGCATAATGTGGACACGACGGCTGGCACTAATTGCCCATTGGCTTACACATTTAACGCGAATTTATTTCCAAGCAAGAGACAATAGAAATTTGCCAGTTCTATTGATGTGTGACAAACTGGCTCGCAGCTGTGCACTTTTTGCATGTGGCAATTTCCATTCTCTAAATACATACCAAATGGATTGCATGCAAATTTTTAAGTGCCTTCTTTGGATGCAGCTGTGCACTCATCTTCTTGCTTTTTTTTTGGCATTAAAAGGAGGTAACCGAGCAGAGTGTTACATTACGGATGTTTGACATGCCAGATCAGCTGTTGATACATCTTCACTGTTTACTTATTGACATCCGAAATTTTTTACATCTACTTTACCAAGCTTATTCTGGGCCTGCGATCACTTCTTTTTTGGATAATTTGATAACGTATCATTCCATAATAACGCATCACCTTCAGACTTAAAATTTTAAAATAAAGCACATAGAGGCAATCAAGTTTGAATACGAAGAATTTTCATTTCAGGACTGCTTTTGACTGCCCGAGTCATACTTACTAAAGGAAAACCGTATGCAAATGTGGAAGGGGATGACATTAAGAGTAATGCGCCAGTCCGATAATTTTGCAACGTCTGATTTGTAGTGAATGGATGAAAAGAAATTTTAAAAAAATTACGTTCATTGCAAATTTATAGTGTGTGCACATTTTCAGTCCAATCTTAGTAGTGAATGCGTGGATTTTTTAAACTTTTTTTTGATATTTAACTCTCGTTTCAAGTGCACTAGATCTGATATTTCTGCAGCTAAAAAAAAATTCAACCCTCACTGTGCATTGCGATTACTCTCAGCTGACAACAGTTCACTGTTGGTGTACTCAACAATGACAAATGGATGCACTCTTCTAACTTCAGTGCACATTACCTCGTCAAAGCCAGTCCGGAGTCCGATAAACTTCACATCCTACAGCATCTTATAAGATACTTTTACCAAACTAGTTTAATCGTTCGGATTTTGGCTCCATTCATTTGTGTGGAGTGAATGAGAAAGCACTCCATTAAAAGGCTTGGTGATAGCGTGATATTGTTTTTATTCAATATTACCACTTGCTTCCATGTTATAGTTTTGTAGTTTGCGCGTACTCGTTTCATGTACATATTCAAACACTGCCCCTGGCAACGTTTGAAGCATTAAGATTAATTTCGGAAAAATGTGCTACCTGAAGCGCTTATTAATGTTGAAACATTGTGGATGAGAAAGAGCGATAAATTTAAATTGGGAATTACATTATTGCTATTCAAATGAGGGAAATATTTGAACAATGAAAAGCATTCCACATCATAGAGTATCTCATCAAGAGGCTAATTTTCTAATAACAGCATAATATTATCTTCAATTTTGCAATAAAAGCAACTGACTGTAATTAACTGACTATGTCTTTGTTAGTGATGTAGTTTAAAAGAAAGACTCACAAACTAAATTAGTAGAGGTTATTTAATTTGACGCACATATCATTCTACAAATTTATACAAGAAGTATTTAAATCCTTTTGAATGTTATTCGTGGTCCACAGTAATATAGCATCGGTATTAATTACGTTGATTGTGTTATTATTATTGTTTCTTTGGATGATGTTCGGTGATGATATGGGATGCGCTGTTAAGAGCCTCCTTATTTGCCGTTCGATTATTTATTACAGGTATTCTTGAGTTGCGGCTCTGCCCAAAAAGATGCGTCATGATAAGCTCCTAGGCACACGTTGGGATATCTGGCAGTGAAAAATGATGTGAATTTTTTGGAAACACCCATTAAGATGTGATGAGAATGTTACTGTTAAGGTGATAAAATCTAGAATGAATTTATTTTGTCAGCCATCAAACAAAAAAAAACAACCTTATTCATAAGCATCAACCCCATAATGAGGATCTCACAAGATACGGCAGTATAAATTTTATGTGCATATTGTCTGTTATAGTTGTGCGTTTATTAGTGAAAAGTGGCTGGGCAAGAAGATTGTGGCTGTATGGAGGTGGGCTTCATTTTGAAGCCTCACAACAAGAAAAGATACGGTGATTACGTACTTTGTGTATTTGATGTACTTCATAACGCAATAGGTGTAACGTTTACGCAGCCACAAATTTGACACAATATAATTACGAAACGAACATGAATTGCGTTCTTGAAATAATGTATTCATGAATTTACAGGATTTACATCAAAAGGATGCAGCAAAATTTCGAGCAAGATGTGCTTAACGACGCTCCACGAAGGAGAAAAAGAACTCGTCTTATATTGAAACTCGTTTTCGCCTCAACTTGAGTTAGGACTACTTCCGAATATTGCCGATCGATTAAGATTTTTTTTACAGGTGGGCTCAATGAGCTGCTAGGAACCTCAGTCTTATGACTTTCACACACGTTTCGCTGGGTTTGTTGAAACCTTCCAAATCCTGCAGTCTGTTAAGTCTATTAAGTGCATTTACCAGCTCAATATGTTGGGGTTGCGAAGTAGGTTGGGGGGAGGAAGGGGAGGGAGGAGGGTTGCGCCACTGGAAAGACTGCAGAGCAATTCCAATACGGCATTCGTGTCATGTAGTCTTCCTTAACGGGGCATTTGCATAATGCGGTGTAAATGAGATTAAAGACAGTATTTGTTCTCATATTTTCCAAGGCTCAATATTAACAACTAACTAAAAATGAAGTCAAGACACGACTTGAGTGAATGGAGGTCGCTGGATGCATGACATATCGGCAGAGCACATTTTATGCAATTCTCAATAATTTATAAAGCAGCACTATGGGCAGGATGTTGTTGCAGGTTTCTATCATGTGGTTTCAGCATTTCTCAAAACTATTTGTAACACTAGGAATTTCGTGATGTAGCGTCTGCATCAACAGGTGCACAAATGCCATTCCTCACAAGCACCTCACCAAGAGCATTCGCGATGTTAAGCTCTGCCTTAGGAGATAGTCTGCAGCAAGATCTCTTTTTAAGACTTGGTCGTGTCACTCATATCTTCTGCATGGCATGACTGGTATGTGGCCCATAGACCTTCTAGCATGCTTTCTACAAGGCTCTGGAGTGGCCGAATTGCAGATCTTGTTTAGTGCAAGTGCAAGAATGTTATGTCCAAAAAGCATTATTTCCCGTATGTATAGATGGAAATCATCGGATCTCAGTCAGCATATGAAAAATTGTTAAGAAAAGTTGCAAGAAATTATGTGCTTCACATAATGTTGCATTGTTTTTGAATTCAAGTCGAGGATGATATTAATTGGCTGTTATGATGGATAGATTTATTGTGCATGCGTACCACGGAAGTGTTCTTGGAATGCATCCAGAAAGAATATTTTATTATGTGCTCTTCGAACAGAACTTATGAGCATATCGAAACAGATCAACAGTATGTACAAGAATAACGAGATTCTTAGAGAACATCACAGATAGGCATCGATAAAAAGTTCATAGTTTCGAACACTTTCTTTGGTGTTATTCGTCGGTTCTACAACGCCTCAAAACTTTCGTGTTCATATCAAATTCATTTCTTTTGATGCTAAACGACACATAAACATTTATAGTCGAATCCGTTCCCCACAACAGTTATAGAGTAGGAATGCCTCAGGTTTTTGTTTGCAGTATACTAGATCAAGCATCTGAATTCTATGAATTCTATAGCATGCTTAATAGGTCTTCAAGGAGTTACCACTGAAACACTGCTCTATAGGCATGGATGCTTTCTATACCAATAATTTCTCGAAGTTTGGTGTACCACACTCAAATGAACAATGCATATGCTGTGTGGCAGATCCTCATGCCTAAACTAGGTTATACCTGACTACATCTGATTTCCTTCATTTTTTTATCTTTATTACATTGTAATTTGTTCTCTTAAGATATGCTTTCGTTACACTGTACTGCCTATACTTCAGACTGTAGACTGTTTTCTTCAAATAATTCCAAGAAAAGAAGTTTCGTTCTAGAATACTAGTGTTTACGACAGTTCGAAGCGCACAAAGTGAAACTGCGGAACATAATAACAGGATTGAACAACAAAGGCTTGATGGCCAACCGGGAAGATGAAAAGCGCAGCCCTTTTATGGTTCAGGTGATGACTCACTTAGTCACGCGTGCGGAAACGCTCAAAAACAAAAAAAAAACGCACCATTTTATGGTTAAAACGTAGCACAGCCAAGCTAAAAAGGAAAAAAGAGACCAAGCCAAGCAGAGGAAAAGAAATCAGGCCACGTTTCTATGTGCAACCAAATCAGAGCTGGCGCTTACTCTTGGTCTAGCCCATCTTCCCTTGCTAAGTAACAACGTCAATAACGTGACTTTTGAATGAGACAAAATTCTGAGCAAATGTAATTTCAGTCATATTCTCAATGAACAAATGATCGCGCAACAAGTTCGTATCAAAAACAACGCACGGCAGCATATGTAAAGTGAACGAGCAATGACATCGATTGCTCAAAGATATAAGAATACATTGCCGTAACGATGTCCGATTTTAATCCACCTTTTTATGAGATTAGCGGAAAGGTATCCATTAGGCAAGCTTTCCAAATTAATAACAGCCATGAATTCGATGAAGAGCATCACAACTGCAAACATGGGACGATTAAGTCTGTCAGGAATATATTCTTTGTTGGAGATGCCTCAAGCAATTATCAAAATCTGCAGAAGAAATCCCTCGTCCTCACTAATAGAGGCAAGAAAGATGATATGTGCTTTTTCTATTTCGGCTCACCAGGTCAGGCGACACTTTGTGAACACTAGTGATGCTTTTTCTTGCTACATGAACTTAACTAATTTCAGGCTAGCAAATTCATTGTTCCTTCTTACGCAACTCTTACGACAACGAATTTGTTTTCCGAGTTTGATGGTGCTATCAGGTAGCACTACCGAGCATAAACTGCGGAAAGCTGTGGAGGATTTGGGGATAGTCGGTCTCCTTGATGTAGGCGCTATACTCATAAAATTTCTTTATCATAGATTTCATGATTTATGAGTGGCTTCATAGAAACTACTGAGACACGAATGAAACTAGGGAATTTTTTTGCGGAAGAAAATAGCAGGGAAGCTGGGATCACTCTATTACGAAATCTTCTACGTGGAAGTCGATAAATCGTCGTAGTCGATAACATTGATAGGTTGTCAAATAATCGAAAAAGTCCTCCAAGTTCGCATGCAAACAGCTATTCGAATACGTATGGAGATGCTCTAGCAGTCAAAATTTCTGCTCGCTTGCAGCGATACTCCAAAATAAATTTTGCTCATTCTGCTGACCTTAATTTATTGAAGTGTACTAGCAGTGACAACGCGGTATTCGAAATTTTTGAGATGAGATAGCAACAATTCAGAAATTTTTAACACGACTCGCAAGCCTCATCTCATCAAACTGTTGCTATTTGGTCGGTCTTCGTAGTAGTAAAATTCAAATAAAATTTGTTTCCTCACACGGTGAGCTTATTCGCTTCCGTTTATGTCTATGATTGACTTTGATTTCATCTGTTGTTCTGTTCATTAATTTAACACATAGTTAGATTTGGCATAAAAACATAACATACGCTAAAAATTGTTGCAGATATTTCCTTTATTTTGACAACTAAAAGACCAGTTTTTGGAAATTAGCTCCATAGCAAAACAAGATGATTTGAAAATGTAATAGAAACAGGCATGGAGCCAATGGCTGGCAAATTAAGAGTTATTCAACGATGGAACAGTTTACTCGAAAGCAATTCGCTTTCACAATTGCAGAATTAAGCAGAGTTCATCAGAACTCAGATTTACCCGGCGGGTTGTACCTTTCCTCTAATATTTTAGCTGAACTTTTTCTCAAGAAAGAATACCCGAAATGGAACGTCCAGAAACAGTGAACAGAGTAACTTTTGCATACTTAACTAACCATTGCCTTCCTGAGAAAAATTCAATCGGCTTATTTGCTCATCAAAAAGCCATGTTTTCTCTCACTAAACGAAGTTCAGTTCTGGGCACAGCCTAGCGCATACGCAAATACCCACAGACTTGTGAAAGCAAACAATTCATAAACATGCTTCATTGCTCAGCTAAGATGCTACGCTTGTTCAAGTGCAACAATGACTCACTGGTAAGGTAGCGTCTGCACGGAATCAGACTCCAGCGATGCAGCTCAATAACTTAAGCTGCGCGCATATCCTCTGCGCACTGCGATTCACGTAAAACGCGTCAAGTTTGTAATCCTCACTCTTACGCAGCAGCTTACAATAACTAATTTCTGCCTTCGTTCAACAAGTTTTTTAATCACATGAACACCTTGCTTGCCTCCCCACCAGTTACATTTAAGCTCGTCCTTAAATTATAATGCATCGTATTATGCCTGATTTCTCCTCCAGTATATCTATGCAATACTGCTTCCTGAGAATGTACCTGTATTAGAGCACACTTCCTCACGAAAAAGCCTGTACTGAAAAATTATACAAAAGGAATAATTCAATGGAAATGGAAAACCAATGTGGTCATATGCAAGAAAGATTAACTCACTGGTGAACAACAGTGTGAATGAACTGAAATGTAGCCCGAAAGAGATCGGACTATACGAATGTTTGGAAGGAGGAGAACAATTCCCTTGCAATGCAAGAAAAGTTGACGTTGTTTTCAAATGCTTTTACAATCAGCACTCCGTTCAGCCTTTCTCTTCCTTGCAAAGAATGGAAGAGGATAAAGTGAGATGGATTTCCCATTCCATTCTCGATGGCCTCAGACTCAATTTAACTTTAGGCACAGATTCAAGTCCGTTGTTGATGCATATTACATGCCTCACTTCTCTTTTAGTAGACCTATATTGCAGCATAGTTTTTCACCTTGAAATATATAATACTTATACTATATTACATTCAATTATCAAAAAACTATGTATAGCATGCTACACTACGGTACAGTACAATCTCGTAAGCAACAGTTTATAGGCATAGAAAACATCATTGTCTACAACATGTTTACTGTTGACACACCCGTTCTTGGAAAACAGCCTGAAGTGGAAGACTGAGTATAATTTTATTTAAGTGGCATCAATCACGTACTCATCCACTCCTCTTTCTCTATCACTCCCATATAATTTATAAACTCTCAATAGTGTTGAAGTGGCGGGCCCAAACATCGGATTCTAGTATGGAATAAATGTCCCAACTGCGTTTTCAGAAAGGCTGAAGTTGTGTTCATGACTGTTATTTCCTTCAATGGGAAAGAAGCTCTCTGCTGACCATCATGGAATGCAATATTTGACTAGATAATCAAGTTCAAGTGACAGCTGCGTGCTTAAGCTAGCACACACCTGAGAAAACATTGTGCTTAAGCTAGTATACACCTGAGAAAGCATTCTGTTTCATTTCTATAAAACCTTCGAACTGCTTTCTCAGAGTATTCAAATATAGCAGCTCTTTTTTCGCTTAAGCCCCAGTTCAGCAGCAAACCAACATGAGAATGATCGACGGCTCGAAGATGTTGTGGAAAGCTGCTCATAACATTGAGGCGAACGCGACGATAAGTGCTTGTCGCTTATAAGCTGTAAGGAACAGCAGCCTTGTTGTGGGTAGCTGCTATGAGGATGAACGATGGAAGAGAGGCGTATGTGAGTGACGCCTCATAAACTGAGGTGAAACGGTTAATGAGGTGTCGTACTCGGTGTCTGATGAGCTGTCAAGCGAGGAACGGAAAGATATTGCCGAGGCGGTACAACCGGGTCTCAACCGTGGTATCATGAAACCATGGCGCTGAGACGGCGGCGAAATGCTCCGCCTCGGCGCCGCTAGTCAGGTATGTGACGAATCTTCTGAGTGATCCTCCTCTTCTTCGTCTGCATTTGCACGCATTGTCGCCAATCGCGTCTCTTGTCGATAAAAGTGCTTGAAATTCGCCACCTCAAATAAGCCTTTTTCATTTCTAATTATCTGTCGTGCCGACTGCCATCGTGTATCGTAAGAAACTTAAAATGTAACGTTTACAAAAGTCTTTAACGGTTACTGACAGCAATCTTCAATCCTATACGACTTTGCCATCATATAACCTGATCAAAAAAATGTTGGTCAAAACTCTTTCAACATCCACCTATAAAGATGTTGGAAGAGTTTCGGCAAATTTATTATAGGACGCATCAATGTTTTTAATATGTAATAAGCACTTCGACAGGCCTAGCCATAAATTCATGTCATAGAAAGCAACAACATTTCTGGCCGTCGTTATTTATCTCAAGTGAAGCCTCTTTGACTGAGACCATTTGTTTAGCTAAATTAAGGTTTGTTATCACGCACAACTGGACGCGTTCCATATAGTCGCTCTAGGCTTGTCAACTTTTCAAGAGTTCTCCAAACTGAGCAGTGAATTTATAATAAACTATATGAGCCGAGGTGATAAAGTCGTGCTATTTCCACTCATCACTTTCGTTTCCTATTCAGTGACAATGTTATGGACCTACAACAGCCCATATTGTACCCCACTGGATGCAACCTGAAATCTATTGGTTCACAAAGAAACATTTTTGAAGCCAAGAATGACGCGTCGTCATGCACACAAAACGAATCATCAACGACATCTGCCATTCCGTAAATTCAGTACAGGTTCGGAAGCTATAAGGGCCAGGCGATACATTTGTGCAGCCTATGAGCTTCGTTTGCCAGTAAAGCAACCTAAAATTCACTTTCGTGTTTCAAGAAGGCCAATTTTGTTTTGGCTGGAGCTCTGCGATCTCAACAATCTTACATGTCCGAAAATAAGAAACTGCGTGCCCTATTCTAGAAGATCCCACCCGACAAGGCGAAGTGACTAAGGCCATAAAATGCCAATTCAGCAAAGACGCTGACACCGTGTAGATATGGTATGATCTTTTTCTGTGAAAGCGTTCGACCCAACGTCGCAGTAGATAAAGACATCACGAAAGCACTAGGTGTGAAGTCGTTCCGCTTTCAACATCTGCTGTCTCCGATCTTGTTCCCTCTGATTAGCATCTTCTGCTCTCACCTTCCTCCTCAACCTCCCCGTATTAGTGGAAGTTCTTTTGCATAAGATTCAGAAATCAAAAATTCGGTGAATCAATTCTTTTGTAATGTGTCCAGCAGACTTCTTCAAGTGAGGTATTGATGACCTGACTAAACGCTAAGAAAGGGAATATTTAATTGATTCATCGCATATGCTGTTGCAGGATGGACAAAAAAAGAAAAACGAGTGAAAAAATACATGAGTGTATGCGTCAACCCAACAAACACAGATGAAAAATCTAAATTGAACTAGGGTTATAAGCCTCTGATTTGTGCGCAGTTGTTAATGGCAGTATGAAAAGTAGAAAGAAGTGCAACACTCGTGAAAGCAATGCTTATAATAAAGCACCAGTGTTGAGCAATTTATTCTAGGAGCGAAATTGACAGAAACAGTTTTCACTTACAATTATAGGCACTGGTAAAGCGAGCGTAAGGACTCCGATTAGTGCACACACAGATCCGACGAGCTTACCATACACTCCTGTTGGTGTTAAATCACCGTATCTGAAATTTCATTCGAAATGAGAGAAGCCAGAGAATGCAGTGTTTTCTTCAGACTGCACTATAATTAAGACAAACAAAAACGAAAATTGTAAGCACATGCGACAATTCACAACTGCGGCCAACTCAGTTAAACTCATTTCTATGCAAACTAAGGCCTGCTTCAATTATTTAGTGATGCAGCCTTCGACGATGCTTCTATGATATATTCAACGCTTTTAGCTTCACTGAAAGGTATCTTCTAGACCAAAGGAACGACATTAATGAACATTCCTTCTCCACTTCCTAGGTATGAGCCTCTTAACAGCACTTTCGCACATATTGGGTATAACGCTTTTGTTTGAGGCGGTTGAAAAAATACGGCTGGATAATTTCGTAAAATGGAAACGACGGCTTTACGTACTCGATTTTGCGAAAAATAGCATGGAAACATTTGTATGATGAAGCCTCACGTTGTAGAAACATTTGTATGAAGCATTAGTACAGGCTGTTCGCAATGACTTTAAATGATATAGCAACATATACGATCCTAAGCGATCGCAAAAATATTCGGGTGGTCAGCGCAAGGAGAAGCAGCCAAGCATTCGCCTCAAATAGCAGTTAATCCGTTGTTAGGTACGAGGATCATCGAATTCGACCTTCGAAAGTAAAACAAACAGGGAGCACTTTTAGTGCTAGTGGTTCTTCTTGAATGCTTGCTATATAATTTCACCTCTCAAGACCTCTGCAACAAAACTTGGGAGGAAGCAAACAAAACAATTACCCAGCAAAACGGCAATTGTAACAAAATAAGCAATTAACGAGAAAAAAAAACAACGACAATAACATAAGAAATAAATTGCACAAGAAAATAGAGCAAATCTAGTGGACAAGACAAGATCAAATCATTCGTAATTAAAATGACATCCATACTCACCCAACGGTTGTCATTGTTACCTGTAAATAATCGCTTAATATTTAAATCTGTCACTAAGCAGCCATTGTCGCGAAGCAATTCCTACCAACAAAATAATAGAATAATCTTTCCTAACTTTCAACAGGGCTGATGCCTTCTCGCTAAAATATCGGCATATCAAGGAACCAAATGCGCGCTTAGTATTCAGATGGGAATTGTGAGATCACCGATAATGCTCTGAAAGAAATTCCATCAAAACTGGTAATGTGAAATCGTATAGCCGTGTGGTCATCGATAAAATCTATTTTATCATAAAAATGAAACCGAACTTTCACAGTGCTGCTCCTTCGTGGGTATGTTATGAAATAAATTCCCATGTTTGCGAATGAAGTGCTTTTCAATGAGGCACAACAGAGGATAATGACCATGAAAACGTTTTTTTCTGTCAGTACCACTAGAAAACTTCGAACTGTTAGACGACTACGATTTGAAAGGATGAAATTACGTTGCAGAAAGTTGTAGAGGTTTTAAAGTTCTTACCAAAACTTTTCAGCTATTGTCGCTCAATAATTCCTTACGATAATATCAATGCATAGTTTCTTTCTTCTGCGCGCAAAGAGTACCTCTTGTATTCATACGAAGTTTTCGAAACTTACCGAATGCAGAAGGCTACTCTTTCTTAAAAAAGAACGCAAGCTCTTACCAGAACGAACCAAAATGAGGCTGGAATCGAGGTGAATTTAGTGTCGGGTTCGCTCTGCTCGGCAAAATAGACTCCACTGGAAAACAGAACGAGTGCAATAGCCAAAAAGAATATTAGAAGACAAAACTCTTGTATCGACGCACGAAATGTTTTGCCGAGTATCTGCAGACCCACTGAATGCCTACAACAATAATACATTCAACGAATATATGTGCAAAAAATCCACTCAATTGTGAAAAAATTTTCTCCTTCACAAAGACATTCTTTGAGAATGGTTGAAGACGCAATGCAAGTTTCCATGTGAAAGATTGAATTAAAACGGAAGAATTATCTGTTAGCGTTCTAGCTCTGCCAAAGCTCGGAGCCATACATTAGAAATAAAACATTTCTAATGTAAGTGAAAATGTTTAGCTGGATTGGATACTATAAACTGTTGGATGAAAGAATTCAAGAAACTATCAAAATCCATATTTGCAGCTTCTGAGCATTTGACAGTCTCTCTCATCAACACAATGAGATGACAAGATAGGAAACTAGCGAGACAAAGGGTTCAAAAGCTCATTTTAAAAATTCGAATTAATGGGCAAAAAATCCCATTTCACTGAAAATTCGATAAAATTTGCCAAACGATGAGACCCGACCAGCAATTCGGTTTGCCGCATGATATCTTGGAAAAAACTTTCTCATAATTTTGACTTACCTACTCAACTTGAATATCCTGAATACCCGTACTAGCCTAAGGACACGAAGAACCGCGAAAGACATCGATGAATTCGATTTACTCGCGTCTGACCTGCAAAAGATTCAGCACTACTGCTTGCAAAAAACGTTTGACAGCGGAAATGGCAGATTTGGGCAAGAATTAAAGGTCGCGTAAGTGTGGGGACCAGACTCATATGTTGCCAGAGAGATGAGGTGGATTCCCTCCCATAGGGATTCTATTGGCCGTAGAATGCTTCTCGATCGCGGCCTCCTGAGAAAATCATGAGTGCCAGCCTTTGTAAGACAAACATAAATTAACCAAATTATTGAAACCAATTATTAGGCAGCGCGGTTAAGAGATTAAATTCATTATCGCTGCATATGACAGCTTTATGCATGCGCTTTGCGATACGGTGAAAACATTCAACAACTTTTTATAGATATTATATCTTTCCTCTATCAAATCGCAGGTGGTAGACAAAAGAACTGCTGGAAAGCTCTTCTGCTAATTTCAAAGTAAGTTTTATTAATAAATTTGCAAGTGTCAGCAAATCCATTGATAACCATGATATGACAAGTGTCCGTCGTCAGTACCAAAAATCAACTTAACCTGGCTTATGTTAATTTTTTCGCACTCAATTCCGTTATCGCAATAGCTTAAATATGCGGCATTTTATTTCTATCGCACTCAGAAAATTTTTGAGAGAAATAATAAAAAAAAAATAGCGCTCTTAGAAGCAGAACTCACCATAATAAATTAACGAAGAAAGGCGCAATAGCAATAAAATCGATTATGTTAAGAAATGAGCGCATAAAGGTGATTTTGCATGGACAACTCGCGAATCGCAACAATAATTCTGCAAATAATGCATTTCTTTCAAACATTTTAAGCATTTTCTGCAGTGAAACGAGTTTCTTGCAATAATAAATGCAACGAACTTCAATGAAATTCTCCTTCCTCTTTAAATTTGTCAAATAAACTAATTCTGACAGTGTCGTATATCATTGTGCGCCGATGCTGTCAGTGATTCGTTACAAATAACCGTTATTAGCAATGAGGATTTGGAGCAGTTCCGAAGATTTCTTGTAAAATTTCTGGAGTAAATTTAACGTTCATATTTGTTCAAGTAAAGATATGCTATGTTATCGAACTTGAACGCTTAATGACAAAAGGAGTTAACTATTGAGGCAAAACAAATCATTTTACAAGAGGAAGAGAATGTATGAAAACATTACCAATAGTGAACCAGATAATGCAGATAAACTCGACCCAAAAAAACGGATTTGACCAATCTCGTGCTCCATCCGGCTCAGCAGGCTTCAATGCTGGGAGAGTTTCGAGACAAAATGATACTATCGAACTGCAACAAAACACGCTCCGAACTGTACGGTTCTCCGTTTGCTTTTAAATGTAAAAGCCATCACAGAATTGCTATGGGTAAAGAACTATTAGCAGAGGTGCGTTATTAGACGCAACTGATGAGAATTACTTAGCATCCCTTCCAGCAATGGATGTCTCAAATATTCGCTGGTCGAATTTGAAATGTTGAGCGGAAGCATCATTTCTAGTACTCCCATCTTCCACCATACACGTGCATCACTCACGTTCTACACATTGTGCTCCCAATGTTCGCTGCTTCTATCATCTGCAACTTCCCTCTTCCTAACAACAGAAACACACATCGGCGCACAGATACATTCACTGACGGACCATATATCCCCTCACAGGCATGCGCATAGACAGTCAGACATGCAAATACATGCATACGAGCATGCCATGGACACAAACACAAACGGTCCGACACATATATCTACAGACACCATCGGCACTAGCACGGTTTTGATTATTTTTTGGTGAGCTGAATTGGCTGAAAGATATGTATTCCTTCCGCTTACTTTTGCTGCAATGAGAAATTAGTCTGTGATACCATAGACATCAGCTGATTTTTCTTGCTTGGCCTCTTTAAAAACGTTGTGATGTAACCCTTGCCTACGAAAAATTGCACGAAATGTTTAAGCAGCCTCGTAGTCATATTCACCGATCATTTGCACTAACGCCACCCCACCTTAAGCGAGTTGCCCGTCAGGATGACAAGTTAAGCAGGGCTTATAAATAAAAAAAGCCCTTCTGTGGCACCATAGTGTTCAGATTATTTATTATTACTATCCAAGTACTACATTTAAAAGTTTGCTAGCTCAATGTTGATGGAAAGAAAATGATGTTTTTACTTACCTACACGTTGCGAAGTCTATTAATACTCACTATTGCGCAATTAATCAATAGTTTGTTTTGAAAATCGAAATTCACATCATTTCAGCCCACGTACATTCAACTTTAATTTTTAAATAAGATGCAACTAACGCAATAATAACAATGATCGAAATGAAAGCCATTATTCGAGCGGATAGCGAAGAATCTGGGTATTCCATTAATTCCCAAACTCGCCTCTGGTGTATGTTCTCCGGCATTTTCGCTTCCTCTGGTTTCTCATATCCTTCGCTAATCCAAAAAGCTTCAAGAATGTCGTCTGTCATCTGCAAATAAAGTATCTTGCAATGCTGAACTTAGAAGGCAGAATCGCAAACGAAGTTGTGCTTTTGCTTGATGCCGATTTGCGCAGATAAGCTGCCAGAACACACATATATAAACATATCTCTGACCACAGTTATGCCAGGTCTGCTTTTAAGTTTGCATTAAGAAGGTAAACGATGAAATGTCGCAGCGATTTGGCTTGCCTTTTGCACTAAAAGGAGTGACCGAATCTTGGCAAGAGGAATTTGCCACCGTTATTGGCAGCATTAAATGTACTAAATCTTATATGAGTTGTTACATACTATAAGATGATGTGTCACTACTTCAGCATTACACACTGCTACGTTTAGTGTTTCTTGATACCGTGACTTCTACTAATCGCTACGACGCCTAGTTAGTGCTCTACTTACTGGAGCCAAAAATACTGCTCAGTAATAACAGTGCAACTTAACTAGCGCTATTTAGTAGTATTACTGTTTACTACTATCACCTAACACTTTCATTGGCAGTGCAGCTTAGCCACACCTAGAACCACTGACACAGCAAAAAGCAGTCCTTAATGTTAACTTGAAAGTGTTTACTGCTGCTAGCATTAATAGTTCATACCGCTAATACCATTTAATTAATATTGCAGCACTACTTATAGGATAATGCTGATGAATTGCTTACCGCCATTGGTGATATTTAGCTAGAATAATACCACTGATTTTTGCCGCTACCATTACTATTTGGTATTAGGTCTTAAATTATTTTATTACTTACAATATAAAATATTTTCCACTACGGCTAACAGCACCGTCTGCTACAAATAGAGCAACAACAGCTACTACTATTGCCAATACGAAATTTAACGCTACTCTTAGTCGACTCCTAACTGGAAGTTGTGGTACGATGACGACTGCTATTAATTAGATGTGTTGATGTGGTCACTGCTACTACTGCCACTAATAGTTAATGTTAACAGTGTTGTAAGCGAAAGTAGAAAATATTCAGTGGCTGGAATCATTAGTGGGTAGCATTTGCTGTCGTATTAGTAATAAAGCTATTACTGACATTACTGGTGGCCCTCCGTAAGGATCACGCAGTAGTTGTGGTGCTAGTAGTACCGCTATAAATACTTATTAATTGTAGTAACAAGAAAACCATTATTATTAACAATAATTGGTCTTAGTAAGAGAACGGTCACTCACTAATATTAAAAGCAAAACCATTAATAGTAGCTGGTACCAGTATGGCAACCAACACCACAAGTTTTAGTAGCAAATGCTATGACGGTCAACCCTAAGCAATCCTGGTAGCAGAATAATGGCAAGTCTTACACTGGAAATACCGAATACTACTATTAATGTTTTTGTTATTACCACCAAATGTTTTTACCAGGTTGTCATTTGTGATTAAAGTATAATTTTTGATATAAATATAAATAAATAAATAAATAAATAAATTATATATATATATATATATATATATATATATGAGCAACAGAATATGTAATGGCAGTGCCATTATATATTCTATTGCTAATAAAGAAAAGTAATGTTTAGATGCCAGTACTACTGGAGGTGCTACCGGAAGTCTTGATTATCAATTACTCGTCGCAATTGGCGATTAGTAACACTAACATGTGGGACCACTGGGAAGCAGTATTTTTAGCCGTTTGTATCATTGTAACGAAAGGGAAAACAGCACAAATTGAAATCAATCAGGAGTGGACAAGCCGATAAGATTGTAAGGAAAGTCAAGGAAGGGGAATTGTAATGATCTTCGACGAAAGCCTCTAAGGTCCCAACCGTTCACAAGGCTCTAATAGTCTAGCAATTATGCACAGTCCTCGCGTATTCTCACCCACAATATGCAGTCTGTTTAGGTGCTTATGTCCTACGAAAAATTGCGCATCAGCTGTTATATCTAAGATTGTTGACGTTGCGAACCATAAATTCATTGCCCAATTAAGAGCCCGATTTCGCTTGATGGCTACTCTGTACTAGTAATAAAGGAGGTTTTTTTTACTGATAATAAAAAACGCCTCAAGAATACACTTTAACATGTCTTCTCAGAGCTTTTATGTTCAAAGCTCCCACTTGCTTAATGTTTGTATTCCGTAAAGAACCCAAAGATGATAGCAGAGCAAGGTTTTGCGAAAGAAAAGCACTTCCTTTTCTGCTCTGCTCCATCACCGACGAGATACAGAAAACAGCAAGACCATCCTTTCCCAATAGCCGATCGTAACAAAGCTGATAGAGTGTCTCTACTTTATGCGACTCTCCCTTTATCTAGCGCCATGGGACAAGAATGCGGAAACAATCATAATGCGAAGGAAACAAGTTGTTAATGACATTGCGCATACTACGAAAGCAATATGTCACTATGAAGGAAGGAAAGGATATCTGAAAAAAAGAAATGGCTTTTCTCTTCTTATGCATATAGTTTGCTGTTCTTTGTTATGACTGAAAAATAACCTCGAAGAATTTCATTTCTTTCAAAAAAATGTCGATCGGCACACTTTCCGGTCTCTTCACAACGCCATGACTTTGATAAATGTATAATATTGATTCGAAGCTGTAATAAACATTTATCAACAAATCCAATCTCCCTGTAAATTAACAAATACAATTTCTGGTGCTAATCACACCACTACATTTTAAGGTTATGTTAGTTATAGACTGAAATATTACGCAAAAAGACTTCTTTCCGAGACATATAAACGAGATTTGCTGCTGATGTTGTCATCGCTGACTCTTAAACAACATTCTGAATAAAGTGAAAAAAAGAGCCAGCAGATCTCACAGGAGCTCGAAAGCGACAGTAAAGATCCATTAGAGAAGAAAAATTGGGAACGGCTAATGAACACAGTATGCGATATTTCAGAACTAAAAGAAAAGAATGCGCTTGTATCGCGTTGAAAAAAAGTACCTTGGTCGATGGCGATCAAAAAAATATTCTTCGTCGCGCCCATTCCAAAACTGCGCACGCTTTGCAGGATTTCCAAGTAGTGTTTCTGGATACCTAAAATTCCACATTGAAGCCCAACCACCAACCTTTCTCTGCTGCTATTCAGCGACACTGCACAGTTTCAGCCACCGCAGCAGTTTCTGCTAACGGCAGACGCCTTGTTGCTACTCTAGTCGATACTTGCTCGCTTCTAGACGCGATCCTGGTGAGTCTAGAAAAATGTAAAACCTTTGGCGGGCGGCTTTCCAAAAACAACCTCGTGTGTGGGAGGAATTGAAACTTTGGCAAGCATGATACATCTCAGTATGTCACATCTAGGTGAACATCTAGGTGACGAAAGTGATTGATAGAATTTTGGACAATTTTTACCAACGGGAATCCTTCTTTCAATTTTATTCGTTTTTTCGTTTTCAGCCGGATTCACTGAGTGCTGTCGATAGATTATCGACTGCCACCGTTCTGTCAATGCAGATCTCGCAGCGCAGTGTGTCAGATTTCATTCCTGTAGCGATATGGTCGGCATAAGATCACCGTGCTATTACACTTAAAATTTGAAAACACGATCTAAAAACAACAGACACATTGGCTAAAACCAATGTAATTTTTTGAAGTGCGAAGGAATATTATGTAAGGAGCATTTATATAGAAGTGGGTGGTCAGGAGGAAGGAGACGAGAGACGAGGGAATAACACTGCAGTGCAGTTCAGCCTGTGTGAACGAGGCAAATTAAAACTCATTTTCAGATCGTTAGGGAACGTTTGAAATTGTTCCCACTTAAAAATTGTTTCATCGGCATAGATATTGCGGACAACTGTTAGCAATGAAAAATGTTTCTTTTTTGCACTTATATTCCTCCGTAAAACTTTCTTTACTTGTTCCATTTACTTCGATTATAATATATTTTAGCTGCATTGTTTTCGTTGTGAAAATGTTGACGGTTTCTTTTTGTGGGTTATATGAGCAGCTCGTTTTTAAAACAGACATCGTGATCATGGTTGTCTTCTATAAGCCACGAAGCGCAACTTTTCTTGTCTTACAACAATACTAGAATCATTCCCACATTAGCGAATGCTCGAACTTCCAAATGCCAATTTTCATCAACGATATTAACTGGAGGTTTACTGAAAGTTTACCGTTTCAAAAATATACCTTTCACAAGAATCTAACAAACCATCAGAAAATGCCAATAATGCTCTCACGAAAAATCGATGTTTGTTGCTTTGCTTACAGAAAATGGAGTTATTTAACACAAACGTTAAGCTATGAGCTATGCTTTAGTGACAACATTCCAGTTTGTATAAAATCAAAGCAAATTTACAATCAGATGAGATCTCGTTCCATCAAAAGATATGAGAGATCGAATGAAATTCACTTTTTGAGGCTTTAATACTATGCTGGATAAAACAAAATGGGACTGTATTTTGCAAGACGGTGTAGTCGAGGCGAACGCCATGTTCTGCAATGAGGTCACAAAAGCTTTAACAATACCGTACACGTTAATCTGAGAAAGCAAAAACGCATGAAATATGTATTCATAGTATCAAGCAACTGAATAGGAAAAAGGATTCCCAATTTAAAAGAACTGAGCACTAACCCCAAAAACAACAACCTTAAGAACACTAAATACGTCAAAAAATTTGTCAAGAATTCATAAGAAAATATGAAAAGAAATGATAAATGGGCAACTCAAATGTTACACGAAGATGCTATGAGCTATGCTTTAGTGACAACATTCCAGTTTGTATAAAATCAAAGCAAATTTACAATCAGATGAGATCTCGTTCCATCAAAAGATATGAGAGATCGAATGAAATTCACTTTTTGAGGCTTTAATACTATGCTGGATAAAACAAAATGGGACTGTATTTTGCAAGACGGTGTAGTCGAGGCGAACGCCATGTTCTGCAATGAGGTCACAAAAGCTTTAACAATACCGTACACGTTAATCTGAGAAAGCAAAAACGCATGAAATATGTATTCATAGTATCAAGCAACTGAATAGGAAAAAGGATTCCCAATTTAAAAGAACTGAGCACTAACCCCAAAAACAACAACCTTAAGAACACTAAATACGTCAAAAAATTTGTCAAGAATTCATAAGAAAATATGAAAAGAAATGATAAATGGGCAACTCAAATGTTACACGAAGATTGAAAAACTGATGAAGAAGCTGATGGATCGGAATCAAAAGTGCCAAACGTCTGAGATTCAGGCAAAACAACTCAGTGAGGGTGCTGAAGGGATAACGGTGCTTCATATATGTTAAAAGAGTTAGCGAAATCCAATTTTCATTATAAATTCATTTCCAAAGAAGACGATGATGTTAAGGATTCTGCAAAAGTGTTATATGGGGATACTGGAAGGGAGTAGGGAATTTTGCGAGACGCGTAGAAGATCACCTGGTGATGGACAATGAATGAAAATGCTGGAATGGATTATCTGTGTATTGCTACATGGATGGACAATAAAAAGAGTCAGCGTTCACCAGCTCATGCCGAGCGTCAGCCATGATGAAATTTCACGTGGAAGGCTCACGTGCGAAACGCAAATTTTAATTAACAGAGCGATGTTTAAAGGATAAAGAAGCGTTTATTTTCGCTGTTTGTTTGTTCCTCCCTTTGGCAAATTCGAAATAAAACTTGTGCCATCCATTGTCATGAAGATAAATGTAGTCTTCGAGTTCAGCAACGATGTTCACTTCCCACTCGGCTACGACCACAGTACTGCTTTCAGTTAAGTTCAGTTTTACCAAAAATATTAGGCGATGTGATAAATGGCTGTCGATAAATTCTTTCTTTCAGACAAACACTTTGAATGACGGAATTGATAAAATATTTTATAGTATCAACTCATCTTGTAATGTTATATTTAGAATGAGGATAGAGTGAATCGTGCTTTTGAATGGAAACACAACAGTGAAAAACTACATCGAGAAACCTTCATTCATGAGATTGCAAGAGCCAACGAGCAAAAAAAAAAAAAAAGAAAGAGAAAAAAACTTCGAACCTTGCAAGCGTGGAGCGAAAAGTTTGAAATTTCATTCCGGAAACGTTGATCGTTATAAGCGAATTTTCTGGTGTAGTTGAGGAGATGCCGTTCATCGGTGGAATATCCACGTTGACCACCTTTAATAACATTCCTACGTCCGTAAAAACTTACCAACAAAAATTATCCACTGGGAAGCATGGTATTTTTGAAATTGAAAAGAAACAACCAGAAGTGCAAAACAAAACAGCAACTGACACAGATCTATTTTAAACGAAATCCCGCATTCGAGCAAAAAACTATCGTTTTCTCTGGTTCGATTCGTTGGATCATTCTTTGGTTTTGCTAGAGCAGACACTTTTCATAATTTAAAAAAGAGTTAGTGCAAGAGTGATTTTCGATGTTACAGGCTACTATAGGGAAAGAATTGAGTACCCTTTTATATAATTATTCACAGGAAGAAGGGAAGGAGAAAGAAAATAGAAGCCAGGAAGAAAGGAATATTGCACTTTCTACTTCACTCCCTTCGAAGTAGATAACAAATTCAACCCTTTTTATTCCTAGGTTGCATGCAACAATCATTACAGTTAGATCCTCGTTTCGAACATTTCAATGTGATTTTATCGCAACGTTATAATCTTCACAAAAAGTAAGTGTCGAACACCAAAATTAACATCATACCAAGCCATATGTCTGAATCCGAAATTGCTCAAATCTTTGCAATGAAATTTCTTCTTTCGAAAGGGAAATATTTTCATCTCCGACCATTTATTATGTCTGTTTCCCTCCAGATATTTTCGAAAAAAATGACCACAGAGAGACAAGAGAATAATAAAGAGATATCGACGGCATGATTGTACGTTGGTTAGCGAAAATGAATCCGAAAAGGGAAAAGCTCAGGTCAATCGAAGACAACGAGTCTGGTGGAGCAACTGATTTCATTGTGTGCCTCCTGATGTAAATGGTTATGCTTCCTGACAGCTGCCACTTAATTCCTTGGCGCATAATATTCTCAACTGTCAGTAATAAACGTTTCCTGAACAACGGCGCTGAAATCCTATGACAACAATTGTAGACGTTTAGCCGAAAGAGCCAAACAGCTGCGCCTAAAATTCCTTTTAACTTTGTATTGTTTCATCGCATGTCAGCAACATTCGTATTTTGCTATTTGGTTTAACAGTATGTGGGGAACGTTTTCAATATCTTTCATACCGCAGTGCCGAAGTATTTAATCGAGCAATTTCCTGTTCAATGCAAAAATTGCAACAGTATCAAAGTAATGGTTCGTCACTGCAAAATGAGCATCCAAATTTATATATTGCATATACTGATTTGTCATAATTGGAATTGACTGAAAATCTAATCGCAGCAATCACTCAGCGCGCAGCATCTGATTACAGTCAGTCAGTCAGTTAGCTGACTAAACAATTCCAACAACAGCGAAAATGACAAGTTTACCTCTTCCTCTGGAATAATTGGAAACACTGATCCGTTATTCGATCTTTCATCTCGAGAGTCCAAATCGGACATACCAACAACAGGGGAACTGAAAAATACCGTTTAAAAACGTGTCTGCTCACAAAAATAATTTAAGGAATACTCAGGTTACATTCAGCTCATTACTAGCCGCCGTCCGATCGCTAATCTCACAGAAAACATCATCCTGCTAGTTTATTTCATTCCTCCCCAACAGCATCAAAATGGGATCATGAGAAGGTGGGAAAAGCCCATTATGATAGATAGAGGGGCCCATTGTGAGACATAGAGAGATGTTAACGGAAGGGTGGCAACGGAACTACTGAACAGAATAGCTGCCAAATGCTCTAAGTAAAATTGGAAAAGATCATTAAAAACCAATTAGCTGGTTGAATTACTCGTGTCTTCATAAGCTTTTTGTTGTGATGTAGGAAATGCAACAGCCTGCTTTCACTGTGAATGCACGCAACAGAGATCACGTCATTCCCTCATATCTGCACTCCATTCACTTTCCGTCGCTCGAAATCAGAATAAAAAGGATCCGGTAAATGTATTTGACGGGCAAAAAGCAGAGAATGATGGTGAATGTATTTGTGTATGAACAAAACTACATTAAAACTTGGACCGTAAAAATTACAAGAATGAAGAACAAACAGCAAAGTGACTGAATTTTGTTGAAGACGTAATTGTGAGCTGTGAGTAGTATTTGAAAGTAATGTGCTCTTTACTTGTGAAATAGTGGTACATAGAAACTTGAAGTGTGCACTCAAGATTCGGATTTAAGGCAAATATGACATGCCAAAATCAGCCCGAATTCGATGTAACAGATACAAATCTGTCTGAATGATTAGGCAGTTCTAGACGTTGTGGTACCACAGAATGCAGAGAATATGAAAGAACGGTAGCATGAATGGAAAAATCTCATATTGCAGTTGGAAGCGAGAAACGGTTCGTTAATTAAGCTGCACAAGCGGTGATATTTAAGTGGGATGATGTGGCCGCTGTCCATGATTTTTTTTTTTGTTTTTTTGTTTGTTTTTTTTTTTGAGACGCCACAGCTGTGAAAAAATGGCATAATAAAGATAAGCAATATGTAGTTTCAGCCTTTCACGAAGGAATCCTAAACCTGAAAACAATAGTAGTGGTGTGGCAACTTTCAAGAAATGAAGCAGAAATCAGGAATTAACAGCTGATATCAAATTATGAAAAACTGGAAAAATGAATATAAATAGAAAAGAATATGAAGAAGCGAGAGTAAGTATCACTCATCCCATGAAGGTTCCATTGGGCAAGAACAGCGTAGTGACAGGAAAGTGGAGAAGCGATGCGTCGCTTCGTTGAGCAAATATTGAATTAGCGGAAGCAAGGCAAAACGAAGTGGCATGCACATTAGCTTTTTTTTTTCAATATGAACTAAGAAATGACAGATTCATTTGCTTCAGTGGATTTCCTACACTCTTTTTATCACATCTTTCTTGGCTCGAAATGATGTCAGAACGGTGCCGAAAGGGATTTAAACGTCGAACGCATGAAACTAGCAACGAAAAAATAAGTGACAAAAAAATCTAACACCCAGAAAGCTGATCTGAATGGTAATTCAATTTGAATAAAGAAAAGTCTCGTCACTGTGACGACTCCTTTAATCAAAATGTGCAGACAGCAACTAACAAGTAATATGATACGATGTAATAATATCTTGTGGAGATAATAGTATCACTGCAGAAGAGTGTGTAAGTGAATGTAAGATGAAATCTTCATGAAGAAGAGACGAAAATCGCGATGAAAAAACAATAGAATCCATGAAAAAAAATGCAATTCTGAGAGTCTATGCAACAATATTCAATCATGCATAAATCCACTTAAGACAACAATATCTTTCAGCAAAAGAACAATCGCTCATTGGCGACAATTTGCTATAGACGTTTTTGAATGCAAACATTAGGCATCCTGCAGAAAATCTTTTTTTTTACTTTTGTTTTATTAACATCTTGATAAGTCACGCATGAAGTGGCAAAACGGAATCTTTTAGTGCCGAAAATTTCACAGATGTGAGGTGGACGTTTTTTGTTCGTCAGAAGATGTTAAACAAACTGCTTTCTGAACAAAAGCAAATGCTTTGTCTTAATCGCTATAACGCTTTCAATTGCACATCGCTAATCGTGTTCAACTTCTCTACCGATCTGAGAAATCAATGCTTTATCAAATCTCAGAAAAACTGCAAGCAGAACAACAATCACAGCTTTACTCATCAGTGAGATACCAACAGTGCAAAACAATAGGAGATTCCGCTTAGTGGAGAATATCGTGAGAGCTGTGCTTTCATATATAGTTCATAATTGTAAGAACAAATTGAAATAGCGTAATGCATTCGGAGAACAATTTCCTACACAAAGATAGCATAGCCATAGGCAAAACAAAAGCATTTATGTCGTAAAGTAATTGAAATCACGCGTGAGGAGTGTTTCGAAACGACATAACACAGAACGATCGCGAGAAAATGCGGAAAAAAAAGGACAAACGATGCAACAATATGCGTCTAGATTCGTATTATGAACAGCAAGAAAAATAGTGGCGAAATGTCAGTGAAAGAGAGAGATTTCAAATGTGATAAAGCAGATACGGATGAGGGGAATATTCAAAAATTTTTCAGGAGAACAGATGGAGCAACTTCATCGTCAGGCCGCATGAAAAATGTCAGTAAAGAAGAATCTCGCCTCTCGTTCATTCTTCCTCCTACTTCCTCAGAAAAGGACACATTCCAAATTGAGACAACTCGATTTATTTACCGCTAATGGGATCACTTCAGAATACAGTGCTGATAAAATTTTTTACTGTAGGTGCGAAAAGGACGAATAGAAAGAAGAAGGATCTCAGTGTCTTTTCCACTGATTCAGCTATTTAAAAGACAGCCGAATATTTTGGTATAGTAGGAGGTATACATATATTCTGAAAATGGTTGCAAACACTAGATACGCCTTGAACTTGAAGCATTTCAGCGCACGATCAGTGGGCAAATATGTAGATCTTGAAATGTTTGCACTGTGTATATCAAACGGAAGATTTTTCCTTTAAAGATTTTTCCATTTTTCCTTCATTGAATGCTCATCTACAAGAGTGTCAAATAAAGCATATTGCATAAACGAATCTGGATGGTTAAGGCGAACGATGGAGGATTCTGAAATCGGAAGCTGCCGTGAACCGCATCATTCACTTAAGCAAGCCAAGACTTCTAAATCGTTTTTGTACCGAACTGCGAAACTTTGAGTCGCCCTCATCCGAATGTGAGCGCTATGATTAAAGCAGTGTGACGTGACCGTTTGTGGAAGTAATAACGAAAAACGAGCGTATTGCAGCAGTGAACCTTAAGGGACACAAAATTTGGCTATATATAGTTGACATGGGGTATCATTAATAAAAAAGTGTCGTGATCGGTTCCTTAAGAAGTTGCCTACACCTGCTAACAACCATTCTTATATGTTAAATGAGTCTTTACATTAGCCGTCAACTTTGGAAAGTGGTACTGCTAGAACCTTTGCAGAAATCAGCATAACTATTCGTGTAATTCTAAGATTATACTCAGTCATTTACATTGGAAATGAACAGCTGTGTTGCATTCGGCCTGCTGTGAATGCAGTAAAATTGCTTCTGGCTGCTTATCTGAATTTCAGCTGTATGAATTTCAATGTTGAGTACAGTGGCTTGTTGCAGAATGCGACAAAAATTTTGAAATGCAAGGAAAATGGCAGTAATTGCCGCCACTTTTTTCCTTACTTAAAAAAAAAACTTGAACGGTAGCGGTACATAAGGTTAAGGTGTTTCACCAGAGTGCAGTGGTGGTGAAAGAAATGCAGAAAGAAGCAAATATAGAGAATGTACGGAACGCTGAAGGCCTACTGGATCTTCCAGGCGCCGTGGAGGTTCTGTGAAAAGCTGATGGTAACGGCGCTAATAAATTTGAATAATTGTGAGTTCGGAGTCGTTAAGTGGCACAAGAAGTGGTTAAAAACCTATCGACTTCTTGCATATTTAGGTTAAACTTCAGCATTTCCCTGCAGCAACGCATCAAATGTTGCCATGAAATAATGAATCAATATTGCCTTCAGCTCACAAAGACTTCTTTACGGGAGTTACACTTTTCCGATTCAATAATAGCCCTTGTGTGCTCATCTATCAATGTGAAAATTACTTCAGAAACGGCATTCGAAAAACGCTCATAGCGGCGTTCATTCGCAACAGTTTTCATAGATTCAATTCATCACCACATTCTCTCTTTAAGATGCGAAATGTAGCCAATGTATAGGGATGTATTTAACTTTCGTTGAAATCCTTCTGTAGCATAAATGATACAAATGTGGAATCTACGATGCTCAAGAAAACAGGAATGCACCAAGAAAGTCGCAGTAAATGAGCGACCGCTGCATGTGTCTTCGACTTAGTGTTGGAATCCTCATTTCAAAAAAAAGTGACTCAATATTTTCCACCTCAATTATTTCTATCTGTTCATCTGACTATATTGCATAAACGTTATTTCCGAGAATACTGTGACTAAAAATCATCCATTTTCTGGATGTAAGACAACTTCTGGAACTTTGAAAGCTTCCTAATTGCTCTTTGATGTACATAGAAATATTCAAAAATTATAATTTCAACATAAATTGAAAAGAAGATGCTTCACTGCCGACATAGAAATGCGCAGCGATTGAAACACATAATAAGTGAAGCGAAAAGCTAAAATTATATCAGCCATACCGTTTACTTGAATCTACAAGCAATATATTGTGAGTTCAATGAATATTAGTGAATATATATATATATATATATATATATATTATCAATGACACGTTTAATGAATATAGAAGATGCAAATGAATTCAGCCAATACATATATTTCAGATTTCTACAGTGGAATCGATTAATTTGAATTTCTCAATGTAAAAATGCTATTATATTAGCCAAAAGAGATTCTAAGCAGAAAATATATACGCAGAGAGAATAAGATTCTAGCATCTTAACGATGCGATCTGAAATTTTATGATTCTGATCCGTTTAGATCAGTCGTTCAAAAGCGAGGCAACAAACTTACATTTATTTAAAAGTTCCTTCAACAGGAAGTCATTATAGACGGAAATATGCAGAAGACTGTTGCTCTATCATAGAAATTTGGACGATCGGAAACGCTAAACACAATCTCCCTTGAATTATAATAGAAGAGAGATTATATTCTTGACAAATGCTCTCGAATGCTTAAGTAAACGTTCGAGTTCATGAAGCACTTGCAGGAAGTGGAAAATTATGCATCGCAAGCAAGCTAATTTTACAAAGAATGAGAAGCGCACTCAATCCTATAGAGATTACCTATCCATCAAAGGCACAAAAGTTTTTAACGATTAATGCGTCAAACAGACTCCGCCAATTTATCACTACCAACTGAATTTAACTTCATACATTAGTTAGCAAGAGAAAACGAGATTTCATGAACGATTTGAAAGATCACCGATACTACGCAACACCATTCTATCAATATTAGTAGCCCTGCTATTGCACTGCTGTTGCAATCAGAAAAAAAAGAGGATTGAAAATATGGCTCCACTTTAACGGTGATGATGTAAGCATTTAATCTACGATGAGTTTATATTCGAATAAAATTCGAGTTTCATATTATGTATCGACGTCTTCTAAAATCATTACTGGTGGAATTCAGACATTCTGAATAGCAATTCTGGAAGCACTCACTCAATAAACTTAATGAGTGAAAAAGAACTTAGGAAGGTCAAGATCAGCGGGTTCAGGCTCCACGCAAACACACAGACAAAAGCATCAAATATTCTCATAATGTGCCGTGAGGAGTGGGCTGCTAGCGAGCAGATCGTCTCCAGGCAGGTTCGTCGGACTAGGACCTCGGCGGAAAACCCAAGAAATGTCACTAGATATCACTGCCGGCCACTGGTTAAGTGGTAGATGACCCTACTAGCATTTATAGAAAATCGAAAGGAACACTCGATTTTTTCACACCAAAAAATGGCAAAGAAATCTTTCGATATGAAAAAATGCCTCCACGACTCATGCCTAAACTGCCAAAGAAATTGCTCAACGAAAAAACGTTAGTGTCCATCGAGCGTAAACGAAGCAACAAGCGAGGAAGAAGTAAGAACGTTAAGCAAGTAATCCGCTCAAGCTGTTGATCGAGTAGCTTTCAGCCTACTCTTTCGGTTGACAGTTTTATGTAACGATTAAACTGCATTTGGTACGGTAAAACTTGCTTCACGGTTTGCGTTTCGAAATTCACTTTTTGACAGAAAAAAAACAGAATATGCGCATAATGCAGTCTTTTGGGTAGTCAGAAAGTGATTAGGAGTTTTTTTTATTTGGGTGAGTGAGGGGAGGGGGGGGGGAGGGGGAGTAGAAAGCGAAAGAAGCGTAGATTAGTTCGAACAATGGGAACAGTGATTTTCCCATTGTTGTGAGGAAAGAGCAAAAAGTTGTTAGAATTATGCACAAGACAACTTTTTCACCATTCCCGGATACACTTCTAATGAATCACACAATTGAAAGAGTCGCTCACGTGGCTTCTAATATGCCAGGTGTGCATAGGTAGAAGAGATGATTACAGTGGGAGAGAATAGTAAAAGTTTTCGATTCAAGCATATTTTCAGCACTCAGGGGAAAGTGCAGAGGAGGAAGAGGAGCGAAATGTGGAAAAGAAGGATGAATTAGCCAAGCATGCAAATGTGGGAAATAGACGTGAATCAAATAACGAACGCCACGGCCCACTGCGTTCACATCTAAATGGAAGACGACAACGCATCAGTGCCAATGGCTGCCGTGCTTGATCAAGATGCATAGTCACTCATCACACTCAGTGACGATATCATTTCTAGATTCATCGCTATCAAAATTTTTCAGTTATTCGGTAATACAGGTAGTAGCACGCATCCAAAATTTTTTTTTTTACAACATAATCAACGTATCAGCTGTCATATCTTAAAAGAATTGGCAGTTTGCGTGAAGACTTTTTCATTGTGCTTAATTTACAATATTCATCAGCGTGGTCACTCACTTCGTATGCGAGGAGAGTAAATATTAATAAGCTGTGGCAAAGTTTCGTTGTTGCAGAAATGAGGATTAGTTTACAATCATTCAGAATATTTCGCTACTCACATAGAGAAAATCAGACATTGTGGTGGAGGAATTAACGTGTACATTAGAGGAGCAAAATATTTTTCAAATCCAACACTCTTAGGTTGTTTCTTCAGAAATAGCGAAATCATTAACATACTTCGGTGCTGAATAGTTGCCATGTTCAATGAAAATTGAATTTTAAAGCGCGCTATAGGCGGCGCGTTGGAACCGTTATAAAACAAAAGGTCGATATCGAATTAATTCTGCAGACAGCGAGCACAGTGATTTACTCTACCTGCCGTCAGACAGCAGCCGAAGCAGTAACTGCTCAGTGGGATGAGCACAGATCGAAGCCGTTTAGAAAAAGAAAACCCGAATTGATTAGCTGACGAAGAAACGCGAGTGCAAGTATACCTCAAGGTATGCAACTCCATCCAGGCTCGTTTTTTTGCTAGCCTCTCAGCTTCGCTGTTCAACTGACAGGATCACTCCGATGAGCTGCAATGCGGGTATAGTGGATATATGCGTGCGGCAGTGAGTCCTAACTGTGCGCATTGCTCTAGGCAATATCACAACACCGCTGCGAGCAGACGTTAAAGTTGATGAGTGGTCATTGCGTAATACTAAACAAAATGAGCAGCTACACTTCACAGCTGCACGTTTTGTGCCTCGATCAGCACACACATATTCACCGGTAGTTGTTTGCATCTCCGATCTAGACCCTACTCCATACAACCGATTTGACGTAAAGAACTTGCAACAAATATTTTATGCCTTACATAACATCAACTTTCCATAAAGTCTGAATGCAGCTAGCTCTTCGATGCGACTCTCTACAATCCCTCTAAATTCATCTACTTCTTCAGGAGTGGAGCTCACATAACCCTTCTCTCTCATCAACAAGTTAGGCTAAATCGTGGTCTTGACATGATCTTTCGCACAAACTCTCCTTGAATTCCTTCGCCCTATAAATAGGGGGTTTTCACTCCAAAGAATCAGGTCGCACGAGCCATCCTTTAAATTCGGCCCCATCCTTCCGTACCTCCCCTCAGCAGATTCTGATCTTCTTCCAAGCAAATTGAAATGCCTCAGCCCCGAGGTGCTCAGTTTCGGGCTTCGGAGCAAAACTTCCTCCTTCTTAGCAAGCATTAAACATTACACAATCGTTCAGATCTGTTGAATACATTAAAGAGATGTTATATTAATCAGCATATTCTAGAGAAGGAATGCTTGTTAGGCACATCTGTAACTTAAATCGAACACTAGAATAACAAGACCTCAAATATTGGTGTGAATATGCATAAAAGTTAAACCAAATTTATGCATATCTAAGAACTTAGGGGGGTCGAAAACATGAACAATTGATGAGAGGAATAAGCTATCGCGTAAAGTGTGCACTTTGTCATATGCTGATAAATAGAACATGCACAAATTTCATTAAGCGCATTCAGACGATATGGCAACGGCGACATGATGGTCACAGCATTGGCGACTAGTGGAAATTACGATAAAAATTCAGTCATTTAATAACCTCAATTCTACATAGTGGCAATAACCGCAGGAGGGTACATTGGCAAAAACTACGTGTAGTACCTTCAATGTAACAGGGATTATTCATCCAACATGAGAAGAAAAACTGACTACTAAACAATGTAATGATGAGATTTGCCGAATTCCTCAGCACTAACTTAATTTAGATTGAAAATCAACATCAGATGAAAGAAGATAATAAGATTTCACATCCCACTCTTGCGAAATATGATTGTTGCTAGCATGTAAAAGAAAAAAATTACTACAGCATAGCAACGTAGTGCAAGAGTTATAATTAATACCGCATTGCACCGATTCAGTATGCTTTTCATGAACAAAGCCTCATTTTTTTTAAAGATAGAAATTTGAAAGTTCCTGAATTCAAGCACAGCAAGATTTAAGACAACATGAAAGTGCACAAATTATCATTACTTGTTCCCAAAAAAAGGAAAAGGAAATAAAAAGTAATACCGATTGCAGTAGTTTACATTGGCTTTTTTCGAGCAGTCGCTTGTCTTGATAAAACGGGCTTCAACTTGAACAAATGATCTATTAAGTCATGCTTTATTAATATAATGAAAGATATCTTCAAACATCGCAACATTTGTGGCTCAAAATGATGAATTACTCAAATTTTATGCGATAAGTTATAGCTAAAATACAGTCTTCATTTCTTATGACTCCTCCTTAGCGCTCACGAATTTTTTCAATTCTCTGCAAATTGGATAAGAGTCACCAAAATTGAACCGCACGATTTGCATAATATTGCATTCGATTTTATGCATCCTAGCATACGTTCATGCCTTAAAGGATTTGGTCATCAGAAATTGCCCACGGTCCTATTGTGTTATGTTCTTTAACATGAAACACTCAATCAAAAACATATATTTTGCTTGCTGAGCGAGACTAAAAGCTTCGTTCATTTACTACACTGGCTTGATTCCTGACTTTATTTGCATTCGTATGCTAAGGACGAATGTTTTTTCGGGTCGCCGAAGCCATGGCAAATTTAAGGTCTTTCTGAAAAATTTTTTATAGCTAGATATTGCCAATTTATTCCAAAATTATCAGGATGCTGGGTAGCGGAGAAGGCGCAGTGCTATTCGAGTCTTAAATTTTTTGAAAAATCGGTCAACACCATACCCAACCAAAAGAAAATTGGTTTTTACCCGTTACTTGAGATTTTCACTGACGGTCCATAGGAAGCCTGCTTAATAGCATCTATCTGTAGCTGAGGCAGCTCAGCTAGATGAAGAACCCCAAAACGATTGATACTATCGGCTGAAGTGGTAAGTAAGCAACATTAGGCAGAACTAAAGTTTTGCAGAATGAAACGAGCCAAGTTGCTAACAGCAGCGAGCAAGACAGAACAAAAACGTAAACAAGGCTGAAATCAGCCCACTCAATGCTTTTTACTCTACCTTAGTGCACCCATCACCTATATCTTTTTCAGTATGTTTTAGTCAACTGCTGTGCATTAGTTCATTTTTGTGTCACATTGGTCTTTTCCAGTGATTGATATGTAGTTTAATCAAACGTTGTATTCTCTAAGTTGTGTTTTCTAAAAACATTTTTCATTTTTTAGCCGCTAAACGTTAAGAAAGAATGTGACTTGTGCATTAATTGAATTGATGAGCAGCTTTAACAGATGTCTTTGTAAGCAGTGAGGAAACGCGTTTTGTGAAAATATTCATGTGATTCTGTTTTCCTCTATTGCCTCACCTGTTTGCTTAATGGGCAACTTAAAGTTCCTAATGATTTTCTTTTAACTACAAAAAGCATGGTGCTAAGGTCTCGTTTACTCACCCCGAACATATAGTCCATCAAGCGGATAAAGTAATTGGTAATTCTATAGAGATGATTGTTGCCGCTATTTTACAAGCACTCCGATTTAGTTTATAACTAAGACTATCAGGTTCCAATCTCGATAAAATAAAAATTTTTGCTAAATATCCTCTAAACGAAATATGACGAAGTTAACCGGAAAAGTACAAAGACCCTCTTACCTGCCTCAACTCTAAATGAGTCATGTCTTCTCCTATTTTTCTCCTCCTATTTTTCCTCCCTTTGTCTGCATATCTACTACGCTATTGAAGACCAAATGATGGAAGAGGTAAGAGAACCTTGAAAATAGTCAGGGCGGCACTAGATTCTACTACTGAAGGCTACGAGAACGAAAGATGCCAAAAACGAGGCTTTTGAAAAACAGAAACTTTGGCCTTCCTCCTCACTCCGGTACAGCTGTTTATTGAGAAGTAAATGTGTTCCTGATTTCTCGCACCCAACTACTACGCGAAATACACGTTTAAAACATTCATTGTACCTTATTAAACCATGTCTTTTGTTTCCTCACATAATGTAGACTTCCTGGAAATGCTCTAAGATCCCACCATTTAAAGATAAATAAAAACGCTTATCCTCTGCGTTATTATATCGTAGATGATTCTGCAAAGTACAGCACTACGACCGATATGATCGCCTATTTTTTCATCCGCTATTTAACTCATTCGCTGGAACTTGATTGGTAGATGCTCCAAAATTATGCCGATGAACTGATCTAATGTGATGCTAAAAGTGAGGATTGGCTAATGAGGAAAGGTGGAAAACAGCAAGAAAGTCGTGCCAGTTCTATCGGACACTTGCAGAAGTTGGGCCGTAATAAGAATTAATGGCCTTGTTCTAAGACCGTGATGGCCTCGCTGTTTTATTGTGTACACAACGAACATTTTTTAGCACTAAAACATCTTCCAAATGAGCCGTGTTTACAACACCAACATTTGGTTTTCATTGTAAAGCATTTCGCGCACTCGAAGTGTGCCCTAAGGTGCTCGCATCTTGAAAACTGCACTCATAAAACGTTCGCTGTATTAGCTAATCTTAGAACAAAAATTTTGTGGTATGAAATGAAAATCTGAGTGCTTGCAGTAATGCTCTGAAACGCTAATCGAATTCTAGTTTCGTTTAGTGATTGGAGTTGTTATTCCTATATTATAACTGTTTAATCTGCTGAGTACACTGTTCTCAGACTGCTCAGGAAGTCTTTCAAAGATCGTATGGATGGATTTGCGCGACTTTAAGCGAAATTGCAACTTTCGAGTGGAAAAAAATGTGCTGATGAAAAAAGTTTTTGGCCGCATGAAGTTGAAGCACGAGTTTATCATGTGAACAGCATAAGTCTAGCAGAAGCACAGAGCGAACCTCACTGTTTCTTTTCACTTTTCTGATAAATACAAAATTTTATATACACTGTTCCAGTCGTGTCACATGCCATTTAACACAGGTAATACTCTTGGGGCGAAACTGGGATTGCTTGTGTGCTACTTTCTGGATGAGAAATGGTGGATGTGCTCGCAATAATTGGTTGAGGTGAGCACGAAAATATCTGGTTCTTCGACACCTGGTCCTCTTTGTGAATATTAGAATATTTTCAGCCGTGACTCTGTCGGCAACTCCTCTTCTAAAGACGTATGATTCCATGTGATTCTAAAGATGCTGTTGGAATTTCTCGAACTGACTTAGGCCATATGAGACGTGAGAAGTTGGGAACGGAATTTTTCAAGCTTAATTAAACTCATTTGCTCAACGATTAAATGAAACTTACTGGACATGCTGAATTCAGGGTGTTAGGAAGAAGTTGTGTATTGGCGCTTCTTACTCATCTGCAATCTGCTGATGCATTCCATGATGAAAGCGTTGCCGAGAGAAATAAAATAAAACTGTATTAATAGTCGGTCTAGAAAATACAAAAGAGGTGAAAAGTCTTCCCGACGTTGTGGAACAAGCGAATCAAAAAGTTGATCGTGATAGGAGCCTTGAATAAAATCTTGCTGTTGTGGAGTAGAGGAAACTCGTTGAAAATTGAAGAAAATTTGTGATGGACTCTGCTCGATTCGTGGAATTCATCCCATTCCAGGATTGCTCCCCTATTCGTTTGCTATGAATCTAATGGATTTTTGTACTTGCAGTGTATGAAAGAATATGTATGCTTGAAGTCGTATGACCCGTGGGATTGATTCCATGGAACGCTGTCTAAAAAATGATTAAGATGAAACTTTGCTCAAAAAAAGTTGAAAAATGTAGTTGAAGGCTTTTCCATCAAAGTTAGCAATTTCAGCGTAGAGCATAGAAGCTTGTGAATAAAGCCTGTCACTTCCGGTCCATTCTATATTAAACGAATCGAAACAATCACAAACAGCACTCGATAGTCAGCTCAAAGCAACGCATAACTCTTTCGATTAGTACTGTTTTTAAGTTCCAAAAAATTATCCAAGCTTGTATAACGGTTAAGCTTTGCGGCATCGGTTTTTAAGACCATTTCATTTCATTATAAGAGAAGCTGCATCGCAATTTTAGATGATGAAGTGACCGAATGTAAAAAAAAAAGTGTGCTCTTCAACCGAATACTGAATTGTCGACATTCTCCTACAAACAATAACTGATTTTATTCGTGTTCATTTGTTTGCTGGTGAATAATGCAGTTCTGATCCGCTTTGTCTGAGAAGCCATTGAGATCGGGAACAACCCAAATTAGCCCCAACTAAAATATCCGACGAGTTGAAAACTAAAAACAAGAAAAAGATTACGTTTTATTCTACCCTATTCTTGCACTATTAAACGCTCTTCCCATAATGAAAGCTTTCATAAGCGAATTTTTAGAATAAGTGTTTGATAGTGTGCAACGATGCATTAGCGTAATATTGCCGACTCTAAAGAGTGCATCGTTTCTGGAGTGTATGAATAATAACACTCATAATATTTTCCACGTTGTTCGGCGCTAATCGAAAGTCAATAAATTGTTAAGCTAAGAAGCAAAAGTCCTTGAAGAAATCATTGCGCCCCACGTGTTGACAAGCAGATTTTATCCAGTCTTCTCGCACATATGAAAGTAGAGGTTTCAAATGGAATCCCTAATGCATTGCTATGATGTGAAGGGCAGCTAGTCCACTTAAGCACTAAGTATACTCACACGGCTCTCGATTAACGTTGCAGAATCATGCTCGATTCGTTACTCACTGAACGTTTAGTGTACCTTGTGAAGCTGATTTCGCCAGAGAAATTCAGCAGATCACCCGACTAATAATGATTCAACTGAGCTAAATGTTTCAATAATGTTTCAATGTTGACGATGCATGTCTCCATCGATAGCCTCTTTGAATTCAAAACCTCATGCAAGAATGCGTAATGATTCAATCTCATAGCGTTAGTTCTAGTCGATGGTAATGATATGGATGTCACCTTCACATTAGGCCTTTTAAGTGTCACTCATATTTTAGCTTAAAGCATTTGGCCAATTTTCTTAAGTTGAAGCATAAATTATCTAATTTTCTTCAAATAAAGATGAAATGCTACGAATTCGATAATGCATTTTTAGTGATAGTGGAGTGACATTCACGCTTACCAATTTCAGCAATAAAAAGACGCTACACACTTCAAGAGAAGACTTTTTCTGCATCAATGTCTCTAAAGCGCCTTTATAATACCATTCACAACTGTCAGTAAATCGGAGTGAGTAGCTTCACAAGAACAACTCCTCTGCCAGTGAATTAGCCGAACAGAATAAAAATGTAGCTTCGAAGCTGTTTTTACCCAAATGACGTGTTTAAAAGCATTTTTAATTCCTTTATAACACAAAAATTTCCTCTGGGCGGATGTGACTGTATGACTCAATACGGTGTGAAATAGAGGCGCATAAAATTCGTTTATAAAACCTGTGGTTGCAGATGGCGACCTGCATAGGACTGGGAAAATAGCGACTTATAGCGATTTCAACTGGAGTAGTTTTGAGCTGCTTCGCCGAGAGGATAACATATATCAAAAGTGTTTTGAAGAAAATAGAAACTTCTAAGCAAAAAAAAGGCAAAACTATTGGATAGATGGTGAATAGTGCACAGTTGTTCTTCTTTGCTCTCTCCAGGTTATTCCATTGCAAGATTGTTAAATTCGCATCGGATCTATGATTGGGAACAAAATTGCCACTTCAACACTTCCGATGAGGATGTTAATTGCAGGAATAATTTCAAAGATTTCCCCAGGAGCCAAAACCTGTGCAAAGAATGGACCAAAAAGGTCATAAACTAGACGTTCTTAGCGGCATGTTGACGTTGCCTTTTTTGCAACATGGTGCTGGATTGAGGTAGACATTCACTCTTTTTATATGAAAGGCGATCAATAATGACTGATAATATAAGGCAAACTCGGATGCTACAATATTGCCTCAGATGAAATATGGATTCATATTTTTCTATTGAAGAATTAAGTGAGCCGAGAAGGGCATGTTGTACTGCTCAGATATATATTTTTTAAAGAAAACGGCCCATAAAACGTGAAGGAAATTTCGAAAGGTGATGCTTTTTCTTGCCATTTCAAAACACTCCCTATGCAAGAAATTTTACGCACCCGATTACTAAGTGAACCACGATTTGTTCGGCATCGATGCATATAATTTGTATTGTTCCCTATTTCTTTCGGACATTCTTAGTTCTTCTGATCGAACACCCCATTTGAATTTTATCTGTTACATTTTCCAGTGGATAAGTATATTTTATTGTTGGTTGCACTATATTACTCATTTTTATTATTATAATACCGTGTTTTTTCATGCTGAATAGGTGATTTTACAGAGAGAAAGAGCTAAAATGCTACCAAAATGTGAACTGCGAGAGGCTTGATTTTATATCTCCAAGGACACAGTGCAAACTGCATCTGGAAATACAAGAACTGAAACAACGGTGCACGTATACACGAAGAAGATCGCAGGACAAGCTTTTCACGACAAACACGACACCTCAGCAGTACATCCCGTCTTCGCAAATAAGTTTCTACTGCTGCAGAAATCAAATTAATGAGATCGAGATGCTACTAGCATTTCATTCAATGCTGTTTAAGGACGAATTCCTGCTACTTCCCACCTCCATTTCTCTCCTCATCCTAAGCCCCTTTTGGATGGCATTCAACGGAAGGGGCTCATGAGGAAGTAATAACGAATAATGGAAAAAAGCCTATTGCCTTAATATGCTTTTCATAAATTAATAATGATTGAAAACTTTTTTTTGCACTAGAGAGTTCGAAAACTTCTACCTTAAACGCATTATCCAGTGACTTATTTGCTCATTCAATCCAGGTTAAATAATAAATTTGCAACTCAATATACTCGAACTTTATAGTTTCGTGCTTACGCAATACATTTACCTCACTGATTCAATATATTTTTGAACTATAGACATTGGCTAAGCAATGGATATCACTTGTACAAGATTGGATAGATGATAATTCCCATTAAATGGGAGATTATTCGTGATGCATAGCTCAGACTGAATTGTTTGCAGCCAAGATAGGAAACATTTTAATATTTGATGTAATACTCGTTCAAGAAGTTACCCATTAACAAAAGTTAATCCTCTTAGAAACATCGAGGAAATAAAAAGATGCAGTAATTGTGCGAAGTGAGAAATTACCTATCACTCTTCTTATCGCTCATTAATTTTGTAAATCTTCTCCAGTGCACTGGAACGCGGAAAGTTTAGCTTAGCAGTTAAACTGGTCCCAAATATTATATTTTAAACGAGACCTAGTAGGTACTAAAGTAAAACTTGCAATCGGTATTGCTTTGTACAGATTAACTAGTTCTTTGAGAGCCGCTATTTAAACAACTCTACGTTTTAAGACAATGCTTGACGGTTGCTGCACTTTCATGAACTGAGACCACGCCGAGTTTTAATGCGATAATGTGTTCGAACGGAAAGATGAAAATGCGGATCACAGGATTTGTGATGGATTTCATGGTTTTAAAAAATCTTTCCATATTTGTCTCGCAATAAATTTCAACGCAAACGAAATGAGATTGCCATAATCCTGCCAATGATGAGGTCGACTATTTCGGCAATTTGATTTCAAATGCCCATAATACTTCATAAACGTGGTAAAGTTTTGCTTCGAAGCTCTGTTGTTTTGTAAAAACTTGTTTAGAATTCTAAAGAAAGAGGATGTACAGAATGGAAGTAGCCTCAGATTACACTGCTTTATTGTAATTAAGGTATGACCGTAAACAACTTTGTAGTAGAAATGGTGCTCAGACGGATACATCTAAAGTATTTCACTGGCGATGCCATTTTGTTGGTGTCAAAAGGACGAGAGTAATCTATTTTCTATAGTTACCTCATTTTACTAATTTTTTTTTACATTTTGCTAATAGTTCAACCCGACACATTCTTACTTCTCCAGCTATAGACAACTGTTGTGGTAGTGGATGAAGTTGTTCACTTTTGAAAGCGTTGTTTGGTAAATGTAATTATGCAATCGTTATAAAAGAAGGCAAAAAAAAATCCCCCCCCCCTTCCCCACATTGTATTTAGATGTTGCCTAACCCCGTGCTCATAATAAATGAGGGCTACTGAGTTGTCGTTCTCTTCTACTTTCGACCTAGCCATTGCGAAATGAACTTTAACAAGCTATCGAACTAATTTTTGTTGCTTTAACCATCAGAAAATTGCGAAATAAGAAGCTCTGCGATTTCTTAAGATTAACAAAGGTATTATTGACGCGAAGTTATTCGTTTTGGTTGCTAATCTGAACGGCATATATGCGGAAGAGATATTGCCAGTCACATTTGGTTATTTCGTAATCTCCTCATATTAGTGACATAAAAATTTGCTTAAAACTCTAAAATGCTTTCAAAAGGAAGACACCTAAGCAACAAAAAAAGCCTTATGGATTTGGTTCGCAAACTGACCAGCGCAATATATCCAATCAACGCACGTGATTCGCTTTCAAACTCAAGCGTTATGTAAATTTCAATAAAGGCAGACCTCAAACGTTATACGATGGCCTCGATGATCGTATGTGATCTTTATGTGACCACCTCATACAACAACATTTCATTGGTTTTCTGCTATTTGTTTTACTTCTTCGATGCGTAGAAAAACATTTGTACATTTTATAACTGAATGACGAATTGAATTAGTCAACTGTTTTCGATGTAGAGGCTATGCTAACATTATATGGCTGCTAGAATATTCAACCACCTGCACACACGTATAAGCAAATTTTTTCTACTCGTCGTTGTGGATGGATATGAATAGAGCTCTCTGTCTGTAGCGACAAAAAAAGATAGCAAAGTTTTACACCCGTACTAGCTGCATGGCGAAAAGTTCTCAATAATTTCACCATTTCCTAGCAACTTTTCGCTCATTTATCTTTATGTTAGATGACGCTGTTCAATGGTCCAACAAGACGTTTAAGAGGCAACTTTTTGTCGACAGTTATGGACGATTCTTGAAAACGACGCCTTCCTATGCTCTCTGTCCCAACGATAATAGACACATTTAGGATACTAAAGCCATGTTACGGTGAGGCGTCAGCTCAAAAATACAACGTATATTTTTTGACAAATCAGTTACTTATTGCGCAATATATGCTTGTTCGCTTAGCTATTACATTAGCATTAGTAACACTCCCCGCTGCTGATATTCGCTGATCTCGTTCACATTATCGAAAGACAACAAGACGAAAGGGTGCAGAAGATTTGTTCGAAATTTCTCTAGAAAGAGCAGCAAATGGCATCCCTAATGAAGATATTTCTTAAAAAAAGGGGAAAAAAATAATCTGTTGGTTGCAGTAACAGTTGCGATTTTATTAATATGAAAAAAAATGCATAAATATTAATTACAACGCAACAAAGGTATACTGGATCAGATCATAGCGCAAAAACGATATTCCTGGAAGAAATGTCGTTCACGCTGTCGTGTTCCCAAAGGAAATAAAATTTGAGGAGTGGAACATTTTACTTCCAAAAATCAGACAACTGAAGCGATGGCGCGGAGCGAACTCGTTTTTGTAAGATTTGTGGTCTATCGGTTTAGCCAAAATTAGTATGCAAATATTTCTTTGTAATCTCGAAAGTGATTTCTTTCAATTCTGCTGTTTTAACTTCAAAGAAAGGGAGTACTGTTGTCTGCACTTCTCATTTGAGCTCCATACCACAATAAGTGATGATACAATCATAATTTATTCTGTCCACTCAGTTCGTTTTTGATAGCGCCGAATAATCGCTTGGGCTCAGAGAAAACTTCCGTTGCATAATGAAGATAGGATTGATGTATTAAAATAACAGTTTTTTAGTTATGATCATGTAGATAGGATTCGTTGTTTTGCAGAGAACAATTCCTAACGAAAACGCAGTAAGCAACTTTTAATGTGTTTAGTTACTCACCGCTTGCAAAAGTGTACAGATATCTTTGCTCTAACGGCAGTTTTCTGAATACATTCCGAATAAACGAAGCAGACGATATGGCGGGCGGCAATTGAATAAAGACGTTCTGACTCCAAAACACAAGTTTCGAATACAATTTATATGGAAGATAAGTAGGATCCCAGTTCCTCTAGTTTTATTATGAAATGTAATCGTTTCTGACTGATATGCCGAATGTTTCTTCACTTTTACATCGGAATAGCAATCGCTAACATATGCAACTTGTCAATAATCACTACATCTTACATGTGACTTCTGTATTTCGTTTCGTTGAATCTATGAAAGACAACCGTGATGTCAGAGGATTTGAGGAAGATAACAGTTTTATTTTTGAGATGGTAGAAAAATAGTAGCTACTGAGGTTCATGATGGAAGATGTTGTTTTGACCATATTGCTAATGAGCCTCTTCTATGAGGGTTTTTTTTGAAGCAGATTGATGGGCAACTGTTATCGGATTTATCAAACTTTTTCTTTGCTCTTGTTGGAGCCAGCGAGAACCCTTTGTAGTGGTTAAATCAAATAAAGTCTGTGGCATTCTAGCGAAATAAATTCAAAGAAAATTTTTCGTTTGTAGACAAAGGCAGTCTCTGAGTGCAGGTTGTAAGAAAAAAAAGGAGAGAGAGACTAAGTCTCTTTCAGGATCGATAACAGGAGTAGCCATTGCAACTTGCACGTACCTTAGTTTTTGAAAATTTCTGCAAATGAATCCACCAACAATTGCCAAGAAAGCGTTTGGATGTTCGAAGAATAAAAATTTGATAAAATATCCGCAAAAATCGATGATATCGTTTGCAGTTTTGCCTGCGCTCAGCCGACTAAATCCCTATCCCATTCCAAAAATCGGAAACAGGCAATATGAAACGGATGTGAAATCAGATGCAGTCGGAAAACAATCGAATCTTCGAAAATTTCAGGCGACGGAAACAGTGCGTAAACGATATCTCTCTATTATGCATAGTTCATGCTAGGCTCTATTAAGTTGCATACCCTATTACACAGAATAATTAAGCTATTTGTAAGTCAGATAAACAAAGCTTCAACTTAAGCTCCTAGTTCAGTATTCTCTTAAGGTGGTTAGCATTTTAGCATTTGCGTGTAAAGGCATGCAACACAACTGCAGCCTCATATATGCAGCATCACAACAATGGGCTATAATTAATTAGCACTCAGTGAAAGCTGAATTTTCACTTCCGCTTCTAGCAATATTGTTATTTTTATTCATATAATCAATGAGAATATGATTGAAGAAGATGATCATCGCTGATGAGTGACAGTATTTAGAGGAGAAATAGTGGTGAGAGTTTCGCACAAAGACAACGAAGTTTTAAAAAAAAACATCAAATTCTTTCATATCACATTCGTGTTTTTGACATAACTGTCACATATGTGTGAAAAACATCGCATTTTCTGCTCACCTGCTATCATTGCTATAATTAAGCTACTAATAATTATCTTTCACCAGGCACTTAATCCACATATCGGCTGACAACCATACGAGAATTTGTTCTGAGAATAAGACAGTGTTGTAATAATGTTAAATAGTTTTTCTAAATGTCACATAAACATCATATGCAGCGATCATCAATCAAGTGTAGGTCATAAGGTACCTAGTCAACGCTCCTAATTGCTAGAATCAATTAATATAAATAATGTAGAATTTGTTGGTATTTGAAGCTTACAGATAGTCAACAGAACGAGATCGACTCTGCTCCAATTGCACGGGCGTAGTCGATCGCGTCGGCCGATTACTTCGGCTACGATACTTTTCCGGATGAACGTTCAGAAGAGTTTCCAACCGCCTGAAATTCGAAAATGAGTTAATTTTCCCTATACCTGCAGATAAGAGTAGAATAATATAGGGGACAAAGGAGCTGCTATCTTCGCCAAAAATTACTCAATGATGGATGCCTTGGGAAGATATTTTAATACTATCGAGACAGACATAACTGGTGTAAATCGTCAAATTCGAGATGATGGATTCCTTCTTGCACTCCCTCACCTATAACACCCATTAGGCTGCCTTTTCACTATATGCCAGAAACGAAGATAGAGAAAGGTTAGAATTCTTTTTCGGTAATTAATCATCAACAACTGAGCAAATTACAATGTGGAATTCATTAAATCTCTAATATCGATGGAATGTGAATCATTGCAATTTCTTCTTTTTTTCATATGGGAAAGTATTGTTATCGCAATCGATTATGTGCAATGTGTTCAGCTGCCACCGTTTGTTGAATGCAATGGAATGCAGCAGCATCCGTTGATTTCTTGCATGAATATGAACGAGAATATTCCCCGACTCAATTATTATGTGAACGAGTGGGCAGCATCATGTGCTCCGATTTCTTCTTACACACTGAGCACAGTTGAAGTTTATGGCTGTCTCTGAAGCTTATTTATATTTGTGTTGCACAACACCGAGCAATAAATCTAACTCACTTTCTTTCCTGACGTAACCATCTTTTAAGTTGAATGCTCAAGAACGGCTTTGTTCATTCGACCGCAGCATATCCATTCATAACTACCGCCTGCTTAGTACACAATATAAGAGATGCACATCTAACTGCACTCATGTTGTATATTGATATTCATAGGATTTTCGAATATTGTGAAATTTATCGAAATTTCCGATCAGGAGAAAACTAATGCTGTCACACTCGCTACTTATGAAAGAAAAAATCATCTTTAAAAAGTCGAAAATTCATCCACGGAAGTAGATTTATCGATTGGTCTTTAATCCCGGTAATATACATCTCTCACTCACAAGAAATTGGAGATAAGAAGTAGCTTGTGGAATAACAATTTTGCGAGATCATTACTCACGTTCTCAATGGCATCACACTAGGAGCAGCACATCGAGAGCCATTCAAGACGTAAAAATAAAAGGAATTCAACCACATCAATAGGAAATGGTTGATTGACAATCCTAATCCGTCGAGAAAATTTCAACTAGAACTAATCACGACCGCACTTCTTAGCTGATCGCTATAATTTTGCATCAATTTGATCATCGCAGTGGCAGCATCAAATTTCATCAGAACTCCAATGTCAACTTTTCGAGAACACTTCCTTGTACAATAAATGGAAAATTATCTTGAGGCATCCTTAAAAAACGTTTCACAATAGCATATTTCACCAATATATACTACGTTGATTCATTTTCTTATTTGTGTGAACACGCCATTTTGGAAGCGAAATAAGCATAACAGTGCTTGAAAATAGAATCAGCGGTTACTTCCTCTACATAAATAATGGCAGCTTTTTCCCATATAGCTTGCTAGATGAACTTACCATTTTCTCATGCCTGCGATCCACTTTCGATAAGCGGTCATTATTTCTCATTTTACTTTTTGCATCAAAGAGCATGTATTGACCACAAAGGTGCAACCTCCAAAAAAGAAATTGTAACTCAAAAAAAACGAACCCATACCAATACATTTGCATCAACTCTCGGACATTTCCACACCAGAAGAAAAAGAGATTTTACCGCAGTGATTAAGCATTTCTATAAACTGCTACACAAAACATAAATCTAAAACCCCTTCCTTCTCATAGTCGTTGTATGAATGCGCATGATATCGATGTAGCGAGTGCAAATACCACCTAACTGATTGAACGAATATTTTCGGTAAGTTTATTAGTCTCAGCAATAATTACTCGTAGAGACACGTCAAAATGTTCAAATAAGAATGCTTCTTTCCTATATGTTGTATTCGATTATTCACGAATTCTAAAGAAACTGAATGCTCGGTACATTGTATTGCAAACAAAATTAGTGACTGGCTGTATTCGATATAACATCGAACACCGAAAACAACGCTACCTGATCATGAGAAAAAGCAACGTAGTCACCACCTTGCAAAATTACTAAAGCTACTTTTAGCTATCGAATGAGGGAGATATGCTTAGGGCAATCGTTAAGTTTTAATAGAATTAATGAAACGAATTTGTGCTCCTCAAGCTTTAAGGCACATTAAATCTAAATGGATACAACGCAGATGCTTATATCACTTTTCACGTGCTATACATCTGTTCAAGGGGAAACACTGGAAAGAAAGTCAAATAAAGGAGGCTTTTACGTTAATTAAATACATTGACGAGCATGAATAGGACAAGCTGGAAAAATGCTGAACACAACGACGGCGGCATTTTCGTCAATTTAATCAACTAGTTTTGCATAACCAATCGAAATAATTATTTTCAGCATCTGCTTTGGGTTTTTTATTTGAGGAAACATGACACCATTCAAAGAATGTTTAAAATTTTTTTCAAAAAAAGCTAACATATGCTGAACGAAGAACTGTTATCAACACACTTTTGTAATACAACTGTATGCGCACCCTGCACAGTTAAGATTTCCCGTGTTCAACATAGGAGATTCATTGTATTCTAGCTATCGTCGTAGATTTTCTAGTTGTGAGATGAATCGACTAAAAACTTTAGAAGACTGTAGTTGTCAAAGAAAGTTATCCGGTTCTAAAAATGTGTATAATTCAATGATAATACACTACAGGAAATATCAAGTACTCGTTCAGTAATTGAAAAGCTGAAATTACTTGCGTGTCAAGCGCATTGGAGACCGGGAGATCGTATCGGATGAAATCGAAGATAGGAAGTGTCGCGGGCATAGCAATTTCGGCTTGCCCAAAATCTGACAAGAAGCATTCGATATAAAAGAGGAGAGCTATTTACGCGTCGGTCGACCCATGAAGAAATCTATGGCATTGTTGGTTCTGGGGAGGAGCCGCACTAAAGCCTGTAGGCAAAAAAAAAGGAAGCAGCTGTTGAAGTGCTGCGCCAACAATCATTGTATGTGCTATTGCGATGCTAGCATCACACAAGATGTGAGCGGTGTTGTGTGCAACAACAAAAGGCTACAACCATGAAAACTGAGAGCTGTTTCTACGGCTTTCCTTTAAATTCCTCGAACATCTAGCATTTTCTCACCCTATATATTGTTTTCTCACCTTGTGTACTCAGATGTCGTCAGCATATAATCCGCCTAGTGTTGTTTATCGCTCCTTAAGACAAACATTAAAAAAAAAGTCTAAACAACAAGTAGAGAGACTCAACAGCGAGTATAAATAGAATCTCTCGGAGCGATTATTGTAAAACTTTGGCGCAGAAAAATTTTTCTAACCTTTCATTTTCTTTTGTTAGTGTGGAAATTTTTTTCCCATTCGTAGAGTCAAGTAATGTTGCCTTTTCTTCGTTTAAGTTGCACCATGAAAGAACTAAGATGTCTTTGAGGAAGTATTTCGGCAATTAAGCTTCACAGAACGATGTGCATCATTAATTCAATGCACAAATTAGTGCCATTACTTCTATCAGATATTTCTTAACCAGTAAAAATGCCTAAATAAGATTTAAGATGTAAGAATTTAAGGTTCTTTGTTCATTCATTTCCGCTGCCAGCAACTGACTTGCAGAATGGAGAGAATTGCTGTTTCTAATAAAAAAGTGAGGGAGCGATGGGCATATCAAGCTGAGCAACTTTTAAAAACAAATAGACCAGATTATGCTTTCAACTATCTTTTATATGCATGAAATCCTGTCCGAATAGTGCTCTTAAGTGCAATTTGTTTAGAGGCTTTTTCTCTGGCTATTGATCCGAAATACTGAAGAAAACATTAGCACACTGTGATTTGGCTTGAAGGCTTCTTCTCAGAGCTTATATAAAGAATTACATGCATTTGCATAAAAGGTGATTTTAGCCGATTCGATATTTTAGTGAAGTGAAGCTGATTGAGAATTATCATGGCCTCACTGGATTACACAGTCAACGGTCAAATGCTTCAGGAGGAATACGACTTCAGACAATGCAGACAATAACTTCGAAGCAGTGACTCATGCTTAAATAACTGCTGCTTGAGAGTGATAGACATTCTAGGCATGAACTGTTAGTCAACGGTGAGTGATGTTTGTTTTATGATCAGTCAAGCTAGTTGCATGCTGACAGAGAACTTATTAATGACCGCTTCAGCATAGACTCACCTTTTATGCACATTTAACGAACCAATATATATTACTAAGCTTTTACAAGCTGATCAGATGCTCTTGTTAGACAAAGCGTAGTAGTCAAGAGATGAGCCGCTTATGCACGTTTCTAAAAAGCGCCAAGAGATCTCACGAAATTGTTCGAAAATGAGCGCATTATTTCATCAATGATATTTGCATGGCTCCGTAAGGCTGCAATGGATTTTTCAACATAAACGCACATTTATAATTAAAAAAATATGCAACAATGTCTATCGTGGCAACTGCAAAGTAATGGTAAAATATATTAGAAACATTGAAAAGTGCGAGGTATCGTTTTAATTACTATCGAAATGATTAATATTTGTTCTCCGTGATATTGTTATCGAAATCACGAATTACCGCTAATTTATGGTCACTTTCAACGAATTCTCCCAGATAATACCATTGCATAAACATCATAGTAACTTCTGACTGGAGTGTTGTGCAAATATAATAAGCGGCTGTTGAGAGAGCGCATTCAGCAGAGATACCGCGCAGACTTGCTGTCATTATAATAAGAGCATAGTTTTTGGATGCTTCAGACTTGAAACCTAGCTCGAAGCAGTGTTTCGTGATGTCAACTCATGCTATGATTTAAATTTTTAGATGTGAACATAGAAATAATCCACTTTCACCTATGCTCTATAATTGATAAAACGACCATAACAGAATGACATAGTCACCGTTTTAAGTCTAACTTTTTATACTTTGCAAATAAATTGCAGAATTTAATTTCCTAAGCCTTTTTTTTTTGTTGAAGATTATACCTATGAAACTTTATATCTTTAGATTTTTGAAGAATCGATGAGAAAAGTCCCACGGGTTGGCATATGTATATATATACAAAGATCACGGCTACAGTACACTTTGTATGCAAAGCAAAAATGCGTTAAATTCATTTGACGTTAATGCTTAGCAAGCGTCTTCACTTATCTTACGGTAATTGAAGCAGTTTGTTCTCATAGTTATTATAGCACCGTATCAGTGCAAAAAAGACCACTAACCCTTAAAAAACATTTCCACCGCTTTCCAGTGCAAAGAAAGACAAACCGAAACATGGTACCAATGAAGACATACGAGCCTGTAAACGCCGCTATAGACCACTGTTCTAGCTGATATAGTGGTGCATAATCAATGTTCATTCGTATTGATAGGTCGATTGATTTTTTTAAAGCGTTAGTGATGTTGCATGGCTGTGTTTGTTCGAGATGTAAAATGTTTCCCTGTGGACTGCGTTACCCATTTGCCTAATGATGCGCATCGTGAAGAATTTCGCGAAAGGTGCGCACGAACTTTACGACAACGCTACGCGATCGAATGTTTTTGACACGTGACAATGGAGAAAGCAGTGAGGTGAATTGATTTTTTAAATTGCATGAAGGGTAAAACATCTGCAAGAGTTGAGGCATCTTGCCATTTTAACCGAATAATCCACTATTAATACATCCGGTTAGTCGAGGTGACGTGACGTAAGTTGTGCAGAAGGACACTTGTTCAGTGAATAATCGATTTCGTGGCGAATAAGTGAACGATAGATTTTCTTTCAGCGATTATCGCTTAACCTGCAGGCAAATACAAATTTTTGAGCAGCACTGGAAGGATGTAGCGGTGCACAACTGAACCCTCATTGAACACTTCATTGCAACAGAATTTTCATGAATCACCATAGAATTGAAACCGAATCAAAAGTGTGCAAAGAATTGTAAAATGAGCCTAAATTATAACGAAATACACAGAAATCCTCATTAGAATTTAGCGAACGGTAGTTGTAGTAGTTGGACGCTGATGAGGGCGCAAAATCGGAAAAGCCGAAATCAGAAAAGTCCTGATTTGTGCGGAAATAGAAAAGGTGCGATATGCTATCGTTTTGTCAGTTAGCGGATGAGTTGTAATGATATCCGAACAATAGAATGAATTTTTTTAAAAGCACTTATAAGCAAATTCAAAAATAGGCGAAGAATGGGAAAGCAGGACATAGCAATCGAATTGACAGCACTACGCAACACAACTCCTATTTCCAAGTGGTAACTTCCATGCAGTATACAACTGTTTATGTCTAAAAAGTATAGAAAAATTATCCCTTTCAAGGTCTACCTCTATATCATCGGCAATGATATCTTGAAATTCACGTATTTCCAGTGAGAAAATTGGCGAATCTGCATCATTTTATTCACATGAGGCTAGAGAAAAAGCGAATAACGTATGAATCGGGAGCAACATGTCAAAGCATTGTGAAAAAATTCAAAAAAAGACTATGAAAGGCCTAGAAGTAAGCTATTTTTTCGCGAGTAGCTATCTGTAAATCTTTCTCATGAATCAGTTCCAAAAATAGCCTATTATTATGCTCTCGTTGTGTTGTGCTTGAAAGCGACTTTCAAAACTCAATATATCTTAGCTCAAATGCTTCCATTGCTCTTTGAGCACGCTAACATTTCCTTCTTGAATCTGCCAAGATCAGCATCAAGTTTATAGACTTGTGATATCGCTCTTAATCAGAGTGTGAACAATTTTCACCTACTTTTTCGCTGCACCATTGCTCAGGAAGCATTGAATTGCTGCGACGAAGCTGCTCCAAGCCACTTTCTCTTTATTTTTAAATTTGCTGTGAAATTCGTTTTACTCTAGAATTGTGTTTACATGCGATGCAACGGAAATGTGGATTTTGACTTCTGCTTGCAGAACTCAGCGAAGAAACCTTGAAGGTATTTAAACCCCGTTGGGCGTTTAACTAGAGTGATGGCAGCATCTTCAGACGTTTCACAAGCTGCTTTCATTTAATGTTGTTCCTCCGAAGGCATAGGTGAACCCACCTAGTTCGGTCTCTGATACTTCACTTCAGTGCTTCTGTTGCCATAAATTCAAGAATGGAAGGAAAATCAAAGAGGACCCCATTGAAGGCTTTCAAGAAATGCCACAATTTTGAATTCCTCGATCGTCTTTCCGCCATAATCATTATATTCAAGACGTCCAGACTTGATGCTGCTGAAATCCGCGCTTTGAGATGAACCGAGTTAATACTCGAGAATACGCCTTTTAAGGTCTCGGCATCTTAACAAATGCTTCCACGGGGTATTTTATCGCGCATGACTTGACAAATTGGCCGCAGATATAGCAAAATGCGTCTACCGGACGCCTGCAGTCTGTTGATGTTATCCATTTAGGCAGAATCTAGTTGAAAAATTGGTGAACTTCAGTGCATCACTGTCGTGGCTATAAGAGGAAATGGCCATTCCCCAAGGAATAATGGCAACTTCCCATGCTATTAAGGCATAAAGAATAAGATAGAACACTTACTACTCAAAATCGAAAAAAAGGACTTGCTACGCAGTAATGATATCGCTCTCTTCGAGCAGAAACTCTGCACTCGCATCTCTATACAAAGTTCCGAATTACTGCGCAAAACCAGACGCAATATCATACGACACAAGAAGTGAGCAGTTAATAGAAGACACAATAAGTAAAGAAGATTCTGTGATTGCAGAAGCAGCGATGAGTGGAAGCGCCCGCAGTAGGTCAGCTGACCAAAGGATGTAGTGGAGCTCGAATCTTGCCTGTTGATAAAGTATTCACACCCCACCAAACAGCAACAACTTTCGTTTCATTCATTTTCAGAACATTCGCTACGCGCCTCTGATGGTGCAGCAGTGCAAACGAACAGCTGGCATTGTGAAAACGCAAGACAGGATGTTTTGGTGTTGCCGTTTTGGCGCCAGGGCGCTTTGGCGCTCAGGACAACCTGGCGCTAACAATTCGCCACTTTGGCAAACCATGCTTTCCTATGACAATATAACTAAACTTTTTGTGGTTCATTTCGAAACGTTTTTGGGAGTAAGAAGTACGCATTCGAAAATATTTTGCAAATGAAAATTCTTATTTTATCAATTTGCAGAACATCTCATATATACGCAGAAATGAAGCAATGTTCGACAAAGCAAACTTTCATATTCGAAGAAAAGAAATAATATTGAACAAAATATATGTCGAAAAATACGCAGTGTTTTGAATAAAAGCGTCTCCTTGAAAACAAATATACAAACGATACATCGGTGGCGTTTGGAAAATGACAAATTTCCTTCAGCAATACATGAATTAATCAAGCAAAAACTTTTCTCTATGAGTCCCATATACATAAATAGAAGGATCCTTTAATGCATCACGCAATTGTTGGATGAATAGACTCATCTTGGAAATGCTTGAAGTTGTACAATGCCACGATGGACCCTCATTTTACAAAGAATGCTATGACGCCCTGGAAGTTCTGAGTGGAACGTTTTCAAAGTTGGCATTAAGGCGGAAAGAAGAGCGGTGAAATTCTTCCTGGCATATATAACATTAGGCATCAAAAAGAAGAAAGCGATGAATGAAACAATACATTGAGCAAATTGTCTATAGTGATGCGGAAAAGATATATTTCATTCTGCACGAACGAATCACTTTGCAAAATTGTGCACTTATCGTTGCAAGCATCCGAAGATAGAACGCTTATCAAAAACAGGAGTGATGTCAGCTCGTCTTTGGGGTCACGTTGCTTTTTTAACCTTTTTTTTGCAGTTACTTCACGATCTTTCGGAAGGAGGGATGGTCCATCTGCATAACCTGGTCAACGATCTGCAAATAGTGATGATCGATCTCAGCAAATTTCCTCGATAATGTCTTCGGTTTCGTTCTTGCCCAAACACTACATTCTCTAGACAGAACACATCGCGTGCGGTGCAAGAATTTACAAGCAGCAATTGATGCATAACTTTGAAGACGTCTTCAAGAAGTATCAACTCAGAATCTGCTATGATATGATCACAACAAAGATTTTTCCGTCAAAACTCCACTAAATAGAACTTCTTTTATCCCATTCGCAACAATACAAGCAATGCAATGCACATCAATACGGGTATCGCGAACACTAGCACGAATAATTCGACGAAACTGATGAAGATACAAACATTCCGCTCTTTAACTCAACTATTACAACCGTTAACACATTCGCAAACAGCGATTACTGCTGTAAGGAGTTCAATTACATATGAGTAGCTTTATGTCGCGTACACACATCATGTTGAATAGTACTTATGATTTTATTGTATCAGATTTGTTAGCTTCAGCGGGCAATCAACTCTCGCCAGCAGCCACTCATTCAATTACCCAAATGACGGCGCCAAAGCGCCATGTACCCGTGAAATCGGCGTTACATTAAGACAGCGCATCATAACATGTGAAGTATTTCTCAGGTGAGAGCAGTCGTATAGTCACCACTGGAAAATTATATTCCGCCCAGTTATCATGAAAATAAGTTGTCGAAAACATACACACATAAAATATATCAGTAATGCCGACTGCATGCACGAGTGATCTCAGCTGAGAAATATTTGGTACAAGCGAGTGTATTGTAGAGTAGTAACAGCAGACCAGAAACCGAAGAACAAATTCACCTGTACATTTGCAGCTGGTCAGCTGGCAATCAGTACCGTTGTCGAAATGTTAGAAAGTGCTTTTTTTGATAGTTGGAAAAGTCATAATTAACTCATAAGTGTTTCCTCGGGCAACCAGTGAAGAATAGAATGAGGTGATCTACTAATATCAAAGAGAAGAAATTTCGGTTAACCTTACCCAAAGGCAGTTTCCGACGAGACTGAGACATGATAGCAACCAATCAATTGTGGAATATGTACACTTCAAGTGAAATCCGAAGAAAAGATCCTTTCTAAATTCTATGACGAGGCTATATGATTGCACGAATTAATGTAAGTCTATCATTATGAAACGTTCTGAAAATGAGCCTATATGAAGCGTGCTGAAAAAATGCGGAATTTGTGGCTTTTCGACGCACCATCACGTCATAAGAGAAATCAGCTTCACTAGAAGTCACAGTTGAAAATAGCGATTAGCATATTTTCGATGAACGCGGAGTTTTTTTGAACAAAATAACTGGAATTTACAGTTTACGAAAGAAACAATTTTTCATTTCATCGTCCCGCTTAGTGCACGAAATTTAACTTCCCTGATGTTGAAGAGGCCGTCAGATCGAACAATGTTGAACGCAGAAGCATAGTTCAGATGGAGCATAATTCAGAGAATTGAAATTCGTCAGCAGAAATGAGTAGAAGTTCGAAACATATGTTTATGTGATTTTCCACTTCACGAATATTTCAAACGATCCGTTGACAAGTTGCACAGATCTCAAGGAATTTAGGCCGCTCAGTTTGCATGAGATCGTCGATTTCGTTATCACAAATTGTCTGCGCATTATAAATAAACCAATTTTCGGTAGTAGCTTCACTTGAGCATGCAGATGAAATTACTCATGTGCTGTTCGGGGAGCGATAAGCACTTGTCGATAGAAAATGATTTTATATAGTGCAAGAATTTTTTGACGAATGAAACGATTCTGATAAGCGAATGAATGCTATCAACAGTGGATCGAAGGATAGAAGTCATTGAAGAGTTCTGCATAACATATATTGCTCGAGGCGATCAATGAGACGTTATCGCGTCACGCAAATTGCTACTGAGCGTTGCAGCTGACGCGCACTATTTGATGATATGCGAAGCGTGCTGATTCATCATCTCTACTCAAAGTTTTGCGCATTCCTCTTCCCTCAAACCACTTGAACATAGCACATATTTTTACACATTTTCAATGAAGGACGTTTTCTTTATTCTCAACGGATGCTAGTTTCGTTTGCTTTTTCTAGTTGTTTTATAGGTAAAGAATATTTATATACGCATAACGTTCTTGTGAATCGAATCTTGCAACCTCTAGGTAGATACCACCTTGCAATGCTTAAGCATTACCCACATGCCATGAGAGCATTAAAAATGCGAGTGGGCAGAAGAGATAGTCACAATAGTTGCTGGAAAAACTTCATCACAAGCAACAAAAACATTTCGTCACGAGCAGCAAAGACAACATCCGTCAAAAACCTAAAAATCTGAAATAACGCCTTGCAACAAGTTCGATTATTCCACGTATTTAGCAAAAAATCTTGCGTTGTTTTGTGGCCAGTGAGGACTTTGTTTGCAGGTAGAATTTGAGCTCACAGCCTTCTGTTCTCCAGTTAGCTGCTGTGACCGACCAAGCTAGTACAGACGCTATCACTTTCACTCATGACTGTAACGATTAATTCTACTGTATACAATGTGCAACAGATCTGCCGAGCACCCAACGTCAGCAATCAAGATAAAGGTGATATCATTTGAAATTATAACCTCAGGGTGCTCTAGCTATATATATATATATATACATATATATAGTTAGAGCACCCTAACAGAAGTCAGAAAATTGCAGGTTCGGTCACACAAGTCTGAGGTAGACTGAAATTGAGTTTGCCGTAAATTTCAATCAACTGTTGCATTTGATTTATTTCGCGCTCCGTTGTTTATTTATAAGAAAACAAGAACCGGGCGGTCAACGACCAAATTCTTTCTCTTTCTTTCCCCTCCCCCTTCCCCGGCTAGCAAATAATCAACTCAAACAATTCTGCTTCCTTTTCGTCGCTGTGAAAATGCACCCCGGATTCAGTGATCGCTATAACATTCTTCTGAATATTTAAGCAAGTGGGTGTTACGCCTTCAGCATATTAGATCTTTGAACTGTTGTTCCCACTTGTTTAGCTCATTGCTGTTGAGATATGAAGAGTGGACGAAGTGGGCTAATGGATGTGTGCGTGCCAATAGTTGTGGACGCATTTCTCTACGTCCGGTTGATTGAAATAACGGTGCATAAGTGAGAAGTGAAAACTTCCTCTACTGTGAAGAGGGGCGCTCCACTCTATCGCTAAGTGCAGAAATGCAAATATGGCCCTAGTCAGCATCGAAACAAGAAATGCAAAGGAGAAATGCAAATGCATGTGTATACTTGAAATATGATGCAAAAATAAACCTCGTTATTGCTTCAAAGAGAAGTGAACCTTCGATGAGAAAAGCACACGATGCAGCGGTTCAACAATTCAACGAGTCTGGTCAGATGCCAACAAAATTACGCAAGCATCGCACAAAAAAATCGCTGACGCAATGGCTTTGGGGAATTCTTAGAGAAAAGAAGCAGATGATAAAAAGAAAGTTCTTAAACACATTTACTCCCTCACTTATAGAGTTGCCGAACATTCAAAATGCGCTTATTATGAAGAACGAAGCATGCGGAAGATCAAAGGAGAGGTATTTTATCTATGTCAAGTATGCACAAGTGTCATTAATAATGCACCTGATAAACACTGTCTCGAACATAGCTCCTGAGATTTCACTTTTTTGAGGTGTAGTGAAGGGGCCGAGCTAGAGATGGTGAGAGGGGCGCTTTGGTTGAAGGAGAGCTCCATTTTCCATGACATGCGAAACCAAGCGTGGCTGTGAGATCCAATGTTAGTAGAGATGAAATGGTAGTGAGCTGTAAGCGAGAAAGGCAACCTTTGCGTCACGAACTATGAAAGCTCTACCAATATGGGCAGATTAGAATGCTTTTTGCGCTTCCATAAATGAAAAAGGAAAACATGGAAAACTCACAGTAACGAGAAAAGGCCGTATTCAAGAGTGGATGCTAACTAAGAGGTTGCATTTCAGGGAAGCTCGGTGAAAGGCCATATTTGATGAGGTTCTGTTTTGAACGATCTGGCAGCCGGCTTCCAAAAATGCTGTTGAAACACCGGAGAAAGTGAATCGCTATTTTGTCCAATGATCTTATCGTTCACTCAGTCATGCTAGAACCATCATTTAATTCAAATTTTCCATATCTTATGACATCCGAGGTGCTTGGTCATGTGAGATTTTGGCTCTATTACAGCCAAGCTGATGATTTCAGCAATTCGTTAAGCAACATCTACTGGCACAATGACGACATGGAGGTGACTGCGAATGGAAATTAATTCAATGGACAGAAAAAAAACGGAGGAAATGCTTACCTTGTCAGCACTCCCCAATCGTCGAGCATTTTTGCAGTCGGCTGGCTGCATAGAGCTGAAAGAACTGAGAGCCACCAAGCGCGCAGCAGATACACAACAGCGAAGACACGCCCACTCATGTTCCTGCCTCTCATCACGAACTTATCACCAACTTATTGTTAATTTGCTTGGTTCTAATTCGATGTGATAATCGGTTGGCTGACTTCGCTATGACAACGATCAGCTGATCGCAAAATTGGCTCTTTGAAGAAATGTGAAGGACAGAAGAAAGAAGCGTTGTTTTCTGCACAATCATGTGCAGATGCAACTTCCTCAAATGAAGCTCAGTGACGGAATGCAATTCCGCTAGGCTTATTAGACTGTATTTTAATGATGCAGTCAGTTCGAGCATGTGAATCTCCTGATAGTATTGACAATAAAAATGTAGGCGTACGGGCTTAACAAACATCTGCTCAAGATTTTGTGGCCTAATCTTCGACAGACACTCTTCAAGCATCCAAACTTATATCGATCCATTTAGTATATGACAATACTCGATAACGATGAAGGCGGCGATGACGAAAGTTTTTGAAGTGTGAATAAATTAGATCGGCTACAGACGATCCAATTTATTCGTATATATGGCCGATTACTATGACTTCTGAGAAGGAGGTCAATCTTTGCTGCTCGACGTTTTTTGACTCGATTGAGGTCAGACCGTTTATATCAAAATCATGAAAGTGTAAAATCGAAAAGCCCACCATTAATCGAATGATCATCGTTCGAATATCCATTGAATAATGAATCGTTATCGCTAACATAATTCATAAATCTTTTTTACCACTTCTATTCGTATATATCAGCTTCGATTTTTCATCGAGCGTATCTTTTGAGATCATCTGTCTATGACAGATGCTTTAAGCACAATCAACATCAAGCAATCCAATTAGCAATAGTACACACTACTCCCCACTTTATGTTGCAGATTATTGCTACGACCTCTGCAAGCAATTATTTACAGAGTCTATAGTCGCCTAACTGCAAGTTTCAAGAAATGACTGCTGCCAATCAGCATTCACTGAATGTCAACAATTTTCCTACAACCCATCCGACTCTTCTATCGGCGCCATCAGTCAAGCCTTCTCTGTGGTAATATTCAATAACAACGATTCACTATTTCATCGAATTTTCATGTTATTTTGCATTGACCGTTTTCTTAGACTGCCACTTCTCAAGGAGTAAATAGATGATTTGCGTGTTAGTCGCTGTTAACTATTAGTGATTAATTGTTACACGACTCTCCCATCTTTCTTAACTCTTTCTTCTAGCCTACATAATGTGTGCGATAGTATAATAAAAAACCTGTTTAAAACTTTAAACAAATGGTAATTCTCCCTTCAATCGACCGTAACAGTTATTTTTCTCTCGCTTACTGCAAAAGATATTCAAGTCGGAAAAAGAATATTCCTAACAAGAACCTCATACAAAAAGTATGCTCACTGCATGAAATTATACACGATTGGTACAATAAGGATGTTATATAAAGCCCCAAAGTGAAGACACAGTAATGCTGGAAATTCAAATGCTTAGGTAATATGAGTGCACAAACTGGAGCTTCTTATCGTCTTTGCTGCGTTGCTTTTGTTGCTATTTACTTCAACGCTTTCACCGTTTTCTTTATTTCTGTGTGCTTTGAAAACGATTGCGATTTTTAAGGACCACATCCTCAGTCGCATCACGAAAATTACAATTCCTTAGACGAAATTGCCATTAACGATTTTATTTCTATGAACTTCTGTATTTGCTGAACATTCTTCACTATAGGAGTAAATACGGGCAAGAAAGTTGAGAATATCAGTACGCGCAATGAAGTTTTTTTTTCTTTTACGATGATGGAGATTTCAAGAACATATTGTTCTCAATTATATGTCAAAACATTGACAAATGTTCGAAGATGGCGATGCGGTTACAGCATTAGAAATGACTTGCACCTGAATGTCATGATGGACAGCTGGACTAGAATTATTCTGGCAGCCTAATCACAGCTGCACATCATTAAAGTCATTAATTTTAACTATAACGCAGTTCCATAATCATTCATATTCCCATCTGCATCCTTAATAGCCCTTAGCTGAAGCAAGTTTAATTCAATAACCATTTCCAATACATTCAGGTAATGGGGGCAGTCAACAAGATAAAGGTTTTGAAACCGCCGAGTGCATTTTGAAGGTAAATGAATAAGATAGAAGGGCGGCAACTACTTTACTATTGGTAAGTTGATAGGCAGTATTGCTCGATGGAGTTTGTCGAGCTGATCAGCGTAGAAAATTCACGAAAGACGAGAGCGATCTAATAAACCCATGACTCTGGAAGGCACATATGAATAATGCTGTAGAATGCACATGGGAATTAATGAAGTGGAGTTAATAAATGATATAGTTGTACTGAACTTTCATGGTATACCTGTAAGAAAAATGTGTTGCATGTTATGTGTGATGGTTTGTTGAAATGCGAGAGTTTTTAGGGAAACAAACAGAGCTCTTTTGCGTCACACTTGAAATGAAATTTTCCATGTAAATAACAACTGACTATCGGAGTAAATAAACACCCTAAAATAAAATTATCTTGCTCATTCGGACGTGGTAACTGAAGGACGAATTACGGCACAGAAAAATCTTATTCTTGACTTCTCTATCAGGAAATTCAAGAAAGGAGAAATGTCCTCAAGAAGAAGGCTTATAGGAGGGAGACTGGGAATTCAAGTCCAAAATTATGAAGATGTTGTCATGCTTTTAAATCGAAAGTGAAGTAAACAAACGACGTTTCTGTGATCAAATTGGGAGACTCATGAACAACTTCAAATCAGACGATGCTTTTAGACTTGATGGCCTATTGTTCCTCAAAATTTGTTCTAAAAATATGTGCCACTCAAATGGTAGTAAGCGTTCTTTACGTAAGAAACAGCAAGATTACGCAGATAGCGGAAAAAAGCTGATAGAAAACAAACGCAAAGATTTAAAAGTGCATCGTTGGGCAACATGCGAAAGATGTGGATGTGCAGATATCACAAGAAAGGAAATAACCAAATAGGAAAGCGCCCCAAACAGTCTGACACGATATGCGCCCTTACAGTTCCACTCGTAAAACCTCGTTTCGTAAGCTGCCAAGAAATAATGCAGTAGCGCATACGTGTTTTAAATAATCAGATCGTTCTTATCCAAACACACGCACGCATACGAACGTATGCATTAATGTACGGATGGAACTGGGTCAGCCTGGACGATGGCTCTGGCGCATGCTCCCGAAGGAGAGTTCCTGCTAATGTGATGTAATGGATCACACTACCGCAGAGCGAAGAAGCTTTTCACGCCTGTGGGGCATCTGTAGGAGGTGTTCCCGCATTCTGAAAATCCTCTGCGGTGGCAGGGAATTTTTTAAAAGTGGTAGATCCTGCTGGGACGGAGGGTTGGAAAACGCCTTGTTTTAGTAGGAGACCTATCGCACTGTTCAGGCTACTGTGCTCTATCCTTTTCACATAAAGTATATTACGGCACAGTTTACGAAACTTCCAGTGACCTGAAATATAGCATGATATGGTTTAGGAAGTTTTCGAGATGGTAAAGAATAACAAAATATAGCTTTCAAGATTTTGAAGGAACCGACCAATAGAGTAAAGTTAAAAACGATGCTAGATTGGCAGCAGTGATTTGCAATGTTGTTGCTGATTGCTGTTTCTTTTTTAATGATCAAACATTATTCTTGTTTTTGTGTCTTGTTGTTCTTAACTCTTGCCGCTGGTAAAATATTGCATATCGCCTACGTTACGACTATTTATCCGGCAAACGGGATTTTTTAAGGCTAAAAAATGGAAGACAAGTGTGAGAGTAGAGGACGGAACTGCACAGTGTGAAACCCCAGAAAACGATTGGTTTTTCTTTAGTGACACTGTGGTTTACACAGGTCTCCATTTTGAGCTACATTATAGTGCTTCTTAATAGGCTAAGGGTGGTTTCCTTCATTGGAGACCTGTTTTCTTTCCTTATCAGATTGAAAACGGTACGGGAAATGTTTTTGGTGAGGTCGACTTCATCTATGATTTCGATCATGTCAGCCATTATTTCAGTATCGGTTGATTTTTGCGAAAACCATTTTGAAAAAATGGAATTTTTGGCTTCACGCGATGTAAAATTGTGCTTAAGCACAAAGTTGGAAGAATTTCAGGGCGCAAAACAGTTCTGATACACACCTCTAATGTGGAGCGTTTTTCGCACGTCATTGTCTTTGTATATGGTAGCCACATCTGCAAGTTTTCATACTCAGATCGTCTTCCCTTTGAAACGATGCAGACGAGAATGTCTACAGTACTGACATGACCTGATTCCTTTCCAAGTCCAACGTCTCACTTGTAATTATGTCAAACCGTAGTTCTTTCTTTGACTGCATGTGGATGAATATTTCTATAAAATACCGATGTTGAACCGGTCCAACTGCAACATGCTTCGATTTCTATCGTGCCTTTTGATTCTGTCTATTATATCCCAATACCATCTTTTGCAAAAAACTGTTGTTTCTTTGACAGTAGCAGTGTGCCAAGTTTCTCTTCAGCGTTTCCCATTCCAACACATTGCCTCACACAGTCTCCTCATGTTCTGTAACTCCATGTGAGACTTTTTCAGTTTGTTGCGAAGGTTCCTTTCATTCCTCACAGAGATGACGAAACCCATGGCAGCCCCTCCTCCCCCCCCCCCTTCCCTTGCCCTCACTCCCGAATAAAGACTCAGTTCCCCAGAGTCCTTAACGAGAGGAGGGTTCCTTCATTGCGAGGACCCCACGGCACACAATTTACGAGACATCTTCATATGCGGGAGTACACGCACACACGGACGCGCGCACGTGTCAACGTGAGACGAAGGCACACGTATCCGCGCATGTATGCAGTCACACATACACGCACGTGTGCAAACCGGAAGGGCGCATAAACGCGCGAACGCAGGCGCTAGCGCACACGGACACACATACACATACACGAGCACACGTATATAGAAGTGCACGCATAGAGGGGACGGAACTGCGATTCGGAAATGAACAGGTGAGATGCAAGTCCTATATAAAGCTCGGCTTTGCTTGCTATTGGAAAGATGAGTCATCTGAAACATCCCAGCGGTGAACAAAATGCTTCCTGCTGATAATGTTAGAAGGTTCTTGTTACGAGCACAGCAAAATAATACGACGTGGGAAGACAGGTGACTTTCAAAGAAATACTCAGGTGTATACGACTACATATTGTAATTTTACAAGTAACACGTGAAGCGCATTAATAAAATAAAGATAGTGGACATGAAAGTTGTTGCTCTCAATATGAAGGCATTGAGCTTCTTTTGATAACTGAAGACGCGTGTCGAAGAGTGTTGTCATCTCGAAGCTTTGAATTGGCTGTTATCTGACAATAAATTTTTATTGGTCATTTCGAGGCGCCTTTCAAATTATCGGACTAAATGAAACATTCACCTTCCATTCACTTCGGGTACTACTGAAGTGAAACGCTTTTCAACGTTGCACTGCTTAAGTGATAGATTAACTGGACGACAAGTTTAGATCGAGTCGAAATAATTCGGAAATCTTGGCGACCGTAAAAGCCAAAAAAGCAATCAAAAATAGAGTTTGAAGCACCCTGCAAACTTAGGCGTGAGGTGGCAATATTTTCCTTGATCTGATTTTGTATCGCATCGGAAGAAGCTGTTAGCCTTAACACTTAGAGGGGCTAATTTTTCAGACAACCCATATGGTCACGAAAGAAAAGAAAGCCTCTTGTAATGTGAGGAACTGACATTATAGTGACACTACAGGGGTTGGATAACCACGAGATTAGCGACCTAACTGTTCATACTGCAAAAGTTGCATATATCTGCTATCCTCCTTCTCAAACATACAGCTTGGTGGACAAATCTGTAAGATAAGCGCATAATCTGAGAAATTCGACAAGCAAATACACATTTACAATTGTGTAATTCTACCACAGTGAGGTTAATTGTGAAAACGTCAAAGAACTAACACTTTACTCGACATAGATCGTTGTTGTAGCAGAAGAAGGCTCATTTACCAATCAGTTTTGCTTCATTCGAAGACTGGCAAAATATGCGTCGTGTTCACGAATTGTACGTTTGTTACATGTACACGCTAGAAGGCAATAAGCGTATGTGATAGGAAGGTAAAAGCGATGTGCGCACAGAATAACAATTGCCGACGATCGTCGAGATTGAATGGCACAATTGGTGCAAGGAGGTTTGCAAGAAAAACGTCCTCAATTATCAGAGCCAACATTCGCGCCGCTAAGTCTTCGAATCCACGCAACCAACACAAGCAATGCACCCAAAATCCTTTACGATAGAGACGCAACAAGTCATCGTTGTGTCCTAATCATAAACATACAATAATTTCAAGTGTCTCACATTCATCCTTCTTTCTTGGATAAGTAGGTTTTCTGATATTTTCTACTGAATCGAGAAATAAACAAAAGCTAAAATGTAAAAATAACATCGCAGAGTTTACAATAACTTTCCAAAACATCTTTTGTCTATTCATCTATCATCAATTCGATTACCCTAGCAAACTACTGCATATATTTTTATGAATATAACTGTGGCGGCCGAATGCAAGTGATCGCTTCGATGTCACTTACGCCAACTATATAACATTATGCGACTACGAAACAGAGAATCGTATTTAGGAGCACACAGGTGACAAACTGGGCACACACGAACAGTTGTTTCCTCATTTCACGCTGGATGAGCGCAATCTCGTCCAGGTCACGCTAGATGAGATTGCGCTCCATATAATTAACTTCTTCCTAATCGAATAAAACGAAAAATTCGCAGCGACTGAGATAAGCCAATGTTGCAGAATGTTGCATTGGCAATCTTCCATCCTTGTTCAACAACGTAGAGCAACGTTTTCTTTGTTGTCTTCATCCATTGTATCTGCACTTATTTTTGCGCACAAGCAATCGAATAATCTGATTACGCCAAAGGGTGGACAATTACGGCCTATGTTTAGGCAAAAATCAAGTTAGTATTCAAGCAAGATTCCCTTTGCATTTTATCAAATGACATCGCAATAAACTGAGGCCTAAAACGTGCGCCTTGGAGGAACTTTGCGAATTACACCAAGCAAAGTTCAAAAAGTGAAAAGCGCGGGTCCTTTGGAAGACCTAAAAAATTTAAATTTTCTGCTCCTTAATATAGGTTCACGACTCTTGTCTTCCAAGGTTCCACATTGTTATAATGCAGACAGCTTAGTACTGCATTCCAGTTCTAAAAGCTGACATTAAACGGCATTTTTTAGAGCAGATTCATTATTGACTGCTAGATATTCATCACTTACCATCAACATATATCAGGAAAAGCAGCACAGACAAAAAATAAATGCATTCAGTGAGACTAGGTAAATTAAGCCACCAGCTGAAGTTGTGAGCAGTGAACAGGATAACATCCAAGATATCGCCATCAAAAAAGGAAAGTTCGGACGCATATATGTGATTTCTTCAATCTCTTATCGCTAATAATCGAATAGAAAAAACATTCATCAGTACGCAAGATCATGGATTACCATCTCGCGTATCACGACCGACCATTAACAGCACTTCAAATTTTTCATTTTTTGCAGTCGCTTGTTGTTGCTTCAAAATTTGAGCAGCCATTTTTGGAAGTAGTTTAATCAAATTGTAAAAATGATACCAGTATTTGATAGGTGGATAATTCAAAATAACGGACAAATGAAGGTCTACTGAAGATGGAAAAAAGAAAGTTGTCGCCGATAGGCAGCGCATGAAATCTACAAGAAATGAACATAGTGACTAATGCGAGAAAAACAAATAGCAATGAAAAGATGAAGGTCATTGGCCATAGTAGTCATAGGTCTGTGGAGAAGAACGAGACAGGGCTTTCGAATGCGGTCATTTTAGCACTAGGACGTTCTGGCGGTGGGACAGTTGGACGCCAGGGAACCTTGGCGCCTTTAACCAGTCAGATCGGCGCAATTTGCTGGCAGATAGTAATAAGAGCGGAATTATTTTGAAGATGGAAGTTGCGCTGGTTTTTTCTTGAAATTATGAAAAATGAATTTTAGAAATTGTTTTCGAGCTGAAAATTTTTCTAATTCCAACGATCTATAATGTTGAACAAAATGTAGGCTACAGCATAAATTAAGCAAAAATGCATAAACATATAACTTGGAAATATGGAAATTATAAAAGATGAATTTATACTACATAAAAGACAATTAACTTGCTTAGATGATAAGGGAAGTCACTATAACGATCGCTAAAATGCCTCACAACGCAACATGCAGTTAGTTGCTAATAAAAGACATTAGCATCGGAAATGCCTGGAGCAATGAGGAGTTCAGATTTTGGAAGCAGATGAGTGCTTTTTGCTAGATGAAATAAACATCAGGGAAGCGGCGGGTTAGAAAAACACTAATCGGCACCTTCCAACGCTACTGCCTTGAAGTCATAGGCTATCGACTGAAGCGCGAAAACCGGGCATTTTTGACAATTATTCCAAAAGCGAACATAAGTTCTTAGCGAAGATCACAGCTTTTATGTACAAACTGAACTGAAAAATCGGCCATTTCGTTTCTATAGGGCAGTGGACGGCGTGTTTTAAGCCAAGATGTTCTTCAATTTCTTTTTCTCTTGCAATCATAGGAAGGATTCTTTTCCTTAACTGCGCTCAAAATAAAATATTTTTGACTTGCTCTTTAAAGTAAAGCAGTCGGCTATAGATCAAGTGGGAATAGTGCGCCTTGCAAGGTAAATCAAGGAAGGTCAAGAGATAAACATACAGGCAGATAAAGCGTCTGCCCAGCATGTGTCGAAAAAGCTAGCCTGAGGCAGTATCGGGAGGATATAAGAGGGGCTGATCCGCCCATGTGGCCATTGCAGCTTCGAGACTGGTCCTTAGGCCGAGTGGGGATACGCGCGGCCACATGAGTACGCGAAATGGTTGGCGCCAGCGTGGAGTTCGCCGGGTGCGACAACGGGATCATTCCGGCGACCGAAGCCATCTTTGTGAACGATTCCCTACATGTTTGTCACCTTATTGTATGAGTATGGAAAGCTGTTCGCCTTTGTATCTATGTCGTCTCGCAGTTTATTCAACCGCATCTCGACAGAAAATGTAGGTCCTCAAAGAGACATGAACGGCTAGACGAGCCAAGGGGAGCTGACCCTTGCAGCTTCACATTAGCCAAAAGAGTAATCACTATTATTCACAGGCAATAATATTACAGCGGTATCAATATATCCAGAATACAATTTTGGTTGATTTAGTTAAACTGATGAAGACTCATATGTTTCACCTTTTAACACTTCCGCCCCTAAAATAATGTACTCACATAAAAAAACGTTATTATTGTGTTAGACTGAACTGTGTGCACCAGGCTTTACTTGCCATTCGCGCACTATATTAATCAATAAAAGTGTGAATTCACTGTATTTTATTTGCCAATTTCTGCCCGATCATCACTGTGGCGAGGTGGTGGCGCCAGATTCTCATCGGCGCCCAAGTGTTTTGAAGTCAAGACGTTATGTACCAGGAAGAGGTTAGGTCAAGGAAGTGGATTTTAGCTATTCAGCTTCCCTCGCTTATGAAAAACCCAGTAAGCACTGCTGCAAAAAAAGATCCCTGACAAATACCGACTTTCTAGAGCCTCGCTCCGTTTAACGTAAAAACTTCTCCTTTCTTCACCATCTTGCCTTAAAGTTCTCAATTCGCCTCTGTCCCATAAATTTCAGCTCATTAGCCTCATGAAAACTCTCAAAGATCCAGTTGGACCCTTACTCTCATCATCCCTCTTTCTCTCCCTCCTACTCACTCACTGATCCAGGTACATACTTACCTATGCCCTTCCCCTCTCTTTTCATCCCAGCATTCTCACAACTCCTGAAAGTTCGGTTGGTCTTTGGTTCATGGGGAATCTCTGTTGAAAATGTCCACGCCTCGTATCACTAGCTCCTTCTGATAATAATTTGATCATCTATCCTTTGGTACTGCAAACCTCTGAAGAGCACCGTAATAAGAAACGAACCTAGTGCCTTGAATTTATTTTAATATAGATTTTTTCGAAGGAGAATATTGGCCATAAGTTAGACCGTACTATTCGCTGATCTTCTCCCGCTAACATACCACGCTAAAATCGCGGCCGACATACGCCCACCGGAAATTCGCTATGACGCTGAAGGCGTGCTCATGTACAGTTTTGACGATCAATCTTTCTTTTAGAAAACTGCCAATCTTCAAACTGGACTCCTAAAATTTTGGCAGCCCGCCAACTTTCAAGCTCGCCTTCTTTACGACCTCGGCAACTGCTGGCCATCTGTCGAGTCCACTTCCTTATGAGGAAGTAATAGTTGGAAAAGTAAGCGATGTCAGACAGCAGCAGTTCGTAGTAGTAGCAATACCGCAGTGATGTGTGCGTGCAATAGAGCTGCTTCGGAGACGTGCATCCGGACCTCAGAATCACCAGAAATGTACGCTCTCAATCTTCGGCGGATCTCAAGGCTCTCGACCCAGAAGTTTGGAACCTTTTGCGAGCTTACCTTTTCCTTGGACAGCGTCAAGATTCGTAAGCTACCACTCGAGGTCAACTCCCCTCCCCTCTCCCTCCCCAAGAATTGACGTCACTTCAAAATCAACGATAGATCACAACAAGGATTCGTTTCCAAAGTGGATGTTTGAGAATAACGCGAGTAAAAAGTGTTAATAAGTGCCTCATTTCAAATATATGTGCTAATCCGACTGCAGAATATAAAACACAACTGCCACATAGCTTTCAGTGTCATTATTTGCTACTTAACTTGAACAGCCCATATTAGCTGGTATCAGTCCGATAAGCAACTGCTAAGTTTACTTCCTCGCTTACCGGTCATCACCTCACAAGGTGAAATGACTCAAACATTGGTTCGTCGATAGTGCATCGCTTACCCTGTTGGCTCTTCGCTTATTTGCATTGTATCGCAGTCAGCGTTTGAAGTGATGATGTGCTCATCTCTTGAATAAACAGTAAATCCCGTGGGAGATTGCTTCGAGCGTTTTACGCAATTTTCGTCGGCCAACGTTCCATTCTTCCTCCATATAGCATATCTGTAACTCTTTTCATTCAAATTTCTTCATACAGATAATGAGCTTCCTTGTATAAATCACCTACATATATTGATTAGAGCTAGAAGTTTGCATTTAGATTTTCGCTGAAAATTTTGCCTACTAATTATCACTTAAAATCTACATTTGCACAAAATTTATCGTAATATTTCAAACGTCTTACAAATTCATACTAATAGTGTAGGTTCAGCCCTAACTAAAATATTTCCATAAGGTGATTTCCATTCATTATTTTTGACAAATGTGACCAACTTATATTGAAAAAAAAAAACCACCAACTCGATGGTTTAAAAAATTCATGGAAAAAAATTGCAAGTTGGATCAGCGACAGGTAATTGCGATTTCTGGAAACGTATTTCTTTTTAAGTAAAGCTGACTTCCTTTCGTTTTGTGGTAAAGATGTCGAAATAAGTTTCTCTAATACTTAGGTATAAGTGATGACTTTTCAAAAACGTATTAATCTGAAATGTTTACTGAATCGAATCGCGAAAAACGAAAATTATCGCATAAAATAAAAGTAGAGGATTTAGATTCGATTTTAACGGAGCTTATTGCTTTCCTTATTCGAATAATCGGAAAATAAAAGGCGTTGGCATGAGCCGAAAATGATGCTTCCGTCGATGACCGTTACAACCAAAACGCGATTAGTCACTGCTTGTTGTAATTTTATTAAGACATATTGCAGACGCTCACTAAACAAGAGAAAAAAAAATGCTATCAGCTTGAAGCGGAACGCAGTAGTAAGCAACCTGTCGTTTGAGAACCGAAACATCACGCTCAAGTCGATGGAGAAAATGCGCTACTCGTTTCCAACTTTTATAATGAAACTCAAATCAAGCCGATTTCCTGAAAGAGATTTTACGTTTTCCACTTTTATTTCAAAATTTCTGCAATTATACGAATGTGAAACGAATGCGTGATCAATGAAAGGTATTGCAAGCTTTCGACGGTGGGCCCACAAACTTCACACAGGCCGAGCGCGTAACTTAATATTTGAATTAACGACTACTGCTTGTTATTCTACTATGAAACTCTGCGAGAAGAGTGGCAAATCACTGCCCGGGTGTACCATGTATGTTGCCCTATATGTTAGATTTCGAATAAAGTTTTCTCTATCGGTTGTCACTTATTCATATTTGAGTTCCTTTGAGAGTCGCTTTTTTGGCAACAAACTTTTTTACTAATAAGTTGGTCATTTTTCATTTTAGAGCTTGGAAACTATAAAAGAAACATGTCAACTAAAGAAGATGTTCAAGTGAATGCAAACATAATGTTTCGGGGATAAGAGGTCACCTCTATGAGAAGGCAAATGCAAAAAATATAACTGTCAAAGTCAGCATTAGACGATCTCTTCTAGCTTCATTCCCTCCTAGGACCCACATTCCTCCTCCACATGCCTCCATCACAAATCCTTTTCCGCTGTTGCATAACATCAGCGCTTAACAAATCAGAGCGGTTAAGCAGGTTCTCCGGCGGCATTTTCAATCTGCCATTTGATTGGACAGGTGAATTGTGGGTGGTTTAACGCAGGCAGATTGGCACAGAGTGATGCTTGAGCTCAAAAGATTGCCAATAGCTAAAGCGGTCGAATATGTCCGGGTTTTTGAATTTCATAGGTTATCCGGCACAGTTGCCGATTCGTGTCGTTTCACTACCAGTTTTAAACAGTAAACAGCAACGTCTTTGATAGATTCGTTTTTCATAGGCAGAAGTGCCCATTTATTAACACATAAATGTACATCCAAAGAGACCAATATAACTAGCTTCTCCTAATCCTCGACAATGGAGTCCAAAATGGGTGTTTTGATTTGCCCCACTCTGTGCTAGTTTCATTGCTCATAACTTCGCAAAAAAAGCGTTTAAAGCTGCTAACTGTATATTACGAGTACTGTAACATAAAAGTTCGTAGCATTTTCGGAAAGCTTACATGATGTACTGCTTTGCTATTTTCGGAAGTTGCTCTCAACTTTAGTCTTTATATTTTCATGTTTGTACTGATGTCATCAAAAATATTCGAAACATTCGTCACCTTGCTTTCTCAAAGTATTTCTTGGGGTCTACATAAAAGGCACACCTCAAAATAGCACATGAAATATTGAGTTATTCATTTAACTTTGCTGTTTGCTATAAAACTCTCAGAAATGCTTGCGACATTCTTTTAAAGACGATGCTTACGCTTGCTTCCTTTTGAGATGTATTCAATCTTCAAATAATTTGCAAGAATTGCACAGTGAACACCGTATTTCATAGATATCAGTCAGACTTTTCCCATTACGTAATTTCCTGCCGCAAACAGTCGTCGAGCGGAAATGGTCTTCCGTTTCTATGAGTGATCTCGTTTACTTCGATCCCCACTCCATTCATAGCCGTCCTACTAAAGTCTTCCATTCCTTACCTGGCAAATGACTTCTATCCGTTTACATTTTCAACATTTTACGACATATGTCACTAGCGATATTGAAGACAGGAGTTCCAGAATGTTGGACATATCATGTTTTATTTTCATTCCTTTCTGTTTTGCGGTTCCCTTTATTCGTTTGTAGATAAAGACTTTACTGCTAAGTATGCGAAGAAATCATAGAGCTCCACAAGTGAAAGGGCAAAATTCTGAATAGAATTGGGACCAAAATGAAATTTCCATTAAAATCATCTTCAAGATTTGTTAAGAAAAAAAGATTCCAGTTTAATATTAGCGGTGAAATTCTATTAGTCGGAAGCGAGATTACTGAAACGATGTGAAAATGCAAGTAGACTTAGCAACATTTATCTGGTCGACGAAAAATCCAGACAGAAAAAACTTCCGAAAATGTCTATATCATAAAAGCAACCGTCCCCCAACCTACAGCCACCATAAAACCCGACACCCCCACTGGAATCAACCATAGAAATTTTGAGAAACCGAAAAGAGAGTGAAGCTAAAATAACAGCAAATGTCAGGGAGTTATTTTTTTCCTTGAAAAGACCTCTCGAAAACTTCCGTTCACATCAATTAAAGTGAAGACACAACAGGTGGAGGCGAGAATTTGGGTCTTTTCAACTGACACTGTGATTGTTGTTTCTTCGACGCGCAGAAGCGCTTTCTAGCACCAAGTGCATGAAGGAAGTCTCATTCAAACGTCGACCCAATCCCAGCTCTTAGTACCGCTTCATGAATCCTAGCTTTTTTTTGCAATTCTTCCAACGTTGATTGTATAGGAATATGCAAGAAAACTGAGGAGCAAACAAGTTGCAAAAACTGTCAGAACGGCTAAAACGATGATGCTTTTGCCTCTGGCGCTGGTCAACCAATCTGTTTCTTCTACAGCTAGCATATAAAAAAAGTGCTCGACAAGACACTCATATTCCAATCGAAGAGACCGCTCTTACAGATATTCCACAAAAATCCCTTGTCCTGACTAAAACGGTTGAAAACGTACCCTGTAGCAAAACTTAAGCAAACTTCAGTTTCTTCAAAGTGTTAATAAATAGTTTTCGAAGTTGAGGAACCCACTGAAAAGTTCCTATATAGCGATATACTCTATATAGACAGAAGCAATTCAAAATGTGGATGTGCAAGTATATCAAAATGAGCATATGCTTTTATACGTACGCCTTTAGCAATTAAAAGCTTATGTGAAACTCTCGGTATTCGTCCGTTTTCGTTCATTTACTAATAGTACTGCTCTTTACACGTTTGTCGACTTGCTTTTCTCATAAATATACCTACAACATTTTACAACCTCTGTTCCATTAGTATTCCATTCTGATAAAAAAATATCCAAGATGAATGAAAAAATAGAAGTGCTCAAAACGAATATAGAAGTAGCGTTTTAAATACAACACGTTTTTTTCTCACTATTTCATAGTCATTTTCATCATAATGCAAAAAATCACAAAACTGCTGAAATGCCGTCATAGAAACTATTACCTCGATGAATCTTGGTTAGAAGAAATTACAAACAATACGGAAGCATAGAATTCGCTTCTAAATCTAAAAAATTTTACCGTATTCTGCTTTTCAGATAAGTTTGCTGCTCTTATTATTAAAGAGAGACGGCATTTATGAAGTATTCAAGTGAATTAAAACATGAAACATTAAATAAAGGTGAATAAAAAATTCATTTGTGAAACATCAAAGTGCAATGAAATGAAATAAAAAAGAGCTGCTCATAAATGGAACCGATGCGAAGCATTACATAGGGAACTGAAATTTGAACGAAATGCAAGTGAATCAGCCGTTACCGCCGCCTTAAATTGATTGTCAGAATGTGCAATAGGTATGTTCTCTTATATTTGAAAGCAAGCATGCAGATAAGAAAGATTCTGCAGAAAAGGTGATAAGAAGCAAAAAAGATGCGACGGCCTCTTAACGTAGTGCAAAAATCCTTCACTTTCTGTGAGGTCAGAAAAATAACTCAAAAAAAAAACATTCAAATAGCTTTTCACGACAGTCATCCTGAGTGGTAATGGAACACATTGCATCAAAACCATTTCGAGCATCAGAGGGAAGAAGGGAGGAGAGGGAGGCGAAGAGTGGACGAGAATGGGGAGTTATCAATATCATCCCACCCGCTTCTTTCACAAATGATTATCTAGTAATATAATCAGCTTCGAATCACCATGAATGAGAGCACTTTTTAAATTGAAAGAAAAACGCTAAGACCGTGGCGCTTCGATGGATGATAGCATTATGACAAAAGACGGACGTCATATTGAACGCAGTGACGTCTCATTCGTATGGCGCAGGTGTATAACCGATGAGTACACAGATGGGAAAAGATTATATTTCACTTTACTTCCATCCACCCTATGAAATCTTTCAAATCGCAAATTAACATCAATAATGAATGAACAAAAATGCATCTATACCGTTGTTTTATGAAGGCGGAATTGGTGGTACACCTCCAATGCCCTGGTCAGATATCAACTCTGAGCTTAATGCTGAGAAGGATACGTTGCTTCTACGGTGGGGTTCAGTTCAGCTTTGACCATTATGAAAATTGAGTTCATTATGGGAACTCTGCGAATGCAAACTTTGTGTCTCCAGTAGTGATGACCACCTTATAACTTTCGCTTACTGACAAAACTTCACTGTTTTAGGAAGCGTTCAAAGTAGACTGCGGATGCGAGCTCTACACTTCCAGTGATGAAAGTTTAGGCAAGAGTAAGTAAAGTCGAGCAGCAAGTAACGACAGAAGCACTCCGAGTGACGCTGAAGGCACGAATGTGCACGGTGAATTCATTCGACGAATAAGTTAATTAGAAATGAAAGGAGACCAGGATTAGCCGAACACCATCGAATGGCAACGGATGTATTTTTTCTTGCATCGTAAACATCCAACATCTAAAAGAAGCCAATGTCGCAACTAACAAGGGAATTGAAATAAATGCGTCATATAGCAAAGCCAAGAACAACCTTGCTCGTGAGTGAATGCCATGAAAGAAACCCATAAAAGCGGTCTCAATTCTAGCCTTCGAAATAGCGCAACAACTCATATTTCATAAGAGCGAATTGAACTATTTTGAAGTACAAGCAAAAATCATTCAACTCAAAAAGGCAATGAAGTTTGGCTCATGTTCATAATAAGGATGCTTTTAACACTGAATTTTCTATCCCCTTTTATTGACAAACTTTACGAACGGTGACGCGCGACAATTGAGAAGAGCGCATTCTAAAGCAAACAAGCATTTGAACCAGCTGGCAGCAACCCGTCGAGGCATCAACGGTTTCCCTACGAGCAATCGCAGACAACGAAGACAACATACCTGACAACGCTACCCTCAAGGGCTTCAATTGTAGGAGTGCTGCATACACCTGATAAAGATCCAACTAGCAGATTTCTGAATCTCGTAATCCAATGACGATCACGTAGACGAGATAAGCAGTTCTTTAATAAATTACAACATAATGCACAGACCTCTGAGTACACTACAGAGTAAGGGGATAATGACATCAAACACCAAATACCGAAAATAGCAACGGTAGAGCGAAGCAATGAATATAGAGAATAATTGAAACAAATCCCAACTTAGCATAATCCATCGAATTTTACATCCCACCATCTAGCATTTACTTATAAAGATGAAACTTACTGAGATGTTATCCATACTCTAGCTATTCATAGCGTGTGCAAATAGTTCGACTACAAAGAGGACAACTGATAATATGTTTTACGCAATGCCGACAATCATCAGTCTACGATGACTTCATTCCGCACGCAAAAAATGATGAGGGTTTTTATAGAATCTCCAAAAACAGCTACAAGACGTTACCATACCAACATCCATGTGGTTAACGTTGGATGATAAAAATAATTTTACCTGGGCTCAAGCTCAAACGATAACGATCATTTGATGACTAGTAAAAACACGCGTCATGAGTTGGATCCGTACCCGCAACTTTCCGTTTCCCCAGCATAAGATAGAACTGACTGCATAGTGCCCACCACTCAGCACTAGCTGCTGCTTAAATTCGCAACAATTACTTCATGATAACTGTTGTCCCATCATCTGCTGCCCACCCGTCGCTAACAACGCCTAAGCTGATATTATGTGCTGCTAGTAAGATCGCTGAAAAAACCGACCACATTCAAGCGGGAGTTACACCTGCTTACTTGAAGCCCCGCTCAGGAGCCCTTTTTATCACAAAATTATAATGCTCGCGAACATGAAATGACATTACAATTTAACATATCCCTAAGCACAACAAAACAGGTGAAAATTCGGAGCTCGTTACTGCAGTGCAAGATACCTCCTCTCAGGTAAAGATCTATTAAAACATATTTATCACATAGTCGATACTCGATTTGCCTCATGTCGAAACAAAAACGTAACTACTGAGGGCACCCATTTCCCCACTTCACCAGCGACTTTCAAGACGCATCAGAAGACAACGAAGTAGAGGTGGTCAAAAAACAAAAAAATAAAAAAATAAAATAGCAGGAATAGCCTGTTATGCTTTCGAGTTAAAAAAGCATGAAGGTATACTGACCCAAATATCCACCTGCGCTGCTTCCGGTCACCTGGCGATCTTCCCCGAGGAAAAACTAATTAACTACTGATCAAATGAGGCCATCTCGCAGACCCGCCGTTCCACCCAACTTTTACGGTCAGCCGAAAGGTTCTCCATGTAAGAGAAGAACTTCGCAATTAAAGAATATACTTTTGTTAACAGAACTGGCACCTCTTCGTACACTAAGCATTATCAGAACCATAACAAATCCTAAAAGGAGCCGCATAAACGCAGCTGCTTTTTCCTATTACGTGACCAGCAATACTCCATGGTGTTCGAGTAACTACTGAAAATAAAATATGAACACTTTCCCCACCCCCTTCCCCCCCTCCGCCCATGCAGTACGTCTTTGCTATAGAGGGAATGATGAGAGGAACGGAAGTAGGCGGAGGTGGGAGAGGTTGGATATGGTAGTGGTAAAAGCAGCCTCATAGCGTCAAAATCACTACAGGATCAACCAATATCAAAAGTTCAGTCAACTATTCAACATTTCCAAGATGGACGGCAATGCTTTTCGATGAAGATTAAATGCATTCGATGAGAAATGCAATAATGAAAAGGAAAAATATGAATTAAACAAAGCACAGCGGGGTTTCACACAGCGAACACAATTGGTAATAAGCTCATTTTGAAGAAACTAAGAAACATTAAGGTGAATTCAGTACCATAGTTTCTCCTATATGTGGATCAAGATGGATCAAGCTGCTCGATTTTTTACCTCCTCGGATTGGACCCCATCATTGAGTTTCCCTCCCTTAATAAAACCTATAATAACGGCTGTTTCATATACGGGAAGGATGAAGGTGACAGCTTCAACTACACCACCATAACCGTTGCTTTTTGCCAATGCCTCTAAATGCACTTCAGTAACATTTGAAAATAACAAAAATATAATACGCACGTAAACTGTCCAACGTAAGCAATTCACCAAATTTCTGAAAGGCAAATTTTTCCGGCAGCTGTTTAGATAAAATAATGATTGGGAAGCACTTAAAGGTAGATGATGTTCCGCATGAACCATATGCAAATGTATGAAATTTTACTCGCTGAAAGCAAGGCAGCTGAACAACAGCAATTAATTATTCGATGGTTCTCGTTGCACGTGATATAAAATATTCTTAGGTTGCCTGAATGAATCATATTCTTCTTCGTTCGACCGATTTGTGTGTAGAGGCGAGCAACGATCACTCTTTCTTTGAAATCAGTGCCTTCCTCTTACTGTCAACAATAGCGGACAGCATCCATCCAACTGTAGGACATACCCAGTAGGTAAGGATGAACCACTGCGTGCTGAGACCATCGCAGCCCTGCATACGCGATGAGGCGACCGTCGGATTCAGACCACTCACTCCAATATACGCGAGCGCTGAAAAACCTCACCTTAAAAAAAAAAAAAACGCGCAGTAACTGTGAAGCTTCCACGGAGAATGCGGGTCGGCACCGTTACGAGCTGAAAGTGCATATGTAGCAAAGTGTGCACCGATTAAGCTTACGAAGCGAGTGGAGCGGTAAGATGCAAATGCTTGAGCTGGAATCTCTAAATGATACAGTCTGATTATTTATTCTACGAGATCGCAAGATTTAAAACTTCGAAGACCCAAAAACAGAAACACACGTAAGAAGATTTATGACGTCTTCCTGAACGATCTAGCAGTAAAATTCCATTAGAAATTTGAATTGGAATTTTCCTTTTGGAACTTTTGTTGCGAAATATTGAATAACGCTGACGCCTATCATATAAACGAAAATACCATCATTAACAGTTTTACTCCTAGCCATCACCATAAACGACCACATCTATCCAATGATGAATGCAAAAATGCCTTTCGCTTTTGAATATTTTCCTTCAGTTTATGAACTCTACGGTGTCCAACATTAGGTTAACTCTTCCCTCCTCAAGAAAACATGCATATGCAGCTGGCTGCAAATAAAAACGTAAAATAAAATTAAAAAGGCGGAAACTAACAAAATGTGAGAAAAGCCGAAATAACGGCCGGTGTCGCATATCGTGAAGTAGACATCGGTAAACGCGCCAAAATTGAACGTAGAAGGAAGGAGCCGAATATTTCGAAAGTAAGGGCATAAGCAAACGGAACCTGAATAAGATAAATGCGAAAGGATCTCGGTTAACATAAGCAACTTCTGCTTCCATCGAAAAGCGCATTAAATATCCGAGACTGCTCTTTTATGAAATTTGATAATAAAATGTTGGTTTATCATGTTTAGCTCATAAAAGTAATAAATAGTTACAATTTTAAAATTCATGTAGTAAAATCACTAAAATATGTGAAACAAAACCAGTGCCACTATTGAAATTATGCATAAAAATAAAAGGGATACTATTAAACAAAGGCACAATGAACTACATTAAAAGAATTAAGCGTTGTTGGCACAACGCATTAAACGACGGAAAAAGAAACTTTATAGGCGAATGCACAACGAGTGTTCCCATAGTTGATGGCGTGATCGGCAGCGATGCTAAGAGACCAGTACCACAGTTGACGTGCCACTCGATACGCCGAATAGCCTCCTAATGCTTCGCCCGCTACAACACTTAGCAAACGATCCAAACTGAAATATGCTCAATTATAGCAGCACAAAAATTTTAATGCAGCAAGGTTTCACACGCAAATATAAGTCGGTGACCTTTTGAGTTGCATGTAACGGTATAGATTAGAAAGTTGTACCAAATCAGTAGCAAGACTACTATTCGATTTGTAAACATATTAACCAAAACTTCACAATTCTATGAGACTTCATAAAAAGCTTTAAGTTTAAAAGTGCCTTGGATCAACGCCGATTTAGAATAGTACGAATAAAAATGAGAACATTCTAGCGAAGTCGTAGCGAAGAAGAGCGGAAATCCGAAAATTTTAAGTTCATTTTAAAAAAGTAGATTAAAAAAAGTGCCTTCACGTAACTCAAAAAGCAATAACCGCAAAGAAATTTCTTTGCTTAAATAATCAAAAAGAAGTCCATCGAACAATAAGACATATTGTGGTTTATGGTGATGGGAAAGCTACTGGATTAGTTAACGTGTAACACTGTTTCTTGCAGACATCAAACGGAAGCTCGAGATGCCCACAAAATTTTTTACGAGATCTATGGGCACAGCTATTACCGATGAATAACTGTTTGCTTCATGCTATAAAGAATTTACGGAAACTTAATCACAAGAATTCAAAATTTTCAACAACAGATCAGTGCCTAGCAAAAGCATTAAAAGTATGCGAATTTTTGATGAGTCTGATGCCGCCTACAAAGCAATCGTCGTAAATTCATTGTGCCATGAACGAAAAGTGCATTCGCCTCCAATGCTTGAATTCGGGGAACATCAAAGAAAGCAGCCTAGTTATATCGGTAGAAAGAGCTACTACAGTATATGCAATAATTCATCCGCTAGTCCTATACCACTTACGACATCATCAGTCGCAATGCGGATTCTTAAACGAAACATCTGTCGTTTGACATCAAATCAGAATGCACTTTTGCAGCTGTTGCTTTTAGCATTCACTCTTAATTGATTCAACTCCGTGTGTGACTTATACACAAAATTTCTGGTCTCAGAAAAGAGTGCTTTATGTAAACGCAGGAAAGGTGCTTCTGTTAGTAGTGGCTCTAGCCTTTTGCACTAATGGACTGATACCATGTTTTTTCAACTTGAGCTGAATATTCCTACTTATTTGATCGATAGGAAAATCAGTGGTGAAGATCAACCGGAAGTTTTTTATGCGCGTCTGCAAATCCGCTTTGCAAAGTGCATTATGATGCGGCTGTACCCGTGCATGTGCACGTGTGCATTTCTACTTTAATCGGTGCACTTACATTAATTGGCACACTCAGAAAATGAGGGTTACAGCATAGAAGAATGAGTGGAAGGATAATGGCAACAGCAAAGCACTTGAACGCCTTCAATTACGGAGGCTCAGCAAAATTAGCTCTTCAGATGTTTTGAGATCACCCTAATAAAAGAAAAGACGACAGGTCAGCGCGGTCCTACGGTCGCTTGGAGACGAGTTCACTAGGTTCCAACAGGCTTTTCAACCTGCAATGCAGCAAACAAGACAGCCCAGTGGAAACGTGATTCTGCTATACGCCGCTCACTCCTCCTCTTTTCGTAGTTCCCGTCCACATTGTGTACCCATACGAAAAGAGCAACGCAAAGGCACCGGAAGAATGTCAGCACGTGTTGTGTGATGGTGTGTGTGTTTGAGAGTTTAAATTCGGAAGCCACTGAAGCCAAAGTTAAGAAATTTGGAGGGGAAATCTAAACTGTAGGGTGGTCACCGACATCAACTTCTAAGTTGATCTGTTTTCAAATTGATGAAACCTTACACAAGAATAATCAAGAATGATAACTGCGCCTAAAATTTTTATGCATTTTGTGAAGGGCCGGGTCGCATTACTCATCCAACGGGGTTGCGAAATACCAATCGTGCTGTAAGGTACCGGTCAAGTTGTAAAACATCAGCCAGGTTGTAGAATACAGGTCAAGTTGCAAAGTACCGGATGTGTATAAAATATTAACAGGGTTATGAAATACTGGCTGAGCTGTAAAATAGCGGCCACATGGTGAAAGAAGAAGCAAAAAAAAAATCTTTTCCACATTACATTTAAGGATCAATTAGTTCGGCCAGTTGCAAATCCCCATTTCTTGTGGGCTCCCTGATGCATTATACTTGCTCTTAGCAGCAAGAAACAAAGTGTTCTTGCATTCATAAAGAGCACGATATAATTAATGAAGTATAAACAGCTATCGAAATGTACGCGCTAATAAAATACGATGTTGTCTCCGAATCGAATACAAACTCAGCCATAGAACAAAAATGCAACTGCTTGTTGAAATATCCCCTAAACAGTTGAATGGCATATAAAGTATACGTGCCGAATTCAAAACCTATGCATCACTTAACAACTCAAAGCTGATGAGCAGTGATAGGACTGGGACTCTTAACAGTGGTTTCTTGGGCTCGAAGACTATAATTTCCAAATCCACACCTCAGTGTTGCAAAGAGATTAAATTGATATAGGCGGAGTTTTCCTGCCCCAACACCCTTAAGTGCAAAATTTCGAGCTCTCAGAATGAGCTTCCAGGATGTCGAACTGTAAGTTCGAACTGATTGAAGCTCATGAGGGCTGCTAGGGTCGAATTTGTCCCAGCGGAAGCAACAGTCATACATGCAGAGCTTTGTGGACGCCAGCCTCGACCCATATTACAAGTGGCTGATAGAGAACCCAGGTCCAGTGGATGGCAAACGACATATTCACTAAGCAGCTCGCGCAGCATGCTTTTGGAGGAATTTGCAAGCTTCAGGTTCTTCCGATACGCTAGAGGAATGGGAAAAAACTAAATTTCAGATGAGCTCAAAATTGAGCGAATTAACTGAACTTTCACTAAAAACTTTCACTTACATAACAACATTTAATAACGGTCTACAAACCCACTCCATCAGTTTCCGAACAGAAGCGGTTCACCGCTGTAGATTTTCAGTGACGCTGGAGGAAAAACAGTCAGAACTTGCCAGAATGTGGACAGTGAGCGGTTCCATTTTAAAACCAGCCTACATTTGTAGCATATTCACCAGCTGACATGAAACAGGAAAAAATGACCGCCTTAGGTTAAGATGAAGGAAGAAGAAAAAACATCTCCAAAGTCGCTATCTCGGCCAAAAATTCTCACTGCTCCTCCCTGCCAATTTTGTTCATATATTAATCGACTCAAAATGCGGAAATATTAGCAACGAAACCCGGAGGTTTTCTAGACTCTTTTGCTGAGGAAAAAGCGCCGGAAAATTCCGCAGTGATTTCATGAGGTACCTCTTAAGGTTTTTTTTAAAGATAGGAAGAGTTCACCTATTCAAGCAGATGAAGTTTGTATTTTTACGATGCAGTTTGTTCAATGAATATAAAGTAAGTGTGGGCAGTTTTTAGAAATCCGAATAGAACGTGCTTAATTTTCACGAAATTGGACAACTCTGAAATAGGCTTGAACTGAAAATAAGCGACTGAATATCTGTGGACTAAGCACACAAGTACTTTCTCATAAAACAAACGAAACAAAGATAGCGTTCGTAGATGAGTATGACCAGTGATCAATTCCTGTATGATGTGGAATGCAACATCACAACGAAGTTCGGCATTTTTGGTGGTAGTCTAATAAGGCGTTTCTTAACTCTTGAACCACAGGTTATTTTCTAGTATCCAGTTTCATGATTACGGCTTCAGTAACTAAATTGAAAATTGTTTCCGTGGGTGAGGTTGTCAAAAAGTTTAACGTTTTTAGCAACGCTTTTATACTGAAGGACATGCATGGTGCTCAAACCACGCGGTGGACACAGCTAGTTCAAATTTCATCAAGGCAGGGCACGCAAAAAAAGAACTGGTTTTGAGGCCACAAAATCCACTTGACTTAATGAAGTACATACATTGTGAAAATTCTTCCGTTCCCGAAGGAATCAACCCAAGGATCTTCAGTAATGGGGGAAATTCAAGGAATCAAAGGATAGCGAAGCTGGGAACTCTTGAAAGTCTGATTTGGTATGTCATACGAAACTTCGTTCGGGTGGACATGCGGTTACACTGACAAGCTTATAGGCAGGGATCTGCGATGTGCTTTTGTGCTTGTAATATAGTTTTGTGGAAGAAAATCAATAAAAGGTATAAAAAATGAAAAAAAGCTAAAGAACGATCCAAGTTATCCAAGCTAATCGAAATAAAATACCGGATGGATCCAAAGTAGAACATCTCGATTGGTTTAAGTGGCGAAACGAACGCACCACGGTTCATAAAACCACCAGCGAACAGCACCGAAGTCACTGCGAAAAAGAATCCCATCGGACCGTAGTGCCGAATAACCACAGCTGTAGAAACAACAAACGTTCAAGACTGATTCCTTGAATCTTTTTTACCGATGTATCAAAAAAGACACTGCAGTCAAGAAAGAGGCTATCTATAATATCGGTTCGGATACCTCCAACCAACAGTCATCACTGGTCACTCGTTCATCCGTCTGGGAATTTTTTCTGCTCCTCCCCCTATACCTCGGAAGAAGTTAATAGCACGCATTATTGGTAATAGCATTAATAAATCCCCCTGTCATCGCTTAGGTTACTTTTAAAAAAGAAATCATCCTAACTGTTCTCGTTCATTAAAAATTAGCAGTTGTGGGGGTCATCACAAAACGCGAACTCCTCTGCGGACCCCGGTGAGATGACGTGGGCGAAGAATTTCCAAAATTCTTTGCCTTCGATTTCAAAAGGAACTCGTGACATCATTGGTGCTCTCTCTTCGACAATTTGCCATCCACGTCCTCTGCTCTTGACCCAAAAATCATTCCACTTAGAACCTCACTCAGTGATTCCTTTCTATCACTTCAGACAACAACTACGAACGATCCATTTGAAACTGTTAACGAGGCCCATATTCTTTGGGCAAATAAAAATTGCCACATTACCACTCAACACTTGTTTGAAAATTGAGAACCCTTATGTACCAAATGTGAATGACAAACATTCATGCATCTATGTGTAGATACAATCAATAGAAAACATTAAACGAACGTCTTCCTAAGTTTCATGGATCACATACGTGATCCTTAACCTCACATAAGTCTTGGTGAACATTTCAGGCGAAAAAAGATATTAAAGAGAGCAAACTAGATGATACGGCCCCTTTAGGTTAGGGATAGTTTTTCGATAACCCATAACATCAGAAAGACAGTGGAAGGAAGTTGCTCAGGAATAGCAATTTTTCGAGACAGAAGCATTAACTTGTGACTTTAAGAAATACAAGAACGTAAATAACCCGTACTGTGTTGCACTAAACTACACTTCCACTTGCGGGCCTATCTGCGAAGTAGACTACAAACACTGGATCTGATAGCTGCAACGTCCGATCCTCGCTTAATATGTCGGATGGAAATACAAACAAGTAGAAACACTATTTTCTTGATGCATCTTCGTTAGCCAGCAAAGGATTCCCACCAAAAACGCATTCGTCAAGAACACGACCGTAATACAGAATAGCAGAACAGTAGGATGTTGTTTTGTAGAACTAAGGTTCCATATATGTTGAACGGGCATGGACTTTTTGGAGGCAATGAAATGACTGATGGGAATAATGTAACTCGAACGCTTTTGGTAACTAACCGTTTTCATAGACGCATGTGCACATCTGCGAAGTTGCAATTGCCTCAATGAGGAAATAATAGAGTAGTGTGTTGTATGCTATATATCTGCAAAACTTTTCATTGGGTGTTAAGATAAAAGAAAGTCTGAGAAGCATCAGCACTATGTCCTCACTTCGAAGCGTTTTTCTCATGCAAATCTATTAATCACATCACATTTCAACATCCATTAGAGAATAGTGAAATATGTGTTCGCAGTAATTTCTTAAATGCCTTAGGTAGAGCAGGCCGAAATAAGGGCGAACGAAAGCAGTGGAGTAGAGAGAGGAGTCACGGCTAAAGCTGCGTTCTTGCAGAGAGACATCCAGTAGCCAGCCCGTTCCTACGAATAAGGCACTCTGAACGTTGTTATCACATGTTGCAATCAAACATAATGAACAACTGTCGATGTACCCATCATTCTACCTTTAGATGCCCCACGACAACATAAAGCAATCACATTTATATTTTACACTATGATCCGCCTAAATTTACATATTCTATCGGCTAATACTGTTTTCATATTCGTGATAACTTTACGGAATCAAATTAGTCGTACTCCGGCGCAAAAATCCCTATAATCGTCGTCTTCGATTATGTGATGCAGACCACCCACGAAAAACCTTTTAATACAGGTCGCGACGAGTGCAAGATCAACATTCCCAAAGCACTTCCTCTTTCCAAACGATAATTGCGTACCCTATCGCCGAAGAGTTGTGACAAATCCAGGAAGCAACAATGGCAACAGGAAGAGTGATCCTCTCTTTTATTGGCTCACTGAGCTATTCGTTGACTTGCAACGGTTAATAGCCGTATTTGCGGTTTCCAAATGTAATGAATGTGCAAAATTTTTTTATCAAAAAAAAGAACATCGCTGCTTATGGCGCACCGTCGTTATCATTACGCATCAGCCAGCCACATAGGTGGCCCTAACGAAACGCTAAGAAACTACGGAGTTTTTGACACTTACTCGATATTTGTCCCTATTACGGTGCGCCTTCACATCACTTATGACGAAATAAAGTCAGACTGGCGATGGACTTTAGCATCGAAAAATGAGCTCAACATTATACATTTCTTTTGAAAATTTTAAACCTCTTCCAACTTTTCCCTCAATCTAGTCACAGAAGAATTCCGGAGATCCTGGATGACCATCAAACTTTCATGGTGCAAGTTTTCGAACAAAATCTCATTACTTTAAATAATGTGGCCCTATATCCTCACTCGTGTGCTTTCAACTTCAAGAATGGCATTTCTACCATTCTTATGCTCGGAAACCCTTCACATTTGAAATTTTGTGGTCGAGGTATTTTTTTGAGTTTTCTGATTTGGACAATCAGCTTTTCTGATACTACAGGCACTACTGCAATTTTTCCGGGTCATTTCGGAAAATTTCTTCTGGTCAGCACAGCTTTTTGGTCTCATGTTCCTAAACTGATGTATTATTGAGGAAATCGGGCAAACCAATCTTTCAAGGCAGCGAGGCAGCGAATGTGCACACCAGCAGATACTACGGTTCAAGGACAGATACGGCTGAACAAAACCTGAATGGGACAAGATGACGAAGCCGGCAAGAAGAAAATTAAAACAATCTACTAACCTATCGACGATTTTACGAGTCAGTTCGGCAATTACGAAGACTGTCAAATAGAAAGAGGTTGCGATAAATATCGGCCCAAAGTCAACGTCCGTCCGCAGCATAGCTGAAAAATTGAACACTATGAACCAAAAAGTTAAAAGAGAGCCAATGCTTCAGACGATAACATCAAACTTGCTCAGAGACAAACCCAAATGCGAACTAACGATGAGGCAAATCCGATGATATTATCAAGCAGTTACTAGTTCATTCAGCAGTCAAGTACTACGACATATGTATCGAACAACTACAGGACTATTCAATTATTGCTTTATGGAATATAAGTGCCCGGCATATAGTAATTACTACTGCCACAGCATCAAATAACTGTCACAGCATAAACTGAAATGACGGCAAGATTATATTTCGCAACGCGTTTGCTGAAAACTAAGACCTGAGCTGACTTCCGAAACTGGAAGCATCTGTGACATCACAATTCAGCACAGTCAAGCGGCATATGTTACAACCGTGTATTGCACACCGGCATCAATTTTCAACAAGGGTGTCTACGTACACTTGGGCCACTGAATGACTATTTACACACAAAGGCAAAATCTGTGAACTGACCCATATTTATACATGGACAATTACGATGAGTGCCTCACTGCTTCATGAACATGATACTGCCACAGGCAGATAGTTCCATCGGCGCCACTTTAACGCTAGTTAAGCGTTGTTTTAGTCCACATAACGCATTCTGTATTGTTCAGAGTCATATGCAAATGAAGGAGGCAGAATCCGCAATCCGCAGTTAAGGCAATTTTTTAGGACAGGTACTTACGCCACAACATTTCGCGATGCGAACATTTGAGCCATGAGACATATCGGTAAAGACACTTGCATCAATAGTGGACGCTCGAACGATCATACATTTCTGATATGAATGCAGCACAGTTGCGTAGTTCGAGCACTTGTTTAGAGAAGGGAAGACGTCTTCATTCAGAGAACTGGCGACTCAACAAACCTTTCACATATCCCAACTTGGGCATCTAGCTTTGGCATTGCTTTAACAGTGTGGCAAACTGCACAACACTTTGAAATCAATGTTTGCTGTGCTTAAGCCGTAAATCGCTTCTCACTTTGCAAATCTGGTTCGCTAACAAATTTGGCTTCATCCATGGACACCATATGCCGCAGCTGTCCATACATGAAACGTTCAACAGCACAAGCGCCCACGTTTCTGCGCAAACCTCTGCACGTAAACGTCTATTTTCACACGTGCCAACATCGGTACTAAGTTGTTTCCTCCCACGGCAAATACACCATGCACGGCAGGTACGGAAGTACGTGGGCTTCTCGAGGCTGGGGACCAACTGCTCGACCACTATATAAAATATTCAGCGGTGCGAATATCCACATTTAGCGTAAGCCTTTGCATGGTAAATACCAATAAACACGAGGAAACCACGTCTACGCGGCCCGATACGCCAATTCCCAACGGTGCTAATGACTTGGCTATACAATGGAATCATACAACAAAATAAAAAGTGAGTGAAACTTGATGACATTTCTACAGCATACGCCACTTCACAAAGCGAGAGCACGATTTGTGCATGAGGCCGAGTGAATAAGAGAACATGTAAACGTTCACTGCCCTCGTTTTGCATCTTCATTTGTCGTTGATTTACACCACGAGTACAATGACTTACAAAAAAAATATGGGGATGAAGTGGAAATTCTAGACACATTAGTGCAACTCAGTTCACTCGCTGCAACCATGAGAACACTCGAATAACGAAACCAACTCAGAGAGCAACCGGTGAGGGTAACATTAGCCACAAGCGCAGGCGTTCTCCGTCTCTTTTTGGCTAAGTGCGCCGACCCCGAGCAACCTAGGGTGATGTAATATGCTGGCACTATTCCATAAAATTCTTCTTTGAATTTTGCAAAGCTTTCAGCGCTATATCAAAGTGATGATGTAAAAAGGAAATTTGAATGGTGAAATGGGTTTGATATTTCTGGTTTGTAGGTTATAGAAACGATCAAGAAATAATCGTGACGTAGACTGTATAGAAATTTTTTGCTTGAAGATCTCGCATGTATACTTTTGAGAAAATTTTAAGTTGCAGTCTCTAGGTCCTAAGGGGATGTGCTCATATAGCCCTGCTAGTATTCAAAATCTTTCCTTCCACTAGTGTACGGGGATGTGTTGGGTAGCAAAAGATAACCTTTTTTTTTCTAGTAGAAACCTGAGATAAATCTACTCAATAATAAATAAATGGAGTAACATCAGATGACGTGCCACAATATGCGCTTCTGCAACTTCGCTGACGAGACCAATCATTAGCCATCACAACTAATAAAATAAACGCAGTAATAAGTTTATTTGAAAGATCTAGCCGTTCGTATGAATTCACTAAGGTTTCGCTTTTTACTTATCCAACGAGTTTGAAATGAAGAATCATTGGGGTGCAAAATGCATGTCGATTTCCCGTCTTCTGTGTGACTATATTTCTTTGATGGTGGCGGACCAATTTGAAAGGTGGTACGAGAGTCACTCTGTGCTCCACATTAAGCCATCAAATGTCACAGCTGTGGCTTCAGCGGCTGTCGAGTCGAAACTACCGTACAAGCAGACAGTCAAACAAAAGGAACTATGCAGCCATAATGTGCTTGAAAGAAATGAATTTGCAAAAGCACGTAACAATGGACCCTAATGGTTGAAATCACAGGTTGTCATATTTGCCCGTCTTGCAAAGTCAGACCTCATTTCGGATCGGCCCCTAGTGGATCATAATTTTTATCAAGCGAAAGGTTGTGGTGGTATATGTGCTGCTCATCGGTCAAAGAGACTAATGCACAAAAATTAAGCACTTTTCTTCAGGAGCAGGGGGCTCGAAGTTCCAGTTGAAAACGGACTTCTATTTGAAAGAGAGATGGAAGCGACGGAGAAGGAAATCGAAAGGAGTAGACACATTTTCACAACGAACTCTTTCTGCAGTCATCGCTTTTATCTACCTCGTTGGGATCCCTTGTTGTTTTCTCTCATAGCACTTACAAACAATCTGAAATTGTATAGGTGATGCATTAAAGACGTAATGTTAATGAAGCTGCTTTGTTGTATAGAGTTTTATTACAGATAGATGGTAACAAAAATTTTTTGTTGCTAGAATAAGAGAACATAAAGCTTCTATGGTTTGTTTTCTTTTCCGGTATTGCGCAATATGATACGGGTCTACTTCAATGAAGACCTTAAGCGTAATATGAGATATTCTTTGGACGGCTATTAGTCACTATCGAGCAGTACCATTCAATAAGCAAATGCTTAAGCAGTTCGATCGAACAGATTGTCGGCCGCCGTCTTTATATCGTTCAATAGTAAGCCGATTGATTACAGAGGCGGATGTAGCGCTTAGACTCATAATTTTTTGATGTTTTGCCCATTATCAACGGGGAAATTTCCACTTCAGGAAAATATGAACTCATCGAATAACTTCCTCCATAGTGTAATCAGTAATAAACTCTGAAGAGAGTTCTACGCAGAATGTGGAGGCGACCATTTTACGCGTCCACAAAATCATTTCGTTTATTACATATGGCAACATTTAAGTCATGTAAATCTGACCTAAATAGGAAATTTTGTGATGTTTATTTGTATTTTAGCTGCAATAAATTTGCAAATAAATTTGCAATTTAAGGTGTAATTATTTCAGCTACAATGAATTCTTTCCGAAAAATATTCTTCGATATCCTGAAGTGAAACCGAATTTTAACTTATTAAGTCGAATGATTGAAGCAATGTGGAATTTCAGGTGTTAGAAAAGTACTTTCAACTCCATGTGATAACTAAAAGTTCAAATTCAAAAGAGATTGATTACGGTTAATCAGGACTATGACTATAACGGTTACGACTTCAGGGAGTTAAAGGAGGAGAAGCACTGAAAAAGAGCAGCTTTATCTGATGGCCCCAATTAACGTTGCACAATCGACTAAAGGCAAAAATTTGCGCGCCGCTAACTTCTGTAGAATTGCCTAGAAGAAATTGTCAGCAATTCCAGAGGGAAATTTCGAGATGCTGGAAAGTCACCAAAATAATTATGTAAGCCAGATTGGTAGTAGTGGTTACCAGAAGCAAGCACATTTAATTGTGAATGGTTCCCATCACGGGATGTAAGTATGACCGACGAGCTCAAGCTGTTTAAATTACTATAAGTCAAGTTTATGAGAAAAACCTCAGAGTTCTATGAATACAACGTTTTCAAAGGAAAAAAAAAACTCTATTTTATATTTTCAAATATATGAAATGGTGACATAATTGAAAGCTTTGATCAAACGTGTAGGTTAAAAATCTATGGGACCATCTTTAAAACACGAGCACAACAAATGGTTGAAATGCTCTCAGACCGTCATTAGAACTTGAAGAAGTTAAGATACATCCGGGAAATTCTTTCGTCTTTATTAAAAAATTCCTTTGCCTCAATCTTCTCTCGACCATAAAAGTCAGTTCCTAATTTAGCTTTTCTTATATCAAGCAAAAAAGCATCGGTTTTTTAAAAGATTATTGATAAGAAAACAAAGATCTCCAAGAAGTTTCATCGATGACTACGCTGCTATGGAGCATAGAAGATATGTATGGTGCCAAAGTATTTAAAATTCCGAACAAATATATGCCAATAATCGATTCGCTTTTTTATATGCATAAGCGAGATTGCTAGCACTGCGAATATAAGCGAAGAATTTCATTGACTGAATAATGCTTTATTGAATATTGCTTGTAACTACTGCCAGAGCACTTCACATCAACTGCAGAAGTATATGAAGACTTCTGACGCGTAATTTTCTCTTTGCTTCATTTCATATGCAATTTGTGTGCACTGAGGTAATGATACATCATCAATTGTGTCAAAATCACAATCCTTTTGCCTGCTAAGTAATTCCGCAACAACAAACTTTCATCGTTGTGGCTATCTTCATTTGTGGCATGTACACCGCATTGTTAAATGTGATAAAAATTCATTAAGCACCTCATGTTCGATATACCTGAAAACTAAATCATTCCTCCTGCTTCACGGTGGTCCACTATGAGGTTTTTGGATGTGTCAGCGGTATAGCCGATGCAATGCCAGTTCTCCGAGATGAGGTCTTTTCTTTCTTCCTAGTTTTCTATATTTATGCGACGTGGAAATTCGACTGAGTCAAGATAAAATTTAATCCTCACGAGGAGTTTTTGGTGGTGATGCACCACTCCAAGCATATTAGATTACTATGCTGGTGTGCAGCAGTTCCCTATGTGAAGCTTTCAGTGCTGTCGCGCATCCTTCATTCTCGATTGCATTGGAGGCCATTTCCAAGTTTTGCTTCTGCTCCTCTCTGATTAAGAATAAATTAGGGAGTTAATGTGTTTCACGTGCTGGTTCGACAGTTTATGCCATTTGCAGTTTAATTCTCAGAAAGCACCACCCAACTTCTGCCTCCTCATTTACACAAATATTTTCGAACGGAAGATTAAACTTAGTTCCCCTCTATTATAGGCGTCATGTCTATGAGCCTGATCACCGTAATCAATCTTTCAACAAATAAGCTTGAGGATTTTAGTCACAATATGAAAGCCGGGCGACATTATGCATCATCTTCAATTAATTTCATCGAAGTCGCGCTGAATTGCTTGCTTTTCCTCAAAAAATTGCAGCAAACAACCCTGTCATGAGTCCGCTCAAGGAGTCATAATGAGAGCAATTTGTACAATCTAGTGCTGCAATAAAATAATGCCCTTTACTAGAACGGATGACCAGCATTTAAGAAAGTTCAATCTTTATGTTACGAGTTTATCGAAGCCGTTTCGATAATGCTAATTCCCGACATCTCCTAGCAGCAATTACTAAAGGAGAAATTTTTCTTATAACAACTTTGCTCATTCCGGAAATAACGAAACGCTTCTCAACAAAGGTAATTCTCGAAGCTTTTAAGCGACTGGATTTGAAAGTTGCATCGGTGCTGTTAGAAGGCCAATTGCAAATGAAGCTGACATTTTACAAGTGAGACTTTATAATAGCGAGGCGCTGAAGAATTTTGACTTATGAAGGCAAAATTTTCAGTGCCTTCTTATGTAAAGGATTTAGCGTTTGTGCTCTGAATGAGGCAACATTCTCGCAATAGTAGAAAAAAAGCAGTGGATTTCAGTGTTGCCCAAAATGGTCATTGAAATGACAGTTTTGGAGTAGGCGTTCCTCTTAACCTTGTAAGGCAATGCTAATGTCGAGTTTAGCACGAGCTTATGAGCGCTTAATGTGCGGTGTTTAAAGCAGTCGAAATGCTGCCTGCATGTGATGTAGAATGCGCAATGAAGAGAACGCTTGCTATGTTATGCTCTTAAGTTTGCTGTAAGACAGGCCGGAATTCGCAACTTTTGATTATGGAGTAACAAAAAAATGAATGGTTAATGATGTTTGTCGATGACAAGACAGAACAATTAAGTGCGCTGATCTGGCTGTGACTTAGCTTAGTGGTTCATGCATTAGCAAAAGCAGAGTGCGGTTTAAAAAGGGTCTTTTAAATGATCTGATGTTTAATTGGTCCAAACGATAGCTTCCAAATGAAACTGATGAGATTTTTGAAGAGAGTACAATTGCAACTGATCACTGGCAAATTCATTGCCATGAGAATATTACAGAGTTGCAACGAGTTTAGGGGAAGACAAATGAGCTTTTGCAATTATCACTATGTGCGCACCATTTACGGATATAGTTTCAATTGAACAATGTCCGCCCACAACTCAACAACGTCTCTGAAGCAAAAATTGAATTATCTATTCTTGCAATGCACTCGAAAAAAAAGTGTTCGCAGTGAGTTAAAAATGAATTGACAAGGTTAGCGCTCTGCACCTCACTATGACTGCAGGTGCTGAATAAAACTAATGGAACACAATCAAAATGAAGGCTACAACGTTCTTGAATAATTTTCCTCTTATTCAGTGATACTGTTGCTGTACGTCTATAGCCGAATAGCGTTTCGCGCTAGCGATGTGAAAGAATATCATTCATTCTTCATAGTCGAAAATCATGTGCAGTTTGTGGTGTTCGATGCGCTTTTGTTTGTTTTGGCGACTCGTAAAGACGAAAATTTGCACTAAAATCAGCAATGTCTGAAGCGTGGAGCTTAGACGCCCAGTAGCTGCAAAGTCTGCACTGCCGTCGTCTGATGCTTTGACGTGGCCGCTAAGCGCCCTACACATCACTTCAGGATACTTTGAAAGATGGTTGTGCAGTTATTTGCTAGCATATTATGTGCCGACATTTATCTTTAAAATATGACCAATTATTCTTTCAGCTCCTTTTTGCTTACAACAGCCAAATAAGTGGTAATTCTATGGAAGGCGCCTGCCGACGGTGATGGTCATTAGAGAAATTTTATGACTGCGGACACTGTTCACTGTGAAAACGTTGTTCGAAGTATGTCGCTTCTGAGGACAGTTATTCAAACATTCACTAAGAAAGAAAAAACTAAAGCCAACGCAAAACAACTTTTCCCACGTGTCATTTATGACAATTCTTAAGGAAAGCTTTACAGGTTATTAAGAAGTAATTCTTACTCTCTCGAAGACAAACGTCTTGCTGTAGAGGGATGAAATGTTTCAGCTACAAAAAAGCATTCAATTTTTCAGTAGCAACCACCGTACATTGAATTTTTGCTTAGCGACAAATTATGCAAACTTGCAAGGTGCGCTTACCACAGTCATTTGAAGTAAAATCACATGATAGATTTTTTAATGTTTCTTTATATATTAGCTGCTGCTGACGTCCATTTCACCTTAGGCACTTCGAACACGTCGTCGACTTATCTTTTTCTAGGCATTCTCTCTCTCTTTTGCTGTTTTATTCATCACTCCATAATTTTTTTTGTACAGCTACTATCGATTTTATGGGTTAATTTACTGCACATATTCACTTCCTTCCCACAGCACTTTGGTCCCACATTCCGTTTATGTTACGTTCCTTAAGGATTTGTTGCCCTGTTTACCTTTAAAACTGAGTCCATGCATAATCTTTTCGGTGCTTCCCTTGAAAATTGACAGCGTTTCGTCATAGTTTTTGTGGCCATCCTGGTTTTGTTGCTGTACAGCATTATGGTCAAAACTGGCATAAAGAAATCTTCCTTCCAACTTTGTATGGACTGTCTTCTCCCCGATGAAAGTACGGCATCATAAGAATTCGCCTCATTGTTTTTGTATTGTCATTTCAGAAACTTGCTCTCACATGACAAAAATGGCATTTGTAAGAATATAGAGTCCACTAAGTGTAAAGTGATTAAATGTGAGCTAAAAGAAGTAAGAAGGAAGGCATTACCTTCTGCCTGTTTAACAGTCCATTTGAACCCTAACACGATGCTCGATCAAAGCTCTTCGAGTGAGTGCATTTTGCGCATAAAAAGGCGCCCTATGCTTGTCCAGTGCTTACGTCGTGACACAAGCGGCTGTCGCCACACCCTTTTTTCGAATATCCGCTTTTAATGAAATAGAATACTGCTGCAGCAACAATCTTTAACGTGACCAAGGTTTATGGGTGGGCGTTTTAATATCTTGGATTGCGTTTTTGATGAAAACTTTCAGAAGCATTGCTTGACTACTAGTGCTTATATTTTCCTGTTGGGAGACATTTTCCACACACGTTTTTTTTCTAGCTGGATTAACATGGCATTTTTGAATAAGGACTGAATTTATTCCTCTAGGAAAGAAAATGCTTGAAGATATGGCACAGCTTGGACATAGAAGGCATTATTATTTGCCGCAAATGCGAAGCAACCGACACTTGCCTAAGTCGACAAATTCCGCGTGGCTCTGTCTTTCTATCCTCCTTCTGATCGAGGTTTTCAATACATCATTGATGAAATAATAAGATGGCATAGGTTTCTCCTTCGGCGGAAGGCAGTCGTTGCGAGCTAAGTAGGACAGCATTTTAGAAAAGCGTTAGTACAACCTACTTCGATTATAGCTTAAAACTCTGTTTTCCTCAAATATGTTGCTATTCACTTGTTCCTCCGTTCTACGGTACGAAGTTGGGTCTGCTGTGGAAATATAGCTGCCTATTTCCAGTCATTTTTCTCGAAAGTGACCACCGAATAAAGCATATCGCCTTGCGCACTGGTGCGAGATGTCATGGCTGAAAGCGAATCGAATGAGTTACGGTGGGCACCACATCCTTCACGCTGAGAAAACCAGAAGTGGATATGGTGCGTTATTTACCGCTGCCCACGGGAAATGAAGCATCTATTCGATAAGTCAACGAGAAGATGGATCGATTGTTTGTTGAAGTCGATAGGGATGGCATTCTGATGCATAGCAACAGTAGGATGTCATCGATCGGAGGGAACGAAAGGGGTAGAGCTAGCTGGTTCTATTGGCTGGCGATATAGTTCATCCAGGTTGACGAAAAATCAGTTGGCGAAATGCAAACTCACCAGTTATGAGTGACCGATTACGGCATCCCCCATCTCAATGCTTCTAAAGCTGCATTTTGCCGCACACTATATTTTCTTCTCACCAGTACATTTTGCTCTTCAAATATGTCCTTACGCACTGACGTTCATTTCAAGCAAAGGTTTTTTTCATTTGAAAATTATGTTTTTTTCTCAAATAATGAAGTTGATTCGTTGTGTTTATGGCTACTTAAAATTGAAAAAAAAAAAAAAACTTATTGCGATGTATTTATCCACTCATTTATGCACTTTCTCAACAGCATTCAATAACCAAATATGCAAAAATCGATAAGAATCATTGGCAAATGATTCTCTCATCTCATGCGATGCGGAATATTTATTTTCGGGATGCGTATCAGCTGCCTTTGTTTTCCTGAAAAATCGTTGAAGTTATTGCAAAAAGCATTGGTGTAAGCAATAAACCGTGCATCAAGAGGGCCGCTATATAATCAGAGTGATAGAATTTCGTTGCGTGTTGAATGGATGGGCAACAAATGTTGGTGCAGCGCGTGAATCGACAGCATCTCAATTTTCATTGGCTTCGTTCCACTATTCCAAGCCAAACTGAGTCTTGGTTTGCCTATTAACAACTGCCATGCAACAACCATCATTCTGCATATAACAGATACTCGACTGCATGTTGCATTTATTAAATTTATGATTGGAAGTTTTACAATGTTAATAAGAAGTGGATAAATTTCTTTTATCTTGCTTAATTGTATTTGAGGCCTTGCGTATGATCGCTTATTTCATTCAGCTTTAATAAATTAGTGGTCATAGGTGGATATTCGATCCACAATTGTGTTTCATTTTGCAGATGGGCGATGTTTGAGCGAAATACAACACGGCCATAAGAAGAGTAGCGATTTAAGTGAAAGTCCTCGCAGACCTCACAGATCACAGATGTAAAAGTGAAGGAAAAAAGCCAAATTACAACATAATGCTTCAATGCGTTGAGCATATGCTACTTTCAACGGCTAGAATAGGCAGCAGCCATGCTCATTCAAGCTTTATTTGCTACGTATGAGAGTCGAACACAGTGAACACCGCCTCTGAGAAAGTATAAACCAAATCATTCTTTTATGCTTCTTATAATCGATTTTCGAGGTTTTTTTGCAACGTTTTAAAACGTAAAGCTACGAAGTAGGAAAATTTTTGACAAGCAACTAGTAAACATCGTTTTCCTGAGTTCGTACAACTGAAATGAGATATGGAAGTGTTTCTATTTAACGAAATAGGATTGATTTTGTTTGGAAACCTGTTCCACAAGTTCGATGTCATCTTCACTGCAGGAACTTCTTTGGAGCCATCAGAATATTGTACCCAATTCTTTTTGCTGGTCAGTCCTCCTTGCCAATAACAAGAAAATCGTTTTGTTAACATGAAAATCGCAGATAGAAATCCGTGTTAGCGTGCAAGTTCAGAAATAACTCTGCACATGATAGCGTTCGTTTTTCGGAGCCGATCTGCTTTCGCAGCAGCCATAAAAATGGCCAACGATAAAGACGTTAGAGTTTTTAGTTTCTTGATGCGAGTTGAAAAAGATTTGCGACCTGCAGGCGATCCAAACATCCTCAAGCGGAAAAATTCAATCGTTTAACTTCGTCGTTGTTCATTTGTTTGCTCCAAAAAAGAAGAAGAAAAAAAAAAGAATGAAGAAAAATAATTGATTGAGCCGAAATGCGAAGCGCATTCAGCGTTTTTTCCCCATATGTCTTTTTATTTTTCGAAAAAACTATCTGCCTCATGCTAAATGAAAACAATGTTCACCAATCAACAATTGAAATGATTATAAAAGTCCAAATAAATCTGTGATAATATTTCACACGCTCCTCGAAAAAAAAAAGATAAACTTTCATATTAACACCTCGGAGGTGGTACAAAGCTCTCGTTGAAATCACGTTTTTCATGAAAGTTGGCGAAATTTTGGATATATATTGAGTGAAATCCCTAGCTCCACGTCATTTTTGTTTTTCCTAGCTTACTAATTAGTAGAAAATTACGGGAAATGACGAGTGGGTATTTCATGTAGCATTCGATTTATCACCAAAATTCTTATCGATCTCTTTTGTTGTATCTTTGAGCTCAAAAAGGGATAAAGAAAGCTACACATCGATGGAAACGTGCTCTATCTGATTTTAAATCCTGCTATTCAACACGTATCTTACAGCATATTGTTTTTCGCATTATCGCATTTGTAGTATTGGCGATTTGAATTTCACGCGTTTACACGAAATTGCAATTAGTTTTATTCGATATATATGTGCATTGATGTTCGACTGTTTTTATATAACGAGGTTATCACCAATCTCTCACATTATTGTGATTTGATTACCACCATGTCGTTCAATAGAGTACATAGGTTGCCTCCTTATTGCATATATATTACGGGAGTCCGATGAAATTTCCGCAACTAAATGTGCCTATAGTGATCACCGAAAAAGCAATTTATGGGGCATACAAAAATATAAATCCTCTAAAATACATTTCGCTGTGTGTGCACGATCTAGATAAACGTTAAAGATTTATTTTGTGAAGTAGTTAGTTGAGACGATTCCAGCTTAGTGTACGTTTGGGGGAACTTTTTTTTAGACGATTATATAAACATTAAAGGAGAAGATTACTGTGTCGTGTTTATCATATTTCTGAACGTTCGCTGTGATATATTCGACATCGGCTGAAAGCACAAGTTTTCGTGTTCTGCTGCAACGTGGCATATGTATGCACGTCAACAGCCACTATTATGGAACATTTTTTTGGATGAAGCGGAAGCAAATTATTTCCCTATAAAATATGAGAGGGATCGCCCTTGAAATGCAGCGGTTAGTGAGGGAAAATTACTGATCCGCTGACTCAGCTATCTGCTATAAATGTCACTAACATCCATATATGATATGTGCTAAATTATTCGGTGATATCAACACTACGATCGGTACCTTTTGGTGTGGTGCGTACGATGAGCGCTTGTAGGTGACCGAATTCCAATGAGATTTGTATCAAAACTTCTGTATTCAGATGGCTCAATAATGCACATCTATGGGCACTTTAGATGTGGACAATGAAGTCAACGTATTGTTTGCGAGGAACATTAGTGAATATAACAGTGCTCCGTAATTTGCAGGAAATGAACCATTGCAGAAAATTTATTTGCAATATTTTATCATTTCACTCGTGAAAATGTTCCGTTTGTTCTTTTCAAGCTCTGCAGATTCGATCGTTCGATCCTGGTTCAGGGTAAAGTGTCGAGAATTAAGCTATTCACTTCACCTCGCTTTGCCCATTCCGCAACTGCCTGCGCCCTCGGGCTCACTGCGTCAACAAATTCATCACCACTTCAGGGGTGAGGCCGCTCCCCAGTTGTCCACTCCTGTTAGGAGAGGGGTTTGGGTGAAAGGGACTGGAGTGGAAGTGGCATGTCGTCTCCTAGGCGCTCGCTTTTGTGAGGGGCTATGCGTGTCGGCCGCCATAGTTTGATGGGGCAAAAAACTCAGCAGATAAAGTCTGTTGTTCGCAGATTCTGCGATTTGTTTACATTTCGAAACGTCGTCCACTCATTCTTTGAAGTATCAATGCTGTTCTTTAAAGGCAGAAATTTTCCTTTGCCTAACTTCCCTCCTTTTCCACCAAATTCTTCACTTTGTCAACTCACATTCCTTCCTACCCAAATATTTTTGGTGTAAAAAATTAAAATCGTAATCATTTTTCTGTCCGTTTTTCTAATCCTTTTCTGTGTACTTTCCTTCTTATCTCATTTCCATTTCCTAAGATGTGAAATGTAGAAAATCGATATATTAATGCGTCAACTTTGTGAAGCGACATACGCATTTACAGTAGTATTAGATGCTTGCACTTGCGCGGTGCAAAAGCTTTGCACGGAAGGAAATTTCCATGTTGAGGGTGTATGCACCGGGAATATGGATATCGCCGAATAGAAATGAGAAAAGTTCTGCTATGGTCGGCTTTATATCTTGCGCCTTCGCAAAGAGGCACTTACATTTGGAGACTTTTATGTTGCAAGCGCCAGCTCCTTGCGACATCTTCGTCCTGAACACTTATCCTTGGAAACATTTTTGCCGCGAACATTCGCGCCAGGGCAAAGCGCATGACGAGAAATTAGTTTCCAGATATTTTGCGCTGCGGCAGAAGCACGTATAGCGCAGACGCCTTTGCATGCTGCAATGGGTGCTTTCATAGCTTCGACTAGCGTGCAAGCAGAGCACCTTTATCCGGCTCAATGCCCGTTGCAATCCACATGATGTTCCTTCGGATACACACTAAAGATCTATGGCTGCTGTCGTACGTTGTTGGCAACAATGAAAGCCCGATCCTGATGACGAAGATTTCGTCTCAAAAATCATCACATCATCTTCGCAAAAAATGCCCCACTTACAAACCCACAAATCTTTGCTTCTTCTTAAGTGCATCCTTTGCAGTTAAAAGTGCACTTGCGCGTCGCGCAGCGCTAATTACACTTGTGCGTCGAATGTATTCATAATAGCGTGCGATTTATTACTGATAGCTTGCATTTTGAAAACTCATTGAGTAATTCTTTATGAAGACGTGTTTCTTATTGATTTTTTATTAGGGGTCGTTTAATGACAGGTTGATGTAGAGCGTTCATTAGAAGGTGAAAAAAGTTTTCAACGGTCTTTTCGAATCCTGAAGCATCTGAAGGGTCTTGTTGTGCTTAGGTTGCTTCTAAAACGACGATTTCCTCAGGTTAAGGTGCAGATACAGTATGCCACTGCCTTTAAACTTCTCGCTCGGCACCTAGCATTTACATGTACTGCAGAGATCTGTCGAATGCCGTTGCGTTGCACTGGGCACTGTTAATTTATCTAAAAGTAGGCTACCACGTTTCTACAATCTTGCAGTATATAATCTTCGTCATTCCAGCAGAGGCTTAATTCATTCCCATAGAACTTCTGCAGCGGAAATGATTAGAAAGTTTATGTTGGCGCCGTGTTCGAGAAGGCGATTATGTTCTCGAGCAGATACCGCCAGGGGAAGGGACGCCTTTGCCGAAATGACATATTTCATCCGCAGGGAAGTGATAATTTCGCTCCTATGAATCTCCTGCAAGGGAAGCATCGATCGCAGACATAAACTCTCCAGAACCAGCAGCGCGATTTATCTTCCTATTGAATCTTGTGAAAAAAGGAAGGCTAGCGCTACACAAACAGTGCTGAATACTTTTGTCTCTGTAAATGGAAAGTAATCCCGCTTTCACCACCGAATTTCAGACGGCCAATTTCATCAAGTCATAAGCGTTATTTTTCATTAGCTCATAGACGTACCTTATATCGATTCAGAAACATGATTTTGAATCATTTACTATTCATTTCAACTTAACCGATCTGACTACAGAGGAAAGCAGTAAGTTTCTTGGGAGGAAGGAAGACATGAATTTCTTCTTAGAGTGGGGGGGAGGGGGATAGGAACATTGCAGTGCTGTTTTGCTTCAGAAAAACTCAAAAGTTTTAACAAGTTGTAGTTATCACAGAGAAGTTTTTTTTGCATATATGTCACATATTATTCACAGATTTTTCCTAAATTTCGTAATATGCTTTTTCACTTGGAGCGATAAATGCTCAGTATGTAACACACTCAGTGAATTGCACATCGTGGAAGTAGTTTTGAGCACTCTGCGAAGTCGTTCGAGTCTAATTGGCCACAATTTGTATTGCTGGTCAATCGTAGACATCCATTTACAATGTGAAATTCACACTGGAACCTCTCAATAATAGAACTTTTGACATAGTGAAGCTCATTTCTTGCACATATTTAATCATCGCTTCCTTTTTTAGATGAACAGGAAATGATGAGAGGAATATATGAATGCATTTGGTATTTCGTGAAGTGAAGCGAAATTTTTCATTCATTTATTTCAGATGCGCTTAACAGTCTGTAAAGTATAGGATGATATTTTAGTCGTTTTTGATCGGATGTTTTAAGATGCGGATAAAAAAGACCATTATCCTGTTTAGTGCTTTATTGAAAGTTGTGTTGATCGATAAAAAGTGAAACCGCTAATCTTAATCTTCTATTGATCAATAAGTGAATGTAATAGTCACTCAACATTTGTCGTTTTTAGCAAAGTACAAGTAGAGCAATTTGCTCACTAATTTCGTCCATCACCTCTCACTTTTTGTTGCTAAATTTATTGAAGTGAACTAACAGAAATGTACGACGATGAGCTCGAGTTCACGATGCTTGGGTTCAGGCTGCTCAAGTCTAAGGTGCTCCAGTCCACTTTTGCTTGAACCCACGGTGCTACATGGTGCACTTTTTCAAAACTCTTCTCGCTCTCATCCTTTCGCTGGCAATGTTCTTATGACAACAGGCTCGAATTTGTCTCCTTGTTAAGTTTGCAACGTTCATTGCGTTCCTTTCAGCGATATGGCTTTTGAATACGTGAGTGCTGCGTACCGTTACTGAATAATACCGCGAAACTAGCGCTTCAATTATTCATTTCTCTCTCACTTCTTGTAGAATTTTTCCCGAATGTTCTTGATGAACCTTCCTGGGAGAGGCGCTTTTTTCAATAATTTTTCATCTTTTTCATCGTGCAAATACGAAATTCCGAATAATTAAAGCTTTCTGTTAAAATCGTTACATTAAAGTTGATGTTTAAACCTAGTTAATAGTAAAGTGGAAAAAAAAACGGTTAAGTTTTGTCTAATTCGCTATCGCAAAGCTTTTCCAAAGCACATCGCACTTAAATTACCGATGAGTTGCATCGCGAACCATTTCCTTCGCTGACGACATTAGCTCTGTCCATTTTTTGCTCTCTGCCTTTTGCTAAATTTATGCAGATGGCCGTAATTGACGTACAGCGCATGTATGGGCCCCAGTGTTGTTCTATTTTTGCTAAAGAAAACTCTTTTGAAGGCCCTCAAAATTAGGTGCGCAACAGAGTTGCTGCATTCTCAGTTTTAAGGAAGTGCTTCAAACATGTGTGTTCGCAATAGAGTCAACTACGTTTCACTTTCGACTAGTCGTTTTCTATTTGTGGATTGTGACATCCTACTATTATTCATTATAATTTGCCGGAAATATAGTATTTAAGAGATGTGAAGAAGAGAAGAGCGGTGACGTCGTCGAGTTCGCAAACTTATCCAGATGGATCCAATTCCGCCCGCTTTTCGCCTTCCTTTAATGTGGATTCCATCGTCTGCATTTAGATGCAACGAAAGAGTGTGCAGTTGTGCTTCGATATCATTCAATGGATTAACAGCTAGCGATTACGTAATGATGACCCCAAAATATACATAACACAATTATTCAATTAATCTGCGTGCATGCCATCATGGCAACTCTATTTCTTATTCAAATTGTCAAAGAATTTATAACGTTTTAATTGTTGGCAAATTTCATCATGCGCTTCGCTCCGAAAAAAATTCGACAATTTCATTCAGTGAATAATTTGGACGATTGAAATGTTTCGGGAAGTGAATGCATGAAAAAAGTCTAACATAGTGCTCAATTTGGCAGATCTGCAGTTGTATTCGTATTTGCATCACTTATTGAAAGTCGATCTGGGTCGCGTGAGAAAAGAGCATTTCCCTACTATAACAACTGCTCTGTGTCATGTTTTCTTGCGCTTAGCCCGTTTCATGCGAACACTCTTTCTTGAGCAATACAGGAACCATTCCGTCTAACCATTCCGTCGGTGCTTATATTCCTTCACTACTAACAAAAGTATCGCTGAGATGATCGTCGATAATAGTATTTCTATGTGTGACATATGCACCTAACCATTTTTTTGCGCAGCTTAGATGCTCCAGTACAACTGAGTGGTGCGTCAAATTTTTTCACTGTTTTCTTTGGAAATCTTATTCAAAATTGTGAGAAATATTCAATTAAATGGAAAAAGTTCTCGAATCTGATTTAGATCCAGTTTGCGATTCGTCTAGAAATGTTCATATTAATTGTGACGATGTAGGAAGCGCAAAAAAAAACGAAAATGCTAATAAGGTGAACATTTGGATGGGTTATATAGCTCAGTTATATTGCTTAAAGTGCAAGCCAGTAAAGCTACGGATTGTCGAGTACATTTGAAGCCTACTTGAAGAATCTTCTCACGCACTTCAGCACTTCTATGAGATGTTCCATTCGAAAAAGTGATTTCTGCTTGTCCAGCTAATTATTCGGCGACATTGATGTAGCTACACGAGCAGCATCATTTAATAGATCGGAGGACAAGAACCTATGCTGTCGTATATTTAGTGTCGAGAGACTTTTAATTATGTCGTTTATTCGACTGGTCTACCAACGCTGACAAATTAGCAAAATCTATATGATCGGTGAAGATGCGATCAGCAATATTATTTAATGAAAACATAATAACGTTGATAATATGTGATTAAATAGTGAAAAGATGTGAGTCACCTTCAAATGTTACGACTATTAAGACGCTGCTATTGGGAAGCTTGAGGTGGATTCAAAGGTGAACTAGAGTGGTTGAAATAAATCCCATCGCTTTTTTAAATAAACATGTTGAGGGAGGAAAAGTGTGGTGATTTATGCGATATTTTATGAGAAGTGAAATAGCAATAAAAGTGAGCAAATTTTTCAAAGAACTTTCGTTCTAGGCAAAATGTGAGATCGTAATCGATAATAACTGCAATAAAGCTCTTTACTGAAAGGTAAGTGCATTCAAGTTCAATAGATTAGCATTCACATATATCGTCAAGAAAAGAAATTTTTTCTTTATTTCTTCGAAAGAGAGTTTAGTCATTATGAAACTTGTTGACAAATTTAAAACGCATCAAAGTTTGTACTTTTCAGATTTCTTGCTCATCAAATTTATAGCCGGATTACTTTTTATTTTTGAAGCTAATCGACCATTTTTTTTTGTGTCTGTCCTTGATATGCATAAACAATCTCCTAAGCAATACGATCGTCGTAGTATTTATTGCTTGAAGTTTATTGAAATACTTACAAATTTTCATAGCTGATTTATATATATATATAGTAGTCTATATATTAGCTTAACAGAGATTAGGAATTACACATATGATTTTTGAACTTCTTCGCGAAGAAGTAAAACGCTTGCTGTGGCATCTCACGGGGATGCCCCATCGTTCCAACGGTTTCACGCATTTTGTTGACGTTTCTTGCCAGTGACGAAATATTGAGAAATGCTGCAACTACTAGGTGCAATGTCATGTGCAGGCTTTTGCTTATGTGGAAGTTTTTTCCGATGCATTATGCTAATTTGGTCAACGGCGTCGTCCTCATAAAGATGCCACTATCGCTGCTCACTATGAAACAGTTCTAATAATTTCCTATCGAGGAGATGCCAAATGATCCTCCGGTGCTCTTTCATTAGAACGTATAATATTTTGTTGCGTCATCTCTAAAAATCTTTTCTTTTTGAATTTTCTGATGCGATTTCATAGTGCACATCATATTGTTGTCCATTGTTCTGTGACTGGTGGTATTCTCGCAGTGTCGCGGAAAACCGCAATATATGTATGCACGTGAGCAGGTGCAAACTGTTATCAGTCAATGGTTCCACGAGATAAGCTTAAGTGCGCAGGATGGGGTGACTGAATTGGTAGCCAGCATCAGCGTACGGTAAAGCGAAAAGTATCTCAGTTTAGCTTTTCACAAATCTATAAAAATTCGCAAAGAAATTGTTATAAATTGTTATAAAAAATACATGATTCTTAAAGCAGTTTTTTCTTTTGAAAAGAACCTGCTGTCTACCTGGAATCCCTTCATAACTTTTCAATATTCATTAGCAATTTTCCTCAGGGTGTCAATTCGAACCAGCCTGCTTACATTGGAACTTTGCCTCCCGACGGCGGGATGTAGCAGCCGAATTTCGCAGCTTGCAAAAAACTTTTTAGGAGTTGTAATCATACAGTTAGTGGCATATCTGCATGCAATCGGTACTTTTTTTGTGTCCCACATTATAGCACGAGTTTTCCAATTTTCTGCGGTTATTATGATGCCTTACCCGCCACTTTCTAGATATTGTACAATTCGAAATGTCATCAATTCGTCGAAATGAACTTCACACCATTTGGTTGTTCATTATATGGGAGGGTACGTGAGAAAATGTTCGCTTGCAATTGACATCGACTTCATTACTTAAACAACTATAAAAACTTCGAGAATAATTATAATCACACATGGTTGCTGTAGTATCTTTTCTTTTGCCGATACGATTTTCGGTTTACTCTACTGTCCATTAACAAAGGTTACCCTGAAATCGTGAAATGTGAGCGTTCTTTTTGGAACTGTCGAATCGTATAGTACCACTCGTATATCTCATAAAATTAAACAAACTGCTCCACCTTTATGCTCATATTTTACCGTAAATGAACTGCAAAATGTGCTACGTACGATTTTTCTTGCTTTTTCTTGATAATAAGAATTGAGAAAAATTGTTTCAGAGCGAGAATGACTGGATGAGAAAAAGTTTCGTCTCTGTTTTCATCCTCATTTCTTTAATGACAACATGCTATGGAAATTAGCCAATACCTCCACCGCCGCACCACATCGCAACGATTGTGTACATACTCACTTACCTTCACTGTTATCGCTTTTTGTACTTTTCGTTTCCTTTCACTCGTCCGTTAGTTTTATTATTTTATTATTCTGTTATTCTGTGATTGATAACAAGCATATATGTGTGCACGAATGTTGGATGAATGCATTATTTTATCACTTCAACTTTCCTGCATCAAAATTTGCATTCATGTATATGAAGTCGAATGCCATTAACGATTCAGCCGGAAGATTTTTCCTTTTTTTTTTTTTTTTTTTTTTTGAGAAGCGTGTGACAGTGAACAGGTGAGCAATAATCTGCAAAGTTTTAGCGAAATTCTCACGTGGATCGGAACTGCTAAACTTATGACAGTGCTATCGGTAACCGGTTCTATATTCGATTGAGCGAAAGCGGAAGCAGAGCCATAAAACATGTTCTATATAGTCTTTGCACTTGCTGTTCCTACATCCTTTATAAATTTCCGATCCTCGGGTGTTCGAACACATAATTTCGATGTCGGCTGTGCGTTCATTGATCCCAGGAGTGCTTCCAGTCTTCTAGTTTCGACCTACAGATCGGCCAATTTCGTGCAAATACCTACCTTCACAATGAAAGATAATGAAAATTAAAGCAAAAAACTTTCCAAAGGTTGATATAAATTGGAATAAGTGGTTTTCACATCAAAAAGAATTCGCCATCGTAAGAACGTGCTCTGCTTTCTCCCGATAAGTTAAAGCAACGCTTTCGATGCAAGCTGAAGTCAAAGAATTAAATAAATGCTGCATTAGAAACGTTTAGTCACCGTCTGCGTAGTCTGCAGCTTTCAAGACGATTGTATTGAATTTCGTGAGATTAATTTTATGCATTGCTTTAAGACTTCATAAACTTATCATCATAGAATAAAACCAACTGCAAACGTCCTTCAGTGGAGAATTTTTTCACATCTGCATTCGCGCATGAAATCCATGAAAGGCATAGGCGAGCTTATGAATTTGCTGAGGGCAATCTATGGAGCTCATATCACGCTGGCTATACTGTCATTATACACCATTTTTGGATGCGTTCAATTCCTTCTTTATTTGTTCCAATAGGAATGAACTTGAGTTATTAGTTGTGCTTGCTATATTATGTATTTTTTGATATTGAAATATTACTTTTTAGATTCGATTGCTGTTGATTATTAGCAGCACTCGTCTCTGCAGTTATTTCACTAACATCGTTACTTGCTATTCGATCTCGTAAAAATTGATGGCTTAGATGCGCGTCTCTTCACTTGCACAGCCATACGTTTAATTCATGGTTACAAAAAATTATTTCCTGCAATTTGATAGATACGAACACATTGCTGATTGCTGTGCTCGAAGCAAGACCTCGCTTACGTCATCTTCTTGACTCAACATCTTAAACTTCATGCAAACCTATAGGATATCTCAAAAGTTTCTCAAAATTCGAGATATTTCACTCGACGTCTCCTTTAACACGAACAATCCTTCAGTCGTCAACTTGATCGCCTCCAGTTTCCTTACACCCCGCCAGGGACTTTACTGATGGCAGGGCAGGGCTTTCTTCCGCGGAGCAAAGTTAAGGATAAGAAGGGTTCGCTTCAGCGCAGGTTTTTTAGAAGGTTGAAGTTTCTATTTTTGAAATTGATCTACTGGTAGCTAAGACGAGCATTCCCGTCTAGTGCCCAACTGTATGAGATCATTGTGTCCCTTCAATGTGCTACGAAAGAAACGGAAAGTGTGGAAAAGAACTAACTATATGAGATCCTATTTGAGGCTAATCATAGAAACGAGTCTATCAGCCTTCGACAGCGCCTGAAGTAGATTGCTTCCACTGTGCTCAAGCACGTACGAGCCGCGTCCATCATCCATTCATGTAATTTATCGATTTACCAACAAAGATAGTGCGGAGGAGTTGATGGAAGAGGGAATCTGAATTTTTGCAGACTTTTTCGGGACACTTTGATGTATGTGATTCAGGTGCAAATGATCATTTGCTTACTACTTTTCATAGCACTTTTACCGCACAATGGAAGGGTCCATCATAGCGAAATTTTTTAAAAATTAAAATTTCTTTTGTATACTTTGCAAATTTTCTATCCTTGTGCATGAGAAAAATAGCGAATTTATATGCTCAAAATTCACATCTTTCATCATTTCTAGGAAAATGCAATCTTCTTTCAGTACATTAACCCACTTGTTTATCATTCGTATAGCTCATCATCCTACATTCTACATTTTCCTACACAGTAATTCTAAGTTGACTGATAGAATTTCGCTCATACGCGATAGCTAGCAGCAGTAGCGTTAGAGGGCGTGGAGAGTTTGCCGTAGAAAGTACTGCTGATTTCTTCACTGAGCCCTTCGTTGTCACGATTGTATCACCGTACCATTTGCGCTTCAATGTCGTGTGCGTTTTAAATGTACTCGACCTTATGGATTCTATGTTTGAACGCCTTTCAGGTCGCAGCTGCTAAGCTCAACTTGACATGTGCACGAGTCAGAAGATCGAGAGGAGCCGATTTTAGGTGACGACACCTTGTCTCAATAAGCCCCGAGTTTTGAAAGATCTATACCATTAAGGAAAAGAAATTCTTTCCGAAAGCGAACTTGGAATATATTTGAAATTGAGTGCCGATAGGAAGGTATGGTGTCATGGAAGTAACTTCTCCCATTTAGAAAAAATTGAGCGGTTTGTGTTGCGTGATTTAATTTTCTTAACGAAGAGCGGTTGCGCAGCGAGAGGCGTCCTTTGAGGATTTTTGCTTGCAGAATGACCCTGCAATCGTTCTGCTCAGCTACGTCATCGTTTTCCAATGACACCTTAAGGAATTCTACAAACGAAGCCAGAATCCGCGAAATGAAGGCTGTCTTCGAGACTATCCAGGTCTGTCTTATAATCGAGCAAAATTTCTTTTAATTGTTTTCCATTCTACTGGCTTAAATGTTCGTTTACGTATTTGTGAATAGCGTTTTTGGCGAGTGATATGCCTCACAATGAAAAATATTGCTGAAACGCAATTCTTTATTAAACCTTTCTTCATACCATCAACTTAGGTAAAATTGACTTCTGAATATTGTAAAGTATATAAATGTAATTAAAATGCTACAAAATTTTTTACTAGCAAGCTGCTCGCTGTGAATTAATCTATTGATGCCTATAAACGGAAATTTAGGTTTAGAATTTTTTGCGCATCACTTTGACCGATTTGCAAGACTTGATGAGAAACATTTTGAGATTGTTATTTGTGCGATTGGCGTCGGTGGGAATGTGCTCAATTTGTTGACGCTTCGAAGTCGCACTCTTCAAACTGTTCCGTTTATGTATATCCGTTCAATCGCGATTTTTGACCTCGTAAGCGATTTATTTTGCTTCGAACACTTCGCAAAGTTGTTCGCTTCACATCCTTTCGTTAATCTCAAACAGATGTTCTTCATAAAATTAAGCGAAACTTCAGCGAAGTTGCTTCGAAAATAATAAGCATAACTTCTCTAACACCTAGAATAATTGCAACCATATAGTGCACCGAATGTTGAGATATTCCTTTAATCAAACGTTCGGATTCGTTTGTAACATAATGTTTGCAGAAGGGAGTGTTAAACGTTGTTACGACGCTGAAGACAAGCATAACAGCATTTTCATCCATATGCGGCTCTCTCATTAGTTTTTGCCGAGAAGCAATAGTTAACCGTCATTCAGCGATGCCTGAATACTGCTCATTCCTTACGATTTCTTTCAGTTTGCTTTTTTCGCGCTCATAACCGAGAATACAGCGAATCGAAAGAATTCTTTTCGGCTAGATCCTTCTATGAAAAATGGAAAGTGTGCTTATTCGAGGCTCAGAAGCAACTACTGCTGACGCAGCAAATGAGAGTCGGCAGGTACTAAGAAAGAAGAGATTGATTCAGAGATAGATCAACGCGAACTGAGAAAATCTTTCCTAAACAGTTGCTTGACAGCTTTCCTTTCGGAATTCCCTTGATGAAGAGCCATCATTTGAAATCTCGTAACGTGCAAAATTTATCCTCGTAATGGCTCAGAGTTATTTAGAAACATACTATCTATTGTCTTGAAAAACATTTGATTTTTTATTCTCGCGTGAGAGATGGAATTAACGATCTAGAAATTGCAAGCACTGAACAAAGGAAGGAATCACCTTCACACGTATTTCAAGATAGGTGATGGTGAGGGCTGACAAAGCGAACCACGCAAACGAAGGTTCCACTCGAAAGTGCGACCATCTATAAATTTGAAGGCATGTTGCAAATAGTTTCAAAATAATAATGTTAGGAAGTCACTTCCTTTTCTTCTTTTCACTGTGTGATGGCCAGGTTAACTCCATGATGGACGTGGGTGTCGAATCGAAAGAGAAAAATCTTGAAAGCAACAACGATAACAGCTATCGCGAAATAATAGACCGTTTTGGAAAAGGCATATGTGCGAGACTGTGCGAGACTGCAACGTCTGTGTCATTTAATATGTAAGCTAATATGGCGACTTGAAAGCACGCTATGTGATACATATTCTCAAGTTGTGTTTAAGGCATGCTGCACTATGAACTTGCCCCCCCCCCCTCCCCCTTCCCTCTCCCCCACTTCTTGCCCTTACTCCAATCCGCTTCTCTCTACCAAAAATTGTCGTCATCCACCGCTCTCTTCCGTATACAGCAGACGCAGTAGTGAACTTTTTCATGTCACAAGCATTTTTTGCATGTGCAGAAATAACCCCTCCAATCTTATCGATGAAGGAAATGGCCTTTCTATGCATAATAAGATCCGCTTATTTCAGATTGGTTTATCGTTTATAGCTCTTCACTTTGCTCTTGATCAAATACCGAATGCCAGCTACGAACAGATGTTTTATTCGACATATTTCGAAGAAATTATCATCAATACTTTTTTGGTTGCAAGTTTCTATTGCGCGCTTATGCTAACGATTGCAAGGTAATTTTTATGATTAATTTCACTAATATTAGGAAATAAAACACTTTTAAAGAAAATTCTTTTCGATAGACATATTTTAAGATGATGGCCAGAAAAGAATTTTATGGTCATTCTCATTTTGTTACTTTCAAATTTATGGTACAGTTTCTATATCACACTAAAATTTTTCAAAAATTTTTTCCCACTCTGTACTATCCCTGCACTAGCTAGAATATCAAAAAAAATTTTGAATTAAACAGCAGTTCATGTTCCAGTAAAAATTCCTTGTCGACTTTCTATCAAGAGTAACAATAATACCCAATAGGCGAAAATTTTGCCCATGATAGTCTAATATGTGAGGACTGTGTTGTGGATTTTAAATCATCGAAAATGATCATGTGTGAAGATTGTATGATCATCCCAAGACGCTTGCTCACTCAATATTCTGGAAATGTTTGTCCTAATGCTGAAGCTCACTTCATGTACGATTGTAACGCGGCCTCAGCTTGTCATAGCTATGTCACTTTTTCTTTCTTCTATTGCCGTTTCTCAGTGTTGTTTTCCTTCATTACTGCTATCACAGTAAGCCACCAACGACGGTATCACTTCAGTTAATAGAACTCTGTAAGACACAAATGTGCTTTGAGTGATGTATTGAACACCAGCATTACAGAATTTCACAAGTGGAAGTTTATCCAATTGACATGCCATTTTGTGCAAGCTGATAATTTTTACCGATCGGCGTTCACGAACTGATTTATTGAAACATTGTGAAAGTCATTCAGATTGCTTTTGTTTGTTTCTTTTTCCAGCCTCGAGTACATTTGACGAAGAGAAAAGCGAAAAGGGAAAGGCGCTGATCTCATCCACAGTATCTATTCGAAACAAACTCCCTTTCGTTCGAAAATGAGTTGAAATTTCTCAACAAAACTGCAACAGCAACGAAAACAATCATTTACAGAGTGTGGCTGCTATGCTCATCTCAAAAGTTAAATGTCTTTTCCTTAGAGAATGTTGCAACTTCTTGCGATAGAATTCCTCAAATTCATACGAATCTTTCACACCTTTACATTTGATTTGAAAGTGTTTGCGTGCTTGTTTGGATAACTCAGTAAAATGAAGATTGTTTTAACAATAAAGGAAACAATTTCGGGAACCCATCACATGTCCAAAACTCGTGGCCATCTTATATCGTGAACGCTTCTGGCAATCAAAGAATGGCTGTTTTTCATTCATTCCCATTTCATTAACTCTCTGGTTTTTTTTTTTTGTTTTGCTTAGCCTCCACAAGTGTTTTATACAAAAAGTAAGTTACGAATGCAGAAATCACATGTCCACGAAAAGGGATTACACACGCGGAGAATGCATTAAAAATGAGAGAACTGCAATGAATGCAGTCAAGAAAAAAGCAATTTTCAGATATGTGTTAATCACACAACCGCATGTGCGCAGATCTGCAAATCCGAAGAGAATGGCTCGTATACGAATAATTCTTTTATTGGTTTTCTGCTTCATACTTCACTCGCCGATGAGCGCTCAAAACCGCTTGAAGATCGTCAATGGTAGATGGCGTAAGGGAAACAACGTTGAATTTTTATGCGTGTGAGAGCTAATAAGTTCATTTTACATAATGCTAAAAAGTGATCAATAATTAAATGAAATTGTAGCGAATGATCTTGTTTTGAACTAGTGAAGGGCTACGATTTACGAGAAATTGAATGGAAGAGGAAGGAAATTTATGGTAAGGACAGCGCTAATTAAAAGTACAATTGGATGGACGGAAAGCTTGATAAATGTTGGCAGGTTTTATAGAGATAGATTGCTACTGCAATAGAGAGAGGCTTTAAAAAGTACACTAAGGTCTCAAAAATCGGACATTCCAATCGGTTTCTTTCACGCGCTCATTGACCTTAGGCATTCAAATACTGAGCGGCTGCGAGTGATTAGGAGCATTTTGCCTTTTGAAAAAAAAAAAAGAAAAAAAAAAGAATTAACTCATTCAAAAGAAGGCTGAATTGAATGATATCGAAGTTGCTCACACTATGCGCTACTGTGTGCTCGCAGTTTTACTTGTGTATGCGGAATGCCGTTGATGCTAAAGGAAACTTTTGCAACGATTCAAAACAAAGATTGAAAACTGCTTTATTCTCGTGGCTTTATATCATCTACAAACCTGAGTAAGCATGCGAGCGACTGTTCTATACAGCATGACGGCTTTCCTGCCAATGACAACTGAAATAGCTCAAAAGATCTCATGAAGAATTCAAAACCGCCACTGGGAAGGCAAACATTCGGCTATCAAATTTCTATGCAAAAGTAATCGCCAAATTCTAGGGCTAAATACGTTTCGCTAATACAGATGAACCATGAGAATCGCCCTTTTATAGCAGCTACAGAATCACGTCATATCCTTTTTCGAGTTTCATGGAAGCCATAAAAAAGAAGATGAACCCAAGGAAAATCTTGCAAAATGCTCTACTGAATTTCAAGAATCAGCTGAGCTAAATGAATTTTTGTTCTAAAGTGGAAAACTGCAGTCAGCAAAGCCGTGAACGAAAATATTTTTGGAGGTAGTTTGGCTTTATATATTCATATCCATCCCGAGACAACCCGACCATGAATACAACGGAATTCAACAAACACCACTTGGCAAAGCGCTTGCATGCCGCTAGCTTTGCGCCAGGACGTTTCCGCTGCAATTATGCATAGCGCTAATGTCAGCGGTAAAATTACTGTCATCGCGAAAGATCTAATGAGCAGCTCAATGCAAGGCTGGTTCAAAGAAGTGACTCAATTACGAATGAGTTTCTAAAAGTGACGTACGAAAAGATTACGAATTCCTTCCGGTGATTCAGAATAGATGCCCCTCACTAGTATCGTCTTCAGCCCCACAAGATTTCCTTGGAGAGAAGGAGAAAAGATGAACATCATGCATAGCCAGCAGTGCTGTGCTGCCTTTTAGCCGTCTTTGGAGTCTTTGCGCTAAAAGAAACGCCGCGAACTGTACTGTCTGTTCTGTTCTTTAAGTGTTGCATTACTTTACAAGAACTGTACCTACAAATTCTTACCGTACAGATTGTATTTGAATTTCCCTCTTCTGTCATCAAAAAATTTTTCGCACCCGAAATTCCGTTGATTCAAATAATCTCTTTATATATAAAATGATAATATATCTTTTACATATATGTTACGCATGCGCTTCAAAGGCTTCATTACGTTTGCAACGGTTATATACCGACTATCCCTCTTAGCAATACCGTTACTGAATGGAGAGCATTCAAGAACATTCAAAGCTGAAAACATGTCAGACAGAGGTCATCAGAATATTTCATTTATAATTCTCATTGTTAGTACGCTCAAACCACTCACATTCCAGCTCACGAAGCAAACTTAAATGTTAAAAAGTGCAATCCCATGTAACAAAGTCCCACTAAAATTCATTGTTATACAGGTGCAATTATGAATAAATTTCCCCGCATATACGACAAGTTTAGTTCGTTTGTGATTGTCTGAGATGAAGAATTTTTACAAACATTCTGTCTTTTTCACGAGCATATAAGGAAGAATCGAAAAAGCGTGCCAGAGAAATGGCAAATTATGCGTATTGGAATAAGCGTTAGCAGATCGCAGAGGTTCATAAATAATAAAACGCGCAGCGGTTTAAAGTATAATAGGTGGTATTAGATGACACAAAGTTGTGACAGTGCTAGCGGCAGTGATACTGGCAGTAGTAATGGGTGCAGTATCGTTACTAATCACTGAAGACTGAAGTAGTATTGATAACCGGAAAGGATAGCACTAACTAGAATCGTCAAGAACTCAGGTAGGAAAAAACGGAAGCACTGGTAAATAGGGTTATAACAACAAGTTAGCTGCGCCTGTAGTCGATTTACAACTCATAAATATACCATGGAAGCCGTTTTTCAGCCAGACGGTCGCTGGACCATGTAAATAGACCACAGCACTAATTTGTAGGTTTACTGGAGTGGCTGTGACTTACACGTGAAGGTCAGAATGAAATTAGAGCTGCCACCCGGATGTACTCAGTTTGTAAATGCACTGTTATGTTTTTGACTGGCACGTGGAAGGATGAAATCAGAGCTGCTAGCCACATGTACACTCATACCAGGCAAATGGTGAGCAATACGTACACCAAAGGATAATCAAAATGAACTCATAATCGGGGTTGCACATATCTTTGAGAGAGCCTTTTTATGAATAGAAGGCTACATGTATCCAGATATGAGGAGGAATTTTATGAACGAAGCGAGATTCCGAGTTTGTGAAATTGTGAGGGAAACTATGCAACTTTGCATTCTATTGCAATGTGTTCTGAAAAAGCATAAGTGTCCTATGAGAAGTAGAAATCAGAAAAGAAGCCTATTCTATAAAAATGTGAATTCTGAACAACCGAAACGCAACAGCTTTGATTCATAGATTTTCTATGTTAAAAATATTTGATTCAAAGCAAAATTCATATTTTTCCCTATCATTTTGCTGCTGTGAATGTCTCTTGTATAAGTCGTTTTTTTCTACGGTATCAGGTTTTCTCGAATTTCGCATGTCATTATTGGTGAGGTTCACCAACTTTCTAAATGAGGAATTTTAGAGAGCCAATCTTTACGCTCTTCAATTACTACAAATTGTCACGAGAGTTTCTTCGGTTTACATGTGTGATAGCGATGGCCGTATTAAACCTTTTCATCGCGAGGAAGCTGCAAATCGCTAAGGTTAGAGCTTTTTGCTTGCAGCACTCAGCAGCTTGAAGAAAACGGTGCATGTCTTTCTGACAGCAGTTGAAGGTTTTGTGAAGCGCTTTCAATACAGCGAAAAAAAAGACGGACTATTTTATCGTTCTCAGTTTACACTTTTTTTTTCGGAATATAATGTAAATTGAATAGACTGCGCGAGAGGTAGTCTTTGTTGACCGTTAAACACTTTCCCACTATATTAACTTGGCAGCTGCTTGGTATGGTTGATTCAATATACTTCACTCTGTCTCACTTTAGGCTTCTTTCACACTTCCTCTGAAAGCTTTAATTGAGCTGCCTTGATGTATGATTATTTATCACACACTGATGGGAAGACATAATCGATTGTTTTTGTTTCGGCAACGTTAAAACAATCGACGAATTTTGATAGGTACGTTAATGTGAGGAAAGTGAGTGCATAATTGCAAAGTCAAAGTTCATTCATTTTTTACAATTTATATGGTGGGCAAGTGATGCTACGCTTAGTAGCATCCGAAACTACATCAATGCAGCACTTAAAAATACTAAAGCTGTCCATACTTACTACCAGATGGCTTGTTACCAGACGGCTGGCCGTTTTTTCTGCTCTGGCAGATGACGTCAATGCCAGCCGACGTCACCAGTGCAAAAAACGCGTTAAATCAAGCAATGAATCTTCAAAGTGATGCAGATCATCGAGAATTTTTTACACTACATAAAGAGATGATTGACCACTTCCAATAATGTAATAATCTGCCCTATAATTTGTATTTTATGTGCTTTGTCGAATGTGTCCAAAAACTATTTCGGTGGTAGATTAAACCTCACGCTGAAATCGGGTCTAACTCAATTTCTAGGGGAAATGGTCATGGAGTAAAGATGTTAAAGGTGACTGTAGTACCTCCACGCTGATTCCACAGACATGGACAACCATTGAAAAAATGTGGTGCTAAATTTTAAAGATAAATGTGCAAGTGCGAGCAAGGGAGTTAGGTTTTATGTTCAGCATAGTCAACTGAATTGATCTCCAATTATCGATGCACTATGCGGTGTATTTAAGAAGAGATACGGGAGAGATTACCGTTTCAGTGATATTAATAAGTGATAGCGTTTTAGCTTTGCGTGTTCTACTGTCTAGTTGCGTACTTCAGCGCAATCGGAGACGAATGATCCTACGGCCAAAGACTAATTCACTATCCATCAAGTTGCCAAGCAATAACGCTACATGCCTGGAATTGTACACTTCAGATACAACGAAGTATATTTTTCGAATATTTTTTGCATAAGTTTCTGGAAGCTTCTATATTCGTGAACATATACAGATTACATTATTTAAAGAGCAACATGTGGCAGAAATATTGCTTGTGTTTTCTTTCATGTGGTGTTTGTGTTTCATTCGAAAATTAGTGACTAGAAGATCAGTGAGAGAAGATGAAAAACAAATTTCTAGCACCTAGGAAAACAGTGGATAATGATAGTGGGGCGTCTAAAGTGGTATCAAGCTTCCGCAAATATAAACTCCTATTGTAGCTGTAAATTCGAGAATATTCGAGTTGTGGTCAATTTTTATCTATGCTTCTGTTTATTATCACTGTTGATTTTTTGTCGATGCTCTGAGCCTAAACTAGTATGTTGGGAAAAATGTTTTCTTAACATTTGGAAATTTCTTTTGCAATTGTCAGCTCATTTCAATGCTTTTCACAATAAAGATGCTGAATGTTTCCCAAGTATTTTCCGAATTCGCCACTTGTGGGGAACTAGTTTAATGACTGGTTTGAAACTTCTTCGGTATGAAAACATATTTGCTGTGTGTTTACAAAAAAAAAGTTTGTTTATTTAAGCAAACACGAACTTGCCAATACTAACATATTGAGGTTAAGTTAACAAAAGTGTTGTGGAAAATATCATATTACAATCTGTGTGGACTGACATGTGGAACTTTGAGGCGTGAGAACTCATCGTTGATGCGAAGCTTCACTGAGAAAAAGCTCACTGCTCTTATGATTGCGATCACATTTATTTTCATGATCGGTAATCTACCGCAAACGGTCGTTATGGTACTACAGAACGATTCACGTGAATACAATTTCAGTTTCCAGGTTGGTTGATATGAAGATAGCCACATTGGATGATTCTGTTGGAATCATCGGATGATAACTTAAATGCGTTTAATGTGGGATCAGTTGTTAGAGACTGCGTTACACTGATGAACATTCATGTTTTTATTGCCTTCCTTTATCACATGCTGTCATCTGTACCAAAGTAAAAAAAAAAGAATTAGTGCATGATTCCAAAAAATTCGGCCTGCAAAATTGTGAGCGGCTTTCCTTAAGTTAGGCAGAAAGTAAAATAAACTTCTCAATTACCTCTTACACACCTAAACTTTCTACGAGTAACTCGAGGGAGGACCATCTAGCTCGACATCAGAGAGATGAAGGCGCTCTCCACAAAAGTGCTGCGCTCGAACAGGACTTTCGGTGCGCGTTGAGTTGGTTTCGGCTGGGAGTATTATTGGCATCAGAAGTTCACAGTTATTTAGTTTTTCAGCTCTCCTCATAAATAATAAGGAAACCGCTGTATGCAGGCTGCAAAAATTGCTTATGATTATAACACTTTGGGCAAAAGAATTTAGAGCATGTTGGCATCCACAGGATGAAAGTCACAAGTCGTTCAGGTCAAGTGAATCCCGATCTGAAGCAGCGTTTTCCAGGAAGCGGGTCAATTTTACCCAAACATTTGTGTGGCGCTACACAAACGATGTGGTGCATCTAGAAGGGAAGCTAAACGCGGAAGAGAAAGATCCGTAGCATGCACTTTCTTCATATTTCATTGAATAGTTTCCCGTAGGGTAATTTGGATTCTGCATGCAGAATGCCTTTTATGCTTTAAGTGCTGTAAGAAACCAGTCGGAAAACTTATAAGCCCCATTCCATGCGCTTCAATCTTTGCAATTTAACACTCAAAAATAGTTTGCAAAATGACCCTGGCTATCGTCATTACAATAGCCACCGCTAACGCTTAGTGTTCTGGTGCACACCAATGATCACTTGAACCTCCTTGCCTTCGGTTATCAAAAAATTGTTCCGCTGATCGCCCCTGTGAGGGGTTTTCCGAATGACGATGTGATCAATGAAATTTGAAATTGGTCTCTTTCAGCGAGATGCCCTAAAATGGCATCAAAAGTACGATACCACAAGTTTAGTATCAACCATTTTCTCTTGTGTCTACTACATTTGTCTCCTTCCGCGTTCACTTGCCTTCTTTTCATGCCACGTTCTCCTCGTAACTGATTCAGCTTCATTTTACAACCTTTTGAGTTATAGCGGGTGGTACGTTTTTGGTTTTTTTTTTCATATACATGTGAACTCCTTTCATCCTTCCACTTTTTTTTGTATTTTCGTTTCGTTTAATAGGGTATTTAGTTTAACGTTCAGCGCTGACTCTAGAGAGGTTACAGCGTATAGCTTTGCTGAAAACCTTATATTAATGGAATGTTTCAACTTTAAAAATATTCGAATAGCTAAATCAATGTTTTCTTGTTTTCTACAGCTTCGAAGTTCTCAGATAGCATCGTGGCTACAGAATAGGACCCTTGCTAGTGGAAGTAATAGAAATAGAAAACGCTGCTCATTAGCATAGATGCATATAAAGCTTTGCCACTTTGGCAGTAAAAGTCTTTTAGCACTTAAGTGCTTCGTGAGAATAAATATTTCAGCAACACAGGCAATAGGCAAGTATTATTTCTCAAGTGCTAATAATGAGTAAATTATGCTACCTAGAAATTAGAGCTGTCACGAAAGAAATCAACATTTGGCTGTTTACATGAAAAATTGTGTAACTCCTTAACGTATTCCTCCTTCACACACTCTTTGAAATGGAAAACGAAACAAAAAAAAAAACCAGGAAACGGAAGAAGAGATGAAATGAATCGGATTACATAGGAAGAAGTAAACTGAATGCAAAGAAAAACAGGTTAGCCACGATGCAAAACAAATGAAGGATTAGTTTGATTTTGTATTCATTTATTCAACATCCCATTCAAGGGAAATATATGGACAAATATATATCAGAAGCACAAAACGGAAACAAATACCAAAAAAAAAAACATGGTGGGAAAGCATAGACTCTAGACCAATTGTGCAAAGTTTAAAAATAAAGTAGAAAATGATCATCGCATAAATTAAAAATAAATGCGAAAGTTTCAAATATGAGATTTGCAACAGATCGAAGAACTTAATTCAAGAAAGCATGTCTTAGCAAGAATCAATAAGACGCAGAAAAAATTGAAATAAATGTATCAACAAACTTTTCAGAAGTGTTATATACAAGCGTTTTCTAGGACGTTCGGCTAAACCAAGGCACTGAGCGCGATTTCATTTAGAAGCAACCGACAACTACGCGCTCTTTGAATGCTCTTTGAAATCTCAGCAATGAATTCCACTATTCAAAATGCCAACCATCAATTCCGTTTTTTTTCCGAGCCTAATCTGCAATATCAATTCTCAGCGATCATTTTTAGCGTCAGATAAAATAATCGTTTTCTCAGATAAATTTTGATTTACGTGCAGAATTGTTACTCTTCTAAATGGTAGAAAATTTTTTGTTTTGATGCATAGGATTACCGCTATATTTTTTTGCATATTTGAAATCGATTTAGTCATATCAGCGCAACATCTTTGCACAGTTTTTGAAAGTCAGCCTTTAACAGTGTAGTGCCTCATCTCTCGCGTCATACTTTGAAACTTCTTTGGCGACGTTATCACTCCCTCTTGAATCTCACTTTTTCTCCAAAATATGTTTTTTTCTTTTTTTTTGGTAGGAAGAGACCATCATTTTCACAGATAATAATTTTCCCTCAGGGACATAGGTTCTCTTGCAGTAGGCTCTTTGAAATCAGGAGAACGTCCTCATTTGTCTCCCCTCTTTAATCTGACTTGTTTTGGTCCATCTTTTTGAACAGAGCAGCACCTATTCGTTCAAAACAAGATGTCGCCCGTTGTCAAGAAAACCGTCAGGAAATGCTGAAATCCAACAAATGAAGCTGTAAAAGCCGAGTTTTATCTCCCCTTCTTCTGCCCATATTGCTCACATATTCAAATTCAAGAGGAGGCCAAATAGTTGTTGATTAATCGCTGGAAATAACGTTTTTAGGCAACGCTGCTAATAAAAGCAGTCGAGAGAAACAAAGCAAATTATTGCTGAGCATATTTTTGCCAATTTTCACAATACTGTAAGTATATCAAAGCACTTTATAACATAATGATATATGCAAAAGATTGGATGAATTTCACCGCGTCAAAGATCATTAAATCCCCAAATTTTCACTGCAAGGTGTAGGCCGATAGAAACGATGACCTGTACCTGCATTCGCTATTTTCAAAGCAACGCTGCTTGCGAATTGCATTTTTCATATATGCCCTTTTATTTGAATCCCACATTTTACTTAGCATCACCTTAAACTGTTCCTATTTTATTGCTTCCATATAAAATACTTATGGTCAGAGGCCTTTTCTATTCGAAGAATGATTCTATATATAAGTTTGTTCTGAGTTTAAATGGAACCATTCTTGCAGTCCAAAATGGCTTCAATGCGAAAGTGGGGCAGCAACTTCAATAGAAGCCTAAGAATTAGCCCTGTTGTCGCGGAGTTAGACAAATAGTCGCTAGAAGGAAACATTCAGTTCATACAACGCAGTTGAAATTTGAAGGGAATTTCTGTATTGCTCGATTAACGAGAAGGATCTGGAATTTCCTATTAACAAAACAACTGCAAAACGAAATGGGAAAATGAGAGGTGTTAAGCAGTATATCAAAGCATTTCATAATATCTTTCAAGTTTGTTGAAATGAACGCGATGAACTCAAAATATGTTTCAGAAATCGTTCAACTAGAAAGCTCCATTGTTTTAGGCGTTTGCATGAGACGAATTTCACTCAGTTCCGCAAGAGGATGTGAGATCCTGTGTTCCTATGTGATCATAGCGCTCAAATGTTGACCCACAAAGTATTTAATTGTTCGAAAAATTAAGCTATAAGCGACCACCCATATTGCACCCCATACTTTAAGCCCTAGCCGTAAGTAAGTTTAAACGTAGGATGTGATGAGCGTTATTGCAACAAGGAACAGCAGAAGGAAAGATTGAAGACTAGAGTCTACGTGCGCTTTGAATAATAAAGCGCAGACAAAAAGTCCAGCTCCTTTCTACTTCCTGCATTTCACTGATTAGGTTTTGGGGAACAGACGTTCTCGTTGTTCAAGCCGGTAGAAAAAACGCGGAAACAGGCGTGTGCATAACTGCGTAAACACAGCCACTCATTCTAATCAAGGTTTGTTTGGTTCGGACAGAAACATCCCAAACACAGCCAATTAAGGGGACTCTCAAGTGGGAAAAGCTTGCTGATGGTTTGATCTGAAAGCTGTTTGGAGCCTCCACTTTATGGCGTCGTCAAAAATCAGTCCTCAAATCGGAGTGCCTCACTCCCTCCCCTCCCCCCCGCGCGCGGAGTGCCTCGGTCACTTGACCTCAGACACAAGTGATAGCCTTATAAAAGATGACGCACGTCAATTGAATTAAGAATTACTCATTAACGAATTGAAATAGCTGCTTATAAATCAGTTTTACACTTCCTTTATACTCGAAAGGTTTTCTTTCCTTCGATTCAGCGGGCAGAATTATAAAAAGTATTGGCATATCTAACCGTTGACATGTCTAACCGTTGACATTACACTAAAAAAATCGCTTAACCACAATTGCGACTTTTACTCGAGTCGTCTTTGTAAGGCAAATGAAGTAATGCAGGTGACTTTTATTTGCAGCAACTCGCGAAATGTTTAGAATATGAGGAGGAAATTTAAGGGTGGGAAGTACTTCAGGTGTTGCGGCATGCGGAGATAAAGCCTCCACCTGCACCGTCGGCGCGATCATCAATGCAAATTTCGAATTATGCCAAATCTATCCGAGTAGTGCAGTAATCTTGAGGATGAAAAGGCCCAGAAATGAGGAGAAGGGGTGAAAAAATTCACCTTATGGCACTGTTGAAGCAAGTACTATTTCTAAACGCTTTTTAGAACTATTCCGCAGGGCTCTTATTAGGCTTGTGCAATGACCTTGTATTTTAACTTGTTTCTGCAGAAACTCTCAGATGATGAGAAAAAAGGAAAGGCATGATTCAGCTCAATGTCAGAGGCCGTTTAATAAATGTGTGTGAAAAACAAAGCAGGGGGGTCGCAGATTTAGAATGCAGAATAAAATAAAGCGACCCTGCGTTGCTAACAGTTTGTTTGCACATTTTGCTATTAGCGATTGCACAAAGGAGATGGAAATGGAAGAAGAAAATGGGGAGTGAGGATAAAGTTATTTGGAGTGCACAACGGCATCGGAGCCTCTCGGCTGGGAGACTACCTTGAATTCCATCAGGGATCGTCAATTCGACGTCTCACGACAATATCGGGAGTCCCAGACTTGGCGGAGCCGCCAGAAAACTTCATGGAAGTGTAGCCGAGGCCATCAAACCAATTCCTTTGACTAATTTCTAGGAACTGACAGTCGAAAGCAATATCTGCGAACGACGTTTTTTCGTAATTTTAGATACTTCCAATAGCAAACTTGATTAAAGACATACCAGGGCAATACCTTAACAGTCGCATTTGTGTGTGTGCGTATGTGCATATTTACGCGTCCAGTAGCTTTATTTAACAAATCACACAAGTTGGACTGGTCGAGTTTTATATCCGTCATCCGCACTCCACTACATCTGTCATTTTTCCCAAACCAGTTCATGATCATGAAATTTGTGTGCCGAACGTTTTTTGTTCCCTGTTGGATGTGGACATAGTTAAGCTGCCGATTGTTTTTCCTTTGATGTGATGATAATGAGTTGCTAGAATAAATTCATGAAAAGACACTTCGTTGCTGCTTCATACATCCCATCAGTGGCATATGAGAACGAATTTATTGTTAGGCCCTATTCATCCTTTTTTTTGGAGAACTTTCGCTGCCGATCTATTTATTGGAAAAATTGAAAAAAAAAACTGTTTCATTCACTTCTTTTCTCATCTAGAGATCTTACAACAGAATCGCAGCCAATTTTGATGTGTTAAAAAAGCAGCGACATGTGCAATCTCATCGTTGCTATTTTATCGTTTCAGTTATCATAAACGTTTACTTCAGCTGTTGCGCAATGTGGCGAATGCATTGGAAGTGCTCAATCACTGTTTAAATTTTTATGTGTTCTGCTTGGCGAGTAGCGAATATACACGTGCATTTCTATTGAATTGCCTCTGTATTCGTCGGGTGCTTACATGTATTCCGGCATGTGCCCGCTTCATATATTCGAGAAAATCCAGCAGGTTCGTTAGAAATTTCTCTTCATAACTTGTACAATTTATCACTTCTATCACCTTTTAGGTGCTCCATCCGTTATTACTATCTTGTAGATATTACAGTCTGTAGCGATACAAGTAATAAAAATTTGTGACGAATCACATCTTTCTCTCCTTGCTGTCAAATTTGTTGCGCTATAGTACAACAACACTTCTGCCTGGAAGACATGCTTCCTGCAATCAGGACTTCTGCCTGCTGTTAGAGTTACTTCGTTACAGAGATGTCAGATAACTTGGCGAGGACACGAAAGGAGCTCGCAAACACAAGAGAACATAGTTAGTACAGTGTGCTTCAGAAGTCTGAGGTAAAATGGTACTATGGGCCCAAAATGTTTCTAAAAGAGATTTTCATATAGCCGCACTGATAATGGCAGGAACCAAACCAATAAGAATAAAAAAGCAAACAACGACAGTGTGGCCATAAAATTTGACACCTGGAATATTCTTAAGGAATCACTGAGGTACATGAAAGTTTTTAAAAGTGGTAAAAGGTCGTATTTGTTGCAGGCAAGTTGATAAACGAATAGACGAAAAGCAACTAACATAGAGGTGGGATTTTTTTCAGCGCAAATGTTCTTATCCTAAGCTGTGAAAAATGCAAAAGGAAGAGAAGTAACTTCGCAGCAATATTTCAAAAAACATATTGTTACAAAGCAAAAAAGCATATGTAACAGATTATGCGCAGCTATCGTTAGCCATTGTAATTGCTACGAATATTTCTATGCACTTTTTTACCTGCTGCTATATTTGAAAAGTTGATAAATTATTTGTGCAATTTGCGTCGCCAAAAAATAATTTTTTAAAATCTTAGTAAGCGTTGCAAAGTGCAGATTAGTCGTAAAATGCAGATATTTGATAGCGAAATAATGTAAGCCTTATTTGCAGTTGTGTAACGTCACGACACAATTCGATGCGTTTCAAGGCGGTTCCTGTATGCGACGATGATCTCAACGGCGACCCTGATGGAAGAAACAGTGGGAAGCAATGGAGCGATGGCGATCAGAAGACACAATGTAGATGGCAATTTGGGAGTAGTAGTTGTCGTGCGACAACAACCGTATTCACCACCGAAGCAGCAAGTGATGCATATTGCCGCAGTAGCAGAGATTACCTCTGAAAATGGCCAAATGTCTCGCTGCCCCTACGGGCCAAAAGACGTTTTTCGACTCAGCTGCCATGAATGCGAGGACCAACACGAAGTACCGGAAAACGTATACCGTCACTGAATCTCATCCGCAAGGAAAGATGTGCATGTGCTAACCGAGATAGTAAAATGGAAGGCTCTCGTCTTTTTCAAACATTTACACTCAATAAGGCATGAAATTATTTTATTGTGATATTCATATGTTTGTAAAACTATGTGAAATTGCTCCAATTACAAATTTCATTATCAGTGGCGCTCACATAAAAACTCCATTAAAGAATCACTCTTCATGCCTATCGCAATAGTTGAAAATAAATCCACCGTGTACTTATTAACAATCTACAATGACGATGCTGCTTTCAAATTTTTGATTAAGTATGTTATTGTTCGAAAGCATACTTGTTTTGCCTCTAAATGGCAGATTACCAAAGCAACATTACGAACGTCAAGTAAGCACGCTGTGGAGTTGGATCTTCAGTTGAACAGAAAACAATAACTAAACTCATTGATTATATCATTATATCTCAAATCCTCCATACGTTTCACAGAGATCACAGAATCTCGAAGCAACCGGCAACCAGCAGTTTCTATGAGGCACGAATCGATGAGACTGTGTGGCTCACTGCTCACAAAATGCACTCAAATTACCACAACGATCGTTCATCTTCAAATTGCTTCTAAAATGGTACAGGTGTGGATCTTCACGCCTAAAAGCACAGACACTAAAAGGAAACAGCTGGTTGTGACTGCATTACGAATGGTGCATGGCCTATGACACATTCAATCAAACTCTACAAAAAAAGCGCTAATAATGCGTTGTCTGAGCGAGGCGATCATTAACAACGTATCGTTGCTCCTGCTCCATTCGATTACCGGCTTTGCTGATCAATGACGCTTCCATTGAGCTGGGCATTTTTCCACCGTGTACATTGGTCTTCCCACCGTCCATTCCCGTAACGCAAACTCCGAACATACTTTTGAAATACATCTGCAAATTTGGCTCTTCACCACTCCAAACATTATTCACAGAATGAATAAATTGTTTGAAAAGCATAGCAAGTGTCTCTGAGGTCTCTTAAATTTCAACCACTGCTGTTACAATAGTGTTTTAAAGATCATTAAATAGTAAATTTCAACTGTTACAATAGTAAATTTCAACCACTAAGAGATTAAACAAGATCAAGAAACCTTGAGTGATTTCACATCGGTAATCAAGCGAATTGCTTTTCGTGACTCCTTTGGTACTACCACTCATTAAATATATGTTTGCAATTGATGAAACAAGCATATTTTTACAAGGTTTTTGAAGGCTGCGAAAGAGAACGCCGTAGCCGAAAGCATCTGTGACGTCCCAGAGGGAGCTCAGTTCCTCAATGAAGCGGTGTGATGAATTAGCATCCTTGCGCAGCAGGCTTTCAGCCCTGTGCAGCCTCCATGGACACTACTTGTTTTAATAAAAATGCATCCCCTCCTCTCCCCCCCCCCCCCCCCCCCCCCCCCCTCCCCCCCCCCCCCCCCCCCCCCCCCCCACCCACCCCTCTCCACCGCGGATCGCAGCAAGCAGTACGGGATTCCTAGGACGCATTCACCTACCTCCTTGGAGCCTCTGCAGGAGCTGAAGATTTTGAAAGAGCTTATTTCTATCAAAAGTCCATTTTTATGTGACCTATGCTTTCATAATCTGTCTTGCTGATGTACAACTGCAATGGGTTAACAATCTTTGACAGGATGCGGCCTGGACGTTTCACTGTACTGAAGAGCAGTTCTACTGATGCATTAACTGTCAACAAAGTCCAGATGGCTTTATGCCAGAGTGGCATACAATTGTCATGCAGTTTTCGAAAACTGGATACGGTTGAACAGAACTGACTCTGAGACGATGCGAGAAGTGAATGGAATAGTATTTCATCGCATTTCATCAAGTAATTTCTTCAGGTCAACTCACAATAGAAAGTATTGTTTATTGACACAAAAGCGTCCTTCTTTACCAAAGATATGAAGCAAAATTTATGAGGTTTTCTCTCGGTCCCGATTTTATAAACCTGTTGTAATCGAATCTCTCGTGATGCAAAAATAGGTAGAACCAAAAGTTCGTTTATCTTGACTAACTGCTGCGCATTTTCGTTATTCGCCTTCTGAACTCATTCTCTGACACCTTATGAAAATTTTTCGACAATGTTAATGTTAATTTTAAAGCAGTCATCGCTACTCCTGAAAATAACTCTGTTATTTGGAATAACTGGAGTAATGACTTAAAGTCGGGTTTGATTTTGGATATCATTTTATTGATCTATCCTGTTTATTCTATTGTAAGCTGATGTAGCTGCTCTTTTGAATGCTCTCTACAACAGCTTTTGAAGTAGTGAAGCGAAATATAATAGTAGAAAAATGGTGGAAGCATTTGTCACAAAGTTTCTTACTGCATATTGCTTTTTCTAATTCTTTGGCAATGAGTTGTTATTTCTGCTATAACTTGTCTCTGTAACGTTTCCCTTCACCGTATCTTGTTGGAATGTATTGTTTCATGCGCTTTCAATTTCCTCATGTTTCTGCAACTGCATGGAGGATTTTTTTTAAAGCTCGCAAGTGCAATTTTCTCGCTTTAAGCATTCTTTGCGAAGAAGAAATTTTTGCGCTTGCGAGAGGTTTGCGCTTTGGAAATCCTTCATGAATGCGAGAGAGTTTTGGATCGCTGCAGCACCTAACCTAGGTGCTCCCATTCCATCATCCCCATGCCCATTCTCCGTTCCAAGATCCCATGCCAGTGGAGTTCCGACGAAAAGGAAGGGAGTAGGGAAGAGGGGAAGGGAAGAGAAGATTAGGTGAACTCCTAACACCAGTTCCTTATGCGACAATAAATCTCATTCTGCCAATATGATTTTGTAAATTTCCCTTCCGGTTTCGCCTAATTTGTGCACTTGAATGTACAAAACAGTTAACTAATGAACAAAGTTATCTCTTTTGTGTGATGCTTGTGAATATGTGGATTTATCTGAGAGATTCTAGTCAGAAAAATGTATTTCAGTAAAACGTTGAATGCGTATATGCTAACCAAAATGTCCTCATAGAATTCAACGCCAGCGTAGCCACTGATACCGATCAGGAGGACTGTAAACGAAACGATCAGAAACTGAGCAATTGTTGTGAATCGTGTCAAAAAAAGGCCAAGCGAAAATCCAAACGACTCCCATACGCGGTAGTTGGCAAACGCTCCTTCTAGGTTACTGCCCGACAGTACTACCCATAAGCCTGGAAACGACCTCGGTATTCGATCACAAGCAATTGCAAGAACTAGTAAGCTTTTACCAGTGAAACTCTATAAAAAGGAATAGTCGATCTGCAAGAATTACTGAACGACTGCTTTTAATACCAAGAAGCATGCCAGATAACCACTCTAGCAGTTTTTTTTTTTGGCGATAAATTTTATTTTCGCTGGGCTAAACTTTATTTTTCACCCATCAGCCTGTACCTGTTGAACATTATGGGACAGATCGAACGCTTCAGTTTTTGATCTCAGTCAGAAATTGTGTCTTGTTTAACATCCTTCTACGAAATACGATTTCCGCGTCATGAAGGCACGTGCAGCAAAGTTGTGAAATGTCTAGAATTTTTGCAGGACTGCCTGGAACCTCAGTCGGAGGTACATTATGCGAGGTCCGGTCACCACTAAAATGAGGAAGCATCACAGTGATCACAGTCTACAAACAGATGTTGGATAACTCGAATACCTTCATTCAACATCAAAAAATTCAAACATCAAATCTTTGTATAATTATTGACTGACACATATTGGCGGTCTAGCACTCGAACGATGAAAGCAGCGCACGCTAAAGGACAAAACGAAAAAAAGTTTGAAGCGATACCAAGTTCCAATCAACATGTCTTCACACATCAATGCGCAATGTGGAGATTCATCGGCGAAATTCGTCTTTGAAGAGATTAGCTCTTTTTTACGAAAACGAACAAAAATTGTGTAAGCGATAAAATAATGAAAAATGTGAGAAAAATAAAGACCATTTATCTGGGTATTCCATACGCCATCAGCCATCCCCCATACGCCAGCGATTGCATAGAACAGCGCCGTGTCTCCTGGGTTCAGTGGCCATATCTGTGTGAAAGTATGTTCAGTTAATGCAATACACAAAGCTATGAAAGTTCAGGAAGAAGAATGGGTCAGCACATACCATTGGTTATCCTCCAACTTAAAACCTTTTTTTCGCTTCTTAAGCTGTTTCTCTCTCGAGTAGAGGGATATTATAAAGAGAAGGATCACTGAATTACCATAAGAGTCATAATCATAAGCATGTTGATCACCGCTCCAAAAACAAATAGTGGCATTCTTCCGAAGAGTTTCATTAAAGGGCCGAATACAAGACTGCAGATTGCATCAGCAACGCCGAACGAAGTCATTACGAAACCAATTTGGCTGATGCCCAATCCACAACCAACATACGCCTGAAATAAAACTTCAGTTTTTTTTTTTGACAAGAACTGTTGGATAGATCAGCGATATCACATGAAGAAACTGCTTTATTTTACTTCATCACGAAGGCAAATGATGTCAAGCTTCGACCGAAAAGTCTGCACTAATCATGAGAACGCTTAACAAACGAGACAAGCTACAGTCATAAATGATTTTTTTTGTGCCATGTTGATGGCGCCGAATTTCCTCCCAAAAATTAATAGGGGCTCTTCCATACTTTAAGTAAGTTAATAAATAAGAGAAGTCACGTTTGTTTCAATTTTAAGGAAAAAAGGGACATTTGGAATGAAAAGAGCATGACGCTTGGAACAAACTTGTCGTCATTTAAGGTATTCAGTCTCCCACCTTTGTGTATAATCCAACAACGAAAGCTTGTTCGATGCCATTGAATATAGTTAGTGGTATTAACATGAGAGGTCTCGGATGAGTGAGGTTATGCAATGTGGCTTGTAGAACGCGAGGAGAAAAAAATGGTGCTTTCTGCCTGAAAGTTGAGATAAAATCGTGTTAGAGGATGATTTCAACAGATGAAATCCATCCCGCACTTCAAATTCAAAAACATGTTGTCATTCTTGACTATCAAGAAAAATTTTCGTAACTTCTAAATACCACTCTCCACGAGGAAATGTATCGTTCATCGGTCACAGTAGAAGGAGATTCCAGTGCCCAAGGAAGCGAAAAAAAAACCTATGTAATGGCGAAAAGCTCGACATATACGTAGCTAATCTAAATGTAAGATGTGTTTGCTATCAGTAAATGAACGCATTTCCTAAGCACCAATTTCACAGCCACTAAGTACAATTAAAACCAAATTGCTCATGGTAAGTAGTTGCTTTACATCGTTAACAGTGCTGCCGCAAACATCAGTGTTCGTGTGAAATTCCACTAAATTATCTATGACTACACAACGTGATATTCAACTTCAGCTATAGTTCCACATCGTTATGTTATAGCTCCGCAATGTTGTGTTATTTGTTTCCTCGAATATCCCACAGATCTGTTTTTTCTGTTTTCATCGTTCAGAAATTGTTCAAAAAGGGAACATTTAAGAGGAAAATAAAGTAAGTGCTACCTGGTGAGTTTGTCTTTATGAAGCGAGTTGAGAAACATAATAACAATCATTAGCGCAACAATTGTACAACAAAAGTAGACACCACAGACAGCCAAGTAGGCACTTTGAGGTGGTCGTCGAAGATTTTCCAAGGCCTGTTCGCTCAATAACGACACGTTCTCACGATAGAGGTGACCACAGCTGCAATTCTGCTTTTTTAAATACGTCTCCGGTGCCTCACAACTTCTGATCAGTAGCATAATTGAAGAGAGGAAGATTAGAGGGAGGGGCGGATGAAAGTGATGCGCGCTAACCAAATATTTTGATCCCAGGGATGTCGTGCTGTTATTTGAAAAATCTACCTGCGAAACTAAAGCCGTACTATTTTATTAGCTCATTTATTGCGGCTCCTCTACTCCTCTATTCCTCTTCTGTGAAAGGAAGAAAGTTGCGAGAGATGACTCTAAAAAAGAAGGAAGTTGTGAGAGATGACTCTAAAAATTTCAAGACTGCTTGCATGACTGCTTCTAAAATCAATGCAACGTAACCCTGAAGTAGAAACTTTGTAGAGAGAAACAAAAATATGAAAAGTCATTTAAGCTGAGCGGAAATGTGGCGATCATATCTTCTATTCGGCAAAAAGTAATGAAGTACCTTTAGCATGATGTACACTCATTTTGCTTTAACCAAGTGCATTTCTGTGAAAAATTTCTAAAGCGACAAAAGATAGCGTTCCTACCATTAGTGCACTATACCCCGGTTTCTGAAAAGTTCTAACCATCTAATTTCAAAATCAGCTCTACTGAAAAATGAATCTTGAACTTTTGATAACAGCAGATATATATGCCCTAAAACATTTCATAGCGCTACTACTTAAGGGGAATAGGAAAAATCTTTGAACGCGACTGACGATGTCTCAACGCGATCCTGTGGTTTGTGATATCCTGTTGCTGCAGTTAATATAAGCGACGATAACAAGTTGCCAATAACTTGACCAAGATGTAGAATCATGAAGAAATAACCAAAAAACCTAAACGCGTACGAAATTATTCACAACTTTCCACCAAAGCCTTCCCACGTTGAAATTATGAGTATTCGTTGCCTTGTTCGAGAAAATGTATTAGAACTGTCTTATGACTATTTCCTCAATACGTCGCAATAAACGTTGTATAACAGCACAAATTGAGTGCGATTAGAAACGATGTTGCTCATTTAATGTTTACATCTAATGCAGTCAGACGTAGTTTGCCAGCGATAATTTCTTCCGAAATGAAAAATTACCCACCTCATTAGTTCTTCTATTTTGAAATGTATAACTGTGAAGAAAAAAAGATCGCAGAGACTATTTGCATTAAGAAAAGCAAGTAATAATACTGGTTGACAAAGCGAAGAACAGCGTTCTTTCAGTGCAAACGTACGATTTCGAATACTTTGGGCAGTAGACGTTCAACGAAAAGTTAAGCACAACTTGAAAATTTTTGAAAAGAGGAAACATTTCTGGTTCGCACCACTAAGTTCTCTGTGTATGCATTTGTGTGGGAAGAGAAGAACTTAACCTGACGATCACAACGTTTTGTGCTTCGATGTTGATTTGAGCGTAATGAACTCCACTTTCCAATATATACACACACTTTGCTGCCCACAAACAACTTCCAGCGCAGCCAGCTAGTATAGCCGCAGGAATCAGTGAGTAATACCTAAAGGAGATGGCTTCAAAAATAGCAAAGAACTTATTATGTACAGTAATTATCACCTCATAAAATCCACAAGTTGTGTGCCTAGTTTCAATGGCATAAGATCCCAGACCTGATCTGGATATGCATGAAACAGCGCTCATTGGGATGACAACGCAAAATTTTAAAAAGTTCAGAAATAAACGGAAGGATTGATTCAAAATATTAGGGCAGGCTCATTATGAAGTGGTCACCAAACTCAGATCATCATGCTATTGACCGCGGTAGGCTAAATGTTGCAGATTAGTAAGGACAACTAATGACGCAGAGTTTGTACGCCGCAGAGTTTCCCACAAAGTAGAAGAGCAGAATTGAGCAGGTAAGACAACAGCTGGGTAAGAGCGGCTGCAGAAATTGCTACATTACCAAAAAATTAGGCATGAAATGCAGACCGTGAGCGGCAGACGATGTGAGAGGGGAAAGAGGGAAGAAGTAAACTTCTATCGTCATAGCATGGGCAGACTCCAAAATGGACAATTGGATCAATAAGATATATTTTTTAAGGGAATCATGGTAAGTTACAAAGTAATAGCGTGCTGAGTTGTGACATAAAATGTTTATCATAGGTAAACAGCACTTACAATAAGTCAGATCAAATTGGAAATCGCAATATTAGTGCCTGGGAAAGCAAACATCCCGAAGACCGCCTAAAAAGATAGCCATCATTGTGCTGATGAGGTATGATTGAGCTTCACCGTTTGAGTTCCATAGCTCGATGGTGTAAGAAAAACGCCCTAATCGAATAATACTTATTTCAAGTCAAAAAAGTAATGTAGACATATCTCCTATTGATCTATTGCGGTCCGCTTCGCACTATTCAAAGAGAACTTGTAAAAAACCTCATCGTTTGGCCGCCGTGCTTTTGGAAGCGTTAAATTAGTCGACACTGCATTTTATGCTCGTACTTTCAACCAACCTCACAATAAACTAGGACAGAAGTGGTTGTACTAGCGGGAAATTTTCAATTTTCCGGACATACTGGCGCTGATACACCTGCCCCAGTGAACATTACGTTCACTTCAGCAATCACACTGTGAAGAGCAAACTTTTCCAATTCTGAGTTTCAAAATTTTCCTGACCAATGTATGCGGGAGATGAAAAACAGCCTGCGATGTAAAGCAATAAAGCAACTATCTCAACGCTAACGATAGTTCTTTATCGTTCCACTTTCATTTAGCAGTTCCTATCTTTGTCCAGTTGGCCTGAAATTAAGGAGCCAGCACCACAGTCAAACGATGCTACAAAACCTTTACAACCCCGTAATCTTGCGACCGAAGCCGAAGTCCGGTACGGCTCCGAAAATTACGACGTCTTGAAACCGGAGTGAATAGCAACGAGATATCTTCAAAATTTTGCTTCACTCCTCAACACTTTGGTATAAACCACGGATAGGGGGAGCTGCAGCAGCTATCTATCGAATGAATTGTTGATATTCTCACTTGGGCAAGAAATTTGCGACCATATAGATCATGTAGATGCCAGCAGAAGTAACAATTGTCAATTTGCAGCCAAGTCGATTAAGCATGAACGACGGCACACAAGGCGAAGAGATCGCAAGACTGATGTAAAAAACACTGAAATATGTAGTAATTTAGAAAATATGAAATATTTGCTAGATTTTGAAGAGAATAGAGACCTAGAAAAAACCTTCACAATTCACCCCAAAAAGGTTACCAACTACCGTGTTAGTATGTCGGTGCTTGTAACCTTCCGCGCGATAGTATAAATGAATGAAGATAAAAAGGAAGTTGAAGGATGAAAATCTTATAATGCACGCCTGCAGCTGCCCGCTATAAAAACAACCCCCGTTTATTTTCTCAATTTTAGAAAGAGTATCTGAGCGAAGAACAGATGTTGACGAATTGACTACAGAAAATCTTTGTTGAATCTCCTTCAGATGCTGCAAGAATATTATCCATCAAAACGATGCAATGCAATGCTAATGTAATGAAATTTTGCAAAGCATACCTTAGGCTGTCAGCACCAAGCTGTCCATTCAGAGTGGTCTGTAAATTCTGCAGACCGTGGAATGCGGTGAACAAAAACAGAAAAGCGACACTGATCACCCAAAGGTTGACCTTGATTTTGCATCGTGCTTTATCGGAACGAATCTTCTCCAAGCGAGGTCTAGTGGCTCGCCTCCTTTTGCGGATGATTTTTGCTGCATACGCTTGGCTGAAGAGACACCATGTGAGTATGGCAAGTGGGTCACAATGTTTACGGTTGTAAGGAATAAACTGGTATCGGCAGTGATATAAACAGTCTATTACTTTTACAATCCACTCAGAAGTAGTATACTTATTTGAACAAGTTATACAACATCAGCACTCTAAATAGCACATATAAAAAATCAATGACCGGTGGCTAGTGCACAAAACTCGCAGAGAAATTCACCGAGAAAGGCACGGAACAAAAAGAGCAAGTTGGCTATCATAAAGAACACTTCAAGAGACGTTTCATTCGAGTTAAACTGCTCAAATAAACAGCTAGTAACTTCTCCACATGAACTTGTTTTTAAGGTCCCTCTCATTTTCCTAGTCTCTCCGAATTTTCGTTTCTAAGGTTGCTCATATTCGCTTGGCTTCACAATTAAAATCTCTGTTCCCCATTTCGGCAGTGGATCTGCCAATGACCATTTTTTCTGAACTTCACTGTATGCAGATTTCATTTTCACTTTTTCTTCATCAACTTTTCTCGTTCTCAGCTGACCATTTTTTGCTGCTGTTGTTGAAAGAAAGTTGCATAAAATGCTAGTACACTGTTTAAACAGAATTCAACGTTGTTGTTGCGACGAATACATATCTTACAATTCCCGGACGGAGGCCGGAAAACTGGCTTGTTGGTATTGGCCGGAAAATAATGGTTGGCCGGTATTTTCGATTGCAATCGAAATTTTTTTTGTTTTCGAAAATCAACCGCGATTGCTGGCTTGCTTCCGATTTCAGCCGTATTTCGGCTGGAAATTGAGGCGTTCTGTCAGCTCTCGACCAAATGAGATATTGTTCGACGCTATCGGCAAATATATGAGGAAGTCGAGCAATTTTTATTTTGCTTAAGCATAATCAGACAAAACAAAAATTCCAAATTACCTGAAGAGTATTTCCGAGGTTGGTTCATTTATTTCAACAGAATCGATCGTGGTAACTTGGAAACTGCCTAGATCCCTTATTCGCCGTCGTTGGGTTAAGTGCCTTCTAGAACCATGAACTGGACAATAGGGGTCATAGACATGAACTCTGTCGACCTCTTCTGGCACCGTTGCTAACGGTTCCTGCAGGGAGTCTCCACGAAACAAGTAAGCGCTGTAATGACGTAATCTCGTTATTACTAATTGCTATTCAGCTGCTAGAGTCCATCACAAACAACTACAAATTTTACTATAAAAATTGAACTATACAACTATAAAAATTCGATGCTAAACAACTATTTTTGACGGTCCGTCCCACAGTTCCTTCGATCAAGAGAGCGATATCTCCGCTTTTTAAATTCATCGATACTGTTAAAGGTTCCCCTGAAAGCCACCTTAGGAATATTCCTTATTTCAATTTAAGCTGCATCTGAAGCAGTCTACACTTTACACCTCACGTAAAACAGCGAAGAGAACCGAGATATTCAATTCGCATATAAAAGTGCATCCAGAAACAACACCTGACCGACTGTGGAAAGTGTGACCAAGCGACATCACTTTAACAAAAAAAAGTACCAATATGCTTTTTGATCAGTCGAAATTGTGGAAATGATGCATTCGCTCTTGATGAGTGATCAATTGCCCGGAAGTAGTCTTGAACAACTTCTCGAAAGATTCACTCAAATCTTTAATGGGCGTTTGCATGACTAATGCCTTTGAGGTGCTTGGATAATAATCTTTCATCGCAAAAAACCAAAAAAGCATTCACTTGGAATAGGATGCCTGAAGGCTATATTGCAGGACTTCTTGGAATGCTTCCGACAAAAATTTCCACTTCATTCTGCGGAACGTCTCAAAACTATTATTATCTTTTGACATTGTGATGCAGAACGTTCCAATCATCTTCGAAGAGAATTAGAGAATTTTACACAGAAATTGTAAAGGTAAGAATTCTTCTAACCATTTCTCCTCTGCATGACCGCGATCACGGAAAGAGCTAAACGAGCTGTGTGTGCTGAGTGGCCTCTTCGGCGGTATGAATGGATCAACCTTTCTCTCATAAACATAGGTGAGAGGCTTTACACAAAGCGATGTCAGCTGGATCCAAGGCACTTCCGGTTTCCTGCTTGTCTCATGCACATCATCATGACGTCTATGTAGAATACCAACTCTTTCTAGCAATAGGCGACTGACCTTACGGAGAGAGTCGACAGCTGGAGACCTGCAACAATGGCGACATCTGAACCGCTCAATGAAGAATCTCACATGAAATTATGCTTACTCTGAATTTATTGTCGATAGCAGCTTAATGCCACTTGTAAACAAACATTTATATTTTTGACTGCAAGAAAGACAATTTCTTGCGTCTATGCGAACGTCCATGTCCGTGTTTCTGTGTGTGCGTATGTCTATACTTTGTATGCGTGGGTCAATGTGTAACAGCCACCTTGACTGCATTTCTTGGCGCATTAAGACACCATAAAATACACCAAACTCCTTTCGGTTCGGAAAGTATCATTCCACTATCACAGTTTCATTGGATCAGCTGTCACTCCTAAGAAGTTTTAAACGCGTGCGTATGTTACTTGTTTAATACTGCAGATAAAAGTCACTGTCAAATGATCTAATGCAGAGAGCAAGTAGATTCATTAGAACTTAATCCCCTTATATCTGAATGTTGTCAACTTGTACAAGCATTTCTGTGGTGCTATCACATTCCGTGGATTCACTGTCATGGCTCACATGGTGAGGCATATCTGGCTATCTACTGAAGGTAGAGGATGCGTTTCTTGGAATGTTTTACTCAACCTGCCAAATTTTCATAAAATGTGTGACCAACTTTGCAACTGCACCCGTTATAGGTAGCTTTCTGCCAAAATATAAATATTAGGTCTTCCGATCGAGTGACTTGTTGAAAGGGCAGAAATCGTTCCTTTATATACTTTTAAAAAGTTCACATGGCCAACGCGTATAATGGCAAGCTCTAGAGTCTTTCGTAACCGCAATACTTAATTCATGCGAGTAATTCTAACTTGAAAGGCAACGCTCAACGCTATTATAAGTGGAAATAACTGTTGAAATGAGCGAAATTAAGAAGTCTGAATATCTAGTATCGCAAATATTGCCTACTTGCTGCGGCGGTTGCGACGTTCCGACTCTCTTCGCACTTCCTCGTCAATAATAATAGACAGTTCCTCCGGCGATATGTCGGCGGCATCAGCTGCAGCCTCTAGATCAACCAACTGCTTCTGCAACCAATAGCACACCCTCACTCATTATGCTGAGGAAATTGAGGCACTAATATTATCACATCACTGCACAATTTCCACTGGCAATCATATTTGAAATAATCATTTCATATGATTTCCTCTTCCGCCCACCCACTCGACGAGCAACAAAACGCAACTCAGCAACAATTCTCGCAATAAAACTACCATCAACTTACGCCAAAAACGGAAGATGAAGAAACCGGGATTGAAAGTGTAATGAAATATTTTAGAAACGTTTAGTGCACTTTTCTGTCTAGACTCTCTAATGCCAACATTTTCATCTATACTGTGATCGTTGACAGATCCATAGAAACGGTAGAAGACTATATGTAATTCAGAGATTATTCTGCAAGACGTATCCGTGATTGACAGCACTGTTTTATTTCTTGAAGAGCAGTGCAACTTGCTGAATAGGCCAATCAGCAGACATTTCGGAGGCTAACCTCAGACTTGACTTCTGATTTGCGTGACCGGCACGACGGACTCTGCGACTTCTGCCTCTGTGTTTTTGGCGTATCTTGTACGAGATCCCAAGCGTTTCCTCTGTCCATTGGCTAAATATAAACCGATTAACAATACTATAACACAGTTCGGATGCGGGCGTTGTCGGCTGATGGCAAATAAGATAAAATGAAGCCTCCAACACTAGAATGTGACGACGTGAGAGTAAGTACTACATACTTCACGCCCATTTATCGCACGCTTAAAGTAGTTATGATACAATCTGCAGAAGTGGTAGAAGTAGAATCATGACCGCTCGTAAATCCGATATAGATGGAAGGGTAGAAGGATGTGCAGGTGAATGAGGGAGCAGAACAGATTGGAAACAACATAAAAAAAGGAAGTGGGCTTTATTATCATGACCCAAATATATCATAGTTGCATATCTGTTGAAGCACAACAAGGCATAGATTTTCTCTCTGTAGTGCACCAGAATTCAGTGTATAGATTTTCTCATAGATTTTTTCTCCATAATGCACCAGAATTCAAAAATGGATGAAGGATAGGAGGGGAGAAAGGGAGGGGAAAATTGTTTCATGTATATCAATTCAGTGCAATTACTTCAAATGATGCCACTGCCCTAAAAAGTGCCAATTTTCGTATTTTGCATAGGCTCAGCTCTTATGCGCATATTTGGAATCATTTCCAAATGTAAATTGCATTAAAACCACATGTGATGGGGTAGAGCGCATCACTTCAACTTCCTTCCACATATGACCTCAATGTGAAGACCACTCCTGATACATTAGTTTCATATTGTTCCCTACTCGATGTGTCCATTGCATGCCTCAGAAAAGTGCTCCGTATATTCTCTGAATGTAGCAACGGCTCTCATAGTTGTTGCGACTCTTCGAAACGTGCATGTATTCGTGGGAAGTCTTGAAGAAGTTAAGGGGCGTGATCGAATAAACCTAGTGAATGGCATCATTCGAGGAAACGCTAATTTCTCGGCCCTAACATTCAAATATAAAAAATCAAGCGGCAATCTTTTCGTTATCAAGGTGCACATACATCGAATATTGTGGCGCTCAATGTGTCTCTCTCAGAGGAAAAACTCTCCAATTGAGGGAGGGGGAACGTACGTTTATGGGAAGGAAGGGTGTGCAGCTTTCATAGCTACCAGAAACAAGCGTGAACTAGGAGGAAATGGGAGAGGATGGACAGATGAGGAAGGATTTATAAGCCGAAAAGTAGCATGTGTGTCTCATTTGAGAAAATTTCGACTCTTATTCGTTTCTTGATCATCATATGAAGAAAAATTATCCTTGCAATATGCACCTCTCCATTCACATGTGCTTTCCGTCCGAAATGCAATCTATGAGTTGCACATTTAGACACTAGATTAAAACTGATAGGCATACGTCAATACTCCTGAACAGGTTTCTTGCCTGGATAGAAAGTAAAATAAGGAAACGAAGCTAAATGGCGTGAGCATTTCACTGAACGTATAAGTTTAGCGAAACCTTCGTTTCCGCTGCAGCGACACAGGGCAAGAGCGATATCCTCCCACTGATTAGGTACATAATTTTGCACTCTGATGAATGCGAGGGCACGTGATAAAGCAACTGATAAACTACGTAGTAAACTATCATTAAAATTTACATATAAAACTTAAAAGTGTCTACACTACATAAATTGGGAAAGCAAAACAAGCTGAGCACCACTATATTTATAAACAATAAGTAAAATGCAGCGCTTTGTGTTTTGGCAAGACGAACATATGGCACAGCTTAGAGGCGCGTACAATGTGCGCCTACAACTGTTCCCACATTTCTCGTCCTCATTGAAACTTTGATGTGATGCTCCTAGCTAGCTGCAGACAACAACTCAGAGAGGTTTAGTGAAAGAAAACGTTATAGGGTGATTTATACAGCTAGACAACCATAGGCACTATCAATTCGAAGAGTATATCTACTCTTCAAAAGCATCGAGGATACAGCCGAATTGAGGGATATTTCGCTATTAAACTCATGTTGGATGCATAATTCCATGCACGTCCACCATAGAAAACAGTGAAGTATTCGGTATTCTATTAGAATACGTTAGAGGGAAGGTTTCTTATTTCGGTAAAATGTGCTATATTAGCTCAAAAGTGAAGAACATAATGAACTTGTTGAGATTTTGTATTAGGTGAACAAATGCTCTTCTAATAAAACTGTTTTTGTTGTATGCGGTCATCGTAGTTCATATGAAATTTCGCCCTCTTTGCATAAAATCTTCGTTCAGCGATCCACAAAATAGTGACATCTTCCGGCCGTGCTATCAATAAGGTGAAAAGGTGAACGAATTTCTGCTTAGGATTCACGTCATGCGATTCATGCAACTTAGTGTTTTCATGAGGTGTCTTATGGCAACTTTAATTTTATGCCATTATTCATAATTGAGGCATAATTTTCGATGGGGACAGTATCAGCTCAGTCTTCGTTTTCACTCTGCTGCCTCACCCACCAATCATGCATCAGCTTTCTGCAAACTTTTATTGCAATAAAGTCGAACGTGCGATTCGTGCGCTGATAAAAGATCAGCTGTGCACAAAGCGCTACGAGTGGCTTGTGTACACTCATGATTCGGTACGCTTTACCCCCCTTTTGAATATGTAACTGAGAGAAGTTTCGAATACTCATTATTGCGTTCGGATCATTTTGTTTTCACGCATATTTATACAGTTAAAACCCTTCAGCGATTGGGCTGAGAGAAGCATGTTTCTCTACCTTTTCTCAAACTCCTCTCACTCGACGGTATTTGATAATTTCGGAACGCAAAGCCACATGAGATGCGTTCCATCGACAGGAGAAGCCGGCCATCAGTTGTGCTGCCTGAATCGATTTGATGAGGAATTTCGCAAAAACTCTCCATTATAAATCATTCTGTAGAAACAGATTGCGGACACTAAATTTTTTGACAGTTCTGCGCCTAAAAATTGTTGTTTTTTGCTGTTATCCTTGCCTCATACGACCGAGAAAACTACGTGAAATATGCTACTGAGAAGCAGCAATGGTCGTGCCATTTCTGAGCACGGTAGACATGTGGAATTGAAATAAACAAGTTGAAAAAAAGGAAGCTTTGTTGCACGTGAACGCATGATAAGGTATCTGTACATAATGCGTTAATATAATCTGGAAGTAGCGTGAAAAAGAGGGGAAAAAATTAATGCAACATTCGAGAGAGTATGCAATAACCTACTTGTGAAATGTGCATCAATGAAGAAGGCCATAAATAGTTGAGAGGTTTGTCCTTTCTAGACGACTTTAAGAAACAGCGGTGTTGGCTGCCTCTGGTGTTTGGTGGGCATTCCAGTTGCTAAGACAGGAATGTGATCGATATTGTTCCAAAATCAGATGCGCTGAATCTTATTGCAGATTGATTAAAAAGTGAACAAAACTTTTTTTATTCCTTTCGTTCTATTCTTCTCGACTTGAAAAGACAACGCAGTTTGTGCTGATTTGAACTCACCACATCTCAATCCCTTCGAATATTCATGGAATTGGCTGTGTCTGCATCAGCAAACACTTGATTAATTCTTCATGTGGGTTCATCGAAGTTTCAGGCTATTTGTAATAGTGCTGCTGAAAACTTTATTTGCGGGTTTTGGGATTTGGCTAAAATGGTGACTGAGGTATTCTTTTAAAAATTTATTTGTGAGTTTCTCACCGCATGCTGAATTTTATCTATACGTCCTTTGATTTTGCTCGATATCTCATTGACATCAGAAATAAAAATCCGCAATTGCCATGTTTTTTGTCGGTTGCTTATCAGTACCATCAAGGCGTTGTCTCAACCGTTGAATGGTGTATGTTTGCTAAAGGTTGCTGAAGCTTGCAATGGTTTACAAAGCGGCTTGGCTCGCACTAGTTCATGCTGATATGACACCTTTACAGCACGTACATATAGTCTGGCTGATTGACACATCATTTCTTTTATCGTACCAAGTAACATTCGCTGGTGAACTACTCGATTCAATACAGTCGTCGATCTAGTTTCCTTCAGTTTCTTTGTTTTAGTTTATTTTAACTTGTACTTTGTTCCATTTGTGTTTACCGCCTTTGCTTATCAATAAACTTATAGTCTTTATATATTCCATGAAATATGGCTAATGTCAAACCACTCAAAACATGGCTAACCAAATGCTCTGCCATGGGTATACAAATCGGAAACTCAACACATTTTGTGCTGTTGTCTTCGCAATAGGCAAATTTGCGCAGTTATTCATTTAGAGTCATTTTAGGCCTTCATTAATCGAAAGAACAGAGTGAATGTTCCTCTATGTTTTTCTCATGCCATCTGCGAGATTCGTTAATGATCTTCATCAGATGATATGTTCTTCATCGCGATATTCAAACACATAAGTGAATGTTACTGCGTAATATCGTTTATACTTTCTGTTTCCTGATAATATATTTAGAACATTGAAGTTAGCATCTTGCAACAAATCTGGGCTTGTTTCTGCGACTGCTGTCGACATCTTCACAGCTTCATCCCTCATCACCTCCCCTCCCCTCCTCTGACCTCCCTCCACACTGAGAAAAATGAACGTTAGACAGATTCGAATGACCGAAGACATCGACAGCTGCGATTGTTCGTTCGTAAAGCGAGTGATGCAGCACCCTTAACACTGCTTTGTTTGTTAACTTTCTAGCCTATTCGGAACTGTTGGATTTCCGTGATTTTACTGAAAAATTTGTGAACCTCCTTCCCCCTGAGTTTGAGTGGTTCATTCGCGGAAGTTAGTCGGTCTCTGTGCATATCACGCCCTTTTCAGCTTGATAAAAAGCAAAATTTCAGATTTTCCTCATCAATTGGACCACGTATATATCATAGGAGCTCACTAAAAAAGTTTTTATGGAGCAGATATTTCTCAATCGTCAATTTTCATTCTCCATCGTCAGCTATTTTTACTACTACCGTTTTCTTGAATCCTATTTGAACTATAAATCCGTAAGGAACGCAGAAGGCACTAATTTCTTCCTCAGTTTCATAATCTTTGGATCGCGAAGAGGACCTGGATTGTCAGACTCTCTGTGTGCTTGGCCGAATGCGTAGGTGGATGCGTGGAAACGCCTGCGTGTGTCACGCTATTTCCTTCTGCACATCTTTTAGTTGAGTTCACCCTGACTTTATTCGATGGCCTATTATAGTTAATTAGGGACGCTAAATTCATCTGAGGCTGGAAAAAATCTCTTTCAAAGGAACGGTCTTATGAGGGCAAACCCAATGCTCCACATGCAATCAAAGAGAGGCGCAAAGGAGACAGGGTTCAATATAACGTTGCTCACTGTGGTCATCTCTTGTTGGTTTTAGGAGATTCGGGAGGAAGGGTAGGGGGATGTGGAGAGAGAAAGGATGAGAAGCCTGTAATTTGTTGCGACGAATCAAATACACTGAAGTAATGTTCATTGAATCCCACTTGCATTAAGCTTAGATAAATTTAAAGATTTGAATCAGCGCTTCCCAAAGCATGTTGCTTGTTACACCATGTTTCATGTGTGGTCACTGTAACAAATCACGTGAAGGAATTAAAATTTAATCTCATCTGAATAATTCTTCAATAGTTTTTCTAAGAGAATCCTTGCTCATTGCTTATAGATGTTTAAGAGTTGCGAATTAAAGCACACTTAATGGCATACTCAATGTTTTGAAAATACAATGTTTTGTACAATATTTTGTAACTTTTTATTTCATAAGAACGTTGGTTTTATATGTGACTTCTGTGAAAAAGTGAAAGGGACAAGTGGACGATCATTTGACTTTGAGGTTTCCGTGCCCGGAGAGGTAAGTAGGATCGAACGTTGCAATCTTGAAACGGGCAGTTGTGCCGTTACACTCACGCATTTTTCTTTTTGTATGAAAGAATTATTCTTTGTGATGAGCACAGGAAACATAAATGTAACTCATATTTTTTGTCATTCTTTCTGCAGCAACCATACTCGAAATACGTGAAGGAGTTCAGCTTAACCGAATTAGCTAATGCTGCTGCTTTCTCTCTCCATTATTCGTTGCCTTTTTCTGACTAAAGTCGGGTTCTCCATAAGCCGAAAGCAAAGCCATGAATCATTTTTTCGCATAAAAGTAATCGAACAAATTTTCTCACCATATTTTATTCTCAATCAAGCTCTATAACAGTGAGTGTGATTTCATTGGCCCCATCGAAATAGACGTACTATGACAGTGTACGCATTCAGCTTGGTATATGATGTGCTGATGACAACAACGTAGTGCAATCCACTGACTAATTCCACCCCGCTTCTCTCTAGTTTCTCTTTTGGAGCATTATGGTCGGCGTAATGAGCTAGAAATAGAAGTGCTCCCATCCCAATGAAAGGAGCGGAGCACTATAATACGTTGGAACAGAAAAGATCACAAAACTTAATGGTAGAAAGCTTACTGAGGCAGACAGATGTATTCCAAAAATGATAGGCTATACATACCAGTCGTTAAATCCTTGAAGTTGCTTGCTGGAAGTAGCGAACGGGCACTGAAAGATGTTTGCGATGTTCCTTCGAAATAACCGCATTTTCTTGTATAAGCCCATTACTCAAAGCGGTAGCGGAAGAAAGGTAAGGAAAACTGTGCCCTTAGTTGACGCTCAGAGAAAACCTCACGGTGTAAAATAGATGAAAAATTCGGGAAAGACGGGGTTTGCATCATTTTTAATCCCAAATTTGAGATCAGAGAGGACTGAAGCTTAATCCTCATCTCGTTCTTTCCTTCGGGACCCTCTCCTGCCTTCACTGTTTACAAAGGTGTTCCTTAATGGTGCTTGTATGTCCTATTCGAGATTTCTTATACTTTTTGCAGAGAATTTCTTCTGATAAAATTGTCTCTATGGTGCCACTTGTAGTTAGTGTGTTGCCGAAGAATCCTTAGTGCTCAACATATAACTCGCTACTGATTTTGATGTTGGTATGGTATGTTCAGATTTGCAACCGTCAAAAATTTTTCCTTGATCAAAGCCGTAAATCGAGATCAATGAAGATTGCTCAATGAAACCAGCAAGCGTACATTTTAGCTCTGGACTCTGAATTAATAGAGGCCAAAATTCTGGTATACGTGGACAGTCACTGCTCTGACATGTTCTTTTCACCACATTTCACGGCTAAGTTTTATGGCTGCTGTCCTTCTGACTGCAGGAAATATGAATGAGGGTAGCTTCTTGCTACTTTCCAGTCATGACACAACCTTTGAAAATTTTATTGCTCAGTAAACTGGCAGTGACGGTATCCTAATTTCTTTATCCCAACTACTGCTTGTGAAATGTATCTATCTCAACCTGATGCGTTTTCCCAACACCGTTATCTTTCGAATGCTTCATTAATATCAACTGCCCAACTTCTGTAAAATGTAAAATCAAAATGCGTTCATCGCATCCTGCCGACCCGTTTTGGAATACTGCACTCCTATATGATCTTTTGGAATACATTCCTATATGATTTCTAATGTCCATATGCTATTCATCAATGACAGTCAATAGGGCCAATCATACTGAACGGCCGGTGAATAATGGAATACAGTAATAAGTATAACCATTCGCTTATTTTATAGGCATAGGGAAATCGAAGTGCCAAAAAATACATATGAAAATAGCGAAACAAATCCATCGGTGCGGCGCGCTCATTACCCATACGTTAGAGCAACAGTGGAGTTAATGAGTGGATAAACAGAAGAGCGCTGTCCATAAAACTATACGGTTAGAAAGCGAAAATTATCCTAACAAAAAGTTCCCTATGAGGAATTTTTACAAATCGGTGATAACTTTTCATCGTTACGAAATACTTTATTTCAATGTCAAATGGTGGTCAAATCGAGCGTTCTTACAAATCTGCAAGAAATTTGTTTTTCATTGAGTGTGTTGTACAAGTTGGCAAACAGCACCATCCGCTGCATAAAAATGCATAGAAGTTTTCAAATACATTTCAATGCCATCTAAATGAACTTAAGTTTCAGTAGGAGTGTTCCCTTTGACTTAAATTGGAGCCGCCGAATCTCATAAATCCCGCATTTCATAAATGGAAACATCTAAACAGACAGATACATGCATGCAACATGCTCACAACCATGATATCCGTAGGTGAATGACCTAAGTGCACTTTATGAATGTAAATTTGCAGAAGCGCATAGTTTCTTTTCGTCGCCCGATAACTCAACAAACTCAACAAATTTTCAATTATTCTCGGAGCAATTCTCTGATTTTTCAATTCAATCGGGTGGCCTGACCGAAGGAAAATGCAAAAAGTGTTTTCGTGCCAGCCTATTTGGCATACATTCCAGACATTCCAGCCTGTTTTATTTTTATGTTTACTTATCAACCAATTTTTCATCAGAGGACTTCGGGGAACGGGAATGGCGAAGCTTGCGACGAAAATTTCGCAAGCACGAAGTCTTTTGTGTGCTCCTTAGCATTCGCCTCTAGCGCACGCGCAGAAACTACGTCATGAATCTGAATGCCTCAGCCATCTTCTCTTGGCCAAACATGGGTTTTATATTATTCATGGAAGCTGCAGGATAATGCGTAGAAAATATTTTTTTAGGTTGGAGTACTGCAGAAGCAGTAACGTAGGCAGTCAGAGTATAACGTCTCTCTCTCTCCCTCCCTCCCCCCCTCTCTCTGTCTCTCTATGTTTGCGCGCTCGTGTGCCGTGCTTTCAGTTCCGCGTTTAAGTCTATACTTCTTGTTCACATGCACAGTTGCAGATTTCTTGGCTGCGGTTCACATGCGCAGGTGCATGTATTTTAGCTTCCGTTTGCGTGTACAATTGCGCGCATTTTATTCTGTTGGCTATCAGGATCCAATGTATATACCCTATTGGTAGAAGCCTACGTTTTAAATTCCTACACATAGCGAGCTCCAATGACCACTATCGTTTCCTTATCGGTATTTTCCACGACATCGGCACTCTTAGTGGCGCCAGATGCTTCTGATGCAATATCTAGAAGAACTTTGCAGGAATTCGAGATTCAAATGCTTCCTTGTGAAGGCAGTGTTGCGAATATAAACTCCGAATTTCGATGTTCTTGAGAAGACTGCCTCGTAAGATGGAAATGTTCGTTTGAATGCTGTTACCAAGTGCTAATATTTCATAGATGCGCCATCAGGGTTGTCGACTTTACATTCCACTATTGCCGTCGTAGATTGCTTCTGCAGTTGCATAGCATACACGCAAGCAAAAAATGAACGTAAGTGCACTTTCGCGCTAAATGGAGTATAGAACGTGTCACAGACATCATACATTCATAAATAACTGGTATAGCAGTAGCGCCCGTTTGACTAGTAGAATGTTTTAAAAGATAATGCTTGAAATTTCCGCTTCGGCTTACGAACAATGTAGCCATAATCAGTGGTCGATCTGCTGTTCAGAATAATTTAGGCCTCAGTGTTTTTACTATGAGCACCACTCGCGACACGTTCTGTAACCTGCAGAGGATGGAAATCCCACGGCCGCAGATTTCTGGTCTTGAGTTCGTGCCGACACGAGGACGCCTCGGTTTCTACAAAGTAAGACTGCTTCCAGATTTCATATTACCTATATCTTTATAATCGCACATGCTTTGAAGATAGAAGTGTCTCAGATCCATAAGATGAATCTATGTGTCGACAACAACAAATGGCGAATTTCTGAGTTGGGTTACACATCGAAACTGCTTTGTGATTTACGTCACAAAATGTTAGTTGGTAACCACTGCTGCATGCATTCGATCCAATGCCGAAATTTGCTTCGATTGGGAAGTACCTCAACGTGTGCCAAAAGGTTTCAAGGCTGTGACAAAAATTGCTCTGTAGTGCACACCATGTCAAAAACTAATACCTGCGGCTGTACATGATCGCAGACTATAGAGGAAAGGAGATGGATAGACGTGAGCAGCACAGGTTATTAAATCTGTTCGCATCCTTTTTCTTAGGTTCGCGGTTTGAAAGCGTGTATGAAATTCGCAGTATCTATTGCTCTCTTCTACTGCATTCCAGCAAGCAACCACATTCTTTTTTAACATTGCGAATTATTATGGAATTGCGCATGAGCATTCTTTATGATCATTTTATGGTGAGTGAGTATTTAATCATTGAATGAGTTATTCAAAATATTTGAAAATTTTGTTTTATTCACAACACTGTGCAAATTATCAGCAATAAACTTTCATATCGAAAGAGAGGTAAAATAGATAAGCAAAAAGTGTCGACAACAAACTCACATGATCATAAAAAGTCGAGTTCTCCACCGGCTATAGGGTACATACGATTATGGCAGTATTCTTTCTAGGCCTTTTTTAATTCTCAAAAATGAAATCAAGAATATGTTGTGTGTGGTAATTGTGTAACGTATCTAGATCCAGAAAACTTAAATTATTGTTGAGTATAGCTTGATCTTCGGACATTATATGCTATGTATGCTACACTCGTTTTTCTATGCTAGCATAATCCGACATTTTCCTCCAGGATCAAAATTGTATTATAGAACCTCCTTACAGTGTACATATAGTTTCACTGAGGCATTTTATATGGACAAGAATACACATCAGCGGCCTAAGCGGACTTTTTTGCCTTCATTTTCTAACGTTTTATTGAGACTGCATTCATAGAAAACACAACTCTTACCGCTGGTCGATTCTATGTCACAAAAGCGGTATATCGATTAATGAGCAGGAAGTCTTGAGGTTGTAGCAATTATGATAATAAAGTCATGAATGTATGCTTATTATTCCATCTACACCCGCATTTGAGGACATTGCTTTTGCCCAGTTCTGAAGCCCTTCAAAGTATCCAGTCACAAGATGAGGTTTGCAACTGTTCTCAGCAACTGTTCACTCGGTGAGTGCGTGGTTCAGTAGACAAATCCTATCAAAAAGTAAAGGGATTTGGCTTAGGTTTACCTCCCAGCTTAAGCTGTGGAAGTCTGAGCGTTCACAAATGACTTCTGTTCGAGAAAAACAAAAGAGATATTTGTCATTACGAACAAATGTCTCTTCATATCTCTTCAGCGTAGCAGGAGATCTTGTATGGTTGCATGAACGTTAGAACCAGGCTTGCCTTCTATACACTGACGAGTCGATTCAGCTTTGTTCTGCTTAGAACGAGGATCAGCACTCCACCATCCTCGTACTGACGAGTGTGCTAGGTGGAGTAGCTTCACAGGACGAAGCCAAGAAATCTGATCGGAGCTCACACCACCTATTACGCAATAATCAATATGAAATAATGAATGTATTATATTCTACCCACTGAAAATCCAAGTTGCGAGGATGATGACAAATGCGTGCAGAGCTTATACAGAGGAAACTGGTAAACAGTTTGCCGCTATCGTAAAAGAGAAAAATACAGCTCCTAAGTAAGATGTAATCGAGGAAGAAAAGTTTCCTATAGGTCGCATCCACATGACTGTAATAATATCTACATTGTCTTAGGGTAACCGTTGAAGTGTTATATTTTTACAATTTCAGAGCATTCAAAAGTCGATACCGACCGCTCCGCGTCGTCCACCACTTTCGGAAGTTCATTTCACAGCGCCTCCTCCAGACTATGATACAACGTGTAATTTGAATGATTCTGCACAGAAGAGCGCAGCAAAACTGTCAAGTGCTTCAAGCAATCACGTATGCGATAGTGGATCATGAATTCTAAATTGAGCAAAAATAACTCATGGATCATGAATTCTAAATTGAGCAAAAATAACTCAACGGAAACTCCAAAATTGAATTTCACATTCACATCAGACGTGAAAAGGGGAATGCTTCATACTTAACAAAACGGGTGGCTGAATTAAGGCGTATTCAGCACTGGAGATAACACATTTAAGCTCTCTTTAATTTTCCACCTAGTGAAATGTAGTTTGGTTTTGTTGGTGTGGGAAAAGTTGTTTCATTTGAATGTAGTGATGAGAGGAGGTCTTTATCTCTGTTGACTGCAATGCCTTATCTTCAATATCATTTCCACTTCTTTACTGGTTAATGATGCATCTAAAGCTGAAACGAGAAAAAAATCCTCAAAGAAAAAGCAAACAAAAACGATAATCTTTTATTATTCGATCGTATTAAACGTGACGCTGATCCATCACGCTCGCTGCTTGCAACTGGCTCGTAACGTTATAATCGACATCAAACGACCTTAATGTTAAATCTGAATTGTTCTATGGTGTTATCGTCACTATACATTTCGTTGTTTTTTTCGGTGCTCAACAATAGATTCCTGTTCTGTTGAATAGTAAATCATTTTTGGCGGATATATTTCAGGAGACGAGTCGATCAGCAGGCACACAAAATAGCCAAGGATCCAAAATATAGAAAAAAATTAACGAGCCTCAATCTCTACCACCAGGCTACAACAGGAACGTCTCCGATATCGTAGAGCACAAATGGGCCAGTACGATAATAACTGTACAGAATGAATTTTCATCACTATCGTGATGTATCTATGCCATATTCTATCACTAATTTGTTTATTTTATATATTCCAAAAGAGATAAGACTGCTTTGTCGAGTCTCCAACAAATCGCTTCAACAGTCGCATCTTTGACCACGGTGGTCGGAAAACATAATGATGTGTACTTATGTGAATAATAGAATTTTTCTGAAGCAAGAACTCCTACAGCCTATTTTTGCATTTTGCTTCAATATATGGACAAAGACAGCGAATAGAGGTAAATATTCAATCGATTTTCATTCAAAAAATGAAGAAGTAATATTTTAATCTAACGGAAATATTGTATTGCGAAGTGTGCTTCAATGCCGTTGTAGAACTAGTATTATATAATGAGCAATGTCGATTGACCTGCCATGACAAGATTGAATTTTTCTACTGCAACTACCAAATAATAAGATCTAAATAAGCAATTAAAATGCATCACCTCCAGATGAACTAACACATTTTCGTTATATGGAACACGGCATTCAATTCGCATTGCCATGCTATGCGAATGTCTCTTTAAGCCCTACGGCTTCAAGAGAATCTGCGCCATTATTCCATTCGGATTTGTTGAACATTCCCAATGAAAATCGAAATGTGAATGCGATATCGTTTAAAAATTTTTTGGCAGCCAGTATTACGAATTTTTGTTCATGCGATATATCGGCTTTTCCTGTGTCATAGGGATTTTAATTGATGTGTGAAAAATATTGCCATTATAAATGTGCTGATGGAGTAGCCTGTATGGGCAAGTTGCGATGATTGCTGATTAACTGTGGAATGTTAAAAATAATGAAATAGCTGACGTTTGGTACATTCCTTGTATGTTTCAGTGTCGCCGATTTCATCGTCACTGAAATCAATAAATTACACATGACTATGGAAAAAATTGCCCCTACTGCATTCCGTTTCCTTTTAATTAGTGGCGCGTACAGATCGAAGAGCGCTCGATAAGCACTGTCCAGCTTAGTGATCATGAGCGATTCTCCGTTTCCACTCATACGATCCTTCTTTTCGTCCTTTTTTTCTTCACGAGAAGGAAAGGTACTGAATTAAGTTTGGGAAAGAACTTAGTTAATACTGAAATCTGCCAACCTTTCTAATTCACTCAAAGGCGCATCCTATAAAATAAGAGGGTCGAAAAATTCAGTTGCCAAAACGAACTTAAACTCCCATGAAAAGTTAATAGTCACGCACTGATAGAACTTCAATCTTTCGAGCTCACACCGGTAGCACGTCCGCTTCAAAGAGGATGAACATTGATCTTGCAGTGCTTACTTGGCTAATCGGAGAGAGGTGGCAGGTAGAATTTTTACCTGGAATCGCGAACTGTTTATGTTTTCCAAATGTCTTCCGGAATTATACTCACCAAGCATTAACAAGTGCTTAGATATTTTGTTCTGCTCGCACTTTCGTTCGTTAACTTCTTTGCTTCTCTGGCATTTTTTTCGCTCTAAATTTTCAAGACTTATATTGCAGTTCACCTGGTATGGGAAATATAAATGCGATGGACATATGTTTACTGCAAACTAGCAGTACATTCTTCGACCATCCTCGAAGGGAGCTTGCATTGCGATTTAGGCAGAATGGTTGATTGGGTTCTTACCAGTATTTGTATTGCTTTCTTGACTCTGGTAAGCGTTCACTCGTAGAGCGCCCTCCAGAGAGGGCTGAGCAGTAACTCTCAAGATGATAGGTTGAAACAAAATAAAAGTTGCCTTTCTCCTTTATGGTCTTTATTACGACATTTTCTGCATTTGTTAGATGGATACTACCAATTTTTTTCGAGAGATCTCTTCCCACCTATTCCTCACATATCACCCTCAATCTGCAAGATTTTTTCGTCTGTTTCTTTTAATTCGACCATGAAAGAAGCGGTAATTTATAACTTCTAGCTCTGTTCAACACGTACACTCGGATTTTCTAATTTGCTGAACTAACTGGTGCATCACATGACTAACACATGGCCTCTTACGTAAATTAAGTTGCGTTGTACAGAACTATTTGCATTGCCTTCGCGTCCATCCACAGTTTTTCTCAAGTGGTTGCACCCCTGACATCCAGATGGATTGTGCTGGTAATGAACGCAAATCATACAAATTATAGGCAGAATGCACTAATTCACTATATCGTTTCATCGCTGTTGACTTCAGTAAACCCCTAAAGGGAAGAATTGGAAAGGAAATTTGCTTGTGGACGTCCATGTGGGAACTTCCTCGTGTATGATGTTAACCATTTTCCAGGATGTTTATCGAAATACCATAAAGCATCTAATCTCGTGATGGCAGGCATTCTTCCAAGATTCTACTACCTTTTTATGTGCTGAAGTCTTTGGAATTCGTAATTTCTGGTGCGTTTTCTGCTTGAGCGTGAGGCGTCACACATGTTTAAAAGTATATTTTCATCATGCAACATCGTTTTTGCTCATGAGCTTTTGTCGCATGAGGCCCAAATTTCATAAGAATTCTTTTGAATAACCAACCGCGAAGTTTTTTCGTTGATATTGAAACAAATTGCAGTTACTGCGGCGGAGGTAAATCCAGTGCATAACTGATTTGATGATATGAAAGTCGCCTGCAGAGGCGGTGAACACAGGAATTTCCCATTCCCTTATATAAATATATAAATATAAATATAAATATAAATTTATATATATATATATATATATATACGCATATATATAGACGTCGCAAAGAAATAGCTGATTAAAACGGGAGCAGGAGGATCTCGCGTGTTTCGACCCAACAAACGCGGCCGACGAGAACAGGGACCGTATTTGTCATCACATTTAGTTTGAGGCAAAGTGGGGGGTTGAGAAAAAGGCGGCCTGAGATGAAGCGAAGACTCGTTCAAGCGCAGAGGTGTTTAAAACCATTAACGACTGAGTAATCCCTTAATGTAGCTCTATAAGGGTGCTTTTGGAGTTTTTCAGCAAACGAAAAGCTCGCACTAACGCACATAAATACTGACCCTTATAAAATGTGATTACAGTTTGTTGTAATTAGCAATAGGATCTGTAAGGTTTCATTTCAAAAAGCTAACAAGCTTAGCATGTTCTACTGAAAAGGCCATCAGCATTGCTTATTGCAGATCTACCCTTAATTTCGTGATGCGAATCTGAAAAAAGTTGCCGCTTCTGCGCTGTAACACTCGACAATCCGCCATGGCTATCTGCGTCACTGCCTATTGCCTTCTCATAACTGCATCCAGCAGGTGCATCAGGTGAACTCACATTTGGTCTTCATATGCTCAATCTCGCATTTCAGTGTAATAGTGCAACATTTTACAGCTTATACCGGAGATATTAGCACAGTGGTGCTAATTATTATTGATAGTACTGTGGCAGACAAACTCCTGAATAAAGGCGCTCAAACTTGTCTAGATCAAATGCGCGTGCTATGCTTCATATGTGAAGCATAAATCGCTGTGAGCGCGGTGCTTATGCAAGAAAAGGCAACAATGTGCAGATTGCGCAGAGCGTAATATTCCTCAACCAGCGTAAATGAAGAGAGTTGATTTTTTTCTTTTTTTTATTAGGCTCGTTTGCACTTATTGAACTGTTCAAATGCATAAGAGTGACACGAAAGAAATCAAGAAAAGTAATTGTCACCGATGGACTTTTTATTCCATCACTCTGAATGACTGCTTTCTGCAACTTCCTGTCTGCTACTCACATAGCACTCTTAGTATCGGATTGCCTGCCTAGTGTTGGATAGCATTCTCAGTGTTGGTCTGCAGTATTCCATTTGATTTTTATGCTACTTCCCGATGGGTTCAAATTTTGCTCATTAGCAAATAAGAATAGCGTTGCGATAAGCCGAACTCATGAATGAAGAAATTACTGGTCAAAGATCGTTGAAAGTATAGGAGATTTTTCTAACAATCTGCTCGAAATGCATTGCGGAAAAATGACTTTGCAACCCCAATTAGTGATTATCTCTATCCAACTCGTTAGGTTATACCAACTAGCCTTCAAGGCTTCATTGATCTCATAAATGCCTTTCACTGTTAAGTGGCATCATATTTTTGTATTTGTTTATTGTCACGCTCGGTGCAATTCTCCATCATTTGAAGTTTGCAAAAGGTCAACATCCACTTTTAATGACTAAGGGCTCATAATTCGCCATATAATGGTACCGCAAAAAATCTCGTACCAATGTTTTCATTATACTTTCCAAAACGAACTGTTTTAGTTATTCAGATGTGCTAGTTGGGCGTCGCTTTTAGAAATCTGTTCAGGTTTCTATTAGTTAGTGTGCTTACCTCACTATTTGATTTGCTGGCGACGATCTAGCCTCTCCTCAAGTTACACAGAAAGAAATTGCCTACATGTGGAAATAGGATATTCGCTGGGCTCTATTTGTCTCTAGTAAAGGCCATCAGAGTATAAAATATCTCAAACAAGTTTTTTTTTTCAGTTGTAGAAAAGGAGCCAAGGAATGAAGCAGCGCTAAACATTCAATTGCACTTGCGCATTGCTCATATTTTCAAAGCATAGTGATTTGAAGCATGCGGCTTGCCGCAAGAAGTACTTCAATAAACATTGAAGAAATGTTGAATACGTGTTGACGTTCTCATCAAAGATTTTTTAATGAACACTACTGTACTTCGTCGAAGCAAAAATGCGGAATTCTTGGCAAGCGAAATATGAGAGCCTAGCAAGGGGCTTCACTATGTGATTTTTTCCTTCTCCTTTGAAGCGAAAGTGGTATAGCGGTTACAGTGTGAATGTATTGAAATAAGCTAGCGAGTTTAATGTATTGAAATAAGCCAGCGAGTTTATTTTTTCGAATTAAATACGCAGTTATGACCGGAAATTATACGGTCGAGTTTTAATGCTTAAGGTCATTCAGTTGTAATATTATCGCTGAAATATTTTCTAGCTATTCGTGCCATAAACATTTTGCTGCACCTTTATTATTTAGTAGTTTCTGGTCTTCTGATTGGAACATTGAGTATTTCATTGATAATTGAAGAAACTTTAGTGTGAGGATAACTGAAAGTGACATCACGCCTGCTACTGTTCAAATATTTTGCATTATTCAGCGCAAAGCGCTGCACTGTGAACATGTGACATCTCCTTCCCGTTCCACCTCCCTCCTCCCCTCAAGCACATATCGAAGTGAACATTTAAGAACAACTTAAAAGTTTATCGAAAGCACTTGCATTTCTATGTCATAATCGATGTGGCCTTGTTGTCATATATGACATGCGCACTCATTAGTGGCATCCACATGGCAGTTCAGAAATGTTTCACTTCTTGCCTAAGTTGACAGAACAAATCGGCTCATTTAACAATGAGCCTCTGAAAACCAAGCTGTATTCGCTACAAAGTTCCGAAAATCAGAAGAACATTCCAAGTGTAAATTTGAAATGTCAGTCCACCGATCGATTTGAACCAAAAGAGTTTCACGAATATGGAATGAGAGAGGGGCCCGTCATCAGTAGGAGAAGGAGACTACTTGCAAATTATTCATAGATTGAGAAGGGGGTTTCGGAAAGAGTGAAGCGCCTTCAAAACTTCGTGATATTTGAGCTTTTTGGAGTGATTGAGTTTGTCAAATCCATTGTGGGATAAAACAGGCTCCGAGAAAAATGAGTTTGCATTATCTTCACATTTTCCTGTTTGTCGAATAGAAGTACATCGATTCCGGTACGAAAAATTTTCATCGCAGCATAAACCTTTGCGTGTTAGGCCGCAAACTCCCATGCATATGCGTCCATGCGGTAACCATTTCAGCTAGGGAACGGCTGAAGCTGAAGTTACGAGATTCAGTTGATATGTGCATCATATGATGGCCTCGTGCACTATCTTCCAAGTTGATCCATCGGCTTCAAAAAGATTTATAACTACTCAAGTGAGCCAAAAAGTTTGATTAACATCTGCGGTTGACTGGATTTCTGTTTTGTAGTGACCGAGCGGCAGAAAAAGTCATCTCTTATAGATTTGCATGAGTGGCCGGATCGGTCAAGATATGGAAGCATTGATGCATACTTTAGTTTATGTGGGTGGCGTTTGATAATGCTTGGTAAAGTGAAGGAATGCTCAGGCCCATTTCGTGCCACCTCCTTTAGCACGCATTTTCTCACTATGCGAGACAAAAATGAACGAGCGCTATATTCTAAGCATCAGCAGCGCCTGTAACATGCAGTACGGAAGGCGAATCCAAGTTGGTTCCTACTAATGCGAAAGTGTCCAGTAGCTCTAAATCGTTAATGCAAGCAAGCATTTTGAAATTTAGTAGAATAGATCTTTCAGGCGCATTGTTGCAACTTGCACTTGTACAACTCATTGGATAATATGGTCTCGAGCAACATTTTCTTTTGGAGAGTTTCACTTCAAGAGAGTTTCAAGAGAGTTCACTGGTTGCTCGTCGAAACTGGTATAACAATTAACGGAAAAGTGGCAAGGTTCTTTGGTTCTGAGGCTTCAGGGATCTTGGCAGTTGCGACTTCATGATGTTTCAGCTTGTTGAGCACCTGCGCAGTTCTTTTACACTGCCAATAGGGAAGTGGTGACGGCAGCCATAGGAAATATCTCTAAATTACCAGATGGAAGGCACTTGATGAAGGACCTTTTCTGGTTCGTTGAGTTTACATAAGCTTTGTTCCACCGGTACTCGACTGAGTTCATTTTCAGTTTGCTGCATTCAGCAAAATCCCGCGAAGATGACATTCTTTTCCAGCATTTCGAAAACTTCGACAACCACTATAACGCAATAGGACAGCTTATTTCTGAGTCGATGTTGCAATTTGTTTCCATTAACGTATTTGAAGGCGGGCCCTAAGGAGATGCGTCTCTCTCAAAATTTAGCGAATGGCACACTCCTTCCATTGTTTTCTGCGCCTTCCGCATACCCCACTCCAGAATTTCCTTGGGCGTGGATCTGTCCGCTCCTAGCACTCTCTTATGGTGGGGAGAATTTTTAAAATTGATGTTTGGGAAAAGCGTGAGAGAACTGACGCATTTGGGCACTATCAGTAAGAATTGGTGTAGGGAACTGCTCCTCTTTTCCTCCACCCCCCCCCCCCCCCCCCCCCCCCCCCCCTCCCCCCCCCTCCCCCCATCCCGAACTGCGCTGATTGATCCCTCAGGCGCAACCCACCAACCTTCTGACTCTCGCTTTTCTCCAGTACCATCTCACATCTCTGCTGTTGCGGCGCTCGATAAGAACAGGTTAAATTATGAGGTAAAACCGCTGGAATTGCCTCCTACAATTTGCACTTGGATGTTAAATACGCTGCTGAAAGTGAGATATATAGAGTGGGTGGTCTAGCCAACAGCAACTCATCACCCTTAGCGTCGTCCACGCATGAAAGTAGCCTTTCTTACTTCGCTGTTAGCTAGATGCTGTTTTATTGTAGTATAAGTTTTTCTTCTCCCAACATTGTACGTATGCGTTCTCACTTCCCTGTTAGCTTCTCCCAAGAATATGGGTTCTCCCAACATACTTTTAGATCGCGTTGTATGGCACTTACTAAGCCGCCATTTCAAGGATTCGTGTCTAACAGCTTCAAATTCACTTCGCTTTTTAGGCAAAGAATTTTTAGGAGAAACTCATTGTTTCCTCGACAGAAAAGAGCTCGTTAAAGTTGACATAAGTTGTTGTTAATAGTACAATGATTGTCGGCATACTTCTTCAGCGCAAGAACTCACTACTTAAAGCTAGTGACAATCGTATCTGTTTGACATTTGTTACGTCAACATTTCCTTCATGACGTAACTTGATAGCGCGCTCGGTGAAGCATTCAACTCATCACAGGTACTATGCACGGTTTACAGGAAGTATTTTGCTTCGATAATCGATGAGTGCTATTGATGTTTTGTTGGTCCTTCCTATCGATCGATATGTGCCTACCATTAGCAGTTTTACTAATATTTAGACCAGTAAGCTTAAGACGAACGCAAATGATCGACGGTTTCGAAACCGCAACTTATTCCTTCATTTTTGTAAAGTTTTAATTTTCGTTGCGTTCCGTTCGCGCATTCCGCTTTATCAAAATTTCCATTCTTATTGAACTTCTTTTTTTTTTTGAATCCATCATCCACATCCGTATTCCCGTTTATTCCCACTCAATCGTTTCGCTAGTGAATTGTTGATTTTGCAAGAGCGTTTCATGCGACGATTTTACGTTGAGCTATTTAAGGGCTATTAACCAAAAGTTTTTGGTTGTTAATCAGTGTAGGTAACTGACTTCTTCGAGAAATAAACAATTTCTCCACTTAATTTCACCATAATGACAAGCTAAACGGAATGAAGTTAGCGAAAATAGCGAAAATAAGCACCTCTTTTCATCAGCTTTGCAAAGACGACAACATTTTGAGGCGGTCATGTGCAATGCTAGTTCAACAGCGCACCTATGCTTGTTTTTTTCCCTCTGTGAATTCTTCCCTCAGTTCCATTCAAAGTACGTTCATGAAATGCTCATTTGCACTTCTTTTTTTTGAGTACGATATTTTTGAGATCTTTTTCTGTATATTCTTGAAACTTGTATAAAAATCCAACGAGTGATAAAAACAACATTAGTTAGTCGTACAATCTTGTTACGGATCAATTTCTACTAATTAATTTTATAAAACATGCACTATGCGATCGCCGCGTTTGCAAATGTATTTGCCACCCACTGTTCGGTGATTTCACTGTAGTGGTTTGGTGGATTTTTCAAATTTGATAAATACCGCCGATTTGCGGAAATTGCGGCGGATCTATGGGATATGTAAGGAATGCTCGATAATGTGACGTGCAACTTAGAAGGTAGGTGGAATAAAGTGCTCTCGAGTGCAACGCTTCGTTTCTGAAATTGACGATTGCTGTTGCCTAATTTTTTACTTTATATGTGATCCGTCTGAGCCACCTCAACTTAAACACTCCAACCTACTAATAGTAGCAACAACTTATAAACGTTGAGTTCAATTCGAACTGAATCATTACTCCAAATGAAAACAGTTAGTCGATACCTATTTCAACTGACCACCGCTTGCATACTGTCCATGCCGACTTCGGCGTGACTTCGGTTAACAAGAAGCACAAACTTCAGCAACGCTATAATCACTGCTAAAGCTGACTTGGAAGTCAATCAGAATCCTCCTGACGACACAGCTGAGCGATTAGAGCGACCCGGAACTTTTTAGAAACTATCGTGCCCATTTTGATGAAGTCTGCTGCATTGTAGTCGCCTCATTTATTTGCCGTTGCTTAGCGTCAGAGTGTGATAGGTCTGAGTTGTGCTTCAGCATAGCGCCGACCAATCCATCTCCGTCGCCTTCAAAGCTAGACAAGCTCAATTTCGTCATACATATCAAAATTCGCTATCAGAACGTACTGGAAGCACGTAGTGATCTTATTTGGTTGTGAGATGAGGATGCTGTTTCCAAAGCGAACCATTTCAACTGACGGACTCCGTTATAACGCGGCAGCGTTCTGAACACGTCCAACCGCGGATTTCCTCCCATATTTGCAAAAAACTTTGCACCACTATCGGAGAGTCGAGGAATCGAATTTGTTGGTCATCTATATCTTCTTCCTGTTTATTTCTTATAAACAAACACCTTTATCAGCATTTTCTCTCGGTAATGCGCGACCTCTAATTGACGAGTCCTGATCACGATTAAGAAATGTTGAAGGCACGTAATGTGAAGTTGGGAAGGAGGGGAGGGAGGGGTTAGGTTGCGGCTTCATGTAGACTCCCAACTGCGCTTCGTTGCCTTAACGCACTTCATAGCTTTGTGCAGAGGCCGAATGGCTACTTAGATGGTGCGCTAGAACGAAGTCAGGTTTCTTGTTCTAGTGTTTCGGACTTCTGGACGCCTGTTGAAGTCTCGCCCATTGCGATGCCGTCCTGCGCGAACTTTGCGGAGCGTCCATCTACTTCAAGAAAGGCACTTTGGCACCATCGGAAAGTCACCCTTAAGATTGTGCATGAAACACTCTAGATTTCTAGAAAATCCAAGATATACGTTTAGCGTCAAAGTGGATGAAGCTTATCTACAAAGTAAATATTAAGCACGGCAAAGAAATACCGTATTTTGCCGCATCTATTGGATGAGGCTTGCATCTGCACTGGCCCTAGTTATCGACCTTTGCTGATCTGTGCTCTGAAAGAATAAAATGTCATTCCAAGACTGAAAAAGTGCTTTATCTAACGATTTCAGTCCAGCTATAGAGGGTTTCCCCAATTTTTTAGTTATTAGGGAATTTGCATAAGAGAATTTTTTCCCATCAAAAGTGCCATCGCTTTTTCATAACATCTGATACAAAAGAAAACGTGCTTGAATGGAGGAGGGAGAGTATCTGACAATGTGCTTTGATTGGATTTTTGAACCATTCTGTAATCGTTCCGAAAGACTGCATTCAATCGGAGCGTGATCACGCTTTTCTTTTCGCGATGATTCCTGCGCAAAGTTAGCATGTATTCTTTTGACGATTAATTAATCTTTCGAAGTTTTTGTTGTCTTTATCGTTTGCTTCCAATTGAATGTGATTATCGATGATTAACACTCATGAGTTATCTATAGTTTCCATTTTCTTTTTGGCTGCCTAAAACCTTCTGAAAATCAAATTCTCGTTGCACCTTTTATCCTCAATATATTTGCGAGCAAATTTTCATCTCACTTATTATTGAGAACATCAACGATACCGTTGTCATGTAGCTTTTGACAATTGATGCAATATTATTTTGAGCAGAAAATGTTAGGTTTTTAGCGAACACAATCGCAACCTCAAGGCGCATTCAACGATACTTTACTTCTTTAAGTGTAGATCTTCCATTGATATGAAACAGCGTGAAAGAAAGATAGTCGCCATTTATTTGAACATGGACTCAAGTGGACTTTTTTAATTCAAGGCTAGGAAGGACGATAAGGTACGGAAGAAGGAGCATATAGCTTACCATTGTTTTTCAACACTTGTGCTCAATGTGCGCGCGGGTGCTTGCTTCTTTAAGGCATAGTCTGCTGTAGGAGCGATCGCTTAAGATACAAACGACTGTATTATGATGGTATATAAGAGTGAATAACACCCGCTTTTATTGCCGGTTACTTAGTTAGAACGCAAAAACACAGCCTATTCGCATCATCAGTTCACCATGTAGGTTGTTGTTAGATCAGCACTAATGTATTGAATAGAAATATTCTAGAATAGACAGCTAACTGAAGCCCTTGCCCAGATTAATCGAACATGCACTCCTTCACCTTATTCATAGGGGTTATGTAATTAACGTAGCTTTATCGCTCAATTCATACGTAGCTAATCGCTGTGGACACAATATATCTCATAGTCGAAGAAAAGAAAGCTGCATTTTAGCTCTGTTTCAAAAAGTATCGTTACTGAAGTTTCAGAGCATATCGATTTACCAGCAAATCAGATCCGTCAGAAAAAATACGTCCCATGATACCGGTTACACGAGCTAGCCTACCTTTACTACTATCATTGGTAGACTGCTGGGTAGATTCACTGCGAAATAATCGTCCGGTTTCCTTTCCATTCCATTTATTCACTGCCTACGTTCTGCAGTAATTTGTTTGGAAACCATACATTTTATCTGCGACACTTACAAGAACTCTGAAATGCTGTAGCTGTTGGGCGAAAACTTCATAAGCGTTGTTCTATCCTGAAAAAATTGCATAAAAGCGTGAACGAATGAGGCGAACTCATAAAACGAACTCCTCGCTTAGATAACTCTCATGATCTTCGTACTTCATCAAAGACAAATATTGACGCATGGTGCGCGTATCAGTTATCCTCAGTTCATTAAAAGCTTCCAGTGAATTGTTTCAGCTAGCTTGGTTCTCATGAAAACCTTATACGCAGATACTTTGATGTGATAGTGGATGTTAGCTATGCTTGTTGTTTCCTTCATTTCCTAATGCATCTTGAATGATTTTCTTTGAAGAGCATTCATTCGTTGGTATGCTTACTCTATCGTCATAATATCATCTGCTTTGTATGATTATGTACTTGCTTGTTGTGCTACTCCGAAACCTTTTTCCTTGTCATATACTTCTTCAACTATCAATTTTGCTATCATATCATTCGCAAATGTTCTGTGACTGCGTTGGGCAGAGTAGATCAGCAGCACGATGCTTGTATTTCTTCGATTTTTTGGTCTCATTGATGCTGTCAGTAAGAGATATTTGTTCCCTTTCTTGAAATTAACAGCCTCGATATTTCAGGGGCTTTCGACTTAGCTTTCAATCTAGCGGTTCGCCAAGTACCCTAATTTTTCCAATTAAAGGCAAAAAAACTCTTTAAAAGAAACTATTTTCCTCTCAGTGATTTATGTAATCATTAGGTAAACTTTGCACTAAACAATCCAGATGCAATACGAACTGGGAAGCTGTTTTTGTTTAGATTTATCTATTGTTTGTGGAAGCACTACTAGTTAGGCTCAAGATGGGCACTTGACAATTCCGCTTACTGTTCTTGATGTCTACTTAGAGTTGTGATCGCGAAAAATTTTGCTCGCTTTTCTGATGCGAGAATGAAAATATTCGCTCCGTCCTCAAGAGGATATAGTGAAGAGTTTTCCTGACATTTTCGGAAAATTTCCCCAAAATAACAACAGATCAGCAAAATGAAACGGATATGTTACGGATAAGACTGGAAACTGTTAATATAGAAGAAGTTTTTTAGCAATTCGGAATAAATGTGCATTTATTTTCTTGTTCAACACATTGAGCTTCCTAGTGGGAGAGAGCTTCTATGAGAAACAAGTCAAGAGATATGTTTGAACAGGATGCTTACCATGTTCTTATAAGTTCCGCAAGAGTTACACGCCGCAAAATTGGCCCATCTACAGATGTGCGAAAAAGGCTTATATTTGTTTATATTTGTACAACCCAATTTTTCTATCTTTGTGAAAGTCATTTCAACAATTGCAGTCTCTTATTTAAATATTACTAAGGAGGTTTCACTTTTTCACCGATATTACTCATACCATGTGAAATTTTTTGAATTTGAAACGCAAAGTTCCTCATGTGGAAATTATTTTCCGCTTTTTCGGTCTAAGCGAGATCAAAATTGAACTTTGCGTTCGGGCAAGATTCTCAGCGGGTCTTCAGTGTTCTTGTCATTATTAGCTTTCATTTGCTATGTGCCATTGATGAAGGTATGGCATGTCTAGAGGCTAACGTCTATATAATGCTGAGTTGGAAATTTTATTCGCATAACCTAACTTTATGAAATTAATTGATGAAAATCCATGATGCGAGCGTTGAACTTAGCTGTTGAAGTGAAATTTGTTGAAATGAACTGCAAATGTTCGTTTCCAACAAGAAATATGGATTTTAAAAACCTCTTGCATCAAAAATGAAAACGAAAACTCATTTAAAACTGCACGTTTCTTCTCAAAAATGTGATGAATTACTTCTGCAAATGTACTCTTCAAGCTATTCTGCTTTTCACGTTAGGTCGATTTTAAATTAGCACTTTGTAAGCTAGCGATGAGCATACATTAAATTCGACTCAATTTCTGCAATTTTCATGATAAGTAGTTCATAATTCAAGCAGCTTCATACATAATTATGTTGGAAGTATGTTTCTTCTCAAAGGCTCATCTGCATCTAAAAATTGAGGACAGCAGCTTCGTTTGTTTACCACGTCATTTTCATGTGGCCTTTAGAGAGCCAACTATTGTGCGACATTTTTTCACTCGCAAATGTCATACTGTGCTAAGGAAAATTGTTTCATCTCTCACAGGATACGCTTATATTAGTTTAGAATATTTGCGCAGTCCACATTTAGTCATATGCACTGTTTGAGGAATGCGTCTTTCTAGCGCCTTAATTGTAGTCACATTTCTGTCTTGATTTTCCCTGGAATATACGTGTTACAATTATATCACAGTTATTCTATTCTTAGATTATGATTCCTAATTTTTAGCACACAAATCGTCTGGCGCGCGAAAAGCTAATGGTTGCTGCACTCATATCCAATTACATGCTCTTGAAGTTGATTCATGCAGTGTTCTTTCCTCATTTCACCTCGTCCCTCTACCCTCACTCCTCTCTTCCCCCAAAAAAGAAGCAGACGAAAGCGGTGACTAAAACTGGACTGGTCTCCTTATATTTTACAGTCTGGGTTCGTTGAAGGAAGCAATAGTATTGATCGGAAGGAAGTAAACGACCACAATTTTACAAATAAAGCCCCAGAAAAAAATGCTGGGCGAGAGTAAAAAAAACCCTTTTTTTTTTCACTTTTATGGTAGTGGCAGGGAAATACTACTCCTTATTGGCTGAAAATTGTTTCTAATGAAAATAAGGCCTTTGGTTACCCAAAATGGCGTATTCGTTTAGCAGTTCCATCCATGCATTGCTGGTTGTGGACTAATATGATTTCGACCCCAACTTCGGCCGCAATTTAGGACGGGATAGTGCCGAGTTGAACCAACGGCCATGAGCGAAGGATTCGACACGGTTCCGGTTGAGTTGACGACTTCAATCTACTCGAGACCGGCCGCCTAACTATAAACTGGCCCACTTTGTTTAACAAGTCCTCATATGGCCAGAGGTTGAGCCTGATGCCAGCCAAGATTCTGCTTCCACTAAGACTTGAATCGAGCTTGCCTAGATACACATTGCTTGAGAGAGCACGTTACTATTTCACACATATGCCATCCAGGGTACAAATTTCTGAAGAATTAGGGGCGATTCATTTCAAATGAAGAATCTGATGAGGGAATTGCTGCTTTCCTCTAAAAGTTTATACGGGTTGGGTATCGGGTCATCCAACATTATAACGCGGCGGTAAGTGTGCAAACAGATGTCATACTGCTGTATTTCTATATGCAGCGATAAATGTACACATATGTATGGGTAGTCGAGGATGATATTCTCCATCATTGCAGGAGTTGAAAGGATGGGATATATGATGGTAGTTATTTGAATGGAACAGGAGGTTTCATTAGACGATATACGATTGAATGAGTAAAATCGTTGGTAAAAGTTTGATTCAACCACTGAGGATGATTTATTGCTCAGAATTGTGAAATTATAGCCTCAAATTTGAAATTTTTGTGCCTCAAAAATTATCTCGTCGCTAGCTACCGCAGAAAAGTCCGATTTCATTTGGATGCAGATTATTCGGTTTTTTTTTCAATGAGTAATTTGAAAGCACCGATTACTTTGTCGCAGTCAGGTTTACAATCCACCGCTATATCGCTATATTATGCGGCTGTATCGCTGAACAAAGAAATATCAGAAATGGCTGATTATTGTTCGAAAACCCTCTGCCTCAGCCTAGTTGCCGTAATAGTGGAAAAAAAAACGAATTTTTCCAGCTGGAGGATATTAATCCCTGAAATTTGAGGAAACCTTCACATGTGACAAAACTTCCATTTTTAGTACATCTACAGAGTTTTCGCGTACAACGTAAGAAACTTGAATTTAGATAAAACTTGGATGAAGTAGACGCGTCGTTACTTCACACAGCAAGCATGATCCGGGTGATTTGAAAGCTGCACTTGCGTTCATCTGATAAACCAATCGCATCGAGATTTTCTCATTGTTCATAGGCTTGCACATCACTACAGAATGATTCAAAGTTATTAGTCCAATTTCCAAGCTGTAATACTTTCAAAAGATGAATATGAAGTCAAGTCAAAAGCTGAATAAGCAAATGAGTCAAAAATTGATTTCTAGCCACATTGACGCAATCAAATTCGCCTTGATCTTATCAAAACAGCATGCGCGAAAAAAATTCTTCGGTGATGTGCTACTCCGTAAGAAGCTGCCAGATTTCGTAAGAGCATATTTCAGGGTGGCTGACTTCGAAGACATGCAGTTTTTGTGGAAAGGCGATGAATTTTTTTTTCTTGATGATTTGGAAGAAGAATGAAGAATGAAAATTGGAGCCAAAGTTTTCCGTTCTTCAACAGCATTTTTTCGGCTGCTTCATGCTTGAATACTGTGGCTATTCGATAGTTATCTGAACACTAATGATCGTTTAACTGGAAACGAGCATCAACTCTTTGTTTTAATGACTATCCAAGCACTGCTAATGAAAAAGAGAAGGCCTTACAAGTCAGATCTAAAATGGTAATCCCATCCGAAATTTCGTCTTCGCAAAACTGTATTCTTGCTGCTGAAATTCGAGCTTCCTCTAATGCACCAAAGTACATCTTTTTTTGTTTGTAGCTTATTTCCAACAATCAGAACGGCGAAGCTTTTACATCTGCAACCAAAAATGAACACATTTGAGAGAACATATATCTGAACTCCACTGTAATTTCTTATCTAACACACTGCTTCTTATTTTCTCAACTTATTACATTTTAAAAATTCTGCTAAAAACTACTAAATTGCTTCTATATGCGTGCCTCAATCTATTGCTAAGCATGCTAACGAGCGCAAAATTAATTCACATGCGAAACCTCTCCTACGATGGCAATTACGCGCAACGTGGGAATTCATTGCTGCGCTCTAGACAGCTATAAAAGCCTTCAAAGCGAACAATAAACCGACGCCTCTTCATCCTCATCTTCCCAAACACCGATCGTTGAATCCCCAGGACCATGACAACCTCAACCCCAAAATGTGACGTATTCAGTAATGAAGCCATTTGGCAGCTTTCCAAGTGTCGTTTAATTCCTGCTCGATCATGTCCTTTTACAACCGTTATTCGTGTCCTCATTCCAAATGGCGAAGCCCAATGCGTTGGTTGGTCTTGTTTGGCCATTTCAAGTGATCAGTTATGTAGTTGTTATAGGAACACAATCACAGTCACTATGTGTTGTCAGGTTCATTTTCAGAACTGCAGTTAAACTGTTAAGCCTGATTTACTCGTGTAAAAAATAACCAATGACATCGAATCACTACATGATCTTCCAATGACGGTTATTAATCAGGTAAGTTAAATTGTTCTTGAAATCATCAGAATGCAGTTAGAGCCAAAAGACTTGCTTTCGTGCTCGACCCAATTCCTCGTTTGCCCGCTCGCTTGAAGGTTCAGGAACATTGCCACTTCCGAACGAGGCATATACATCTTCAGTGAAGGCCCACATCTTGAACAGTTCGAAGTCAATGCTTCGGTTCTTTTGGAAATATTGGATGGCTAAATCTAGGAAAGCACTTTGGAGCAATGATCACTACAGTTGTTTATTTGTTTCGAGTATTCATTATAGCAATTTTTGCACTATTCAAAACTCGCGTACTCAATATTATCTTCTTTTCTTAATTTTTAGTATCCGATGATATGTATTTTACCGCTTTGGCCAAAATATATATATTAGCATCGTAATGCTCAAAACTTTGGTGATTCATTTGCCAAACAAAATCGATTTCATGTTAGCCTAAGGCGATAATAATTCGTATGCTTGGAATGTAATCCACTTGTTTGTTTGCCTTAATGGAAAGCTGTTTAATAACCTTATTTTTTTGGTTAAAATTGCTTCGAAATTCAAAGCTAATGCCAATAAGAAGCAACTACCAACTAAAGTTATTACTAAAAGCACTATGGTGCATTTTGCAAAATGAAGTAGCCTTTGAATAGACCGATACTTATACTTTGTATGAGTTTTCAATCCATTTAAGCTTGAGTAGCTTGTCAATGGTGATGTGCCGTGATTCCGAAAACTTCCTCCTCATTGCTAAAAGTGGAGTCTTTTTCTTATTAGGTATGAAGTCAACTATTCTGAGAGAGTTATGGCATTGATTTTGAAATTGCAAACCGTTTTTTTTTTCTTTATAAAATCTTCACGAAATTCTCATGGATGAACGTGAGAAAATTTTTTACTTCATTTGCACTTCATAATCGAAACTTTTCTCTCTATTACTGGAGTCTATTGAAATAAAATTGTTCGACAGAGGATCCACTGGATTGACTGAATGCATGAAGCATTTTCCCCAATTACGGAAATTATCACCATATGCTTGAAATTCGCTATTTTTGTCACAAAAATGCTTTTTCTGCAAACAGCGGGAAACTGTATCACAATTATCTCATCAAAGATCAAACATCGATTTTCTTTATGACTTTTTTGACACATATTGCAAATTTGAATTATGCTCCATGCTAGCAAGATTGGTTTTTAATAACTGTTTCTTATGTAGTTTAGAGAATTCTTCCTTTGTTGTACGGCATTTACCTTTTGTCGATTATTCGATTGCTCTGAAAATAGCGTCCAAAGACGCTTTTATGGGAGATCCGATAAAACATTTGTGTGTTCAGAGAAGTCTCCCCTGACCTGAAAAGTTCGTTCGGAATATGAGAAGTTTATCCGCCATTTTAGTGAATAAAAATGCTTGCTTCAGTCATCTCAAAATTATTATGCAACTGTAATGTTGTGAAACGTTCTCCGTGCACACAATTTCTTGAACAATCGAGCAATCCATAAAATATTTTAGTGAAAAGCAATTCTGCCATTATGCAGTGGGAAATGTGCCCTCAGAATTTTTTTTGTTGAGATCATAAAAAATCCTCATAAGCTAGAGTGAAGTGCGCTCAAAATGTGTGACCTAAATCGCATGCGCATTTAGATTCGTAGAATATGCTTCAACTTGGATGAGTCATTAAGAGACAGTGCCGTTGTTCGTCCACTGCAGGATGCGAATTTTAACATTCCAACAAAGCCGCTGGGTGTAGAATGAACTATTATGTAATTATTCATTCCGTCGAACTTCTCTCTAAGACCTGCCCAAGATGTCGAATTTGTCAACAAAATGCAGTGACTTATAGAAAAGCTACACATTATCCTCATGATGTGATGCAAAAACTTTGTAAGCTTTTATGTTGAAAAATTCCTTAGGGTCTGAACTTCCTGCAAAAGCACTGTAATTTAAATCAATACATAAGACTTTACAAAATACATCACAATTCATACCTGATGGCAGTTTCGTTTGACAGAGCAATTCTTTCAAAATTCGGTGTATACGTGGGCGGTGAAGTGCGGCGACAGTCACTGCTTTTGCGTGTTTCTATGCAGGAAACTGATATTATAAGTAATTTGTGGGATGTTTTCGCATTAAAATGATTCTATATATATATATATATATATATATATATATATATAGACTCCCTTAACGATTAGCTAACGATTTCGAGACGAGCGGCAGGATCTTCTAGAAGCATGATTACAAGTTTCCTGAGGGTGGGAGATATTTCAGAATGAAGGAGAGGAGTGGAGACGACGCGTACAGATATAAAGAAAATAGAGATAAGTGAAGTGAAGTTAGTGTCAGATGAAGAAAATTGAATATGTCTGACTGTGATACATTTGAGCACATGACAGGTAGCTAGGTCGTCGATGCAGCCATCATCCTACTCAGCCAATCCCCTCCCCTCCCTCCATCTGTCCACCCCTTTCTCTTCCCTTCCTTCCATTCTTCCATCCCCCTCTTCCTCGTGCTCTCTCCGTCTTCTTCATCCCAACTTCCTTCAACACGCAGTAAGGCAGCTCAGTACAAATGCACCACCTACTCTCTGGTGGTGCTGCTTCAACAGCGAAAGGTATGATTATATTATTCCTGTATATTGCGCCTATATTTATTGTCTATAAAAACATCACAAATTTATGGAAATGTTTTCGGTTTAGAGGTCAAGTGAATTGACAGTCACTGAACTATTGATATGATTACAAAAATGATAAGTGGTGCCACATCTACACGGAAAATTTTGTGCTCCGAATTTTCTGAACTGAAATCAATGCCCCCGATGAGAAGTTAATGTTAGAAAGCTTTCCCAAACAGTTGCCACTCCACTGGCAATATTATGCATCTTACCCATTGAATTCCTATTCGCATTTTCACTTACCATTCTATGGGCTCTGCTCAATCTACTCCGAACAGGCAATTCTACCTGATTTTTCTGTAAGGCAATTCTACACATTCACCACAGTAAAAAGATTAAAGTCGCCGCTGTGCTGATAATTTGCAAAGGCAAGCGAGCTAACAGCTTAGGCAGGAATGTTTGCGCACTTAGGATAGCATTTTCTCGGCTATGTTCTGTCATATCAACTTCTCACGCACAAATTGCGATGACGGGTTACATATCATGTGGTATTCATGATTTTCATGTTTCACGTCTCGGTGTGAAGAGTTCTTATCCGCGACATGTTTTCCGAACGGTTCTGTTTTATCGACAGCATGTTCATGGTCTGCGCGCTGCCTATGCGAAAGCATCTTCACTGCGTCAAGTTATGTAGATGGAGAAATGCTTGTAGCTAGCTATCTACCTATGTGTCCTTTACGTGGTTGACTGTGTCTGTGTAGACGGCTTGTGCAGAAAGCTTCAAGCTGTATTAGCAATCTTGGGTCAAGAAGATGCGAAAAAAGGATGATGGCAAGTTTTACCTATGCAGATGTTTTTTAATTTCACCTAGTTGTAGGATCCGCAAAATTTGAAAAAGGTTTTTATTTAGAAAAAGGTTTTATTAAAGGAAGGCCAATTTTTCTTTTTTGCAACATTCAGATCATTCACAAAACAGATAAATAAAGTTTCAGATATGTGGAAGGAGATGATTTTCCGAGTTTTCAAACGAGGGTGGGTTACTAAGTGTGCAGGTGAAGACTCATTAAGGGAAAGAAGTATTTCTCTTATCAAGAATTGAACGGGGAAGTGCCATTTAATGGAGGGCATTTATGAGGTGGCAAGGCTTTTATTCAACGTTATCAACATTATACAATAATTCCAAGCCATGCTATAATGCATAGCATGTAGATGACAGGTGTCACGGAGTTAGTGCGAATGATGCTTGCTTACTGCCTCATTTCACTAGTGAGCCTTGAAAGTGTTTTTGCAAGCCCAGCATAGCAGCGATGTGATCGTCGTGTGCGTTGTCCATGGTCTGAACGTTAATTTGAAAGAAACAACACATTGGCCCATCTTCATTGCGCAATTTCTTACATCTATGATTTCGACAGATTCTAATTTGTTTATATGGTTGATTGCGTTAATATATATTCGTTTGGAAAGAATAGCTAACACTGCAGGGATCGTGTTCAAAATTGGTCACCCGGTGATTGTACTCTCCTTCTATAAGTTGTTTGTTCAAGTTTTTTGTGGACACGATGAAATTTATGAGGGTCGATGTGGGCACGATGAAAATTTGTGAGCTATTACATCAATTATCATTGCACTTATGTCATCTTCATTAACGATCGAAAGGTGTTACAAAGCTTACATTCTTTTAATTAGGGGCCATAAGTGTGAGTCGTGAGAATTTAGGTCACTACGATTACCTCTGATTAAATAGTGCAGGAATTCTTTGAAAAAGCAGCATATATTTAATGCGCGCTTCATGGTAACCCAACTGAGACCATTCGACATAGGCTTGCAATTGTTGTGGAATGGCCTACAAATGGCGAGTTGCCTCGCAAGATTATGGCCATTATTCGCCGTGATGGCAGTCTGCTTCGCTTGGACAAAAAATGACTTCCTGTTCTCTCGACACGCACTAAAACAAATTCCTGATGGCAATCCGCATCGATCCCATTTTGGCAAATTTGTCGTTCTTATTTACACTACCATTTCCAGTTGCTGTGTTATTTTTGCTCATTTTTTCCACTACGTTAGATTCGAGCACTTTCTCTAAATCAAAGCGCTGTAAGGGAGAAATGAGCTTGCCTTAATTATTTATTGTTTACTGAAGAAGGCAATACGTTCTCCACATGATATTGCGAAGCATATTTTGTCCCGTTTCTAAAGGGTTTCTCACTCTCACGAAAGGTCGCCTTCCTTTCAGCTGACCATTGCCTTTATCTTTCTTTCATATTCTTTCTATGCACAATTTAAAGCCGTCTGTAAAATTGTATCTCCGGTTCGTATTTATGCACCTATAAAAGAACGAAGGCCTGGCCGATAACGAGACTATGTAATTTTTACACCGTCACTCGCTTCTTCGTTCTTACTTCTTAAGGGCTAAGTGGAGTGGCTCATTGCAAATTGCGCTTTTGATGGGTTTTTCGTGTTACCTGTTCCACCACAGAGATGCTTGCATCTTTTCAGCAGTTGCCTTATAATTTGATAGGATTGGCTGATGGGAGAAAATTGATTTACTGAGCTGTCCGAATTGGTCTGCTGATATTGTTGGTATCGGAAGTGATTAATTAATGATCATTTTGACCGGTATTTTGAAAGAAAGACCTTTTTGCAATACGAAAATGCTTGACTTGTGTCTGTTTTTTTTTTAAACTAACACAACATCTTCAAATGCGTATTCTCCATGTAGTTCAGTAGTCTAAAATTTTTCGAGCTTCCAACCCATTTATTCAAAAAAGTATGGAGCAGTTCTGTTATTCATCCTCAGACACGTTGAACATGGGCTCTGTTCTCAAGCCGAAGTCATCCATGTTGGATTTAATCTGGTTGATTGCAAAATGCAAGGGTGTGCAGACTTAACGCTGTGAGCCATAGAATTTCTCTTCTTACTCAGGCCCATGCTCCTTCAGCAATAACAATGGCAATATTGGATAACGAATTCTTATAAATAAAACGCTTCTACTTGCTGTTGGGAAGTATACAGCAACATTTATTGATGCTCAAATAAAATCCGTAACTATCATCGATCAATGTCCCCAACTTCAAATTAGAGGCACAGTGCATATTTGAACGTTGAAGACTAAAGTTACAGCGCTATGAGCAGTCATGAATATTTGATGATGTGCCCATTAGAGTCACATCAATATTTTCAGGCAATAACCGAGCTGAACTTTAGCATAAGTGGATATTTTATTTTGCAATCATGGCTATGTTCTCTTATTTTCTTTGTGGCAAATGAAAGCAGAGAAGTTTATCTAAATAAGAGGCTGCTTACCCGTTTCATCATCAGCGATCTCCTCAATCGTCCAAAGAAACAAAGTGATGAGGTTTTATCTTAAACATTTAACTCTTAAAGCTTAAACATCTGTAACGTTGGATGATAAGCCTTTGAGGGCTGCTGATGAAGATGAGGTACAGCTACCCAAATAAACGCAGCTTTCATGCTGAGACAACTGAACAGGATGAAGCACTTTAAAAATCTGGTCTTTAATAATCGACTTAATTTCGCAACTTATTTCTGCAACTTCTTTCATACATATAGCTTCCTGTTGCATTTACCTGCGTTCAGCGCAACCAGTAAACTGTATAAACATATCATCAGCGATCTGTGTTTGTAAATTTCACTGATTCTATCGAACATAGGTCGGCTTGCGCATAACGTGCAGGCGGTACCCAATAGCATCATGCAAGCATTTATTCAGTTTTTCCTACTCAGCTGTTCACGAGCAACTCAGAGGACGGTGATAGCCGAGAATTCCCCTTTCAGCATCAGCCTGGCTAAAAGCCAGCATCCACTGAACATATGTGCACCACTGTTCTAAATCAGCTCCATTTCTAAGCTATAAAACTCTGAGGGAAATGGTGTGAAAAGGCTAATCGAGTAAGTAGTCATAATCAATGCATAACATATGAGCGAATTTCTCCGATGTTATGACTCGTTTTTAAAGCACGGCCTTTCCCCTCTGCCGTCATCTGACGCATTGTAGAGGTGACATGAAACGCCAGCAAACAATGTTACTATACCGAGCAAGTACTAATGTCAAAAGCAGTAATAAACATCTGGAGCGTCCAAAATAGACTGTTCATCATAACACAACGGATTTCAATGAAATACAGTGCTAAATTCCACTACCATCATATCTGAAAATCATAAATACTCATTTTTATAATCCCGTTTGTAAAAGCTCTTGTAAACTGCCCTATCAGCAGTTTTTCTTCAGACACTGAGAACGGATATGCAATGTGTTTCCGCATACGTCTCCAGAAAGTATGAAATGAACTTCATCAATTCAATCTCAGTCAGCCACTTAATTTTTAGGAATCCTGAGATAACATCGCATCCAGATGAAAAACTACTCATTAGTAGCCACGGACTCATTCAATGACTACCTTGCTATTTTCATCGAGTATCTTTCAACCGAAACTAAGATGTGTCAACAAAAAGCTAATATTAGCGGTAGAAAGCTGTATGTTTATGAGTTACCAAACAACTCCGATACCTCCTCCATTTACAAGTATGTTGTATGTATAGTTGAAAACATTAAAAGGTAAGGAGACGGCTTATGAAGATTACTAGCCATTTTATCAATCAAAATGTCGGTAATTTCAGGTAACTCTCTTAAGAGCAATAGGAGCGATTCAATGGAGATAGAAAAAGAGTGCCCAGTGCACGTTGAACAGCTGCTAAATGACAAAACTTTTACAACTGCAACCGTAGAGGATGGCATAGGTGATGAGACTGTGAAATTCGTCTGATTTCAACGTATTAACGCCAGGAGCGCTTTTTGCTACATTGTCGCTCTGGAATATCTCAATTCAAGCAGTGCTTAATGAAAGGTGCACTACTTCCACGCGTTATCTTTTTGACCTCAAAATTCGGATTACAACAAACTGCTCATCTAAATCACGCCTTCAACCCGCCATTGTACGCTGCTCATTTTCTTTTCACGTGAACGATGTGATGATTCTGATGGCGCTAGATGTTAATGAGCACTTTAAACGCCAATTTGGTTCGATCTTTCAAGGCAGAGAAGTGAAGAAAAATCTCTCTCTCAATGCACAGGCGTCCAACTTTTGTGGCATCACTTAATATGCATGTCGCGCTAATTGAATGAGCATCTAATGATCTTCTTCACCTTGGTGAGACCTTCCAGTCCCGTTGCTGCTACCAGGCAGGTATTTCCTGAATGTCCCAACTAAATCGCCAGCCGTAAACAATGGGTGAAAAAAAAGTATGGCACATTTCGGTAATAATTTTACCAAATATCCACTCTTGTGCTCACGTTGTCATTAAATTTGTTGGTTGTAGGGCGAAGGTAACTACAAATTTTCTGGACATCGGCCAAATTATGGGGGCATGTAAAATTCTAGCTCTGAAATAAGTATGGTTTCTGTGATCTTCTTCCTCCCCACCCCATCCCCTCCTTCTCCCCGCGGGCACGGAAGTGCTTTCTCGATTCGTGAAGAGACTTTTGCCTCAGATTCAAAAGCGTGCCGAAACCTGACTTTTGAGAACCTGCATCTTTCTGATCTAAGCAGAAATTGTTTTTGCTTCGTGTTCCTTCAGCATAGTATTTATTGCAACTCAAGCCGTCAACGCCTCCAGTTTCTTTTTTTTTTTTTCTCTTCTTAACGCACTATATCACATAATTGTAACAAACTGCCGTTGAAACAAGCTCATAAACCTAGGTTTATTCGAGATGCGAAACATGAAATTTGAAATACTAAAATTCTCCAAAAGATGGAGCTAGGCGTTCCACGTAACATGTCGCTGTTCGATTGCATTTCGCTCGCTCACTTGTTCCTTCTGTCCCTGAATGCATGCAGTGCCATATTTGCGCTTAGATCATTACTAAGTTTTCTAATGTTCGCCACTCACGAATATATCGAATTCATGCAATTGCAGCATGCTCCTTAGCGAAAGTGATGCAGGACATTGATGTAACTCAACAAAGGCTTGTATAGCTGCGTTGTTTCTCAACTTTTCAATATTAATAAATGCTCATATTTTTTAAGGTTTCTATTGAATGAGCCCAATACAATAAAATATCTGCATGAGGATATGAAGCTTAGCATTTGAATAGATCTTATATGAAAGCCTACTGCGCCTGACCTCTTACTTTTGCTATCGCATTCAACGACTGATAGCATCGCAAGCTGTAGTTCAGTGTGTGAAAAAAGTTTTCATACCAATCTTGTAAAGTTGCCATCCTGTACTGGCGAACATTAGGTGCAGCTAGTAATGTTGTCATTCCTTAAAAATTGTCTATTTTACATGGTCCACAAAAATCGCAACTGGAGCAGAGGAAGATTTACCGCAGGCGCCCTACCATATAATGCTTATGCATTCCATCGATGGCTGCTATTGCTACATCCCTCATGCTAAACGACGACTATGCTTCGATGTGTTTGCTGACCCATTTGGCACTATGGTGTTCTTCATATCGATTCTTATTTGCCCTGCAACTATTATTATTCACCATATTTCTACTTACAACAAAAAGTTATCTACAAAACGGGGATTTCTTAGGGTATCGGCTAACGTTTATGACGGAACCCACTTAGGGCCTGGCTGCAACCTCGGAAGATGTGCAGTTTTGTAAACATCGTGCCGCGAAGACAGAAAAATCTTTCGAGCTGGGAGCAATTGCAGTAGATTGGTTGACCAAAGGAGGAGCAAGAGATAGAAAGGACAGAAGAAGGCGAAGGCCATCAGCTTCGACCGTGTTTTGCATAGTTCCCATGCTCTGTCATATAAGTGGATGTTTCGTTCATTTTCTCATTTTCAGGAAGTATTTAGTTACACATACTGAAGGTTTCTTTCTATCAAGTGAACGATCCTAATGAAAAAAGTCGTCAGCGCACAGATGATCAGCGAGCAAATATTCACTACTGACTTGTAAATAATAAAATAATCAAAGTATTATTGTAGCTATCGCAACAGCAAGTGAAACGAAATCTTCAGTTCTCAGTCAAATGCGATGCTTGCAGCTTGAAGAGTGAGAGCTGCAGCGTGAGGCTAAAACTTAGTATATAAAACTTTTTTTTCTTTTAAATAATAGGTTTGCAATTGTCATCTACGACTGATGATTAACGTTTAAATGTCGCATGGTAGCCTTACCCGATTTTTGCATCAACCGAGGATCGTCCATTTTGGTATGGTGGAGTGCAATCTTGTAATGAAGCCAATCACATTCAGGCACACGCACGAGCAAGACAGTGACTTTTTTCGAATATGGAATAATGCTGCATGATCTGATCTTGATGCTCGCTTTGATGCAGCATCCTCCTACAACACATTCCTACCCGTCCTCCATCAACAAAACCATCACTGAAGGTGGGTTCAGCGCATGCACCAATCTCTTGTTTTCAATTACAGCTATGCCCGAAATAGAGAAGTTCGTATACGCATCCGTAATGTCAGCAAGTTGATGAATGGTGTTTACTGTTGAAGTGATGCAAACTTTTCATGTTTCAGTGGTGCTCTGCCTTTCTCTTCGTTAAGGTCAACGAATATTCAAGCAGTTAACATTTCGTTTTCAAGTGACCAGTATTACTTACCACAAAGTAAGAGTGCCTCTTTCAAATGCATTGTTTTCAAAAAGTCCCACTCCCTATAGCCTCAAATAATGACGTTGAGTTAAAATGTGAAAAAATAGCTACTGTAATTGTTCATAGTTACCATTACTTAATAAGGGTGCAATAAATCGGACGCTGTATTTGCAGACGACAATAATTTGTTCTTTCATGTCACAAAATATCCCATCACTTTGGAGAAACGTGTTCTAATCTGCCAACTTTTTTTATTCGTTATTCACATTCACAAAAATACTCGAGGACAAACTCTGGACCCTTTACCAAAATTTGCTTTCGTTATGTTCATACAATTTTGAGTTGGGTCTTTTTCTTCGTTTGTCATGCGTTCCTTTTGAGAATCAAATATTCAGCACTTTAGAAGCTTAAGTTGGAACTGTGCTCATCAAGTTTTGCAGGGCCACGCAAAGTACCTGAACTGACCACGTCGTTAACCAGAGATACACATTGTGCGTACAATTCCAATCAGCGTAAAAGCCTTCTGGCAGAGATTATGGCAGATTACGACAAAACTGTTGTTCCCTCCAATGAATCTGTCTTCGTGAGCGTTGAACTTACGGTGCAGGATATTTCTTCGATATCCGAAATCACCAGCTCGTTTGTTGCCGATGTTTGGTTTAGTCAGATCTGGACTGATGCAAGGCTTGCCTACAGGTGTTCCTCCTTTTTTTTCATTCAATTGCTTAAATATGCCCACTCTGCCATCAAATGTTTAGTGCATCAACGTTCATGTTTCATTTTATTGATGCATTCTTTTTAGGAAATCAGCTTTACAATTATTAAAGTTGTCAGGACAATTATATTGCTCAAATACTCTCAACATTTCGTTATCTTCGAGTATGTCTTCGAACGAATGAAACACTTTGAACGTGCGTTTTTGAATAAATTCATGCCAGTTCTCCTTGCGGTGTAGGGAATTGCTGCATAAATCAACAGATTTTGGCAGCAATTAATGAGGGTTTTTTAGTTATCGACTGTTGCTTTTTTTCTGAGCTGCGCACTGATATAGAATAAATAAATGAGGTAGGATATATGCCGCTTTGGCAGTTGATACGAAATTCTTCAAAGTCCTCACTGTGTGCCACAGTAGTGAACCATCAAAAAACTGGTACGGTTTTGGAGAAGAGAGTAGAAAGCGTCGATCGCACTGCATTCATGTTGTGAGCGAATGTAACAGAGGAGAGTTGTCACCGGTGGTTTCTTCCAAACTGTTATTTTAATTTGTTCGTAATGTGCTGCTTGATTGAGTATTTGACCTTCTTTCCATGTCTCTCAAGCTATTCCCTATTCTACGACCTAATTAATGTATTTTTTGCTACCAGTCATATCCGCTAAGAAATTTAAAAAAAGAACATCCACAAAAAGTACACTCTTCTCAACCATCTTACTTTTGGAAACTTTCAAGGAATTTCTCATGTAAAACGAATCTTTCGCTGGACAGCTCCGTGAGCGAACGACTGTGGACGCCGAACGTATGTTTCGTGAACAGCAAGCAAACAGAAGTGCACAGATCGCCAGTGAGCAATGTACTGCTGATTATATATCCGAATGGTATGATACCGTCCTTAAATTCATTCTCTTAGATCTTTCCTTAAGGCGGAAATGCTTTAGAAAGGAATGAAATGCTAGTGAATGCTGAGGGTGAGGTGTGCCAGAGCTTTGTGAATAACTTAATGAGCAAAAACGTATATAACATTGCTGATGAAGTTTGCTGCACAAGATCATGACTTCATAAACGATTCCGAAGCATTTTCTCCAACCGTAAATCGTAGTGTGCTCAAATATGCATGGCTTGTCAATTCCCTCAGAATCCCAAATAAAGCACTCTTTTAGGTCAAAGCAATCGCCTGCTGCAACCAGCACATTAAAAGAAAGAACTGTCGTGTTTCCTGCTTTGTCGAAATTTTCCTTTGACCTACTACGGGTTTTAAGCGTATTGGAGTGCTGAAAGCATGTGGGGGTTTACTTTTTAATCTAGATCCTTATTTATAAGTCAAACCCACTAGAGAATGAAGGAGCTGTTTAATATAGCCTGAATTTTAGCACAGTCAATTCGCTGACGTAGTGATTGGTTAAATGCTCTTAATGCATTCGACGAACTGATTATCCTGTTACATGGGATTAACTGAAAGAGCAAAATAGCCATTCTATGTCTATTTCATGTGCTGTTCGATGATGAGCCGTAAATCCATTAAATAGGTTCATAGTAATAATGCTAGAAAGATAATTCAGAGAGGCCTCCAAATAACATATCCACCAAACAATCTGGAATGTTATTTATGGTAGGCCCCCCTATTGCAATCTCTTTTGTCATAGACATTTTTCTATGCAATTTGCCACTGAATTGGGTTTTACATTCTCGTTGTGCGGTTATTTCTGTCTGGCCTATTTCAACGTTCTTCCCCTCCGTTTTTGGTTCCATTCATTTTTTGTCAAATGAGCTGTGAAATGCGATGAGTTTGATCAATATAAAACGCAATTTTATGAAACGATAGTGCACCTCACACTGCTATTATTGCACTCTGCAGCAATTGTCCCATGGCTGAAACTCCTGGACAATTGCACCACGTACCGTTCCCGCCACGGGGCGCTGCGCCCAGCACATGACATTTTCACGTGCGGCACTTCCATTAAACGGGATGTGCGTCTTGGGCCGTCTTCGTTTCAGACGTCTATGTCATGATCGAGCTGAGGCACGCAGCAGTTTTAAGTACCAGATTAAACAGTTTTTGTAACATGAATTGGATTTAAGTCACATTTATTAAAAGATAATTTTTCTTCGCCAGATGAATTTGATTCGGCCTCTGATATTTTTGCGAGATTTTCGAGGAGAAACTTTCCTATCGTTATCGTGCAAAAGATTCACTAGATCTGTCAAAAAAAAGCACTGTTTTAATAAACAAGGCTGTACGAAAGGTGGACTCTCATCTGACTGTAGAATACCTTATTTGTTTAAAAAATCGGTTCAAATCAGCTTTGCGTGACAAAAGAATCGTCCTGTCTAATTGGAACAATTGGTTTATTAAAGTATAAAATGGTCGCCACATAGAATTTCTCTTCAAAGCAAAATTTTCATCTTTTGCTCCTTTCCAATGTCAAGATTTTTTTGGTATAGCAAATTCCCTTACGTTTTTGATTGACGGAAAGAAGAAGCACGAGCGCTTAGCACTTGAACGTTTCATTCATGCCAGTCTATGGCTTCATCCTTCGGCACATAATCATAAACATGAACGTTTGCATGTTGTGGCATTTGTTTCGATTGTTTCGAATAATCAACATAAACAAAACGATCGCATTAACGTATCCATGGACAAACTATTGTTCGTCGTTTTGTTAAGAAATTGTTGGCAGCGTTTGTTGCGAGCTACCTTCTGAGCAGCAACGGGCCACGAGAGCCCATAAGTGCACTCCTACATTGTAAATTCTTGCATAACAAATAATGTAATGAGCATTTAAAAGCACTTTATAGTAGAGGTAAAAACGTTTAGCGAATTTTTGATAGTCTGACATGCATACTGTACAATAACCTATCACTTGGAATATTCAACACAGATAATTCAAAAAAAAAAAAAGACAAAGCAACTCATGCCTCAGAAATGTTCATTGTAGCTTTGAAACGACCAGTAAGTGGCTGCAGACGTGCGAATGTATTTTCCAGGCAGATCGGTGAAGATAGAATCGCATAGGATTCAAACGCATTTCTCTTGCACTATGCTTATTAAAATTGAAGCGAAGATGTGTAAATTTGCTGAATGCGCATCTTTTAGAATTACTAAATGTGCGTCTTCTAGAAGAACGTTTTCTTTGCTCGGGGATTGGTCCTTCATTGTTGCTAGCGGAGATACCTAATACCTTAAATGTCTTGTTGTGAAACCTCTCCTTATGTGAGAGTCCAGCGTGAAAATTTCTCCGGACTCAAGTTCTTAGGATGAATATTTCATATTCGGCCAGCACTCGAAACAGAGAAGTCGAAGCCGCAGCAACGTTGCGGTATTCACGCCCGTTACGCAGAATCGTCTCTAAAGAAATGTGTCTTGATGCCACTGTCGTTAAAAAATGCGTAATTTCTTAAATGAATTACTTCATGATGCAACTATCCTGTAACGAATATGCCACCCATTAAAAGCATTTAAAGGTGCCAACCACAGCAGCACTATCGCATAGAGCAATAATGACAGTGCTATGCACATTTCATTTCACAAAGCTCACCTTAAAGTGATTTAATATATTTCATTTTACAAATAGAAAAATGAAGCTGATTTGAGGCCAAAATAGACAAAAGAAAAAATTACAGAGAAAAAATTGATTGGATAAGGACAATTAATCAGGTGCAAAGGCGTACTAGGCTGGATTAAGAGTATAATTGAACGAGGAAAATACAGCCATTGACAGAACAAACTGAATAAAAAAGAAAGGGAAAATTAAGCAGAAGAAAAAATTCCTTCTCATATGATGATACCCCATGGGGAAATGCTTTAAAAAATTGTGCAGCTTTGGTCGCTTCTCCTCTATACTTGGCTGAAATTATTCGCATCAATGGCGCAGTTAATAACTGTTCTTAATAAGTGCTAGAACATTTGAAGGCTGCTTGCGTTATTGCGTTATTATGCAATTGCTCACATTAAGATTCAACCACCAAAGAAATTCCCAACAGCAAACAACTACACCTCTAATGCCATACATCTCGAACTGTTTCGGCGAATAAAGTTCTTCGGCCTTTAAATTTATAAGCAGTTGCTTCAAGCAAAACGGCTTTAAATGCTTGCCTTCCCAATCTCAGTCTGCAGAACTCGGCGCTTATGCTAAAACTTCACGAATGCAGATCTGCAAGTTTGCAAGATGTGTGCCGATTGCCTTAAAGCGCAAAAATCAAGATTTTGGAGGGTTCGAATATATCCTCACTTGTTTTAGAGTGAGGGTTACTTCGAGAAGGGGCAACATTAATAGCAAAGGCTGACCTTCACCTTTCCAAACATACTGAAGAATTCGCAGTTGAAGAAATCGGCAGCTCCCGGTGATTTTAAGGATATTTATGCGTTGCTGCATTGGGCTGGACAATACTCGACGATTGTAATCATGCCATAACCTCTCCAGAAGCGGTTTCAACAGTTTTCGCTCCTTCCAGGCTATTCTTTCTGCAGTGAGAGAATACGTTTTTATCCGTAGAAAGGAAGCGCAATGTTCAGCGAAATCGCGAACAAAATAATACGATACAATATAGACTCAATGCCGTCGCAACTCCCTTGCAGATGTCCATCACTGACTGCGAAATGGTGTCTCGTGATTCAGCCTACACTATCTAGCAGTCATAAATTACTACCGCATCCTCCAGTCCTTCACATTCCATTGCATTACCGATTGCAAGCATCAGATCTTTATAAAATATTGCAATGCAATGTGCCTTCTCATATTAGAATGCGCGAAAAAAACTTCTGACCTCAAGATATAATGTTGGTAGTTTAAGCGAAAAATTTTCCAATTCGCTAGGAATAAATCGCATGTTAGAGTTGTAATTTTTTAAAGGTGTCCTTTATTGTTCTTCTTCAATGAAGCACTTATAATTAGCTCAAAAATACTCTTTGCAGGTACGACATGGCTAAATTATCGGGTACGCGTCTCGGGTCCTTGCACTTTTCACCTCAGTAACTTCCCCATTGACAGTCAAGTATGAACCGTTTACGCATATCTTCGAGCAGAACAATCTTCTAGCTATCAGTCATATGATCCATGCAATGCATTTCAGTGCTTTTTATGTATGTCGAAATGCACTTATAAAGCCATTTAACGAGTGCGTAGTTCGACCAGGAGTGTCAACACACTTCCTTTTGCGGCCACTTGTGATCTCTACACTCGTTATGTTTCAGTTGCGGGGATGAATGTGTAATAGCAGTGCATATCCTCTCATCTGGTATACACTGGTTAAAACTCTGGAATCAGAAATTCTTTTTTTAAGCTGCCAATGGCCGAAAGAGCAATTAGCTCAAGTTGGTCCTGTAAGGGCCATTATCCCATTGAAGCAGTAAAATCAACTACTTTGGGTGATCTTGTCATCAATAGTTGGATGCTGCTGAAGCTTTTATATAATTTTACAGCATTCGCTTTTACCATCTCTATCACAAGTCATGAGACTTTTTTTCGGTGATGGACGGAATATTTCCCACGGGGAAATCTTGGTGGCCGTAATTTACTTTGCTACTGAGTTCGCTGCATTTTGCACCTAAATGCGTATCTTCAAACTTTAATCTGCAGTGCAATGACTTTTTCATGCATTTGCTCGCTCAAAACAACTTCATGAATTGAGCGTACTGCTCTCAAAGGATTACACAAAGGTGTTTCAGGAATGTACGCTGATATTCGAGTCCTACTCTTATAATATCGCTGAGGTGAGGTTACTTTGGCAAGGCTGGGATCCAGTTCGAATGCCTGATCCAGAAGATTTCCGTCTTCCTGACTTTCAATTTTATAATGTTACGTGGGGCCGGACGATGGAGGAATACACAGCTGGCATGTGGGATCAGCTCAAAGTAACGTTCAGGTTAGTGACAGAAAAGCCATTTTGCATTACTTATCTGCAAACACGTGTCAGCATTATTAATTCATCTAATGTTCAAATCAAAACATTCTGATAGTCAGCTTTCAAATGTTTTTACAATACTGAGTAGGTTTGTGTATGCTGTGGTGGCGTCTTTCGCTGTCTAAACTGATAAAACTTGAAATGTTTCAGATTAGGCGATTCTGTTCCAGCCTCGTTATAATCCATGCAGGTGTAAATTCGATATCCTGTAAAGTTCGAGCCGGATAGAGTTATCCTCACTCATCAGTAAAGCTTGGATTAGGCTGAACAATTTTCAAAAAGTTGATGGAGTATACTGTTTGTGTTGGCTGCATGGGACATGGGGCATTTTAATATATTGGGGAATTGATTACATAATTGACTGCATAATTGACTACGTTGCCCTACCTTATGGGATCACTGTAAGCGTTGCATATAGGCAATTTATTGTTTGAAACTTGCTTTGCTGTATTGTATGCTACTCTTAACAGAGGTTTGGTACAGCCTTGTTTGGTACAACTTTTCGGTGACTCACTGCACAAGATTTAAAAGTATACGTTGATGTCTTGTGATCTCGTGAAGATGGAAATGTTATTTCGTCATAATTTCCTCCTCACTATTCAGTTACTGTTGAATGCACAAACTTTCTAATGACACCTCTTACTCGTCACTTACTACGTAAAGTTAGGATATAAGCTTTTGTGACTTAGCAGCTGTTGCCTATAGACAGTTCGTTTCTTGCAACTTTCGCATAGCATCGTAGGTTACTTTTAGCTGTGGGAGTGGCTTGTGGCACTAAGCTTTCACTGCTGCTTACTACGTAGGATTGAGTAACAAGGTTGATCTCTTAAGATATATTGCATCCATAAACAGTGAATTCCCTATGATATTTCGCCTCTGATTGAAGTTACTTTGACCGCGCTAGATTTTCAGTGACACTCATTTGCCGGTAGCCAATCCAAACAGCTTCCTATTTTTGTTGACCACGTCACTCAATAAATGCAGATTATAGGTAGTTTCATTCTGGGGCTTTGGATGTCACCATCGCCAATACAAAAATTCTGCAATACGACTGCAAAGTGCTAATGCGGACTTCATTGCCGACTTTCCATTCCATTCGTTAGTCTTCTCAATCGTCTCTCCTCATTCATGAAATCATTCTAGCGCCTCTGTCTACACCCTCCACACCATAGATCAAATTCAGGTGTGCATACTGTTGCATATGCTGAAGCTTATCTCTTGTGCTCTCATTTGGGGTCGTTGCGTGCATAACATTCTCCTGGGTGAACTATTGCTGGTCTTTTGACACACCAATGTCTACTTAAAACAGTTTCCCTCAAGTTTAATCCTATGAAACTTGCAAACAGTTTTCTCTTAATAGTTTCATTGCATTCCTCATTCCAATCTTCTGCTTACTTTTCATTGCCGACTCCATGTATAATAGCTAAACAATATCAACCAAACATCAGTGTGCGATTATGTGACGTAAGGTTGACTGAGTGGAGGAAAAAGTACGTGAAAATGAAAGCAAGAATATCAATCATGGCGTGGAGTAGATCTATAGCCGCCTTGGCTTGATGTGAAATTTTATTGATCATGATGATGATCCTTCTACTCATAAAGCAGCACACAGGTGGATTCCATGGCTGTTTGCATTTTTATATGTGGATAATTGCTCCATATGTATTTCATTGGCATACCAGTGGTGGTATGCTGTCTTTGAGGCCATTCAGTCTCATCTTGAATAGTTTAATGCTCAATAAACTGCAATATGACAAAGCCTTGTGTGAAAGGCTGCGCCACAAATTTTTCAGTGCATCGTAAACAATGATATGATACTCTACAAGAACTTGTTAGATGAAAGAGGGATAGTTTCATCCGCAAATCCTCCAGTTCAAGAGATCCAGCACGCATTAGTGTTTTCCGGTTGTGAAAAAGTGATCACATCTTGTTCACCTCCTTAATCATCTGTTCTCGGCTCCTTACATCTTTTTCACGCCGTTTAATCTCATCTTTTTCCACGTCGTTTGACATTTTGAATAGCGTATTTTACTGCATTTACTTGAGTGGCGCTGAGCAAACTTCCATGCAGATATGGTCGACTAGTTTATGAGTTTTGGACGATAATATCTGCTTAGAATTTCGTAGGTATATATTCACACTTTGCAGGAGTAAAGGATCTAATTTATGCGATATCCGTGTTGCTTTTATGAGTATAATAGTGAACGGTTTTCCTTGAATACCTCAACGGCATTTCTCTGCGTTTTACGTAATGTTTCAACAAGTAATGCCGAAAAATTTATGAGAGTAACATCTCTCAAGAATAACGCACGAAAAATTGTCTAGGTTTCCGCGATGAGAAAAACAGTAGAAACAGTTGACGTCAATCCACGAAATTTTCAGGCGATCCTCATAATTTGCAGTATTTATTTTCGTGTCCTGCGCTTCTGAATGATTGCCTAGAAAATGCGCAGTGATTTCTTGCAGGTTTAAGCGATTGTATGGGTATTACGTGCTGCAGATGTATTTGCCAACATACCTGTCCGTTTTTATTTCATGGATAGCGTTTTGGATCGACTCACGGGCACTTCCGGCAAGAATAACGCTTGGTGTCAGTTCACTGATGGCCCTTACTTTTCAGGTAAGTTGTTGCGCCTTCACAACGAGTGCTTGCCAGTGCCGAAGTATTCCCTTCATGCAATATTCTGTCGTGTGAAGGAATGTTTCCAAAGTAGCTCCTTATGGAAGCGTAAAGCTTTGCTGAAGTCGTTCAATATCACTAAATGGCTGGAGCGCTTGAGGGCATGAAAATTGGTGTTCACAGCGCAACATGAACTCCAGTTATAGAATCTCCAGAACCCGCTCATAGGCCGAATGCTATACTGATATAAGCAACTAGCGGATTAACACTTCGGATGTAAACTGAAGTCAGTAGTAAGCGAATAACCGAAAAACGAAAAGACCGATGTGCTGAACTTTACACGAATTCAAATGTTCAAAATTATAAATGATATGGGATGAATGTAGGCTAAGTATGGCATTATTTGCTCTGTGGGTGAGGAAAGGGGGAGAGAAGGAGGAGGAAGCATCCAGCCGTAACTGGCAACGGTTCCTCCAAAGAAGGAATGCCTGAAATTTGCCTCTTCCGAGCCACTTATCTAGAGATCAGTATAGACCGGGTAATTCAGGCGTACATAGCACCATTTCTAGCGCAAACAAAGTGATCCATCTGGTTGTTGTCAGTGACTGATAATAACACCTTAGAGACTTGTTTTCAGTTCGGCAACGTCGTCAAGAACTTACCTCGCGTTTCCTTCGTTAAGGTGAGGTCTGCCGGTTTGCAAGGAAACTTTTCAGAGTCTCGCAGTGAAATGTTGATGATGCAACCACAACCACAATTCTATTTGTGAGCAAAGATGTCATGCGTACGATGGGAAATTGAAATTTATAGACACATTTGATTTCTCCATTCTTCGTTACACAGTCGCTTGGTTGTCTTTTTCCTTTTTTTTTCGTTTGACTGCTGAGTGGGAACACTATTATTGTTTTCGACCGCAATTTTTAGAAAATTTTCCGCATTAAACGAGAAAAGTTGTGTGAAAACTTTAAAAGCCACTCTTAGCTTGTGGGTTGCTGACTTCGCACAGTGGAATTAGGCAAAACCGAGCAAGCATTATGCATATTTCGGAGGAAATCAAATACAATAGCACGGCGATCAGTGCAAAAACTCCTCACTTAAAAATTTTTCTAGTGTTCATGGAGAGAATGGAGGTATGGGGAAGGGAGTGGAAAGAATAAGGCAGGTGCGCGGTGGATCCTCTGCAGATGTTTTCTACTAGCCATGCATTCCTAACGTTGTGGAACGGAGATGATACTGTGAAGGCCTGCAAATTTTTTATTGCGTTAGCCTTTTTCAAATTTGGCAGAATTCCCATGTGCATCTAATCACTAACGTCAAATACTAACGTATGGCCATCAGAGCAAACGAAGGCTTGATAGGTAGAAGGAAATGATGTTTATGAATAGAGCTGCAGTGAATATCGTATTCTTTTCTAGCCAACAACTTTTAGGCGATCGATCTGTGGTTCTTCGTCTGCGTGGCGTTTATATTCTTCAGCCTCGTTGAGCTTGCAGTGGTCGGATTTGCGGATAAACTCAGTGAGATGCGTTCTAGAGCGAAACGTTTCACTATTTTGCGCTCTAGGCATCGCAAAAAGAACGTTCTCATTGCAAGGTTAATTTCACTTGATGCTTTTTTTTGTCGCCTTAGTTTGCGGCAACTTACAACAACAACAAGAAGAAAACTCTGCCAACCTCTAACACGAGTTCTTTACCATTGCTGCACTTCATGTTTAAAAGAGGCTGAGCTGCTTATCCAAAGGAAAGAGGATTTCTTGAAAAATACAATGACACTCATAGATTTCTTTGGCATCTTGCCTTCGAAAGTTGAACGCTTACGTCAACTACAAACTGGGTGCACGTCTTGAAATAAAACATAAAAGACTGCTCTTCAAACCATCAAAAAATCTAGCACTGTGTCTTATTTTTCCATAAGAAGGAGACTTGACGTTTAGGCAAACAAAAACATTTTCCCACAAGCGAATTGAGTAAAACCGTACTCCGGAATGGTCATGTAATCAAATTCGTACAAGGACTCGATGTTGTGAGTTAGTAATCGGATTGCATGATTGAACATCAGCACTGTAGGTGAAAAAAAAAAACTTTTTCACGGTTTGCTATTGTAGCTGCTGTTCTGGGTATTTCTTAGAATAAGATACGCTTTTATGGTGAGTGAAGCTAGAAAAAGGCTGGCCTGAGCAAAAAGACAGTCTAAATGGTCAATCTGCATCGTAAAATATTGAAGCAGTTGATGATTATTGCGTGTTCTAGCCCTAAAATTTGCTTCGATCTAACTTTCAAAGCGAGAGGCATATTTAGCCAAAGCCACACTTTTTTTCATCTAATAACCTCTTAATAAACTCGAAAGGTCGATAAACTTTCCGAAAAATGAAATTTTCCTACAACTTTTAGAAAGGAAATTCGAGCAGATGCGAACCATACATCACAAACCTCAAAACAATTCAAAATATAGGGATAAATTTCTCGCACTGCCGTTATCAATCACACAATTATGTCTTTACCCCATACTGCCTTGCAAATGTCTACGGAACTCATACTGCATACAGTGTACGTTGAGTACTCACTTGGAATAAGATACCAGATGTCTCACCGCTTCGCTATAGAACTGCATTCCTGGGAAAGTCATAAATGGAAATAACTGGATTGAAGGTTTCATGTCAATCTAAAAGGTGTTAAACAATTTTTTGCCGCATGGTAGCTCGCATGTCTTTCATACTTCTCAAGGAGAATTACCTTTTGCCGCAGAAGAGCGATACTGTAAGAGGCTGATGAAAAGGTTTCGCCTCTGGTTCCGCTCAGACTTACGGTTATTCCACACCAACCTAACCGCTTTCCTCTGGTTATGCAAAAGGGCAGTATTTGGTGACAAACATTGCCGTGCAACGCTTTTATCAAAAAACAATAGAAGAAAAGTGCAATATATCAGTAACAAAAATGAGAGGGGAATATTTAAAAGCGCATGCCTACAAATACACCAGCACTCGAAGGAGACAGAATTATGGAGCACATTTATAGAAAGTAATCATCAGATGGCCTCGAAAGTCATCCCATTGAACACATTAATTCGCAAGTAGGAAGGGAATCAAAGAATGCAAAGCGGTTCATGAAAATATACAACTTTTCCGCTGGAACTTCTCCTTCCGGTAGCTGAAATTCAGAAAGCTCCGAACTGAAAGCTGCTGAACGCATGGTTTGACCTACAAATTTTGCATGTCGATAGAAAACCATAGATCCGATGCTGAATTGGCTCAGCAAACCTGAGTGATGCCTCTATGGGAACGTCGAAGAAGCTTCTCATAACTTTGTAACAGAAAACAAGGTCAAAGTGAACAAGAGAACATTCCGGCGATTGCAAATCAAATATTTTAAGATGGAATCTGTAATCTGAGATGTATGCTTCTGGAAACATTTTGCGAAACTTGACACGATGAACTGCATTCAACTTTCTTGATAAGCTGGATGTCATAGCTGAGATGCGGCGATGAAAGCTGAGAGCAGTGCTGTAAGATGCTATAAGTTTTGCCATAATGTTGCAAACACTTGTGTTACAACGCACGCAGTTTGCAATTACCAATCCTAACTGCTTTTGGTGAAAGTCCCGAAGAGTGCATGAGCCAGTTAAGGTTTTCGCAAACTTTTCGTGCAAATCCCACATGTCGTCATCTGAGGTCGTTGATAGCAGCAATGTAGTCGGTTGAAGCATTCATGACGGAAGTAACCTGATACCATTTGCGAAGCGAACTGTCTAAACTGCCGTTTTTTCGACCATTCGTGAAACAAGGAATTTTTTTCGCATTATGTAGAGATCGATAGTGGAGTCCAAAACCTGGCGATAAATACTTAGTTCATGAGCAAATAGCTTATGCACATGGACAATTCGTTCGCATTGCCGTTTATGTAGATTACGAGAAACAGCCGTTTTGTATATTACGAGAAGCAAAGGCTCAGGAGAGGTTCTCTAGGGTACCCAGCTGAAAAACTCATAACTTTCAGAAAGCGATGCTGCAAATTTAACTTGTTGACCTGGCTGAAAGGAAGAATTGGATCTATTGGATTCAAGTATAGATCTAAATACGCTATAGACTTTCACTTTGTCGAAGAATTTTGAATGCCTTAGATAAAGAAAATCACATCAAACCTGAATCCTGGCAAGAGTGTTAGCGGAAACAACTATGAGGCGCAAATTGTCGAAGACGCCTACACTAAACGCTCCGTGTAGCATGCAACTCGCGTGTTGAGGCAGCGAGGGAATCCTCTTGATTACGTAGGTGTCGATTAAAGTTCGCTGTTGTGTGTGCACATCATTCACAAACTCAAAAAGAAACGAGTGGTTGCTGACGTTTTGTTCTTTTTTTCTTTTTAATTTTTTAAATCATCGCCATCGCTGCATCAGAGATAGCGCGGCAGCAGTACTTTGGAAACGGCCGATAATGGCGAGCAACTTGCTGAGCATGGGATTCAATAGAAATGACGAGCATCTTCGCGATTCTATGCAGCATTGCTGTAATGATGTACTTTACCAGCGGGGCAGTAGCATTCTTCGAGGTATCCTTGGACGATGGCTTTGGAGAGAGCCCAGAGTTTCGCTTTGCTACGGTTGCACAGTAAGCTAGAGATGAGAGATGAGAACGAGGACACAACATGTAACGGCCCTCTGCACGAGCTTATAACGATCATTCGTTTATGAAATGTTTATTGATCAATTCTTCCACTTTAATTAGCCGATTGTAGCGTCAGTGTGCAGCATAAATGCTTATTAGTACAGTTCATAATGCAGACACGAACTTGAAAACATTTTAAATTAGTGGTTTCATGCATCTTTATCTTTATCGAGAATAAGCGCAAAAGCACATTTTCTGACGTAGAAAAAGATTGCGAAAAAGCAATTATTCAATGAAGTGCCTTACGCTTTCCCAAATAAAAATTCGATTACTTTCCTACTGCTCAACAAAAACTTTTTGCTGCATTCATTAGTGCTGCTTATTCGCTGAAACGCTCTAATCAAACGCTTTTAAATATGCCAATTATTTCAGGAATTCGGTACAGTCGAGTGCTATTATAGAAGATGGTCCAAGGACAGGCAGATGTAGGCCACAGCAATTCGCATCGTTGACCAGCATTCTTAGAAATGACTGGCAGCCATTGAAGCGAAGGGCATCGAGCCGAGTGTTTTCGAACTTCACTGATTTTGACTTCCCGTCGTCGAATGGTAGAAGTAAAGGAACTAGCCACATCATGGATGATGGTTTCTCTTCAAGGTTTCTACTGCTGGCTTTTAACGGTTATCGAGATCGTAGGTTATGTTAGTCGTGGCAGAACGTGTGTTACGTTTATGAGGACGATTCTTAAAACCAGAAGCATGCAAAAAAACACAGCAAAGGGGCCGCAACACTTTTTTGTCGCGATCCTTTCATGATCCCTCATGAAAGCATAAGTGTTGCTGATTTGTTGTTGTTTCTTTCTTTGCCAGAGCTTCTAGGCTAGTCATCTGGACACCATTTACAACGGTATTGAAATTAACTAGATCAGAAGCTGCAACAAAAGAAAAGGAACACGCGATTTTAACATCGTGTAGAGGCGATTTTTCATGTTCATGGAATTTTTCATGTTCTAGACGACTTCTCCATTTTTGGGGCAATTTTGGAGGGGATTTCCCATGTTCTGAAAGTTTGTGCAATGGTTGGTTCGCAAATTTTGAGAAATTTATATCTTTGTCCTCACCTCCGCGATAACGTGAAATATTTCTATCCTCAAGATTCTTACTTCTGTCCTTCAGTTCCTTCTCTTCAGATTCTTACTTCTGTCCATTATCACCTTTAAAAAACGTAACGCTAAAATATGATGCAAGCATTTTCAGTGTGATGTTGTCTACATTTTATCAAAATAGGAAAAAGTTTCAAAGTGAAATTATGACAAGAATGCAACAACCTAAGCAGTCTTATTGCTTAAGTCGATATCTATTTTTTTTTCTCTTCATGATACTTTATTGTTGCGTGAATCGTACATTTCTATCCAATGATTCCGCAGCACTTTGTTACAATTAACAATTGTTCTGTATGTCTGAAAAAGATTCCAGCTGATTGCAAAGTTTACAACTCTGAGAATAGAATCAACCGACTGGAGTCTAAATTTGAGCTAAATGTTGCTGCTGAATGTATGCTTGTAGTTAGGTCAAATTTTTCACCTGTTATTTTTTACGTCTACCTTCTCGTTGGTTTTTTTGCTTCGTTTATGTCAAAACAGATTTGCATAATTTTCAAAAATTACTAAAGACTCGAGACAACTCTCTATCTGAAGTATAAAATGAAGCGGAAATGCAGCTAGTTGCATATAAAGCACTTTCAGTGATTTCTCATGCATTTAATGTGAACGCAGTTGGTGTTCAGAAGTAATATTTTCTGTGAATACGACATATAGATGAAATTTTGTCAAATAGTGAAGTAATCAGCTCAATTTCCGCTTTTTATAGTAGTGTTTCGGTCTTGATCGATGTGTTTGCGCATATGCTTCTAAGGTTAGTGAGACCAAAACGTTCGAATTTACTATTAAGATGTTAAAAAATACGTCATTACTGAAGCAGTTTTAAAAGGCGAATAAAATTCAAAAATCTCGCGAGAAGTCGTACGAATTCTGTTGACTATTTCCTCTCTATTTTTCAGGGAGAGTAACGAGATTATAGATGGTTGCATACATCGATATATTCCACCTGATAGTCTCGGTTCAAAGGTTGATGCCCTTGCTGCAAAAGTATTTCCCGCGTTATTCGCTTTATTTAACGGTAAGACCTTACTCTGTAGTACTTGGTTATTTCCTTCTGAATTTTTAGTGATAGATTTCAGAATCGTCTTGTCTTGTAAGTTTTCAGTAATAGTGTCTGAAATCTTACGACAAAGCAGCGGCTGTGATGAATGATAGCCTAGTGTTTCGTGCTAGTAGCACCAACATCTTATTTGTATTGTAATCTATTCGATAACACAGGACTCTTTGGTAAGTTATTTTCACTTATTTGTGCTTTACTCAAGTTACATTTATAAAGTACATTATGGCGACCTTCAATCCGCTTATCTGTGCTCAAGATTTACATCATCTTGAGAACCACATAATTTAGAGCCGCGAAAACATAGCGCATAATATAGGCCACTGAGTGGTCGCCAGTAGCAACTTCCAAGTTGAGTCGCTAGTTTTGAAACGGATTTTGTCAGAGCTATCCAAAATTTTTCATGCCTTTTTTGTACGATGAAACTGCACATTGCAGTTGTTTGACCGATCAAAAACGGCTCACTGGTGGGCAGTTTGATGAGATGATCGAAATAGTGAATATATGAGTGCAGCGTTATGCGCTTTCCAACCATTTGTTAACAAATCATTAGCCTGGTTCGACAGAAGAGCGATATCAAAGAGGCGCGTGTCGTACCAACTGGTTTAGTATGCCTTTCCAATTTTCACGCGCTTCTGAAAATTTTCATCCACAGAGCGCATTATGACAAGCTCGTCCTCAGGCCTATGTGCGCGACTGCGTGTTTGTGGGTGTGTACATTTCTGTTCGACAATCTACTTTTCCACCTTTCGGTTTGACAAACGAGTTTGAACTTACGGCCTTTGGTTGGTTTGGTATAATGTGTACAATAGGATGATCACTTTTACCAACTTTGGTACTGATCCAACACATCGGAAAGATATCAGAGGCTGCTGGAGGTTGCAGAAGTTTTATGTGCACTTTGCGCTCGGCTACCCAGTATTCCAGGCGCGTTTGCTGGGAAAGACTTGATCTTTATTGACAATTTCCATGAACGGTGCAACGAATTAAAATATCGTCGCCTATTTTGGCACATTTAACTATTTATTGGTAATTTATGAAACTGGGTGGTCTGATAACTGGATGCAAGTGCCTATATAGTGTGAATTCGTTTGATGCGCTTCTTCGCTTGAAAAAAATTGCAAATGGCAAATAATCGCTTATTATGACATATCAGGAATTAAATATACAAAGTGCAGTCCTTACTTAAATTTTTCATCAAGCCGAAATTCTCCATTAGAGTATACCTGCGATTTTTGAACAATAAGCCCCTTGTGAAAAAAGAACTCTACATTTATCGCAATGTTCATTTTTCAGCGGCTTCGCGCATTTCTGTGCCCATATATAAAGGGGTGGGCAAATGCTGTAGATGCTAAAGCCGGTAATTTTGACCGTACCTGTCCTCAGCAAACTTTTTTGCTGGCCGATGTAGAAAACCTATTTTCGGTAAGCTAGTCGAGAGAAAGTTGTAAGGTGAAAACTGCTTAAATATACAGTAGTTCATGTATTTACATGAAGCCCATTTTTTGCGGAAGTGATGAAATCACTCAATTATAATAGTCTTAGTCGTTTTTTGTAAAACTTTCTTCCCTGAGAAGGATAGAAATGTTGACAACTTTTAATGTGCAATAAACTTGCATAAACAAAGTGAGCAAATCACACGTTATTCACGAGTATCCATTGCAATTCGCCAACTACAATAGTGAGTAAATAAGAGGAAAAGAAATGCTACTTTGTTGCAGTTGTTTATTGGTGGTACTATTTGAGCCGTGAGAAGACGTAGAACGACGACGCAACAATCGATAACTACCTTCGTCATGCGGGTTCTACCACGTGCATAGTCAGATGTTCTAATGAATAGATTTATAGGCAATCGCTCAACTTGTTTCGTATTGCCTTTTTCACGCTATCTGTTTTTATCATCTAAACGGTTATAAAATCTTCTTGCTTAGATGGTTGTGTTACCTTGTCTGATTGCCAGAACACATGCATTTAATTGAGGACGTGAGGAGGGGGAGGAGTAGAATGAGCAGCCAAGAGTATGAGCAATAAAAAGCGCTGTAATAGTCTGACGCTAAAATTTTGACAATTCTACTCTGATAACCCGTCAATTCATACTACACGAATTGTTAAGTTCCATTGGAGCGTTGCGTTGTATGGGAACGAACGCTTTATGAAGTGTATTTTAAAGTTTATTATGGGTTTTCACATACAATTCAACTGTGTACAGCATATTAAACAATAACGCTTTCCTCTAGAGGAAAGATTTCTCTTGGTCACCTCTATCGTAATAGAGCAATTTACCTACATTAAAATTCAGAGGTGTCAAAGCGCACATACAAATTTAACACAGAGCGTCGCACAAGAAAACCCGTTGAAAAACTTGGCGTGACAGTAAAGAAATATGCTGATATCTTGTTTAACATTCCAGTACTAAAGCGACGCCACGTTGTACGACAAGCAACGCAACATTAGACAACTAGACAACTCAGAATATCTGTGATATGAATGTTTTACTTACAACCAGAAATTGGCTAGTAGTTCAGGAAGCTAGTCTCGTTTGAAATCCACCCTATGCGCCTGATCACATCAGAAAACCCAAGCTAATTTTTTAGTTGGGAATCAGAAAAATCGATGTTTGTTTCATCGTTTCTGTTTTCAAGAGGTGAGGCATGCAACCGTCTTAGAAAGCGCTTTAAGAGTATGTGTGAAGTAGATGTGTTGATGAACGCTGTAAAGGCTTTTTTCTTCCACCTACGACGGGTATGCCTTTCCTCACACTTTTATTCGATTTGGCAATTGTGTAGTTAAATGAGAGCGGTTCCTCGCGTCGTGTTAGTCGTTTCAGCGTCTTTCTGCAAGAAATGAAATGTCAATAAAAAGACTATGCTAATTTATCGGCATTGACAAGCACAACTAAGCAGCATCACCGTCTACAAGCCAATGACGATCATTTTCACACGACAGTTATTTATAATTTCATTTCAACTGAATAAGGAAAATTTATAGAGAACTTTATGGCTCAATTGCGCTGTGATCTTGTTTTGCAATTTCATTTGAGGTTTCCTGTGGATGTATTGAAATCGTGTCACCAAAATGAACCAAGCTCACCAGTTTTTAATGTTTTTTCCGCAGAAAAATTTTGTTTGGATCGTGTTTATTCGTATGTTTGAGCTGATAAAAAACTGCAGAAATAATGCAGTAAGCGAGGTGGATAGCCAAACTCGATTTTGGTTTCAAGTGGAAAAGAAAAATCTCTTCGTGTACGCTGAATATACTATGCATAAACTGAATCTTGTAAAGGTTTTCAGAATATTTGTTGCTTAAATTATTGCGTTCATTCATTAACGTCCCCTTCTTCGTCTGGCATTGAGCAACCGCTTATGTGGCCACAAAAGCAATAATTGGTGGTAAAATGAAAGATTTGCGCTACCTTCGAAGCAGCGATAAAGAGTTGGCTAAATGGAGTCATTACACTGGTGAACAAGCTATTTTTCAATAGAAAAGGGCTGTAGTGTATCGCACTTAGCTTCATTGATTTTCACTATACAGCCTGTTTTTCTTTGAAGTGTCAAGCTTTTCTAAAATTATTCATGAGCGTGGCTGGGTAAATTCCCTCAATAAAAAATATCGCAAGGTCTCAGTGCATCCTCGAAATCGACGGCCTAGTTTTCGTACGGGGCCTATTGCAACGATTTGTCGTCATGAAAAATTTCTCAAACACAGAAGCGTTTCATTGAGTAATGACTTTTTTTTTGTACATCATCATAAAGTTTGCCTCGATTAGCTAACCAAGGTTCCAGCATAGGTCTTACTTGCTAATCATCCTTACCCTAGTTATGAATTTCCATGCTGCCATATTTTAACGTGCCCGGGACAGTGAAAATACCTGGGGAGGATTTGAAATTTCAGCAGCAGGTGAATTTGTAAAAAAAAAGATTGCAGCTCTTTTTGCAGGCATTTTGTTGAGGAATGAATATATATGGATGTATATGAGGATGGGCTGGAGAGATATTACCTATCTAGAAATTGAAATGCCTTTCCGGATTTTCTTGGGCATTTAAAAGAGGAGCTTTCAGCGTTCCATATGAAACTTATGCATCCTGAAAAATTTCTCACAGGTAATCATTTCAACAGATTTCTTGTAGAATTGTCTCCATAAAAAGAACGTTTTCCTTGCATACGAACTGAAAGGCATTTTTTTAAGAGGCTTTCAGTAAGCATTCAAAAAACCATATGCGGCCAAGCAGAAAAGTTTCGAAATTTGTAATATTTGAATGAATTTGATTGAAAAAGATTGTACCATGATGACATGACTAAGGGATACGCTCCAGTGATGCATTTTTTAAAGTGTGAGTTTTCGTCCTTCAGGAGGAATTTATCGGAAAAGAAGAATTTTTGCGTACCAAACGTCTATTTTACACGAGTCGCCGCAGAAACACCTTAATGAGCTGAATATTTGACAAAATCCACAGTTGAAAAAATCACGGCCTATATATATGAGTTGAAAATTTGCTGCTTTCTTTACAGAAATTTAGAAAACTCTGATATTTCAGTAGAAAAAAAAACTGAACTGTATTTCCTAAATCGGAATTGCAAGTAGTCAAGAAAAGTTGGTTGCTATCCCTGATAATAAAAATGTTTTCATTAACCATTGTTACCAGTGAACCGCCGGCGACCGGTCGTATATTTTCCCATGCTGCATATATGTTTACGTCATATTATGCTGCAAGGGTGTTTTCGAATGATAAAGCAATAAATCATTTCATTGAACCGGATGTGAATATTTGCGAGAGAGGAAAATAATGCGTTTACATAATGGCAGCTCGAATATCCCTATGCCGCCAACTGTATAGGAAAAAACTTGTGCATCCATACATGTGATAGCCGATTGTAACGACGGGACCCGCTTCCATAAAAACAATCTAAAACAATCATTCGAAGACAGAGGCTATTCATATGTTCAAATTTCTAAAAGAACGGCTCCATCTGCAACTGGGGCGATATGTGAGAATGTTGCTCGAAATTTTTGCTGGGATTCTTCCGACATCCAATCAGCAAGATTCTTCATGCATCACATTTTTCATATCTCTATTAACTAATATGCCGTTAAGCTTCAAACCGCTCATAAGCAATGGTTTTATTAAAAATGTGTTGCCTGTGCTCGAAGTGATTCATTCATTCAGAATCGTCATCGCCCTAAAAGAAATCGCAAATAATTGTGGAAAATACGCACGCGAATATTGCAAAATGACCCGATTTTCCGCTAATCACAAAGAGCAGAAAAAGAAGGCGGAACCACTGATAAGAATAAAAGTTTTTGCAACAACACTGTTACTCACTTTCTTCTCAATTAAATCGTAGAAATATAAAGCACATGGGATCGCCGAAAATAAGATCACCGAAAGAACAACCATAACAGTGAGTGAATTCGCCTGAAATGTACTATTTGTAAATGCGATCCTTTGAAACACTTTAAAAATGATCCACTTGGCATAAAATAAGGAAAATCGTCAAAGCACGAAATGCGTCAGACCAAAGCGACCAACACTATGCGAAAGAATTTTCATATGCGCTTGTAATAAGAAAATTCCCTCGTTAGAAATATGTTTACGCTGAGCAAAAAGGCAATCCATTTATTACTCAATAATTGCCTGGAACTGAATTCCTCGGCAAAGGAGACAAAAGCGTTGTAGCCTGCTGAGCTGATTTAAACAAACTTTGCATCGGGTATCTCCAGTAGGTCATTTGTCGAAACGCTTATATAAGCACGTAGTCCCTCAGAAAGTTAATCCTCTTTTTGTTGTGAACACATTTTATTGTAAGTTCACATTAAGTAACGAATCCATTCTCGACAATTAGTGATTACTACGTCACTATCAATATTTTATCATTATCATCATAATAAGTACTTTGATGTTTACCTTCTTTTCCGCTGATCCTCACACTGAAAACAAATAAAGAGCATATGCAATATGAGCATGTGCAAGAGAAGAGTTTTCGGGTTTCGGTCTAATTAATCACGTATTTCTTGATACAGGAACATAGCAGTGTGAGACCTGACAGATGCTGATGGAAACGGGAAGGAAGAGGGGTAGACATGTAAGTACTGGGAAAGTACAATTAAGTATGATTCCACTGGTAGATCATGAGTAATGAGTAATCATGAGTAATTGCAGTCATCTACAAGCGAACAGCTTTATATGTGTTAATGCTATGCAAGAACATCACCTTGTCCTGAAGATTCTCATTGGGAGCTCACTGAAAGCAGCTCCCTCATTATTTTATTTTCATCGTTATCACTGCCTCTCCGCTCTTCTTGCTCATCTCGTTGCCCCGCTACGTAACCAACACTTTCCCCACCCATCTTTCTTCCTCTCGTGGACAAGAAATCATCACGATTCCACATAGTCAAAAGTACTACTCCTCGTTTGCTCATTCATTTTGAAATGCTTTGCACGACGAATTTGTACTTAGTGCTTCTGCACTTGCACAAATTGCACAAGTTGCACAAATCAAGCTGCATTTGCTCTTAGTGAACGCATTTACTCAAGTTCCACTCCATTTTCTTTACAAATCCTTGATCAAGTTTGATTCGGTTCGATTGATCACCCTCAATTTTCAACACGACGATTTCAATTTCTGCTGTTCCTAATTTATGCCCTCTTTGTTGTTGTTTTCTTTCTCTGGGGGGACCGCATTTCCTTTGCGTCACATTGTAAACAAATTTCGCTAACGCGCATGTCATGGACATATGAACATACGTAAGTGAAGTTCGTGCTTCACTACATTGCAAGCATTCGTTAATGTTCAGCAAGCATAATTGTGGAATAGGATAATAAATCACCTGGCGATAATTTTTGCTCATAGCGTTCGCGTTCACGCGACCTTGCGTGGCTGCTAATGACTCAGACACCACACACAACCTTACAATGAACAGTGCATAAACAATAACGAGAACGATGTCAAAGACGAAGCTTGAAATGAGGAAATATGTGTGAAATACGTATCCCGATGAAGATGTTGTCACACAATGCATGCGAATCTGAAAATATGCATTCATAGAATACTCATTCTGGAAACATTTCGGAAATACGGTGAATAAATCCCGATACGACCTGAATCACCATATATTTTGAGGTGTTTTAGCAGAAAACATATACGAAAACAGCAAACTTAGCTGCTAACATTCACTAACCATAAATCAGAGCGCGTCCATTAACTTATGAAAAATGGTAGGTCAATCGGATTCTTTTATTTGTGTTTAGGCGATATATAGGCATATGGAAGTTGTAGGTAAGATAAAGAGAACTAGCACTTGTTGGACTATTCTGAAAGTTTTTATGAACTGTTTAGATCAACTGTACGTGATGGAGGAATTGGGTAGCTTTATGATTTATCGCTATGTCGAGAACGCCACTAGCACAATATGATCACAAATATTGAAATTCGCATACAAAACTTTGCTAAGAACTTAATGTGGTTGCCATTGACTTATTTCCCTTCTCACCAGCAGCCCTTTTCCCTCTAAACTTCAGCGTTATGCTAAGATTAACATTCTATTCTTGTTGCTGAGCATTGACCGACTGACATCTGTAGTTGCACTTTATAAACATTCTCAGGAATCGACAAATATTTAGGATAGTGGCAGCAGAAAGCAACTCACCGTAGCCAGGTCCTCCTCTAGAATCATCGCCAACGAGTCAACACTGCCCCAAAGTATGCCTATAGTGCACGCATCTTTCATAAACCCAAAATGATCGGCAACGTAGTATCGCGATGGCCAGTAGACGGCAAAAAGCCTCTCCAGTGCGATCATTATTGCAAGTACTTTCCTCATTCGATCCAGACCAATTTCGAAGCCTCAAGTCAACATCTTCGCTTATTTGAAATGGCTTAGTGAACGTTTATCAGCATTATTTATTTGTTAAAATTGACGCTTCATACCTCGTTTACATAAAGTATTCCCTATAAAATGCAGGATGCGTAGAGCACTTTATAGAAGGACTGTGGCCTGCACAAATTAATTTCATCTATAAGACTTTTGAATAGGTGAAAGTAGAGAAAACGGCACTGAGTCCTACTCTCTTGTTCAAAAAAAAAAAAAAAAAAGAGATTTTAAGGCGCAGGAACTATTCAATTAAAATTTTGACTGATTTAATTAAAATAACTGTTTAGTGCTTTTCTATTCAAGTGAAAAAGGTCTTGAGCAGTCACGGGATAGGATATAATAATCAAGCATATTTTTGGCGTTTAGCAACAACAGCAGTGCCGAATGACAGCTAGTTAAAAACACAGGCTACTTCAGATCATCATTGTGCCACCACCCAAATGAGGGTGTTTCTCATCAGCTGCACTTAGGGATGCTGCTTCGTATATTTGATGACTCGTGACCCGGACAGCAACAAAAGATGACGTCAGATCTCGAGAAATAGCCTATAAAAGTTGGAGAGCATAAAGCGGCCACTTCCTCCCCCATACCTTCCTTTAACTGCCCTTTGCTTCAGCAAATACACGAACAGCTTGTCTTGAATTTTTTCCTTTCTTTTATTCCATTCTATCATATGGTACGGCTCGTAGAGCTTTGTTTGTGCGGTATGCGTAGTGCATAACCTAGATTTGCACAAATTTTAGAAAATCTAAAAAAATCTTTTAGGTTTTTTTCGCAGTAAAAAGGCCCACAAAAAGGATAGATTCTGCTGTATTGTTTAAAGCGCGTTTTCAGCTTCAGTAAAAAGGGCATCGCTTATAGCTTTCGCGCTGGAGGCTTCATGCAACAGTGCTGCCAGTTAACAATGTACGTCAGCGAAAAAGCCTCATACCCATAATGAAAGCTCTGCGTACACAATGTCCATTTCGAACCGAAACTTTATGATGATACTCACCTGAGCCAACAATGATGGTCCATCGAGGACAATTCAAGTTGTTATGCACAAAGAGATTGACCAGTGTTGGAATGGTAAAGAATCCTTCAAGAAGCATGAGTGAAGTTTTAAAAAAAAAATTCACGCACTTCGCATGAAAGCCATATAAGGAGGTGAGCACCATCTAAGGGCAAGGTGCTTTTCCTTGTTGATCTAATCTAATAGACAAATATAATTTCATTTCTCACATGAAACTATACGCCTCATCATTTGAGTGCTACAATCGTTTGAGCTCGAACCCCCTCCAGTCATTGCTGCTATGTTAACGAATTGTTTGCCACCTTTCTTGACATTTGCCATGAATGGCGTTGTCTCTCATTTCTTACAGACCCACCTAAAAATATACTTTCAGCCAATCGTCTCTGAGATGAACGCTTGCGAACAATACCAAAAAAGGAGAAGCTTCCAACGCAAGCGTCCTGTCGAACCACCTTTCGTAGAAAAATCAGTTCAATGAGCCTTTATCACCAACAAAGGGGTCACAGCTAAAGCAAATGGCGAAAACAGAGCAACGCGAAGGATACAAGCCGGCATGTCCAAACTGAGATTGATGTGAAAATTGCGTTTAAACGCATAAAAATGCACTACATCATGAGCAAAAAGTGATAGAAGTTCAGAGGTAGGACGAAATTACAGAATGATAAAAAGTGTCGCCAAGTATTCTCGCCTAATACCATTCTTTGAACGAGTGGGTAGATTTTCAGAACGAAAAGGGACTTTTAAAGAAGCGAATTCGAAAAGCGGATTCGATATGCATTCCGGCGAACTGAAACTTTGTTGCCGATAAATGAAAGGTTGTTAAGGCATTGCCAATGAAAATACGAATTATGGGGAAACATTTCTGGATTTCCCAACTGCTAAGCTGAAGGAAGTTCTACTGATAAAGCTGGTAAAATGATCCCATAAAAAGATAAACTCGTAAAACACAGATGTGAAACGGAATCCTCACATATTGAATTTTGCAAAAGTAAAGTTGGTTCGGCTTAGCTGACTTGTGTTGAGCGCAAAGATCAAAATAGGTTATTTCACGCCAAGTTTTTGGTCGGATTCTTGTACTTTTTAACTGAAGCGCTAATGAGGGCTCAGTGAACCGATTTTTTGTCATAAGCGAAGTTGTTCTAAGCAACGTCGGATTGTTTTGGTTACATAGATTATAAATTTCGAGCCCCTTTGGCATATTTTTCGTCTGCCACCTGACAAGGTGGCATAATTTCTGAGTTGATAGTGACGAATGCTTGAGCTTTAAAGTTGAACAATAACTTCCTTACCAAGTTTCCTCGCTCGACCTTCCTGAAATCTGGCGAGGGAATAGCTTTGCTTATCAAGTGATAGCAGGATACAGTCTTTCAGCTATGTGTTAACAAGACTGAATTTGCGGTCGTTGAACTTCCTAGGTCGAGGATTAAATCTAATAAAGCTCATTCGCGCTTCCTGATAGCAGTTGTGAAAAGCGTAGCTATCAACAGACTGACATATACATAAGGGGATAGCGGACAGACTGACGCTATAGTGCGCTTTACATTACAATGCGAAAATGCGAACAACAAACACATTAGGAGAGTGCTTGACTCTTCAGCCATTTCTTGCTACTTAATGCAATTTTTGGCCATTCGGCCTTATTCTCGAAACACGCTAACAATGTTTAGGTCAATATGCACTGCAGAGAAAAATAAATGTAGTAAAGATTTTACGCATTCCTTGGTAAATATCTTATGTTATACATTTTATACATGCACCGACTTGTTGCCGTGTTACCTTTAATGCGTTCTCTGAGAACACCTCCGCTCATCTAAATGAGCATTCCCTTTAAAATCTACAACAAAATAATCCCGCCGCCAACCACTCTTCCCACCTCTTACAATATGCAACCGAAAATTGTAAACCTTATATTTTCGGTCAGTAATGAGCCCAATAAACCACTTATGAAATCTTGGGAGGATCACAAGCGGGAATTTTTTATGGCATGCAACGTGTCGTTGATAGCACATACCAGATAGACAGTTGGTGATAGCAAACGCATAAAATATATACAAATGACATCTTGTAAGAAGCTTCCGATTATTGTGAAAGGCGACACAAATGAGACCATTGAGGAGAAAATTTATAACCGCAAGAATAAGCGCAGCTATATGAACAGGTAAGACGCCGGCATGCCCAGATTCTTGAGTTGTCCGATTCCATGCATCGTCCAAAACCATCGCATCGGATCTGAGTTGTTTTGATATATTCAGATGAAGTTTTGTTTTGTGGCGATTCAATATAAGATGTCATTCCTTGTGATTTCAATGATTTTCTCATGTTTTCAAAATTTATCGAATTCATGAATAAAATAGGATAAAGATGAAATCCACGATGACCACTTGTCAATAAACATAGTTTCATCAACTTTTTGGTTCATTGTGAATAGAGAACGAAACTTTTAAATTATTCTATATCAAAACAGCATTATAAGGGAAAATTTTAATGCAACAATCTGCAAATAATCTGAACCAACGCAGCGAACATAGAAAAGAACAAACATTCAATGAATTAGTAGTATTTTTCATAAATAAATAAGCATCATTTGAAACTATTATCAACCGAAGCCAGTGTCAAAAACTGGAGATATCCTCTAGTAGTGGACGGCTGTGGAGCAGGATTTTATCGATATATGTAATTAAGCGCTATTGGCACTTAAAGTTCACAATGGATTACTGAAACGGCTGCACGCACATCCATTGATGAATATCCGTAAGCATAACATCTCCTGAAGTTACGGAAGCGGGTTTGTTCTTATGAATTTTCTGCTGCCTTGCTGACAAATATGCTGAATGGCGCTAAGGCAACCATGCCCTGAGTTATGATTCTCAACAACTGCTATTCACATCTTGAACGACGGTTTCCGCGTGAAAGTGTGATAGCGTGCAAGGTGTGGAAAATTGACGCATATAATCTCATATTTTGAAGTAGGCAACACATAAGTGCCACAAATACACAGTTTTAGCTGCTATGAAAAAGTTGTTTAAAGGTTGCCTAAGTTGCCATTGCGTAATACATTTCTTCGAAGACTCGGTAAGGATGAAAAAAGAGGAAGAATGACAAATTCGATAGCTTGAGAACGATTAAATATGAGCCTTCACTGAAAAAGTATGAATAAATTATTTAATCACGTTGTGCTTAAATGGGCTCATTTTCAAAAGAATCGCATTTCGATTAAGCTCACTACTGCAACCATTAATCGCTCCCATATCGTATTGCCTGACTGCTGTACTCAGAGGAATGCGTTTGTTTTGTTGATTAATACGTACGCTGACAACAATGCGCTGGCAACAATAAATTCTAATCGATTTCCATTTACTTACTAATCTATAGTATGCCCACATAATTCTTAGCCATGTTGGCAGTAAATGCACATATTATATGTGCTTTCTTATCTGAAGCTTTCTATGACTTCAGCATAAACGAAACGAGCATCTACCATGAAGCGAATTTGCGAGGAAAAAATCATGGTAAGCTAAACGGCCGGTAATACCTCAGCGGTAGGGCACTCGCCAAGTAAAGAACATTTTACAGGTCCACACTCTCTACAGAGAACCAGAATCGAATTTTTAAGTGTTATTCCCTACGATGTGGTTTATGATGGGGACTTTCCCAAATCAATTATAGTTTGTTAATTTGCAAAGGAATAACTCACCCGACTGCAACTTCCTCATTTAATGAACGGATAATTATGCTTTATTTCCATCTAAATCGTAGAGTTTGATGAGTGGAGAAGTTTCTCACTGCAAGCGCACTATTACTACGGGTAATGTCACTGTTTGATTCACCTCATATAGTTTGAAAAAAGCCAATTAGTGAATGGAACACAATGAGAGTTTTTGAAAAATTTGTCCTAAGAACTGCATTCCGCAGGACAATTTCGTGAATTCACTTCAGAAGACAATCGATCCTACCTCAGGAAATTTGCAACTTGATCTCGTTTTTGAGTTGCATCCATCGGAAATAGAATAGTGAGACTGACCTCTTCCAGAAATCATGCTCACAAATTAGAAATAAAGAAATATTTTTGGATGCCAACATCCTCACTGTTTTCATATAAAATGCTCAAGATGCTACTCTATTACAAAGTTTTTAATTCGTTTCTATGTGCAATCGTCGATTTCATTATAATTCAAACCCGTTTCACACTAGTAATGATAGAAATTTCGCCGAGACCATATAAATGAGGTCAAAGAATAAGGGACCTCCCAAAAGTTGACAGGCGTTATGGCAGCAAATTTCTGCTAGATTTGTGCTGTGAGTTTTGACGACAGCACAATCAATGACAGAGTAGCGTTCATGATTTTTTCGTCAATAAAAAAGTATATGAGGGCGGCAATCAAGATGAATGCGATGTATTCCTCATGAACCTTAAATACTGAATTTATTGTTGAAAACTAAGATAAGTTCCTCAAGTTGGACGAAAAAATTTGCTGAAATTAAACGATTGCAATGAAGAACTAAAAAGTAGTTTTGATCATTGCGAAAGCGTTTTCATGATATATAGTTATGAAGTTTTCAGCATGTTTGAGGTCGCAATTTCGATTAACCCTGAAGTTGACAACCTTTTCAGCGTTTATCAACGCGACTAACGAGGCAGCAGTCACCACCAATTTACTTCGCCATATATTCGATCGTTTGTACTGAGGTGCTTCAATCTGAATAAAAGCATATGGAACGTGCACTGCATTAGTGCAATAAAAGTTCATTGCGGCATAAGACTTCTTTGGCTCACTCGCTGTGCGCATGGCTTGCTCCAAATCAGAAAATGAGACCTCAACCAGCTTCATTCCCGGGAAATACCCGCAACTAAGACCGAAAACATGGTCATATCGTTCAGGCGAAAATAATCTGAAATTAAGCAGTAGCGAAAAGTAGTATATATGCCCTATATTCTGCCGGTCCCTCTGTCGCCACACTTTTTGGTAATCTTATCAGAAATATGATTGCTAGTCATTTTCTAAAATATTTCAGTGATTACAGATCTTTTCCATGAGCCTACTCAAGAAACAAGCCTCTCTATTTCTTCCACCTTCCCAGATTCCTCAAGCAGGAGGCTGCATTGTTCGTTAATACTGCCTTTTGAATTAACCGTAGGGTGTTGAAAATATCTTAAAAGCGGTTAGCAAACGATGAAAATAGTCCAGCTCTCGAGTTGTACTAAGCACACAGCTTATCCTGGATAGGCAGAAAAAAAAATGGACAGTATTCTTTGAAGGATTCTTTCGCTGCTGTCATTGATGCTCCAGTAGGTTTTTCCTCATTATCACTCCTTTTTTAGTTCCGCATCCGAGTTTTTCGCATGGCTCGCACATGGCTGCCAATTACACGCACTTGCGAAATGTTTTTGCGCACAACGCGGCTACCTATTTCAAAGCCGTCTGCGTGCACTCATCATGCTTCAGCAGGTGTGCAAAGTCTTCCAGCACAACATTTTCGTTCAGAGGCAATTGTGCTCGTGTTCCTGATAATTGCAATTCATATGTGAAATTCACCGAATATCATTTTTTTTTTTTTTTAGCTGAAGCTGAAAAAAAGATAACAGTAGTGCTACTGAAACTTACTGATACTATTGAAACGGAAAAACTGAAGTATGGGGTGAATGAGGGAGAGGGGAAGGGTAAGAAATTGAGAATATAGAAACGAGCAGTCCTGTAGTGGAAAATTTTTACTGTAAACTGCTTAATATAATCGGGGTTTTGTATTCGTCATGAAAACTTACCAGACGAATGTCATTTTGGGATATATAAAATTTTCTCCATTATATTCGCACAGTTCCTCAGAATCGACGTATATTTAGTTTATAAAGCGAAGAGGAAGAGTTTATGTAGTTATGAGTTGGATATATTGAGTTAGATATTGAGTTAGTTTATTTCACTGTTCCAAAAGTGGCTTGTCTTTGAAGGGTAGCCTGCTATTCACACTCTTCAACAGTCAACGTATTTTCGAGACAGCGCCCACTGAAAGGGAAGGACGCTTGTAAGTGACGAAATACGATAGATAACACAGGAAATCTAAGGAGGAAAACTTTTACGATAATCGTACGAAATGAGCAGATCTACATTTTATTGATAAGTGCTTATCCTACCCCATCGGAAGCGGCAACTCCAAAATTGTTGACATGAAAGTTCTTTTTTTTCACCAAAAAGAAGCAATGAAGTTCTCGTCGAAGATGAGCAGCGCAATTTATTGATCGTGGCATTTTAACTGCCTCGGGCACGAAACGAATATGCCCGTGAACGATATTGGGAACAAAATCTTTTAAGAAAACCCATCCAGTACACGCTTTAGAATCAGCATAAAACTTGTACGAATGTATAAACTTACACATACTTGTACAGTGAGAAATTCTGATGTGTTAAGTCTACAAGACAGCTGTCATATCCAACTATAGTTGACCCATAAAACTTTCGCCCGTTCCCTACTACTCTTGATTTTAGTAGAACGCCAAGAAAAAACAGCATCCAACAAAAACCATTTAATTATCACTGGCAGCAGTAGAACAGTGGCCAGTTAGTGAAAATTGTATATTTGGTGAAGCTTGATAACAGAGTAGTTTTGCAGACTAAAGTTTTTAAAAGAGACGAATCCGCAAAGGCTTGATGGTCATCGCAAATCGTCTTTTGAATAGGTTTTTATTGAAAGCTTTGTGTCCAGAAGTGACTAGAACTGCACTAGTTGAGCTTATTAGGCGTATGTAATTTGCCTCATAGCAATCTTTTTGACTAATGACAATGATTTTTCACCCTTTCTGTGATGGCACTTGGTTGCATTTACATATGAAAATATCGGTTGTAGCGATTGTCTGAAATAATCAATTTAAAAGATTAGCCAGTTATGCATGACCCTGCGATGGCACTTTCAAAACTTCTTCGAAATTTCCACTTGAAATGACTCAAAGACCTCCAACAATGTATTTGAAGAGACAAGAATTTATCATAATAAAGCATGCAAACTGTCTGAAACAGATGTCGATGTGAGAAACGTGAAAGATTCATTCATGACGTAAAATGAACGTGAAAAAAAGATGTCCATTAAATAAGGCGTAACATGATATTGCTGATTTTCGACTACATATAAATAAAGAGCTTACTGCAAAACTTGCACCTAGGCGATTACTCAGCCCTGGGAAAAGGTTACTTTATGTAAAACCCTATTTCTACTGTGTTATAAAAATTAGAATACATCCTCCCACAAAAGTTTCTTCTATTGAATATAGTCTTCTAGGAATCTGATGGCTGCATTAGCCTCTTCTTTTCAAAGAACCACATCTTCCAGCGAGAACCCTTCGAAGACGATATCTTCCACAAAGAAACTTATTCCGGTTTCCTCACAGTATTTTAGTTTACAACAGATCAGAATGTATTCACATAAGAGTTTAACATTTATATATATGTATATATATATATATATATATATATTATATATATATATATACTAATTACATCGTCTTACGTTGCTCCTTTACCTTATTAGGGCGTAGAAATTAACAAAACATAGCTATAAAACAAGCGGACTTGTAAACAGAGAAAATTAAACACGTTTTGAAAAAGTATTCCAGGAAACGGAAAAGTACGAATATCAGTTATTGTGAATCTATCACTGATCGCAAACGTTAGCAAGTTGAAACGAAACCAACGAAGGCTTAATCTAACAAAACAAACAGCCAACAACGGCGAAGAAAAGAAGGCGCATAAATTAAACAGTATGAAAAAAACTTAAGACGTACAAGGTGTTGACTGAAATTGACGAGACAAAGAAGATGAGATAATTCTTCCACTCATTTCGCAACATGAACTCGTAACAAGCCCCAATTCCTTCCTCAGTCTCACTCGTCACTCCGTCCAACCTTCCCTTCCCTTCAAATCCTTCCACCTCCTCCCTCCTTTCCTGTTTAGTGACGAGTCCCAGCTACTCAACAGTCCTATGATAGCAGCACACCATTTTTGCTTTAGGATAAACAGCCTACTCTCTGAACAAAGCTTTTCTCCTCAAACATATCCATCATTCTTTTAGAAATTTGGGAAATGATTATATCTCAAGCGTCTATTCGAGATTGTACGGTCATTTTGTTATTTTGAGGGCTATATAAGTGAATCTCAATCAAACGTCGTTATACCTTGAGAGTATGCAGATCGAAATCGAATCTTACCTGCTGCAGCTAATTAATTCAAAGGTGTCTCATGTTTAATCCTTCAGAATCAATTTGAATCATTTTCGTCGCTAGCTGGAGATGATACTTATCACTCAATTATGAATAATGCTATTTGCCAAATAAAACAACCAACGGCGATCTTTTCGCCCGTTGTAAATGTTGGCTTGTTCGTATTTTCATCCTTATTAGTTGTGCCTCTGCATAAGAAACCCTAAACAATAAAGCATCACGTTCATTACGAGTATTCATTCTTCTTATTTGTTGAGCGCACAACGTTTAGAATGGTTCATTGAGCTATTGGTAATGACAAAATAGCAGTGAAAAAATGCGCTATATCGAATGTATGCGCAACCTGAAAAGAGTAGAAATTATGCATGCTTTACGATATTAAAAAGTTGACAGGTGTATAAATCCACAAACTTCTAGTCAGTGTCCTGCGAGTGAAAGTGAATTATAAATTTGGAAAGAAGTGCTAGAAAAGAAGAAAAATCAGCTTTAAAGGGTGGCTTGAAATAAGCGGCCATTGTAACTGGTAAACTGAAGCAAATGACTTCATCGAATCATAGCAGTCTCGATTTCTTAAAACTTATTTTGAAAGCGCAGCAACCGTAGAGGTTTCGAGTTGAATAGAGCATCACTGCGAACAACTCGTTACGTCCTCGATGTGTAACAAGAAAGCACCTAGTCGAATGTTGGCTAGTAGCTTATGAATGGATGCATGATCTTTATCGTTGCAATCAACGCAGCGAATGCGTGGCTAGCAACTTCCGCGCCACTGCCACTTCAATGATCACAAGCCATTGTTCATTTTGTTGATCCATGTTGAACGGTGAAAGATTTAATTAGCCCCATTTATTTATTTATTTATTTATTCATGTGAAACGCATGCAATTCCAGTTGTTTGCAAAACAAATTCCATCTTAGAATTATATAACAATTATATAGCAACAGTTAAAAATTCGTAGAAATGTGGGCAATTGGATTTTGTTAATAGCTATTTCTTATATGTCTCATATTCACTGAATTCATGCACACGTAAGAATAAGTAATACACGTCTACCGAAGGATGTGATTTGGTGCACGATCTATGTTTCGGTCACTTGAATCAGTCAAGCATTTATTTTGATATGCAGGGGCAAGATCCTCACGTGGAATTTCAACTATGGTTAGTGGAGCACCTTCTATTTGAAGATTAGTGAAGCACCATCTTTTTACCTTCCCATCCGAACTTTCCCATATATACTAACAGCTTCACAGCTCATGAGCATCGCGTAAATTTGGCACATCTGCTGGAGAAACATGAGGCTAGAAGTCGTTAGAAAAGACATGAAATTCTGCAAAAATCGGACTTTTATATTCATTCCCACATCCAAAGGACTGAAATTGTGGTGAGCCAACAAAGAAGGATAAACATTTTCAGCGCATTAAGCATCTGTGAAGGTGATGGATGACGCAGCATTGCACAGCCAACATCAAGTGCGGCAATGTAGCGAAAACAGCAGAAAGAAGCAAACTAAGCGATGACGAATCAACCAACCGAATGTAATAGATTTCTCTGCCTACCAGCTCCTACTTGATAATGACGATCGTGACAAAATTCCTTGCCATCTCGTTTCTGAAAATCTCGTCTCCATCGATCACCTTCTTTTCCTATACCGTATTCAAACTTCCTTGGAGGGCACCTAAATGGCCGCCTCAGATAATTTAAATACCGATAATTATAACGGCTCCTCACATGTGCAGCTTCTGTCATGACGTTTTTTCCGCTTGTTGCGGAAACTACTTTTGACTCTACTACATGCGAAACAAATTGAGGCCGAACTGAATCGCACATCCCGACGCCTGAACGACAAATTCCGCAGTTCGCAATGTCTCATTTCCAACTGAATGCTCCAGGTACATCTCGTAGCGATCCTCCTCCATAACCTTGATGTTGGTAAGATAGATTCCTTTTTTCCTAACAATGGTAAGCCTTCCTAACATAGCTTCCCATTCCCGCAACGCAAGACGTTGGTAAGCGCAAACCAAGAGACTCCTAAAGAGTCTGCGCTCTAGGAATTTCACGCACACGATGATTCACTGCACCAAAAGTCATAACTTGGCAGCGCGTGATATGGTGCTATGGACAAGGTTAGATGAAAAAACTCATCGCCGCACACATTTTGAACTGATAAATGAGATAGATAATCTATGATGAACAAAGATAGCTTGCATGAGCAGGGTAAGCTTGGACGAACGAAATAGACTTAGATGAGTGCGGTGATACAGTAAGCTGCTGACACTTGAAAGAAAAGAGCTCACCAACTATGCGACCTTAACTACCAAATAGAATAACAATTTTAAGGAATCTGTCGCGCTCTTGTTTGAGACAGCATCGATTTTTTCTCACATGCATTCAAAGTCAGCACAAAAAAAGTTGGTCAGCGTCGTTAAATAATGGTTGGGTTTGAAGAAAGAAACAAGGCCCCCAATGGAAAAGTGGGTGGGGAAACAAGCCAAAGGAGTTGGTGTTATACAGCTTTTGTAGCTCACCCATCTCAACAGCCACTTTCAGATGCTACTAAAAAACTGCAGAACAATGCGCTCTTATTTCAGGCCACCACATCTCTCCATACAGATCTTTACGAGAGATTCAGTCATTTTTGCAATGTGTCGAAGTCTGATCTGCGCAGAACAGATGCAAATTCTTTCACAATTTTGAATCTTCGCAACATTCTTCGAAGTTGATGGATCCGAATGGGTTATGCTAGACAAGGCCATTTAGTAGAATAAATCGTGCCCATCACGTTTTGTTACTTTTGTCTCAGTTGCTCCCGAATTATATCACCATGCAGTTCGATCGATCGGTAGACATACAGACACGACGACGCCGCTATGCACGCTTGCGAACCGCATCAGTAGCAACATGAGAAAGGAAACCATCGAGAGTTTCATTTTAGAACTTTTTGATGTTCTGATCGCTGTTATGAAGAAAACGTCTTTTTTTTTTAATACGCAAACACTTGGCGAATATCCAGTAGCCTATTGCGTTGCAAAGCTCAGACCTCATATGGGGGCTCAATAAATCCGCTCAGTTGGGAAAACGATAGGCATCGCTGCAAATGCGGTCTGGAATACTGGAATGCTAAAAGCTGATATTGGGTAATTTCCTGCTTTGTGAAACGTGAACAGTCATATACAAATAGATGCCATGAAACGAACACGATCTATTTATTGGCTGTTGGCTGTGAACAATAGATAAATTGTTTGCCTTTATATATGCAATAAGAAAAAACTAATTTTTAATTTGCAATAGCTGACTATCATTGCAGTGGGAAATGCAATTTTTAAAAGCCCACTCGAATTCTGCAGTTTGAGGAATGATTGGCTTGAAGCGTGCTGCTCCACTTTCCTGTTGAACATTCACAACGTCATATCCGAAAAAATTGCACTTTATCTTCAGTTTTTGCCCAATCAAGAACGCTATTTTCAGTTGCATGCTGGTTGGCAACAAACCCGTCCTAAACAACTGAATTGCAAAACGCCTTCACTTTCCCTTTTCCCATTAAAGATCATGGTGACAGTTTTTTAAGTGACCTTCAAAGGGCAATCGGCAACATTTATAGTTCAACCGCTCGAACATTTTCGACCTGTGAGCTTGAATTTAGTCTGCTGAGCAAATGAGCAGAAATATTGCAATTTTTGCATCCCATGCTGTAAAGCGTGGTGTCTTTATCTGGAACCAACAAGGTAAAATGGGGAGAAAAAGCTTCATCTCTTCTTGATGAGCCCACTCATTCCAACTTTGTAGGTCGAGAATGTTCGTCTAGTTGAAGGAACGTCAATGGTTGCCTATTATCACACTATAGATCTGCAAGGTTCGCAGAAAACAACACACCACAAATGACCAACTGTTTAACTGATAAGCCTTTGCTGCGAAAGGTGGTGATTTTCGCTATATGAGCTGGCACCGAAAATTATTATGCTTGAAGAATATACTCAGAAATGTTTGAGTCGAAGTGAGTCTGATCCATGGCCACTTCCAGGAAATCTGATGCCACAAATCTAAGGCACGATAAGTTCCACCAATGTGGCTAGTATTATGAGAGATGAAACAACTCTATAAGCAGGTCTTTCTATTGTGGAAGCAGAATTTAGCAGCCATTGTTGATTAATTGCTGAGCAGGCATTCCTTGCTGGGCGAACATTGCCGAACTAACGGTCATTCCAGTTTTTTTTAGGTTCTAGATTTAAAATTTGAACAGTTAGGGCCTCCTTTGGTGAAGTACGATTTCGATCGTGCTTCTTTCGCTTCCATCTCACTGTAATCAAACATCGCTATGGCTAACGTCCATAATCATTACCCAGTGTGCGCTTTTGTGGGCAGCGTGCTCATCCCTGAGTACTTGAAATCGCTGGCAACATCAAATGGAGGTCACATCTAGCGCGCAAGTCAAGCACTCCGAAATTTTTGATTAGGATTTGGAAAATCAAAATGTTTGACCATTCCATAAGGCGCGAGCGTTAGAATTTAATGGTGGAGCAGCCGAACAGCAAAATTTCCTGTTATTTTCTGTTGCGATACCGAACCTTAGTCTTTTATGCCACACCCATACCATTTTCGCACTCGGTCAGTCTAAGAAACGAGTGATCTGAAATTTAGTGCAGGAGAACTGACTACTAAAATTTAAGAAGAGAAATTATAAGGTATCTTAGATAATGATCAGGGCCGCTCTAAGTAAGGGAAATCCTATGGAATTTTAAAGGAGGTGTACTTCCTTATTAGCGTCGAAAAATATAACACTTAGCAGAAACGGAGTGAGATAAAGGTCATGAAATTTAAGGTAAAACGAATCGGCACCACCTAGGTAAAGTTGTCACTAGAAAAAAAAAAGAACAATGCAAGGAAATTTAAAAAGCTTCATCGGAATAGATAAGTTTGATGCTTTTATTCCACCAGAATTATGAGTTTTTAAATCAGTGGTAAACTAAAGGTTTCATTATGTTAAATAATGAAGTCATGCGAAACTTTTGTAGGTTGCAAAATCTTTTTTTTTTTGAAATATAAGAAAACATCGCTCAATTGAAGTTTCTGACTGACAGATGCGAAGTAAAACAAAAATTGAAAACGATTACTTAATGTATAAATGCTGCGGCAGGTGGCAACATTTTACATGTTCATCTCTGAGCGTTAACTAGACCATACAGACGCAGAAAAACACTCGTTAAGCCTGCAATGCACTTTCGATAGATGGCTCTGCCATGCTTTTCATTCTATGAGTAGCAATGCCGTAGCTGACTGCACAACAAATAAGGTGAACGCAAATTCTGAGTTGTGTGGAAGCAGTATTCTCTCACGGGAACGGCCGATTGATTTCGAATACTGGCATAGTTATAGCTTAATGACGTAGGACTAGTGGTGTTTAAAGTTTATTAGATTACTATCATAAAGCACTCGGACAATGCTAATACGACCAACACACTGCAAATTGATGCAAAATATCGTTGAACTCTTATACACATGACATTTGGAATGTTCACTAAATTTTCGACGAAATGTGCGTTTTTCGTTGAGATGCTTGCAGAAATAATCCGATTCCAAATGCTAGATAATATTCGATATTAGCATAAATAGAGTAGTTATAACCCACTGATATGCAAAGTTAATTTCACGGTAATCATAGTAGACTATAATAATGCGCCATCTTGAGTGCGGGCTTCTAATTGAGTCAGCAAAAGAAATTTTCTGTTCGACATTGTGCAACAGTGCAATCAGAGTTAGCGGCTACTCGTAAGCAAGACGATCCTCATATTCTAAACGTCAGTATCAACAAATGAAACGCAAAGGAAAGATGTTGTTCTAGGAATCACCAAAGTGCTCACATGCATATTAAGGATTTTAAGCATAACGAATGCGTTCTACGAAAGAAATATAATACACTCAATGATTGATACGACATACGCACAAAATACAAGCGAATATGTGAAGCTACTAAAAGTTTTTCCTCTGCAAGCTGCCCGAGTGTTGAGCAACAGTAATATTTTTAAGTCGATTTTAGCACCTAAAACCATAAAAAATAAATTTATCTGTGTGTAAGTGTAACTTTTTTGAAAACCAAAATTTTCCAGCCTAGCAGTTTTTACGAATCAAACCAGTGAGAGTGTGTTTTGGCATAATCACCTTCATATCTTTGAGGTACGTGCTGAATTCTTCCTTCGTTTGCTGTGGCTTCCTATCTGGCTGCCTTGCTATCGCAACTGAAACTGTATCATACGCTAGCTTCACTTACCACCCTCCAATATCTTGGGATTTATATCTCCTACGCATTATTCTGACCTCATCTTTTCTAATGTCTAATTTCCAGGAATGTAGTGATTTTTGAGAACAATAATTTGCGGGCATCTACCATAAATTTCATGTCAGTATGATTTGTGGCTAATCTCATAGATTACACAATTTCAGTCTCATAGCGAAACGTTCGATTACGTCATTTCAACTTGCTCGTTTTCAGAAAAGTGAGCTAATCTTTCTCCTCAAACGCGAAATTTTCAACAGTACAGACGGTCAACTCATATCATTCACATCGGGCGCGTTTCATTAAAGTCATGAGTCTTCCAAATGGTTCTTCGCCGTTTGCGGAAGTATTCAACGATTTGTAATCATTCATGTCAAAATGCAAGAGAATGTGACGGAAAGATGAACAATGAACCAATATCCAACAGGAAGCTTTTTATACTAGCGTCACTGTGATCACTCATACTCTCAAAAGTTATTTTGAGCGGAGTTAAAGCTCGATGGAGGGTTCATTTAAACCCCCGAAAACGTGAAAGAAAATAATGCAAAAAACTACAGTTTTATTTCAAATTTGTCTACTTGAAAACTTGTGTTGCTTTATTTCCTCGATTTAAAACGATCATGAATGTATTTGCTGCTGCTGTATGGCCATTATTTGATTTGCAATTTATTTTGTTGAACGAAGTTAACCATCATTAAAGAAACCCTTGCAATCTTTTATGCAAATTTTATGTGTGCCAATAAGAAAATGCAAAACTCAAGGCCGAGTGACTAATTACCTGGAAAAAGAGGGGGATTACCTGGAACTAATTGTATTACCTGGGTTACTTAACTAGATTACCTGGAAAAAGAGCAAAATCTTGAATTTTGAGATTGAAGGTTGTGGGATCAGAGTTAGCCATGTACATCACAAAACCAATAAATGTTTTCTGAAATTTCGTTTTGTTCATGGCAATTGTGCTCACCTACTGAGGTGTGAGCAATAATTCTTAACATGGCAAGTTTAGCAAAAAGTTTTTGTGGAGGATATTGTCTTTTCTGAAGTTATATTTATTTCTATATTTATTTTAGCCAAATATTTCCATTACTTCTACAATCATTCAAAAACTGTGAGGTGGAAGCGCTCGACGCGCTGCGATTGATCAGTGACTCGTTTCCTTCTTTTTTAGAATCCCTTCGGTAGCGTTCATGTTCATGAAGTTTCAAAGCTAGTAAATGACAGTCCAAAATCGGTCTTCTCAACCGATTAATGCTGATTTTTAGAATGGATGAGTTTCGAACCTTGCTACGTCACTCATAGAGCTTAAGCTTGTAGTGAACAAAAACTTTCATTGTTTAGTGCATTCGTTAAATAAAAAGTATTGAAATACGCTTCAATAAAAACCTTCGAACATTTTTTCTGAGTGGAAAATCTTTAGACGATAAAGCAAGCGAGTTACACGCATTTTAAATCTCCGAAAGGCTTTTGTGCAAATTTCAAATTTGCGAGAACGATATGATGCAAGAATAATGATGGGAAAAATGTGTAAAGATTGTACGAGTTTGCTTAACTGCATTTGCATCTATAAAAAGAAATTGATTGGAAACAAGTGCTATCCTTCTCCAACATCGCTCAGCTTTCCTGACTGATTCTTTCTCCGAATTCTATATATGTTAGAATCGATTGCAGCTTTGCTCAGATATCATTTAGAACGAAATATTAGCTTGTAATGAGCTGGAATTTCAACGCCACTTTCTGTGAAAGAAAACCACTTCCGCTTAACGTATTTTTCCGCTTCAAAGCCGTTCATTCCGAAATAAAGCCAGGGAAATATAAGTATCACATTGAGGGCAAGTTCATGGATGAAAGTCGCATTAAAATGCTTTCGGGCAGATGCATGCTGAATGAAAGTAGTACTGACTTCTAAACATTGTACCCCGTCGCTCATTTGTAGTGCTTTCTTTAAAAAATCTTCATAAAAAGACAAGCATAAGCGTTTTCGTTGCTAACCATTCAGACATGCAGTGAGCTGGAAAAAAGTGCTTCGCATCTCTTCAGCTCACTTATGCCTTGAAAGGATTGTCTAGGCTCCTTTCCTGCCGTTGATGGTTGTTTCTAAAATATTGCTATGGCGTATACAGAGCATGGCCACCGTCTTCTACGTAAGCTAAAAACAAAGTTGATCAGATTGCCTGTGTCACATGCAAAAATTCACCTCTCACGGCTATAGATGAAAAAGATTGCCACGAATATAAAGATGTTATGAAGATGGAGGCAGTGGCACCTTGAAGGATGAAAAGTACATATTTTAGAGCATTCGCATCCAAGGAGCGTGAAAAAAAAAATTCTCTCTATTTCTTGTACAGAAGAATATGACCTACTTTGTTTCGCTACGAGCCCTCTACGGCTTCAGGAGGAACTGCTAGTGATCCTATTAGTTCAAGAATCACGCACGACCTTTCAGGCAACGAAATGTCATATATGAATTGGATACTAGTTAAATATGAGTTGGCGAGCAATGATAAGTTATTTACGGCTCAATAATCAGTCTTACACAGCGTAAACATCAATCATACATGACCACTACTGATTATGACCTATGGCAGTTTTAAATACCTCAGATATCAGTTGTGCTCACTTCAGCAAACTTGAACGGATATATAAGAGGGAAATTGTTTTGCGAGTGAAAACGTCGCCGCTCAATAAGTGAGTGGGAAAGAACATGTGAACGCAACAGCCAATTCAAAGTGTCGACGAATTGCGCACAAACGTTTTTATGAGAGGGATTGGCGAGAATTTAAATAACAATTATCAATGAGTTTATTGGTTTAAAAGCACAAAGAAAAAACAAGGCTAAAATTCTAGTAAATTGCACTGCAATTATATAGCCGCAGCTAGACACATCCGTCAGAGCGTCATTGAAGTCGCCAAGTTCTGAACAAGGGAAAAAACCTATGAACATATTAGCTGTAACTACATAAAAAGCCAGAAGAGTTACGTGAAGATTGCATGAAATTTTCGCATGAATATCGCTAGCAAGCACGCAAAGTGCCCGTTAGCTGATAGACTGAGCGGAATTTTTCGATACAGCGATGGCATTCCGATAAGTAATAGATTCCGTTGTTGCTGCTATCACTGCAATCGGGAACGCGAATCACTAACATTCGACTTCATATTTCTGAAGTAATATCAAACATAACGCTGGATAACATCAAATTAAGTCGCACTTTCTGCTCAATCTGTCATGGCACCTTCCTCGCATCATTTCTTCACCTCTTCCACAATCCGAGCTGAGGCGCACTTATACTCTGGCACAACGCTGTATCGTTCGAGATCAGCATAGATCTGTAGTGAGTTTGCATTTGGGCTACTCTTGAGGTATTTCGTTGCCCACATTTTAAGTAACGAAATTTAGGAGCGTAATCACAGACGAAAGCAATTTTAGTTAGCTGTGTGCTTGTCTTTGTATATGTCTGTTCTCCAGTCTGCATATGTTTGTTCCCATCATGTTGAATTAGCACTGAACCAAGGCAATTGACTGTTTTGTCACCCGTTTAAATTGAGCATTCGCAGGCTTCGCATATATGAATTTTAGAGCGTGGATGCGCATTTCTCTGCAGAAAATCCATTATATATTGTAGATGTGAAAAAAAAAATCTGCGACACTTAGCTCGAATTTTTTGTCGGCATCTATCATCTTTGACGGATCTTTATTAGTAAAGGAAGCAAAACTGCTCAGGTCTCTTATCATTTGCAAAGTTGCACAGCATAAATCCTGACGACATCCATTGCCTTAGAAGAAATAGCGATAGTCTCCCTATGCATAAGACGCCAATCATCACAGATGCTTCGTTCAAAAATCGGCAGTTTGAAAGGTACGCGCACTAGAAATGAAACTGCAAACGGCTGCGAGTATGCGCCAAACAATAATGAACGTCCGCCACAATTCTAGTGATGACGTTTTGTAATTTTTTTTTAATTCACAAAATATTAGGGATTCACTCTTGATGGGATTTACTCTTGATTTATACACTCATAGCAAGGAAATATTCGTGTATAGAAAACTCAATTGTTTGCGCTTACTTCCGTCCTGACAGTGAGCACCAATGGTTTCTTTTTTTCATCTATACAATATGCATGCACAATTCACCCAAAAGTTGCCTCTCTGCATCGTGAGTTGTTTGCAAATGGCTTCGTTCGATGCAGCGTTCACCTTAGTATGTATTGCAAGTATATGCTACTAACCATATGGGCAGACTGTCCGCTTCCCATAGCCTGAACGTTGGAACGCTGTCAGCATCACCTTCTATCAGAGAATAACACTTCCCAAGCGTCACTAGAGCAGAATATTTTGACTTTGAGTAGGTCTTCGTGATTGATACCTCACCATTGATTACCAAGTTCTTCGGTCGAGCAGCCAGTTTCCTGGGCAATTCGTTTTGTTTCAAATCGAAATCAAAAGGCCACTTCATGAAGTTGATTTGATGTAATAGAGGTCGTCGAAGGTCTCACAACAAACAGCACTGTATGAAATGCCAAATGAGAAAAAGGGTCACTTTGTTGGTGACGATGATCGAAATAGAAAGATGTGCGTGTTTCTTGTAGGAATGACTCCTTTCATCGTGCTTAACACTACGAAATGCTCGGAAAGACGGACAGGCATTCCGAAAGTGAGCGATATTGAGTCGCTGAACTTTATTTGTTCTTTCAATTGTGCTATGCTACCAGTTCTCATGTTTCGGTTGAAGGACTTGAGAAAGATTACAACGCCTTCAGTCAAACGCTTCCTTCGAGTTGAAGCACTATCTACCTTAATGAAAAATAAAACCGGCAAAGGATATGGTAAGATTAAAGGAACGAGAAGCTTCTTTTGAAGCCAAATCTACGAACACGTAAACAATGAAAATGGAAAAGTTACTTGAACTTATTAATCATTTTAAAACCACAAAACAAAATCGCAGGTTAATTCACAATTAATGATTCTTGCTCCTTCTGAAATGAAACGTTAAGACGCGGAAAGCGATAATTGCTAATGTGTCCACACTTTTGATAGGTCAGTGAGTGATGGGCAGAACTCGCTTAGGAAAATCGTTGAAGTTCTTGAGATAGTCGTAGAACTTTCACGAGTGCTCTTTTTTGGGAATTTTCAATCTATAGTGTGCCTCTTACAAGAAATCACCACAAATGACATATTCGCATATTAGTCAATATTTTTGCCAATGCAGAACGGTTAGAAAGTGTTTTTTTTTTCATTTTAACCGCCCAGCATTTCGTTTCAAAGTTCTTTACCTTAAGTCATTCTGCCAACAGAACATTTTTTATCTAGTAGTCTAATTCGAAAACGAACTGAAATAAGAAGGATAAAATATCAGCATTTGTAGAATTCTTAATGTTATCTCAAAAGCGTTTGTTCTAACGCTTTTCGCAAGGGGCTCATTCTTCAACAGTGCAAATCGACAGTGAAATACATATCGCTACGATTCTGAACACCAAAAAAGCCTAGAATGACATGATGCGGAGCAATAATGTAAAGCTGACGCATGGGTTGAAGAGAACTACTGGTAGACAAAGCTGAACGCTTTTGAAAATGTACGTCATTGCGCATACATCCTCACCTCTGCATACCTCATATTTAGGCGCTTGCAATACAAGAGCATTTGCGCTCGTCTATATATCAGATGCAAAACAGCCGTCACAGTATCATTACTTAGCATTTATAAGTTGGCCATTTTGATTGAAAGGGACAACGAGGGAAAGGCAGAACGTTGTCAAACATTTTACCTTAACCGTTAGACCACTGCTTTTCTTTCGTTCAATTTGAAAATGATAACTTCGACCTCTCAGCAAACGAGACAGCCAAACCGTCCACTCTCTCACTAGAAGAGAAAAAAAATAAACCTTCATTTAGTCAAATAATTCAGTAAAATAAAGGCAAGAGAAAAACACCAAATGTTCGGATGCGACATTTATGAGAAGACTCGATAAAGCAAAGTCGGAGCTACGATAAACTAGCTAGTTATTCAGTACTCCCACAAGCGATTTGGCTCATTTCTTATTTCAATTTTTTAAACTGCTTCTCCCATCTATCAACACCGGAGAATATTCTATCGCCATAGCCTAGTGATTCATTCTTATCGATGGGTGATTTGGGACTTTTTATTGCTGATGATCAATAGGTGCGTCTGCTTTGGTTGCCGCTCCACATTAACGGTACATAATTGATTTGACTGGGAATTTCAGTTCTTTTCGTTGAATCACCCAATACGTAAAGAGTGAAACTTAAATATTTAAATAGTTGTGGTTGTTGTTGTGATGATTCAGAATAGGAGTAATATAAAAGAATACACTACTCTGTTGCCTACCCTTTCCTCTCCCCTCCTCTTTGTGAAAGAAAGGTAATATAACTTGACGATGAAAGTTGTGAAACAAACAATATGGATATTGGCAACTCTTATGTGGGCGCAAATGTAACTACGTTTGCATTTTTGCAGCAATACTTGCAAGAATAGGAATGTGTGAACAAATGACAGTGTGCCAACTTGCTTCAGGAAAACTATAAATGTGAAATGCAGCTTATTTTCTATTAAGTAGTTAGTGGATTTACTTTGAATGAAACTTTCATTCGCAGCGAAGTCTGAATATCTGCAGTTACCCAGATAAATGCATAAGAATAAAATCTTGTGCAGTAGTGCAGCGTTCGCTTCGCTGAGGGATTATTTCTGATGCAATTCCCTGTGTAGGTAAACGTTTATTAGCCTCCAATCTAGAGCATTCGTCGAGTATTCACGCACTACTGTTCCAAGCCACAGTGACCGAATGCTACCCAAGAATTTAGTCTGGTTTCCTCAAAAGCAAATCGTCCGGAGACGCTTTCTCGCGCAATTCCTATTTTAATTCAGTTCCCCTCCCCATCCCCCTAAGGTTCCACTTCGAACAAGTTCAGCAAGCCATCCTGTTCACTGTCTCTCTCTCAAATTAAGAACCCATTCTTGGAAAGATGGGAAGTATCAACCTCCTTAGCATCAAATTGGAGGTTTTAGGGAAGCGGATCTTCAAGTTCTGATTGTATACAACACGATTGTTGGAGGTTAACAATCAATTACATGACCTGGACAAAGAATTGCAGGTATTTCTCCATAGGGTAACTTACTTTGTAGTGTTCCTTGCTGGTTGTGTAATCTGATTCCTCGCTTTAGCAAATAAATTGCAACTCATCATTGCTTTCAGCATATTTTGAATCACAATTACGTTTCGTGCATTTCACAGAAATATTGACAATAGCAGCAATGCAGATTTGTTCATTAACCAACGAAAAACGAAAAAAATCATGCGATGGTGACTGGAACAATCCCTTTATGCTTATCATCCTCCATTCCGGATTCGTTTAAAACCCCTACTTCTGTTCGGAGATGAGTTTTCCATACAGCGAAAAGGAATTTCTAATATGGTGTTACTGATTTTCCGAAACTTCTTTCTTTGAAATGACTTATTTCTCTCAGTCGCCTGCTCGTTTTCTTTATGCCTTTTTTTGGTTTCATCACTTTCAAAGCTCGAATCATCCACCAATTGTTTCTTGCATTCTACCGGCCCCATAAACCTGAATAGTTAAGCCACTCATGCATTTTATATCACCAGACGAAACGTAGACATGAATAAGGAAACGCACACACAGGTGTATCACGTCCAATTAACAAAGTCATAATTTCAAATGAAACTATGCACTAGATGCAAAACAGCGCTCATCACAGCAACCCATATAATCTCCAACAATAGCAGCATTTTATATCACACTTGCAGTGTCGTGTTGGAGGGGCACAAGAGGACGACACATGTAACACTGGACGTTTGTATATTACGCTTTGGGATGTTGGAGGATGTGCACAGTGTCCAATGTCTCCAAAAAATGGCCCTGACTCGACAGCTGTGGTGCAGTTGTCGATGCTATTATGTCTCGTCGTCGTTGCTCTATTTTGCGATCAATCGCCACAGTTAACAATTGCCATTGTCCAGAATATACCCCATTTTCTCGAGAAAAATCTCCCTCACAAAAAGTTACTTCTCGAGCACCATTCTAAAACATTTGCGCGAAAAATAGCCATTGTCTCAATTAAGTTCTTTTTGCAGTCTCTTCTCTTCTAGCCCCATTGCAAAGCACCGTCAAATATTCACTCTTCCGAAATGCTGTTACTAATTTCCTTTCGCTTAAATTCCAGGAGGAAGAATGGGACTGTCTCAGCAACTCTGCTCCTTCATGAAACTGGAAAAAATTCCTCAGCGAGGTCTATCGCTTCCGGTCTTCTACTTAAGGCGATACGGTGCCTACCGTTGCGCATGTGTCTACGTGTTTGTGAAAGGCAGGAAGACGGTTGGATCATCTGAACAACTTCATTTGCATCTTCTATTGCAGCTCACGCGCTTGGTGAGTAAACTACTTTCCACGTAGATCAAGTAGCAAAAAGTACTGTTTTTATTGGTCTTGTGCAGCTTCCCTAATATATTATCCATCCGCTTACCTCCTTCCGTCGCGTCGTCACTGTGTGTGACGTCGCGACACCGTACTTTAACGTACCTGCAAACCGACTGCATTGGTGGAAGGAATCAAAACCACAGATTCCTCTTACAATCGGATGTTATTGTTTTGTCTATTTGATTAAGCTGTGCGCATGTGGCTACACTGAACATTTTTCCTTCAAAAAACCGAAACGAGTCGGATGGAGTTGATCTAGATGTTGCAATAATTTCAAATCATTTACAGGCGCAAATGTCGACCCACTCGAGGAGTTACTTGAAACGTGTTAAATGCGCTTAAAGATTTCAGTTGAACAACATAAGAATCTTTTTGGGACATCACTGTCGTTAACCAATAGGTACCCCAAACATCTTTTACATCTTTGCAAGTTCCATATTTCGATCAAAGTTGTCCAGTGTCTCAGTCTAATGTAAGCGATGCGCGTTTCTGATCACCTACTGGCATAAAAATTTCTATGTCAATCTATTCTTTAGACGCGGACGAAATTGCACAAGAGCATTTCTACGTTCAGTATCGCTCAACGTGCTGGAAAATATTTTTAACCAAATTTGCAGAAAGTGAAAACGCAGCAAAAAAAAAAACTTTAATGAGACGCAAATTTTCTCTCAGGAGCAAATACAGCGAAATTTTGTCCACGTTGCAAAGTACCAGCACGACTGGCTGCACACAGCCAATACCAAATGCTTGCTGCTTTCATTTCCACCACCTGGTTTTCAAATGAGTTGGCCTATACTTCGCATTAGAACATATCCGTCCTTCGCTTGCTATCTAGAAATAATATGTCTACAAGTTTTAGGGCATTTTGTGCTAAAACATATCTCTTTCCCACTGCACGACTACTCAAACGGAATTTGTATTCTGCCCATATCCGCTTGTTGCGCTACTCTACAGCTCTATGCCGGTCACGCGCGGCACTGAGCCTGATATGTTGACAGTTCATTTTCGTCCCTTTGAGGGCCTAGTGCTACCTAGTGTCACCTCCATGCCTACCCTGCTTTCAGCTCTCTAACAGCTCCTGCTCATCTACCTATGCAAAACAAACATGCCTTCGTTGTTCCTATATGGGCTCATTTAAGTCACCGAATTCGGATTTCCTTATTCAGGGTGCAGTCAAAATCGTGAGCATCAAAACAGATTGCATTTGCATACGATGCGCGTATTTTATAAATGGTGTTGACTGCTATTATCGGTGCGACAGCTAAGAGTGAGAATTCGCAATGCAGAGCGAAGAAGTAGAGAAAAATTAGATGCAGCGGATAGAAATGAAGCTTGAATTGCAATTTTACTAATTATTGAATTCTTTGTGCAGCATTATGGTCATTTCGTTTGTTAACTTAGACAGTGCAGTAAAGCAGCAAGTAACTGGATGCAAACACAGGATTCAATCAACAATATCTGCAAGTTATTATTGATTCACGGTGACTTCAACTATGAGCGCATTATTGTGCATCTTTCTTTACTGGTTTGCGAATTACTTACTTAATCGAGTCTGATGAGTGAGGTTGTATGAGCGCACATCATGACAATCTCACTCTGGCGTGCTTTTCTACTTGTTTCAGAGGTCAATGAAAAAGCTGACCTGATTATGGACCTTCTCGTTCTTATGAACCCATTTACGTTTTTCCTGAGGAGCATACTACCAACGATCCTAGTATTGTTTAACGATGTGCGACTAACTTTCACACATATTAACTCTGTGGTTCAGCAGCAGTTTCTTCTGATTAATTTTTTTCCAGCACTGCTGAAAATGGTGATGGAAACCGAAGTCTGTCAAATCCGTCAAAAAATTTTTCGCGATATTTTTATTTGTAGTCACTTGAACATGTTGAAACTGACTAGGCTTACTTATATGCTCATACTACATACCTCGTTGAATGGTCCAAATTGAATGTTTTTGATTCACGGTAACTAGATGACAATTCATAATAATTTGCTCCAATGTTTTTAATTTTTCGAGCTCCCTTGGAATCGCCAAGTTGCAGTGAGAAAAAATACGGACCTCTTCTGGCTTTGCTGTACAATTTTTCCGAGTATTTCTTAGAAAGCGTGCATGCGAATTTAAAACTTTTTTTTCGCGTTTTCTGAAAAGCTCTTCATGATTCAACTTCCTTGTGATTAAAATTTAGGTGCGCCCTTAGAACGAGTCAGCCACACCCATTATTTGGCATCAGGAGGCCAGAATATGAGCGAATCGATGGGACGGAGTGCAATCAGAATGTACACACTTTTCACGATGATCAGCCAAATTAGTCAACTATACTATCTCATGATTGACGCAATGTTGCTCTTGGAGTTGTGGAAGTTCGAAATAATTTTTGAATATGTCGCTCGGGAGAAATCAGAGTCATCTTCAGTGATGCTCGGGAAATTTAAACGCCATAGCTTATGTTTCTAACTTCTATTTGTTTTTTTGTTCACTACGATAAAGAATCTTTGGTGCTTCTTCACAGTGAATGGGAGGAGGCTTTCTGGACTCCTTCGCATGCTTATTGCTCAGGGAACAAGCGAATTTTAACCTGATTGAAACAGCCAAGAAGACAGTATTTTCAGAAAAATTCGCTAATATCCGTTCAGTCTCGGTGAGATACTTCCAAGATTAGTTAGTTAGTATAGTGAGGAATGAGAATAAAGAGAAGGAGCGGAGAATCTGCTCGTTTAGCGTTCCTCGCAAATTCAGTGCCATTTCTTACCTTTTTATCAGCACTACTATCGTGCTGCCATAAAGTCTTTTCCAACCAGCAAATTTCGGTTTTTTTCTAGAAAATATCTCGGAAATCTCACTGTTATTTCACTTCCATACTTATCGTTGATGAGAGGAAGTGTTTGGAGTCAAAATTATGAACTTTCAGAATAGTATAAGCGTCCAATTTGATGCTTTTCGCATAAATTCGTTATTTTAACACTCATCGTTTCATATCTCCTCCCTTTACTGATCATTCCGCTGTTTTTTCCAAACTTTTGTCACCTATTTCGGAAAAAACGAAAATTCTCTAGCTAAACTTTGTTTTCTTGGCTCAGCCTTTTATCTGCGGTGAGGAGTACGGACCAAGATGGTTCTCTCATCTGTCGCACTAGGGCATACCTAGATCTCCGAATGAACCAGGCCACCCTCTTGGCTGTCAGTAAAAAAAACCATTCAAGCGTTTCATGCCACTCACGGCTGCAGAGAATAAGATCTCTTTTTCTATGTCCAACCAATTTTACAGGACCGAGTAAGATTTTCACCTCAACATAAGGAAATTTTTTTTTCACCCCCTCGGACCCTCCACATTCTGAGAAATTCGAAGCCCTGCGAAATCCATACACCTTCGGAAATCCGGAACTTCAAAATTCCAAAGGCTCTTTCCCCCTCTTCCTCATTCCAGCGATTTTTGGACGCATTCTGTGTGGGGCAGTCCAAATGAGTCTCGGCTGCTCTTGAATTTTTGGGTCTTTGACTGCCGCATCCCTCCCCCTCAACAGCGTTTTAGATTTTTTTAAGAGGCTGTGGATATAAAGGATCCCGGAAGCGAATTTTTCAACTGGGCGGAAACTGCCATCGAATAATGGCTAATTATTGATTCCAACACGTTCAAACTGCTAGTAGTTGTGAGTTTTTATCCCGCCACAATGTCCCATTGTGTTGCTTAACTGGCTTTGTGCGATGAATTTTTTGTTTAGAACGAATCCCGTTAACGATATCGAAAGCTGTCTTTGCAGCGTATTAAAGGAACCTGAAGCACTGCCATTCAAAAACGGCAATATGCCCTGTCTTTTGCTTCATTTTATTTTTCAGAGATATGCTTCTCTAATTCCTTTACAGGCCACAAGTGTGTTCCGTAAATTTCATGATTCTGATATACTGCATGGTATGAGCGATACTTCTAAAGTATTCCCAATCTTGCGAAAGGTTCCTCGTCAGGTCATCTCCAACCGTCGACCAATAGCGCTACCTTTCTTATTTTGCCCCACTCTCAAGCAATAAACAGTTAGCTTATTATCTCCGGTGAAATATGCTCGTTCGAAGTGAACGAGTTCGTTGTTCACTCAGAGCTACTGACCAGCATTTGCCATTGCCGCAGTAACCGCCAAGATAGCTTCTTAATGGGCTCTCCGTACCCGTTTTGCTAAAACCTATACAATCGCTATAGTTGTTTTGGTGACCAGGCTAAACGGCTAAAACTGTTGGCACTAGGGTATAGTTTTTGGGCCTGATTGTTTTCACAACTCTAATTAGCATATTACACAAACTCTATCAAAAGTTCTAATTGTAATCTTTGCATGCTTTCAAAACTCTTTCACTACAGCATTCATGCATAAGCTTCAAAACATATTATTCATGGACCTTTGAAACTTACGTTATAAGACTTACATAAACTGCTGCGAAAATATTGCAACCGAGTTCAAAAACGGAATACCGTCGCGTTTAAATTGTGCGGAGGTTTCATCTACCTATTGCCACAATTTGATGCAGTAGTCCAGCCAAAAAGACTATTATGAAGTTTGGAGCATGGCCACGTAAAATACTGCTTTTGCATGGTCTTCAAACTCTTGTTCAGGTTTGCTCACCTTAACGTTTTGAGGTTTCTGACGTTCCGCAGAAGCAGAAACCGTCATTTCTAGTTGCCCAAAGCATGTTTTTCCTGTTCCTTGAGCACATTCGTTGAAATTGCAAGCACTTTTCAACTGCTTTCCTGTTCCCTGTCTTACTTCGGTGCAAAGAAAGCAATGACCACCGTTTCTCAACTGCTGCACTAATTTTGCAACAGCTTTGGTTTCTTTTTCCTGCGGCTCCTTTCAGTGTTTTGTCACGAACATTATGCGCATCGTTCGCTTATTTTCTCCTTTGTTTCCTCAATAAACATTCTCCTACAATGAATCACTGTATACAAGCTTATACGCACTTTGATTCAGCATGTGTTCCTCATGCTATTATCAACAGAAATGAGCCACTATAGTGTACAGCATGATTAGCCGAATTGCATCGTGATTTTCAAGTCAGCCTGGATTTCTGATTGTAGAGACGGATATCGTTTCGTTACTGGTGTAAATTATAATATATACATGGTCCCGTTTAGTTTTCCGAACTATCACAGTCAATGGTGCATCGAAGAAGATGGCGCGGTGATTAGCGCACAATGCCAAACTCAATAAGCACTCCAAAGAAATGTAGATCGCTTACAACTGCGTTATTTTCGACTCTTATTTTTCGAAACCCTTGGATCACTTCTCTTGTTTAGGCCGAAAAACTTTCAACTTGCATTCCTCGAGTAGACATGAAAATTTTCAGCTCACCTTCTCCACCTTAATAAAGATCTCTAGGGCTAACTTTGCCCATCTTTTCTTTAACGCCGCAGGTGAATGTTAAAGAAGCCAAAATTTCCGAAAATTGTTGAAATGTTCAGGGAGGTTTTCAGCACACACCTCTTAAGAGAGCACTGTGAAAATCGAGTTAGAGATCTTACTCTCTCTCTCTCTCTTTCTCTCTCTCTCTCTCTCTCTCTCTCTCTCTCAGAACTTGCTGACCATCTGGGAGATCGCTTGTTCTCTACGCCTACAAGATACACATTGTTCTGCCTGAAATACTGCTTGCGACAATAACGCAGTCTAACTCGCTGTCCAAAAGGTGAACTTTTTAAGAGCATTGCTAAAATGCATTAAGTCCAAACAAGCTGATTTCGGTAGTCTAGACAGGTCTTTTAGCCACTCTTTGTTGATCCACAAGGCGAACGTAACACTACTTGAGTAGCGTGAAACTATACGAATTCAAACATCCGTGAGGAATTTGTTCAATTTATGTTGAAGAGGTGTCAAATCAATACGCGTCTTTAGAATGCACCGTTTAGCAAAATGCCATTTTTCAATCCTCCTGTCTTCACGTTTTCATGTTTTTGTCGCCGAATCAATTTTCGAATTTGGCGCCATTCCTGTGTTTCCTCATTTAGCAGGCTAAGTGAGTGCGTCTACGCATTCTGGTAGGAGTAATTTCTGCACATGCCAAGGAATGCATTACTTTCCATCTATGTGCAAAATTGAGACAGACATTTCTCCTGTACGGAGGCCAAAAGTTCATGTCAAAATTGCCCGTGTTTCAGGCGTTGGCGTTGAAGAGAGATGCGGTGGCAACGAACCTTCCGAAACTGTTGGGCTGTGAACTTGAACTTGTATGGTTATCCTGTTCCTTGTTGCAGTCAAAATAACTCAAACCTGTTTTTCATTTCTAGATTTATGGTGTGCAGATGTCAAAATCGTTTTATGAATGTGCATGCATTGAGATGGACATTTTTCGATACGAAAACGCTTAAAAATCGGGCCATCTTATTGAAATCTTGCTGATGTTATCGAAAGATGCATTTGAAAAATCAAGTTAGGAAATTTCTTAGGATCAACGATTGAAGGCTCTTGATTATAAAAGAAACTGAAACTGCAAATCTATAATACCAGTTTTGCTGCTGCAAAACTGCGTCGGCCAAGTGACATGAAGGTACGATAGATTTGGAAAACGCGGATTCTGGTTTGAACCGCCCATCCATTAGAAGTTATAACACTGCGTGATGATTTTTACCACATGAGCGAGTCAATCGTCATGTAATCGGAAATGCAATAGCTTTGAAGGTTGTTGTTAACATATTTTGGAAGTTTATGTAGCCACGCGTCGTTGGCCATGCCCTTTTGTTATGCCAGTGGTTTATGGCGCTTGACCAGCCGACTGATTGCTTATGGCTAAGTGCTGTTCCACATTCACGTCCATGATGCACTCTTGTTTTGTTTATTTCAAGCATTTTGCCTAGATAGCAATTATGTGTGATGGGTCTACACAGTTATCAGACCAGTAGTTTGTGTTTTCAGATATTTTTTTGAAAATTTTCCAAGAAATTCGAAAGCTTTTTCTGCCTAAACAATGACCATAAGTAACCTCGTGATTAGTTCACATTTATATGGGAATGAACATTTCATCAAAATATTTGGAAAATCGATTCACATTCCCGAGTTTCACGATTTCTGACATATATTCATTTCTTGAATTCTTCTGAAAAACCTTTCTCGTATATGGTTTCACGCATTCAGCCAAGAAGTGAGAAAATTTGAACCCAAAAATTGAGAGGAATGAAGTTCATAATAGTAGGAAAAAAGGCAGCAAGCGGAATTTTTCAGTTTCCTTCCGTAAGATAGCGAATAAACGATAGATATATAGTCTCCCACTAAACTTAGATATCCCTTTGCTGTTGAGGGTAACTGAATTGCAGTTTACGTGACAATAGAACATACGGCCCAACGAAATGTATTTCAAAGTCAGAGTCTTGGACAACTCTCAAGCGATTGACAAACAAAGGGTTGGTTTGAGCCACGGTGTTCTACCTAAAAAGGCCTTCAAATCAGTTGAATAATATCATATACCGTTACTGAATGCGCCAATGTGCAGCATAAGGTCCGACTGTATCCTATCAGTAGACAGAACCTATCCCCATCTCATTATAACGCTGAGTCTGCAGTCACATCTGTTTAATCTATCAGGTGTACCACCACCATGACGAAGGTTTCCTGAGGAGCAAATCTTCACCTTGGTGGCCCAAATCGAAAGTATTAGGGAGTTCACCGTTTCTGAAAGATTGCACTTCCATATGGGAAAAGTAAGCCTTTTCCTCTCGCCATTCCTTCTCAAACTAAACATCTGACACGTTTACGAGATATGCACTTATTTTCCGAAGAAAACAGATTCGAGTAATGCAAATGGTAGCGATATTGGCGCAAACACTGGTGATTTTACGCTCTTGATAAGCTCTCTCCAGAAGCTTAGGCTGGTTAGACTAGAGAAAGTCCTTGAAACGTTTGACGCTTACGGCAGTCGGAGAAAAGTCGATCCAGGGAAATGAGCGGAAGGTGCATGAAGTGAGAGAGACGGCGAGAGGCTGGGCGCGACAGTCGGGTCCAACTCACTTTGAGTGTCGCTGAGTGCCACTTTATTGCGTGACTTGTTGCGCCTATTGCAATTGCTTCAAGATAGTGTTTTCTACTCGTTAATTACATCGCTGCCTCTCCCAAATATTCCTTCTTAGCGTATTTCAAATAAGAACGCAAGTTGCATTCGTTTTTCCTATGATCTCATCTACAATAGTAGTTAAGCATTTGTGCATTTCCTTAGTAAACCCTTCATATTTTAGGGCGCAAGGCTGTTCAGATTTGAACTCATACGACCGCTATATTCCCAAAAACGACTAACGCGTTTAGTATCCTGAAATCAAGCCTAACTATCTAGGCACAATGTCGAATCAAGCCTACTGACACCTGAAGTTTCCAGGAAGCAAGGCTATTCACGCATTTGCTGGAAGCAAGCATAGCCTGTGTACCTGTTTGCGGCAATATATGCAACATATTTAAGTGCATGAAAATTTAGAGCATAGGTGCATGCTTGATAGAAAAAACACATCCACATTAACAGAAAAGAGATGACATAAGTGCATTTTGAGGGCATCCAAGCATCCCTGAAAATTGCTTGATTTTCAATCCCCTCTTCACATATTCTCCACGCGAACTGGCGCTAATCAAGACATTCAGTAGCAATACGCCTATTATTGCACATCACATGCCGCATCACTTTCCTCCGCTGAAAGAGATCAAACCTGACAGTCGCTTTGAGCAAATGTGCAGATGGATGAAAAAATTCCATACATGTTTTATTGGTGTTTTCTGCAGTAAATGCTTTATATTTGAGCTTTTTGAGATTGTGCTAAACTCTCTATTGCATTTTGCCAAGTTTACTTATCTAGTCGACATACGGTGTTGTTTCAATTGTTCTCTATCACGCGCCCGCTGGATGAGTAGAAGGGTTGAAGGGGGAGAAGTGGGGGAGGGGAGGGGAAGGGAGGCAGCGGCGCTTCAATCTTCCTCTTTTGCCGCTATCCAAATTCTATTATCATTGCCTCTATGATGAAATTTTTAAAGATCATGTGGGAAAGTAAGCGGCACAAAATTTGATAAAAATTTTTAATTCAATACTTCCAACATGCAGCTTCCTGAAAAATTAATTTTCTCCAACTGATAATATGTATCTTCCGTCAGTTTTCGAAGATACTCAGACTGTAGAATATTTAGATGCAACTGGTCTAACAGCTTCGATTATCTCAATTTCTTGCTTATTTCATAGAAACTCACCTCGATCTTTTATCACTTACCTGAAGGAATTTCCGCAACTAACTAATACAAAATGACTTCAATATATCAAGTTCTATAAATTCAATGCATACATTTTGCATAAATTTGATGAATTCAATTCATTTAAAAACTCGTAAAAAAATTCCATATATAATCACAGAAACTTCATAACCGCTATATAAATGCGACTACTTTGATAACTATGCAAAAAAAGAAAACTTCGATTCGTTAGACTGGTTATCTGTGGTCGTAATTTGAATTCAAATTTCTTTGCTAACGAAAAAAAAAGCAAAGGAGGTGACAACGCTTCCTTCCAAGCAAAGAAAAACACTGAATGAAATGATCATAAGAAGTGCAACATTGTCTAAACGTCAAACAACATAACTTGCTTCATAGGTAATTGTTTTTTTGGCAGGAGCAACTGCTTTCAGGATTGAATGAGGCTTCCAGATTGTTGCTTGATTAAAGAATTGATGTAATCAACCTGTAGCGATTACGTTATTAAAGCTTTGTTGCATTTTACAGCATTTCACGTCACATCAATCCAACAAGCTTGCTCTTTTAAAATTCTTACGTTGACACGGTTAATGTTATGAAGGAGCTATAAAATAAGATTTTTTTTTTGGTAAATATTTGGAACACAGGTGCTGTCAAAAAAAATGCCCAACTATGCACATTTTTTGTTTCAGCATTATCATTTGTGTGGATTTTGCACGGCTGGCATGCGTTTCGACATATTATAGTTATACCTTTGCCAATTAAACCTTTTCCGACTACACCTTTGCACGTATCCTGCGTTCTCTACTGCATCAAACTTGGCCAAAACCCGATCATCAGGGCTTAATGTAAAGCTCGACAATGGAGGCGGCACGTGATGGCGGGCGCGGCATGAGCAGGGCGAAAATGTACCACTGCTTCCGTCCTTCCATCCCATGGAAATGTCCGCGTGCCCAACAGCGTTCCACTTTTGTAAGACCCAAAACTCCTGTTTGCAACCAAACAACTTCCGGTCGCAGATATGGCTCAGCTCCCTAACCATTGCGCCGCTGTCGCCGCAACTCGCAAGCCCTAGATGGAATCCTTATGGTTCAGCTGATGGTGAAACGTTGATGGACTAGTTCGTAATCGCATACGCACGTGCTACATATGATTGGATATGCCTCGTCGAGTTAAGTCGAATGATACTGTGCAAAAATATCCACGATCAACCATAATAAAGTCAGTGAAGGCAGAGGAGCCTTAGTTCCAGTCATTTGCTCATCAGGAGCTTTCATTTTCTGAAAAATTTGCACACGCCAATTCGCATCTCTTCATCGACCTCACATATTCACCAAGTTTCACTTCAATCCACTAACACAAAATTTATGTCATACGGAAGGCAAGCTAATTTCGCGCCTGATAACTCTTCCAGGTTTCCTCCAAATATCACGCTCTTTAGAGAAAAAATGTTTTACACGCGATCGCCAACATACTAAGTCAGCTTGAGTTTAATCAATCGATGCATAAGTTATGAAACAAGATAACGAATAATATCTGAAGAAATGGAATATTTCTTTGTAGTCAAAATATTGCGCTGCAATTTGCAAATTGCCAGCCTTCTATCGTTAATCGAACCCGACCATCCATTTGAATTGAATGATTCGGCACAACACAAACAATTTTGCGCTGCAATTTATGAAAAATGAAAAAAATTCCCAGCATGCAATTAAATTTCAGTCTATTTTCTTAGAAGATACATGCATATTAGCAATGGAGATTGTTGAAAAAGAACTTATTAGCGCATTTTCACATCACAATATGCAAATTTAGTTCAAACCAATCCAGCTTTGCTCAAGTCGTCTATAATTCAACTGAGATTTGGCCTTTTCCTCGCACACTTTCACCATACAGATGTAGTTCTATGCTTAAAATATCAAAATTTAATGCTGGCATTTCGTTGTGGGCGTCATCAGATTGTCAGTTACAGAGAGTTTTTTTATGGCAGCAATATACTTGTGCAGCAGAAACTAACTAGGAATAAGGCGCTCTCGCTTTCCTACTTCAGCTTCGCCATCTAAATTGCCATTCATTGTTAGCCGTCAAAAAGGCCTTGAATTATTTCTATGATTACTCAATGACAAAACAATCGCTATCGTCCCGTATCGTTGACTCTTCCCGGCCACAAAGTAAACCGTGCTCGTCGTAGTGTGAGGAATGTGTTTTTAGTAAGGACATTACATAAACACTTTTCGTTTGGATGAAACGGTTCCGATTTGATTTTTCGAGCTTCACGCACTTCTATAAAAGTTCTCTATGTCAGTAGCAACTCATAGCGATCATGTTTTCAATATGTAATTTTCAATTGTCGGTCTTCCACTCTTTGGAAGCATATTCCCCTTTCCTTCCCACTAGCTGGAATATTTCCTTCATTTTCTTCATCAATATCGATATTTTCTTCATCAAGTATCGATGGAAAACATAAATCCTATAGAGGTGAAGCAAACATATTCCCCCTCCTCCTTCCATCTCCCCCCCCCCTCCAACATACCTATTCTGAAAGTTCTATCTTGAATTAGCAATGACAAAAAATTCGTTCCGTTAATACAAGTTGAAATTTGAGTTCTTAATGCTTCAGATTTTCATTTTAATTCAGTTGACAACATTGCGCTTATTCCAAAATTTCCCATCCTATATAACTGTTTTTCAGAAAATTTTAAATGCTCATACCTAATGGAATCTGTTTGATGCTCGATTTGCAATATTCCAATAGGAAAAGTCAATGCTGAATTTTTCCATATTCACTTGTTGATCATAAAATATCAAGCAATTCCACTGCACCATCAGAGCACCCTCTTTTTTCTCTTGCAAATAAGGTTTCAATTCGTCTGAATACATCACATCGTTTATTATCAGTTCTGAGTGCCTTTAGGTGATATTTTGAAAAGTTCTATCGCCGATACTCACTGAAGATGCTGTTGAAATTGTTAAAGCTGGTGCTAAAAACTCAGTGCAATGCATATGCAATGCGACATTAATGTTTCCTTTCAAGGGGACCGGCTGTCAACAAAGTCGAACGAAGGCTCTTTGCAATGTCGTTTTTTGTGATCTTAACAAACTTGCTCCATGTGGCACTCGCAGAGCGCTGTGAAGAGTTCGGCTCTCAACGAAAAAGTATAATGAAAACGCTATTAGCTGATTATGACAAAGCTACATTTCCGGCCGGAAGCGCTATCGACGTTCACGTTGAGGCAAGTTCCTGCTTCTTTATAATATTTCTTTATCGTTGCAACTCACCGAATAACTCTACTATTTATCGTTCATTATGAACGCGTTCAATGTTAAGCAAGCAGAGTGCACCAACTGTTTTTTATTTGATAATTTTTTTCACAAAATTGTGGGAGAATACTCTACATGCCAAACACATATAACAAGAAAATACTGCAACATCATTTGTAAACCCTTCAACTAATGAGTACATCTGAAGAGGTTGTATTGTACAGCGAGGAGATAAAAAAAAAAAAAAAGAAAGAAAGAAAAAAAGAACATTAAACAAAAGTAAACGAAGGGGATTTTAGCTGAAGGGATTAAACACTTTACAGCTCAATTATTCTTTCCCCTTAAGCTTTTGTTTAGCTGCTCAATTAATTTTTCATACTCATGAACACCATTCTTCACGTTCGTTCAATAAAAGTCATTCTTATAACAAGCAAATTCTTTTGTCGATTTTCCTTTCTTTTTGATTTTTTGAACAACTTTCTGGAAAAAGCATTTGAATTCATGCTCAGACTTAGCCAAGCTCTAAAACTCTATGGAAAGAGACCCGTGTTGTTCCAACAAAACGACATTTTTAAAGACAAGTACAAGCAACGACATAATATCACGAAAATCGCAAAATCAGTACAAATATGTGTTGCCTACTTGCTATATGTGGAGAATTTTCCAGCCAGGAAGCATTCGAATTTGCTGGTAACGTTAAACTCCTAAGATTAAGGCTTTTATTTATCCATATATGTCTCTAACAGTTCTTTGTGCTTGTCTTTTACTTAACAAAGTTTCACAAAAACGATGGAAGAAATGAACAGCTTGTATTCGTGAATTTAGGTGACGATCCAAGATATTGGCTCTCTCTCCGAGATCACTTCATCATTCATAGTTGATTTATGGTTCTCCCAAATATGGAATGACCCTCGACTGGTTTATTCGCATCTCTCATGCAAGACAAACCTCAGCCTCGACGAGTCTGTAGCTCAGAAACTTTGGACTCCAAATGTGTGCTTCATAAATAGCAAGGACACCTACGTTCACATGTATGAGGAACATTCAATCTAATTTCTGCTTGGTTATGTTGGGCAACTTAATAGTATAACGAAAATAACACATTGCGATCTATCAAATTCCCCCCTTTTCAATGCTTCCCTTTCTCCCTTCATTGGTTACAGCATTGTCAGCATGTAAATTTTCTATCTCTCTGTCGTCTTTCGGTTGCATCTCGATGCTTCATATTACAACAGTCGTCATTCAGTGCCACAAATGACTATGTTGATAGCGCACCTGTGCTGTCTACGTCCTCCATTTTGCAGTGTGACGCAGCACTCATAGACATTAAGATTTTTTCGCTTATCCAGTCAGTGAGTCGAATTTTTACTTATTTCCAAATGCAATCTCATCAGTCATTAATGACGCATGAATTATTTCTTTAGAAAGCTTGTGCTGTTAACTGCTCAGCACGCTCTCCTATTAGCTGTTCAGCAATTTCCTGCTGATTTCAGCAACGTGTGCGTGAAATCTGAAAAATTCATATTAATATATATATATATATATATATATATATATTATATATATATATATATATATATATATATAACATTTTTGTGCTCGCTTTTTCAGGTCACCAGAATCGAATATTCTATTGATCATTTACCCAAATGGAACTGTTTGGTTAAATCATAGGTAAGAACTTCTTCGACAACGTTCTTATTTGTCTGCTTGTTCTGATATTACGTCACTTCACTTTGGCAATTTCTCATGACGTGAATATTTTCGTATCTTATGTATGCACATTTTAATTCATCAAAAAATAAGTCCTCCTGGATGAATTGGTTTCTACGATCCATTCAAACTGATAGATTAGCAGATGTCGTGACTAGTTTTATTGATTCAATCTGGTCCCATCATACATGTAGATGGTCGCAGGCACGTACACGCATACGAACAGACACACACGCACGCTCACACACAAACGCACACAGTACCCTTCTACGTTTGTGATGGAGCCACCACTGAGGTAATGCTGATATTAGCTGAGCTGCTCAGGATTCGAGTGCATGGCCGTTGTAACATGAGGCTCGAGAATTTTCCTCTGGATACACAGAAGTGTTACCTTGTAATGGAATCATGTGGCTACTCAATAGCTGAAGTGCGTCTTCACTGGATGAATTGGAGTCCTGTTTCAGTGGCTAGTCAGCAGGTCTGTTTGCCTTTTTGTTACCCTATTTGTGAGTATTCTCCGTTCGTTCCCAAGATTAACGGAAAGTGTTCAGCATATTGTTAGCAGTGAGGCTGTTTGAACGCTCCACTGCGCGTGTAAGAGGTGTACACAAATTTCGAAACATTTCGCGCGCTCCTTTATTTGCATAATGAATATGCAATGATGGAAGAATATGAATTGAAATGTTGCGAAAGTTTGAGGGATTTGAATAAATATGCACAAAAAAGTTAACTCCCCTATTCACTGCTATGTTGGATATCGTCGAGTCAATATCAGCACTGTCGGAACTATTGTACTATGAATGTCATCAAGAAAACAAACAAACATTGGGGAAAATTAACTTTCTCACTTGATCGATTCTCGTTCTCGTGATCTGCTCCAATCGAGCCTATCTGTCTTTACCTATTCTCATGCACTTTTGAATTTTTCGTTTTATTCCTCACGGCATTTTTTTTTCACATATCCCACAATCTTCTGTGTATGCCCCTCGAAGTGCTTTCATAAAAAAGGAGACAGAAGCCGCACTTCGAAAAATACCTTCCTACACAGCTGGCGAATAACTGGTTCCCCTGATGGATTTCGAGCAAGAGAGTGAGTTGGGATCGAGATCAGCATTAGCGTAACCCGAATACTAAATAAAGCTGGCTCCAAGCCCAAAAACATAGCCATTCACCTCTGAACTTTTTTTTTTACTTGCAACGGAAAAAAAAAACTGAGGTTTCCGAAGACGAATCATATATGAGCACCTGAAAAGGGTTTGAGCACAGATTTCGTGATTTCGACGAGAAATAAGGCATAGAGCGCTAAACGAACGTCAGAAAAAAAAAAGAAGTCCTCAGGGGTTCTGTAAAAAGGCTCATCCGAAATAGCAGCACTTTCTGGGACCTTTCTAATAAGACCATTCCTCGAGCAAATTCGCCTCACTTTCCAACTCACCTAGTAAAAAGCATTCACCATTCGCTGATTTGCTACTGAGTTCTGAATTTTAGCCAAAATTAGTGCGTGGGAAAACTTTCTATAAAATAAAAGGTAACGGGATGGGAGAGGAGACGAGGGAGGGTTTATATGTGATTCGAACTGAATGGCATCAGTGCACGGTTGTTCTCATCAAGAAAACACAGCTAACATGATCTAACGCCTTCTATATCATTTTGCTTGATTGGAGCCTATGAAACTTAAGCAACGAGCATCGATGCAGTAAGTATATTGCAATGTTACTCACGTCTATGTATGCCCCTTCGTGTATGCTCCTGTATTCCTTGTAGGTTTAACTCGAAGACCATTGGGAGAGGAACAATGAAGTTTCATGATTTTAGTTTACGACAGTATAGTCGAATGTACCGACCCTCATGTTTATTCGTCAATGGAAAATTAGTTAGCTACTCTCAAATGTGCTCAAAAATTTGCATACATTTTACGAGCGGCCAAGTGGCATTTTTCAGCCGATTGCCTGGAAAGGTAGCCCTGTTGTATGAGCGATTGCTTAGGTTGCAAGATGAAGGTATCATTATCCACATTGAATTTTATAGTAACATTTTCAGTTCCAATTGCCTGATTTCCGTTTCGTCAACGTAACTTACAATCGGTCAATAAGGCACTATGCAGCCGGCGCCTGGGATCAACTATCCATTTCGTTTACGTTCAGGAGGCTCTACGGGTTTTATATTTTGCAAGTGGGTTTGATATTTCTTTGCTGATTAAGCCTGAAGGTGAAGAAAAATTCCTGGTGAGCAAGGTATGCGCACTTCGAGCAATTTTACCATAGGTCAAATCAATTTTGTCACCAGTTCTTTTAACGAAAAGAGAGAAATATACAGTCTCCATCCAAAGTCATATTGTCAAAGCGAACAAGATTGGTCTGGAAGCGTGATGACGAATGATGGCGAATTTTTCTAAGAGCACCTGGAGGCGCTGCCATCTTCATTCGCCAAATGGTCGTGTCCGAATGCAGTGATCATGAGGAACAGAGGAAGCTCCGAGAAGTATTTAGCACTTCGTTTCGGCGCCGCTACACAACGAAGACTCCACCAGCGACATGCTTAACTCTTCAAAAATTTTCTTTCTATATACTGGTGAAAGTTTTCCTAAAGGACAATCGCTAGTCGTCACAGAAGGAGCAACGAGAGTTTCGTCTTTGCTGCCTGCTGTCTGTCGCATCCATATAACCCGATGCTTGACTGTACTGCCTCAACAACATCAACAGCATGCTTTCCCTGCACTTCTTGAGTTAATGTGAGTTTTCAGCCCCTACTCACTGTCAGCGAATCGATGATTTATTGAGGGCAGAAAGAGCTTTAGAGAAATACATTCATCGATCACTTTTGTTATCATAGACCAGCAATAGCAACCAACAGAGGTTGCGCGCAAGATTTTACCCAAAAAATGGGGGGATCTGCAACTACGGTAACATGCATCTGGGCTATCTTTGTGCTTCTCTACTGCAGTTGTGAAATCAAGAGTCTAGAACCGCAGTTGCTTCTTTTTATGTATACTATCTCATTTTAAAGTATAACGGCGTCAGAAAACGAGAAATTCTAGGTCGCGGAAAGAACATTCTCCAGGAGAGTTCTTCAGTATGGATGGAAGGACAGTAGGATCAGTTAAGAGCCAAATTCAGTAGTTTGTCAAAACAAAAGGGTCTTGGGTGAGTCTTCGATGCCGCCCCTAAGAGCAGCACCCGGGAGGTTTAAGCTGGAGCCCGTCTTGCGAAACATGGATAACAAACTCACCAGACTTGTGCTCCCCATCATGACAACGCTGAAATGAAGGCAAGACAAGAAGAAAGCCGAGATAAATTAGGGCAAACTCAAGCAGACGGAGGAAGGAGGGAAAATTTGGGAATTTTTCTGAGAGGGAAAGGCGAGCATTCAGAGAGCTAGCCAACACGATTTGACACATCCAACGACTTTGCACTGCTCGCAGTGGATAATGACTATTGATGTGCTGGTTTCCAGTAGAGAGGAACGGGAGAAATAAGGATATGGTGGAGATGGGATATGATCGTTGTTTTTGTTTATAAGCGGTTTGATCGGTTTTATCGTCACTTCAATTTCATCCCTACATAAAGGTGAGGTTATTCTGTCCCCGCATCTGCTGTTCTGCTCAACTATTTTTATCCACTAGTGATGTTTAGGAGTCGCTGTGATGAAGGTGAAGCGAAATGGATGGAAGCGCTTCTTATCTTTACTTTTCTATGCATCATATGAAAAAAGGGAAATCCATCTACTCGTTGTTTATATATCATTTTCAGGCCTATCTCCCAAGCTACCTCTCCGTGTTCATTTCGTGGATTGCCTTTTGGATCGACGCAAAAGCGCTGCCTGCGCGCATAATTCTAGGTGTAAATTCACTGATGGCACTTACCTTCCAGGTATAGTGTTGTATTCGATATGGTCGATATGCTGCTAATTTGGCAAGTGGCAGCCTATTTGTTAGCGCTACTTTACTTTCGCTGGCTGGCACAGGAAACTGCAGTTTCGTAGAAGAAACTTAACGGTGTACATAAAAGAAAGAGGAAATTCACTCACAACTTATGTGTAACGCTTCGAAACTTTTTCATAGCAGTCTTATTAATTCGATAAACTGACATATCATTAAGGCTCAATTTCTTTCTGCCATTCGGCAGCGCAATTTCGAAGCGATTCGTCGATTGTAAGTATAAAGTGAACATATAGCCCACTAAAACAATGTGGGCGTCATTCTTTGCTCACTACTCTACACTTCTTCATTGCACCGGCGACGGGAAATATGTCAATGAGAAACTGCAAAAAACTTCATGCAGACCAGCCAGGGATCCTAAAAGCCTCGATTTTTCACTGTATAGCAGCAGAGGGCTAGCGAACGACGAATAACTTTCTCTGCACATAGTGGAATGGCAAAAGTTTTTAAACACATAACTGTAGCAAACACAGTGATAATATGATTTTCCTGGGAAAATTAGGAAATATATGCGATTGCTGCTGTATGAATCTTTGAAAACCTTTGCGTTACCCTGTTAAGATATAATGTTTGCTTCGTCTGCTGTACTTCTGATCTTATTGAACAAGCATTTCAGCATCAATTCGAAGCAGTGGTTATCAGATTAAACTGATTAAGTAGTAATGTCAGTAGTAATGTCATTTTTGTCATCACAGATCTTGCCCATTTTTTGACACACTAATAACGTTCTCAGATACTTTGCCATTGTTTTGAACCAGGGTCTCTATAGTACATCTCTCACTTCAAACCGTCTACTGTAATTAGTACCTACATGCGTTCAACCAAATTCACTTTTCTTCAAAATGCGACAAAATATTTCTCAAACACTCTTTCTTGAGCTTGACCCATTCATTTACCATATAAGTTTTTGTTTGTTTTTTTTTCAGATGGGTAACGTTGTGAAGAACTTACCGAGGGTATCGTATGTAAAGGTGAAAATCTTTCTGCACTTATCAAAAATTTCCTTGAGCAATTCAAGGCAGTTTATATGATCCGCATTATCAAGGCAACGTTTTTTGTTGGTAAAATGCAACTGATATTTTTTCCATCCGATACATTCAATTCAGTTTGTAAGTCTTTTTTTTGTAAACGAGAAGACAGCAATTTCCAGGCTCGACTTTTTTCACAAAAGCCGATCCGAAAAGGACCCAACTCATTACCTTTAAACGAGTAGTTCCACACATTTCTAAAGAGCCTTTGTCGAGCGTTGCAGTCATTGCTAAGATTTATTTATGTGCTGCCAAACTGCATTTTTAGGCAATCGACTTGTGGTTCTTCGTTTGTGTGATATTCATTTTTATGAGTTTATGCGAGTTGGCAATTGTTGGTTTTCTTGACAAATTCAATGATGTTCGTCAGAAAAGGAAGCGCAAAACAGAGAGACGCTTTCGCGAGTTAATGGTTGGACAAGCCGCCGATGGACTTATGCTTGCCCTTACTGGGTAACCTTCTTTCAGCTGTGTTCACCTTCTTTCAAATAAAATCTCAGTTGCTTTTTAAGGCATAAACAGCAAGAGTCCAGGCCTCACATGTACGCCGCACTTGCCACATCAAAGACTGAACGAACCCTGTTGTCAGCGAGCGCTCTGCCCTCTTCAGAGAAAATGCGCCTCATAAATTCCAATCGGTTCATAGTTGCCTACAGCTGTTTCGAAAAAAAGTGATCAGATCTAAAAACATGCGTGCACGCTAGAAGAAAAAAATACTGAGAACCTGTAGTGCACAAGTAGTAGATTTGATTACTATAATTGGAGTTGCTCTGGATTGAAAATGCCGTTCAGATGGCTAAATGCAAAAAGCGTATGGAAATATTTGCAGCTCGGAGAACGATGAACGAATCAAAAATAGAAGGCCAACAATCACTGATCACTATATGCGATGTATCGCGGATCCGGCGATAATTAGGGGCTATGAAGCCGGCCAGATCGGCCATAAAGTTGATTTTTGCTGCGCACGTGCTTTCCCGCTGCTGTTCGCTGGTAAGCGATCTCATTTTGACTGAGGTGGGTGGAAACAATAATGTATGGAGGAAATTGCTTTTCAAAAGGTTTCATTTTAGAGGTGGCGTTTTAAAATGAAACTTATCTTTTTTCTTGATTACTTTCGTAAAAGAATTTAATCAGAGACTGGGATAAGATTGTTGTATCAGATCGGCTTTTTTGCTGTCTAATGCTCGATTTGCCAGGCCAATTGTACAAGGCTTCAGATTCTTTGAATTACTTCAGTTAGCATGGTGAAGAAAAGTGATTTATGTGAGAGGGAAGCTGACAATATTTCGCTAACGGCGGAAGTCTTTAACGAGTTCGGTTAAAAGGGTCGAATCGATTTGTTTTTCATGGCAGATAGATGCTTTCCGCTTTTCCATGCGTCTTTATATTTCCAAAGCGCATTTTTCCAGAGTCCTTCACTCAAATCATTCAGCCTAGTATTATATTGAGGTAGATTTATTCCGATTACTTTTCCAGCTTTCAACGTTTTCTATTGGGTTCATTATTTGACGAGGTAAGATAATATATCTATGCGTCGATAAGGATGAGGTGTGCCACATTCTCCCTATTTACTGGATATTTTGCCTTCATGCAATCAGTCATTATGCATTTTTGTGTCTCAATAAACGAATAAAGAATTTTGCCTTGTCATTAGTTGCAGTGATAATATTGCCGGTAAAACTAGTACTAGCAATTCATGTTACTGTGACCTGGTATGAGATTATTTTATTACATAAAAAAGAGCAAATTTAGATAAGCTGGGCATGCTTTATGAGTATAACCTGACCACTACACTACAGGTAGTTCACCAACAGCAGCCTCAAGCCTAAAAGTTAACCCACAGACCTGTTGCCGTTTTGCGCGCACAGACTTTCTTGAAGAATGTCTATTTGACCCTCGAAGGTCACTTTCAACGCCACTTTTTTCTCAATCGATGCGGGAACTTTAGCAAGTGTTCTGCAGAACTGCGCAGGTGACATATTATAGAGATGCGATGAAATGAACATTTCAGTTGAGGCAATTTGTGTTAGTTAATAGACGATATTGCTAACTTCATCGGAATACTGGATATCTGTTACGGCATCGCACTGTGATGCAAGAAATTCATCGAGATTAGCATTCGTAGAAGCAGTAGTGATATTCGTCTAAGCACAACACAATTAAAGTATATGTCGCACATAGGATAGTATAGAGCAATTTCAATGAGGGCGACCAGATGTTGCCTCCATTTTTGTAAATGCCAACAACTTTAACATTGCTAACTGGAATAAATGCTGTCAGCATATCAGAATGGATTGCACCTGAAACGGTTACTGCAATAGCATTTGACTGCGTTTTCAGGAGAGAATGCGGTGAAAGGTACCCACAGTTTTCTCTTAGCTCATTTTCGGACTCATGGCAGATTAAACACTGGAAAAAAACAATATTATGACCCTTCGAGAGCGAAAACTTTGTCATTAATTTCCTTTTTCTATGGGTTTTCGCTTTCGTTTTGTTCATTTATATATGGGGAATACAAAATTTTCATTTCTTACTTCATTTTCCACTTTTGAAAATTGCAAACAATTTTCCAAATGATCACATTTCATGCTTCACAAGATCAAAGATCAAACACATCGCGTGTCTACAGCAAATCAAATCTAGCAAAGTTACGTACAACTTGCCAATACTCTCTTATCGTATGATGATAGACGGTGAGCAAGTGGACAAGTGTGTCAAAGCAGCGGACACAATTTAGCGCGATATGCACGTTTGAATCTCAATCGTAGGATCACTCAGTTCCACAGCTTACCTGAAGAAACGGACAAAATAAAGTAAGCAAAATTTTAGATTTGCTTTGCAGCAAAGGTGGAGTAAACATTTGGAAATTTTCTGCACCATTTAAATGTCTAGAGCGCTCTAGATGGGATATGTGATATTTCATATGATGCATAATATTTCTAGTATATTTTATGCTCACAGTTTCAGTGGTCTTCGAGTTGGAACTACTTGACAGACATGTGAACGCACACAAGCAAACATATATATATATATATATATATATATATTTATGTATGTATGTATATGCTCACAGGTAAGCTCACATGTAAGCACCATCTTAGCGCACTTTTGCGAAACAAATTCGCAAAAGCGCACAAAAATGGATCTTGGCGGAGGTAACGAAACTGCTCGGTTGACTATTTGAGAAATAATTTGCGCGAATGCACGCTTCATCTCCCCGTATTCCCTAGATGCTCCCCGTATTCCCTAGATAACACTCCAACACCTTCAGCAAAACAATATCCGGGTAACAGCTTACTCAAACCGCAACGGCCTTTATGGAGTGACCAACAAGACCTCTGAGGAAGGATTTTCTAGAGGTCTGCATGAATGCAACAGGGAGGTAGACGTGATGCGGTCTCCTCGTAAGTAACTCATTATATTAATCAATTTTCAATGAAGCAGCAAGCTCAAATGGAACTTCTACAGCTAAAAAATCCTCGCAGTGCGAAATGATGTGTTTTTGCTGTGGAACATTTCACATGCTATATAGGTGGACATTATGAATTCTTAAAAGCTTTCCGCTTGACAGCTGCGAGATGTTTTGAACAAAGTTTTTCACAGGAACTCTCACTTTTTCGTTTACGCTTATATTCAAAGGTAATATTCGAAAAAGTAAGAGGACTATTTGCAGCAATAACATCACCGCTATGGAATACATCGCTGCTTCCAGAATACTCTCTCGTATATTGGCAATCATCCGCTGCAAAATCCTCCTTCGGTGCCTCATCTCAACGTTCGATAATCCGGCCTATCAAGTGATATTGGCAATCATAGGCTAATGGCTGACGGCTAATATAAAACTATGCGTCTTTGCTTCATTTGAAATACACATATTGCGTTATTTTGAATAAACATCTTGTCAATGGTACATCACAATACCCTTGAAAAATGTTCGTATGGATACTCTATCATTTATAAATTGAAACACACCAAGTTCTATGTCTCAAGAATTCACTCGCAGAAAACCACTGTGGAGATTTTAGCAACACTTAAGTGAATCATTTGTCCAGTTTGAAAACGCTCAGCCATCGTTCAGCAATTCCGTCCGCCTTCTCTCGAACACATCTCGCATTTCGGAATGTCACGCTCTTACTGCCATGCCCTCAAACGAAAGTCTCACACACTTAATACGAGCTCTAGACGTAAGGTGGACCGGTCGGCTATAGATCGATCCGGAATAATGCGCCGTAGAAGGTAAATCAAAGAAGGTCAAGAGCATACATGCAGATCAAACGACTATCAAGCATAGATCATGAGGTTAGCCCAAGGCAGAATTGGAAGGGTATAAAGGGGTTCGACGTACTCATGTGATCATTTCATGAGCTGATGTGCCCATTTATTCATTTAATAGATTATTCGCAAGGGTGAATGGGCCTATTTGTGGCTGTAGGAATGCGTGAGGAGATCGACGGCAACGTGGAGTTCGCCGGCTTTGACTACAGAATTGTGCCGACGATCGAAGCCATCCTTGTGAATGAGTCCCTACTTGTTTGTCAACTTCTTGTATAAATGTGATAAATTGTTCGCTATTTATATCGGTGTTGTCTCGCAGTTTGTTCGATCGTATCTCGGCAGAGGGTGCAGATGCTCGAGGAGACCTCGACGACTAGACGAGCCAAGGGGAGCTAACCCTTACATAGGCTTCAATGATGGCCACAGCACCTCATACAATATTTTGCTAGTCAATATATCACTGTGAATTTTTTAACAAATTTTCTACTATCATTCAAACAAGATGACAAAGGCACAAAATGACAGCCAAAAAAAAAAAAACACGTATCACAAGCGGCTCAGAAGACGTCGATACATATAAATTCAACAAAAATATGCCTAATAAACAACGGAAATATAGAACAGCACAAACTTTCAATTCAAACATCATTCATCGCTTGTATGGATGATTATGACTGAAGTGAGACATGAAGCAGCGACTTTATTTGTCTTCGAGAAATATACGGCTCATCAATGCGAGCGCATAAACGCATTGCTAGTCCCCCACTTCGAAATGTGGAAATTCCTCTTCCAAAAAAACCTCAATCAAGCAAAAAATAAACAGCTATGCATTAGGAAATTCAACAAAACTGACCATAAATCGTCAGGAAGAAACCAAAAAATAAAAATGAAAAAGAGGATGGCAAAGTACCAATTGCATAAAGAAAATGAGTAGCTTACATGACAGGAGAAATCAAAACAAAGAAAGGTGTCCACGCAAACAAGGTCATCATTGCGATGCATTTTATTAGTTCCCTTCCTTCCGTAAGTCATCGCACACCACCTCAACCATGCGTTAGCAACTGCCAAACTGAACACAAAACCCAACAACAGTTCTTAATTTTAACTTGATATTGGGCAGACACTTCAATACAGGTTTAAAAAAATGAAAGCAACTGTGCACGGTTTATTATGCTTTAAATTAATTTTTAAAAAAATAAGGGAAAGGGAAATTAGGACACGTTAGCAATAGAAGGATATTAGTTAGGTGTTTCATAAAAACGAACACCATTAAGAACTATGATGTTTGAAGAAAGCTGGGGACAGGATTAAACCCGTCCTAGAAATGAACCTGGAGGTGGCAGCATATAGTATGTCATCATATAGAATCTGAGCCATTGAAATAATTAGCGGTTTAATAAAATATGAAAAAAAGAATAGCCACCGTGCACCTTGTGGCTACAATAATTCAATTCGAGCGAATTTCAAAAACCTTGCGATAAGGGTTCTCGGAAAGCTGAGTTTATTCCAACAAACGATTCTTTCTCTTCCCTACTCTCTTTCACCAACTTCCAAATCCTTCTCACTCTCTCCGCATTATGCTATGAGCTTTGCGTTTCAAATTATACTTACATCTGTTTTAGCGGACGTATGAATTACCTATGAGAAATGAATGAGATACGCATATCGAAGCTTAGCAATGAATCGAAAAGCTTGTAGGATCGTAAAAAAACATAAAACCCGATGAGGAATGAAAACACACGCAAATAAATATAAATACTGTGTTACAAAATATCAAACAACGATATAACTAACTGAAAAATATTGCACAATTCAATAAACAAACAAATAAAAGTGCACACCATCTTTGGGGACCCTATAACAATCAACCGATAACAACGACAAATAAAGTGCTCCACTGAACGGGAGGCGAAAATAATTCGCGAGTTTCACTACGTTACGTCAGAACAGCCCAATAAGAAACTTCATATTAAAAAAAAGGAAGTATTGCATAAAGACATGTCCAACTGGCTGCAGGGAGCTAGCAATAGGCAAAGCTGGCGGAATATTCAATATAAAATTGCAACTTGAAACTAGCACAAAATCAAACATGCGTCATGATAACACATCAACGGTAACAAATATCCAAACGGAAGTGCTCTCAAGGTGTGATCAACCTCTCGATAAAATCGGTATAGGTCTGTGTGATGGCATATTTCCGTGCAAAATCCTGAATAGCCATCCGCCGACGGCAGTAAACCATTTGATAACTGAAATATATCTTTTCGTTGTGGTACATATAAAAGTAATCTTTTAAGGGGCTCGCTGAGTAAAACAAGGAAAATGCTTCACGCCAACTTTGCAGTAATAATCTCTAAGTGTCAACATTCTTGAAAAATACAAAAACTTTCAAAAAGAAAGAAATTTTCAAAGCTCAATGCTTACAAACTGCAGTCAATAAAGCATCTAATCACTCAGAATTGGTTCCATTAAAAAATTTCTTTCCCGAAAAACGTTCTTCAACAAATCGTTGATTAAGAAGGCAGTTATGAACATGGACTTCGTTCAATGAAGACTGATGACAATATTAAAAAAAAAAAAAAACTAACTTCTCAAGCTCAACTGTTTTCCGTCGTGCGATACTGATCACTGTAAGCCTTAACAGAGAAGGGAGAACGCTCTCTGACACCACACATCCATCAACCAGAGGTCCAGGTAACCCACACCTAAATGCAACAGATCCGCATATTTGTCTCGATAATGAAAAAATATACAGTCCTATAGAGGATCTAAAGGCATAAAACTTGTAGAAGCACCCATTCTTTCAAGCACTCATACAGAGAACCTTCAGAATTACACTTTCATACGAGACCGTTTGCGAAGTTGAAAAAATATGCTGAACGAAATTCCATCGAAAGAGTGGCCACTAATGTGAAAAGGATATTGAACTACGTCTGACGCGAGCAAGTCGCCCACAGTTAAGATACGAGCATATCGTCACCAAGCAAAGTGGAAAAGTGTGGAAAAGGAAAGTGGAAAAGGAAAAGCGGATTTAAGATCGAAAGCGAACTTGGTCCAATCGCCATTCACATGGACACGTATGAGTCCGGTCTCGATCTGATGCAGAAAGATCGCAACACAATCGGGTCGACCAGGACGATTGTATTGATGTGACGAGCCATCACCTGTCACTGCGAACATTTCTTCTGCAATCCAAGGGATTAAAACGTCGAGTAAACGTTAATAACAATGTCGAAGGAGATCATAATCCAATGTGCACAAATAAACAACTATAGGAATAACTTAATCCTGTGGTTGTCATAGTTCACATCGAACTCAAATTTCAGCCTCCAATATTATCAATCGGAAGCGAACTTCCGCAATCATTCCAGGAAGTAATAAAATTTTTTAGATTTGGAGAATTCAGCAATTTGTTGTTTAAAACAGCTAGTACTTTTATTCATCCACAACAGCTGTGAATCTACCGACAAGCTTACACAAGGTAAGACGCATTGAAATAAACGTGAGCAAAAATTTAACAACACTTCGTCACCAACCAGTTGGAAAGTGCCGCATATCTTCGAAACGTTCCAACCAGACGACAAAAACACGTTGATCGGCATTACGCTTGACCAACGAACTGCCTCCTCGCTCGCCGAAGCTGCCTTCAAAAATAACAGTTATGCTTAAATGCTCCCGATGTGAACAACAGTAGTGTTGTTGTATTAGAACATTACGTTGACAAACTGCGATCGAAGACCTACGCAAGCTTATCAAACGGACTATGTAAGAACCTCTCAAGCTATCGTGGAATCTTATGCCCATGGCACACAAATAGTAATAATAATAAAGAATATCAGAGACGAGCGATATATCGACTCGCGTCAACCCGTGCTGAACAACTATGTCGAAATATGATGCCTACAAAAGCTGTTATCTTTCGATCCGTAAGAACGACTAGAATTCCCTTGTCGTATTTTATCTCATCCTTTATCATAAGGTGCTTTGCCAGCGACTTACTTCCTCATTAATACACTGACGGACATGCAATGATTTAAAACTTTTCACATATGTGCGCATTTTGTGAAGTATCTGATGGTGGCTCTATGACGCGAAACGTTACACAAAAAAAAGGTTCTTTGTTCGTGCTTCAATGAATCTGAATCGAAGTTATTACCACAGAGCAGACTGCCTAAAAGTCCCTTTATGCAATATTTCCCATCCTTTCCGCCACTCCTAGGTTCTCCGTCAAATAACATGAAACTGAACATAGCCAAATCCCAATTCACCTCATGTGTTAGACATCATTCTGCAATCCATGCGGATCAAGACCCTACATATAAGCACAAGCACTCGTATGCTGGAACCTGCTCCACGATGAAACGCTAAACATCATAGAAAGAAAGCACTGCAAAGAAGGCAGTAAAATAGAATACGTAATCGAGGCTTAAACCGATTCTTCCCGACTTCCCACTTTGCGGAGGAACAGTTTCATCAATTAAGCTCCTGTCCCAACCTCATCTTTCTTCTTTAAGCCTGAAGGCAAATAAACGTTAAAAACTGCACAAGACGAGTTTCAAGAACAGTTATTTCCATGGAAAATGGCAAAGTGGGTCTGCATCAACACAAGGTGCGATTGCTAAATCCAAAGGCCCACCTTCACAGCAGACGAAATAAGTTTGTGGATGCGTTAAACAATAGACTTCCAACACTTTACTATTCTGGACGGCATACCATTCGAGACGTTGGTTGTGCTCTTCGATTTATTTGCAGCTGGGGCGTGTGGTTCACTGGCGCCTCCACTTGACCTGGCGCTGCCTCCGCTTGCCCGACCAGTCGAACGTTCATCCCCTGATGATGAGCACTGATTACCGGCACCTGAGATACCGCGTAATCATCTCTCCACAATGCTCTAATTGCTAGACAAACTATTCTGTCAGACCTTACATGCATTATTGATGCATATAATGTCTGAAAACACAGAACAGGCCCGTATGCACGTGGAAGGCGGAGGAGGAGAGTGGAGCGATTAGATGAAGTCTCTGCTCTTCTAAGAAAAATTCGGAAAATTTAAAGAATTCCCATCCTACCGCATTGACATTTAATTCGATGACTTCACCTATATCAGGTTTGCTACAATTTTGTTAATAGAAACGTGTTGACGATTCGGCGATTTTAATTAGGATGCCAGAATTGCCGTCATTCCGCATGAAAGCATCACTGTGATATTTAACTCCCTTCCAGCATTATTGGTGTGCAGCTCATTTGCATGAGATTTGCGCGGATGGAATCGAGTGAAAGGGTTTCATATTGGGAAGAGTTCTTTCATGAAATCAGTGCCCTGTAAGGTGAATCGATTGCGAGGATATTCTGTCGACATTTCGCCAATTCTAACTTCCACAATGATTGTCTTCAGATTCTTTATTTCCTCTACCTTCGCATTCCTCGTTGGCGTCAAGACTATTATTGGTTGTCGCTTACAGCATTAACAACTGCCTATTTGGGAAATTAACTCAATATTTGCTGAAATAATCAATGCCTGTGACCACCTAAGACCGATACGGGAATGTCCCTCAGTGAGATTTACGGAAAATTTTCGAGTTGTCAGATGTGATGGGAATTATCAGAGTATGCTTCTAACGGAACGCTCAAATCTATTTCGAAAACAAGTTCTCATTCTTTTGCGAAATCCTGCTTAAGGGGCTTAGAAAAGACTGAAAAATCAACTGCTAGAACTCCAGAAAAAAGAAGCGTTCCCCTTCTCTGCCAGCCACTGCCTTTCACTACGTTTATCTCATTGAGAACATTCGTCATAACAATTTACATCAGACTGAAAGCGAAAAAAGGCAAACGACAAACACATAAATAGTCTCTCTCTACTTAGGTAATTCCAATGAGGAGTTTCAAATTTTGTCAAGAACGAGCTTTAGACATGCTGGATGATTTGGTACTTCTTTAATGAACCATACTGACACCTCACCTCTAATGACATCAAAAAAATAAAATAAAAGAAACAGCTTCGTGGTTTAGATAACTAGCAGTTGCACGGCGAGTAGAAAAATAAAAACAGTGGACCGACGTACGCTGTAACTTAGAACTGCTGCCTTCAGGATCGCTTTGTTCATCGTTGTAGCCGGCAACAGTGGGCTCAGCCTCTCCCGATTCAGGTGACTTTCTCCGGCAGCGTTCTGTCGGCATTGTATAAGCCACTTCTACATGAGCGTCAGCCCACCAAAGACAGTGCGAATGCCCGTCCAGCACATAATGATCTCCATCGTTCTGCTCATCAAATGGCTCTAAAAGCGTTCGACATGAAATATGAAGCTAACTGGTCGATAATTCCGTCACAATTAACCAAAGAGAGGTGCATACAGCAAAATTCAAACTTCTTTATAGCACACACAAAAACGAAATCTAGCATATCTAATTTCGCGTCCATAAAAGAAGTGTAGCTGGGTGAACCTTTAAAAATCACAGAAAGAAAAACATCCGATCAAACATAAATTGTGATGCGAATTATAGGAAAGTGAATGATTTGATTCCTATCACATCGCCAACAGTGTAAAGAAAATTTCTCTTCGCGACGAGATGATCTGGAACAATTTATTTTTAATAAAGGATTCAGATTAACCAATTTCTTCCTTTTCGCTGGATTACCATTTGTGGCACAGTACCACAGAGCTCTGTCAAAGTGAATTTATTCGGCGATGAAAATCCGATTATAAATTACGGTTCCAAACACCAACATTTCCCAGAACAACCTATCATGGCATGGCTCGAGAGTAAGATGAGGGAAACCTTAGACAACGCGGAGAAGAATAGAGTTCTTACTACGTTCCGACGAAAACGCGGTCCTCCAGTTGCCAGTCCAGTGGGGATGTGCTGCCACTTCCACACCCTCACCCAGCTCGGCCAACATTGCGCAAAATTCACCACATACGCTTTGAAGATTCATCTAAGCATTAAGGTATGACAAGTGATTACAAACGAAATGATCACTCTCAATTCAAGCGTAACATTAATGAACAATAGCCGACATGACTGCAAATTATTCGCATCAAACCTCTTCGTTAATAAACTTGTTCCCCAAACATTTGCATTATTTAAAGTACGTTTGCAAACACTGATTTGCCAGTCGACGCGCATTACTTAAAAAACATTCCGCCACCTTTTCTTTCAAACTTTTAACGATACAAAACATCGATCAGGCATGCAAAGAATATTATATATCATCAACCATAATAGCATTCTAAATTAAACTGCAAAAAACGCTTTATATTTGCAATTTCGTGTTCACATGAAGCATCATGAAACCGAAAGACTCCTTTCTTTCGAAAACTTCCAGAAAAAGGCTTTACGTGGAGAAGTGTCGTCTAATTTCTTTGAATGCCCAAGGAAAGCGGTCCTTCCATACAAAAAAAAACGTGAAAATGACTTCTTTTTTGGAAGGGGGTTAAGTAAAAACAAGTGTTCATAATTTTCCACTTTTTGAGAGGAGAGAGTTAGTTAAAGGAGTACGGTAGCTCATATAAGCTTCTAGGAAAAGGAAGTTAAATTCGTGATTCTATAAAACAAGGAACTCTACGATGTGCTCGATGAAACAGAAAACCCCAAACTGTAATGACATACCGCATTCTCTAATATCTCACTAGCAGTCTTCTGTCCGTCACGTACATAGAACAATGATACACTCTGGATTAGTTTCGTCGGTGAGCGGTCGACCATCTCATGGAGATCACAGTAGAATTCATCGCTGAAAGAAAATAAATTTCGTCATTGCTTGGATTCCGAACAGAAGCCTTCTAAGAACATCGCAAATTAAAAAACAGATGAGCTGGAACTTTAATGTAGAAAATACAGTATTCGAAATTGTAGCTCTTCACATGATCACTCCATAAATAACACCGGCCCAACGGAAAATGTGTTTTCGACTACTTTCTTCAATGCATGAGTAGGTGAATGGGGATCTATCAGATGAGGGTGATTATCTACCTAGCTGATTATACAGACGCCGAACACCAGTGATGGCGACATCGAAGTTATCCTTTTCTTCAGTAGTTATCTTGACTCATCCTCCTGTACTTCATGTGGTCTGGGTCACTTCTTCCCTATAAAAGGACGCTATAACTAGCTGTAGAGTTCCCTCCACCTTTCGCAGAAGCCAAATAGGTGTAAAATATCACACAGGCTCTTAAACTCACCGCAGTCTAACAAAAACTTTTTATTGGGTGTTATATTTCTGCAAATCTGCATTAAATGAAATGATCAAAAGGCCGCATCCATTAGCATCTCACCCGTTAATGAAGTTTTTCACGAGCGCCAACAACGTAAAATTGAACAACCCCCCTGAGAGTAAGATGTGAAAATAACCTGCGTGCCGAATCGAGCATCAAGATGTCACGTGCTTTAAATGCCTCTTCAGAGATCAGTCCCATATCGTAGAGGAATACGCGTCCAGCATCACATTCCGATACTGCCCTTTAAATGCCAAACGTAACTCTTCTCTTGCAGGATGTGCGCAATGCCATTCGAGTTACATGCCCACAGCCACCAGCCTAATTTCAGAAGAGATGATTAAAAAAGGAAGAAACTTAGAATGTTCCTTGTGAACGATAAAACCTTGAAACATGTGCACTGGTAGCGAGTTCCTACATCATCGGCTTAAAGCAAAGCAGACGAATCGTTTATTCACACGAATTTTTTCACCTATATAGCATGACATTCTGCTTTGCAGGTGTTCCACAAGAAAAAAGAAGAAAAGAATCATCTCTGAACGGTGGCTGATTCAAATACAAAAAAAAAAACGTCACTTGCAATGTCATGCAGAAGCGAATAATGTTATCTGCTGAATAGAAAAATGAATAATGTATTAAATCACTAACGGCATCGGCTGAATGGGTTTCGCGAGTTCGCTAGCAAGTGGCTCACGTAGCCAAACATTTCTTTCATCCGAGGCACGTCTGCAACTTTCACTTCCTTGCATTGTTCGCCTTATATCGCTCAATTCCGTCAGGATTTTATCAGTCTCCGGTGTTGGATGCAAAGGCGGAATAACTGAATCCCTTCAAAGAAACAAAATAACTAGATTAATTTTAAAAAAATTTTTTAAGTGGAAATAAAGGAATACTAAAATCTGCGATGTTTAGCATAATGGTAATGCAAATTTGAAATAATTATTAGGGTAATGCTTACCACTTTCTCATATAATGAATCATTACTAAAGAACAAACTCCTTTAATGAACAAAATGATCCCTAACGAATCGAGCAAAGTCTTAAAAAAAAAGAAAGCAAAAGGTTCGCCAAACTTCAATGACGTCTTAATTTTTCGAAGTTTTTTCACTCACAGAACGAATATCTATAACGATGGAAGATAAAAGCATGTAAGAAAAAAAGCGCACTGACTGCAGCTATCCTAAACCTAATCTGAAAGCAACTGGATGAAATAAGTGGGAAACATCTACCCCTCCACAGTCACCAGAAAATGATAGGTTAGAGCGCAAGAGAAGGAATATCGGAGCAAATTTAGCATACAATTTGCACATTGGCTTGTAGATAGAGGCGGGAATTTGAAATGATTTCGGCGACTCCACAGCCGTCGCGTTGAACGATTTATTTTCGCTATTAACAGCAAAATCGTCCTCATTTTCGTTTATACTTTGCCCATCTGTTGCATCAGGACGTGCAAAGAGGCGTGCCACTGTAACCATAGCAGCGTGATGTGGTGTACGAACCACAAAAAACAACGAAGGACGTCCTGAAATATCCGCAGAGACATTCCTTTATTTCAGCACCAGAACATACTGACATCCACTACAGGCAATAAAACTTCCTCAGATGTTTCAAAGCGATAATGCCAACTCAAAAATAATACGAAGTTTGAGTGGCAGCAATCACTGCTCTAATGAGCATACAAATTAGCAGTCTACTAGTAAATGCTCTTTAGTGCATAATGTAGCAGAAATGCATTGATATGAACGACTGATGTCATGCCCAAAAAATCAATTATCTCGCGTTAAATTTGAAAACATCATAACTGAATGAGGAAGCTGAAACGACTTAAATCGACTAAACGATTAAAATCAGCGATCACCTCCGCCTAAGATGTGATGATGGAAAAAGGAGGTCGATGCTCTTTTTAATAGAAGAAACGTCGCAAAGTGTCGTCAGTTACTTCACAGCATTACTTGCCACACTTTCTTGTATATAAACTAAAACAAAGCCAACAAGCCAACAAGCCAACAAATCACCCCTAACGCACCTTGCGAAATATGAACGAGCTTAGTTGCCTCGTAAATGGAAATAAGTGTCTGTTGCTTCACAAGGAAATGCCGAAATTTCGTAGTATCAATAGCCTGTGGACCGTATCTATACAACAATCGCCGTTCATCAACTATTTCATTTATTCTGCGTCGACCCTGGAAGTTATTAAGCACGTAAAAATGAGGTTTTGTTCCAAAGTGTGGAACGATCCCCCCCCCCCTTAAAAAAAACACTTGCTCGAATATCCTATGCTCACCGAGTATAAGAGTCCTTCTTCAATAAAAAACGGATATTAATGCAGCAAACAGAAACTGTGAATATAGAGGTTTCAGTCAAACCCATCAAGCAATGCTTCTGCATTTCAGTTCACCAATTTCCGTCAGTTTCTAAGCAGTAGATAACGATTTTATAATCGACGAACAAGCAGCTTAACTTCCTATACCAAACTCGGTTCTTTGAAGAAGTTCGCTTAACTGATCTTCCCGTGATAAAATATCAACAAATCGAACCGGAACGAAGCAATTTCTATATGAACATACTGATTACAGTCAATTAACAAAACGAACAAACCGCGATTAAAAAACAAACTGCCGCGATAAAAGTGTGCAGCCTCATAAATGATTTATTGTACGTTAACTCCCCGTGAAGGGAATATTCCTTTTTAACTCAGAAATATTCTCTCAGCGGGCATCACAGCATATCGACGGCTGACTCATAAGACAGATAATCAAATTAAATAAACACATAATGCGTCGAATTACATACCACAGCCGTAAAAAGATTATAGAGAAGGAACTCTGCTGCGTCATGAACTCGCTTGCTTGCTGCCTTCCTTTCCGAGATTGCCTAAAGCAAGAATATCATCAGACTAGTGGACAAGTGAACAGCTTCAGCGTTGTGGCATTATAACCGGTTCAGCTCCGTAGGCACACCAGTCACCGTTCTTGATGCTTGCAATCCCACCAGCATAGCCAGACTTATTATAATACAATGAAACATTTCATACTCCTGTTCTCTGAAAAGTCCTCATGCAGCAGTAACCATTCTGGTGCATTTATCCATCGGTCAGCATGGACCAACATGTTCCACAATTGAAGACGAGCATCATGACCTAGCGAGAGATAGGATGTAGGGGCAGGGGAGGGGTTGCAAGGTGCACAGAAAAGACAACGAAACTTCTACAATCAACATCCGACTACGAGCGGCGAGCATACATTCATCACATCAAACCACCTGAAAGCGCTTTATGACGGCTAAAATTAATCAATTAAGCCAACCTATCACTGTAGCACATCAAAGAATCGACATAAGCTTCCAGGTAAAAGCCATCGAAAAACTGCGAATTATCGAGAAAACGAACGCGAAACTTATAAACTCAAGAGATGCCCATAACGAACCAAATTTTTCCCGCCGTAAATACCGAATTCAATCGTCTCGGCCACGGTCGCTAGGCAAGATTCTGTCTCAACAAGTAAGGGAGCTGCACAAAGCCAAACTGCCAGACTCGTATATGCAGCCACAACCTGAAAACCATTATCTTCAACAGCACAGGCACCTCATATTCATGCATGTCTGGATGTCCATAATGCATCAGTATACGAAACAATGCAAACGCATAAATTAAAGCACTAAAAAGAGCCACCATTTAAAAAACGATATGAAATCCATGTGAAATGCGAAAGACCAACCGAAGAATGAAGGTCGCGAGAATGAAGTGGCGGTGGCTTCATAAGCTGTGTGTCGATAAAACGACAAAGTGAAGTAACAATCAAAAAACCCGTCGAAAGGTCTCCTGAAATTCATTCACAAAAGCAATGGATGTAACAGATGACCCTAATGTGGTACCACAAAAAGACCACTAACTGGATGTTCGTTAATGTAGCCTCCTCATGGAACGATTCTTCGCATGTTTTCTTAAAAAAAAAAACTTGAAAAATAAGAGTATGTCTTTTAACACTGCTAAATAAATTTCAGTATTAAAAAAAAGCAGGTGTGCTATCACAATCAAAATAAGGTATTATGGAAACGGAATAAACTTACTTCGGTAAAAGAGCATGGATGGATGAAGATTTGTGACTGCGTTAAGGCAATCAATCGCTGCAAGACACACAGATAATTCGGAAGACCACTGAGGTTTGCACATATTATCGCATATAGCGCTCACTACAGAACGCAACACCGATACGCAATAACCTGCAAGACAACCAGTGGCTGTATTCACCGCAAAACAAAGAAACCGGAAACATAGATCACCGGAAAGCACAGGCAAACATTATATAAAAGTATGTTCGTGACCGGATGACTACAGCGCTTAACGACCGTTTACTGTGATCCGATTCAAGGACATGACCAAACTTCAACAAGACGATTAAACCGTAATTGCCAGACCCATTCACTGAATACACTGAATATCGTCAACGGGTATCTAGTGTTAAGGCAAAGCAGGTGTTGCCAGCAGCTAATGACTTATAACAGCTTTAACAGCGGGAACCGATGGCAAATGCAGTAGCACCAATTTTTACAAAAGTAGATCCAGAAAATGAAAAACTTAAAATGTTACGATAATTTTTGCCTATCCGTCCGCATTCTATATCTCATCCATTCGTCGATCGTTCTTGATTTTGTAAACACTAAAAATATGCAGAAACGTAAATATACCCTTATCGGGTTCGCTGTCATCCTCTCCGCCTTTACGTGTTCCACTCTGCTCTTTGAGTATGCGTTCTTCCGCAAAACACATATCGTATGTACAGCTCTCTTCACATAATATATTGCACAACGCTGCAATTCTTTTTTTTCAAACGCGACTCTTCTTTCAATAGGAAACACTTCACTGTTTCGCACGCAGATGTTGAATATGTTTGTACTTGGCTAAGAGCTCATCAGTTAATGAGATCTTATCCAAGAACAAATATATTCAACATGTGTTTTCGGAACAGCTATAACAAGATGAAACGAAGATACTGCCCCCAAAACCAGGAGTCTTATAAAAGTAACAATGCAATATGATTATATTAATGAAGATATGTTGCATGGACACAGTTATCAAACATAAAGACCGCAATAAAATCGTTACACCGAATAAAAAGATGCTCAGACGACAATAACACTGCCCTTAACATTTGCTTGGAAAAATCACTCAATGACCATGCAAAATGTCGATTCAAATTATCCCATTTCGATAAGCATAGGCTACTTGAGATCATCACAGCAACAAGATAGCATCAACAACTCAACGAAAGCCGACGGTCACATAAAACGAAACGAAAATTGTTTTTTGGCCTAAATGAGGCCGGTTCTTTCTACATACAATATGGATGCAAAATGTGAATACAACAAAAAAAGAAATTCGTTATGCGCAAGGAAAGCTTTCCGCAACATACCTAAGGTGAGATGAAGATTGGTTGCGTCAGTTTCATGACGAAGTGAATAGATTAAGTTGCGATGGATTCGTGGTCGCAACTCGATGTAGGAAGTGGAGTGCTCCTCGGGGATACTGTAGCCAGATGAACTGAACGAAACATGTGATGGATCTACAAGAAAATATAATCAACACTACTCGTAGACGATATCGATGACCGAAAAATCATTAGTTAGTAGAATCACCAGTTTTCTATAAACGCCACTCAACTAAACGTTAGTGGAATCGACTACGCATATAAAGACCTTTCTCTTCACCATTCTTTACCATACAAACAAACACAAACATGTTACTTCTCATCATTCTCCTTCTCGTCAACAATTTTCCACACCTATACAAACCTACAAAATTTTTTCCATATTTCTTTTCCTCCATTTCTGAGAAACCATTAACGACATCTATTGCGCTAACAAACTATAGTGAATGCGAGAAAATAAAGATCCACCTTTGAAGGAACTATTAAAAGGTTCAAAACGAAGCAAATCGCTCGCTTTACAGCATCAACAGCTCGCTGACAAGAAAGATTTGAAAGAATAAAGCAAAACCTGCGATACGCGCCGATCCAAACGTGGTTGGCCAGCTAATAATGGATGATAAAGAACGCAAACATGCCCGCCGCATTTCCACTTCGCTTATTGATGGATGAAGCCTGCAGTAGCAATGGCATCAGCTTTAACCCTTCGCCAACTAACACTCGAAAATGTCAAAACTTGAGAGGAAATTCCCCTGAACGAAACAAATGGCCTCCGTTAATAAGACCTGGGCACGATCTAACGAGAGGAAACAGTGGATGGCCAGGGTGAGGAATATGAGAGGTCGCAAACATGTAAACGGATTCAAAAAAATAAACCATTGCGAGTGAATCCCTTCTCCTCCGCCTTCCCCGTTCCCCCCTTCCCCCCCCCTTTCACGAAGACGACACCAAAACATAAAAATACTGTACCTCCCTAGATGGTGAAGCAGTTTTTCATCAAGAAAGAAAAATTAAAACTCGCCTTAATTTCGTTGATTCGGTTAAAATAATATCGATGGCTACCACAAACAACGGTAAGAGAACTTCAACTCCTTTAAGGCCAAGACGGAACATATTCTCACCAAAGTAGATCACTGAGCACAAGATCAATCGATCCTTCTGTAAAATTTGCAATACACCTGGCATAAGCCCATCAAGGCCACTGCGGCCCAAGCACACTAAAGATACGCTTTGACGAGTAAAACAACAACCTCACCACTATCGCTACTAGTTGCTCAATTGTGTATTCCAATACATATGCATAACAACAGATGATATTACTATATTATACTTCATCATCATTTGGAGCATACGTTTCACATGCAATTTAAAATGCACTATTTTAATCCGCGCATCTATCCCTTTCTTCATGCCTGAATAAGTAGTTGCAACATTTCCCTCGGCTGCTGTGAGTACGTACGCCTTGATCTGCCTCGAATGGGCTTCATATAGCAATCGACTGACAAAATAAACGACCAGACACAAGCGTGCTTTGTTTGTGCGATCGAAAGTCACCGCTGTCTAAAGAAAATGAATGACGCGAACAAGTAATTACACCTAGCTCATGCCCAAGCATCGACTACAACTACAGAAGCGACACAGAGATGGTGAATGCAAACCAAATTTTACATTTGATAAAACCTAAGATTCGCAAATACGCACTGAAGGAGATATCCTTGTTATATCATGAGATCGGGCCTACCATTCTCGATTGGACAAATCATGTACGCTTTCAACAATTAGAAAATTTCAACTGTATGTTGCGAACTTTCATAAAAATATTTGAGAACACAAATGAGAAGAATAAGATATATCTGAAAGATATGAATGCGTATAAATAATCTCTGTTACACCAATTTCAACGATGCATCTTGGTACTATTCAACTCACTACTGATCCTACCTCTAAGAGCGCTTCGTGAACAACTTTGTAGAATTGAGCAAGTTGTGAGTCTGCCAAGGTTTCTTTACTCGTCTTTGAGCAAATTATTCTGCACAATGCACCAATGGCCGCCGCACGTCCTGCCGAAATACCATCAACTCCAGGCCATTCCAAAGTTGCCAATGCAAACGAATGTGCATCACCAGACGATGCGGTCGACTGTGCTGTAATCACACAACTCCATATTGAAATGACTTTCAACTATACCCTCGTGCTTAATCGGCATTAATTTTCACCGTCCGCTACCCTGGCCTAGATTATATGGTATTCTCCTTCACACTTCACCTGCACAACATTCTTCAACAAGAAATTTTTGTATCCCTCTTCGGGCAAATCATTAAATCACTTCAACGACCATTACCACACCATACATTTTAAGCCTCAATTACAACAAAACATGCCAAGTTTTGCTTGGTCGCTTCTCATTACCACTCCTTCTTCGCCTTATTTACAGTCTAACAGCTGTAGCAGCTTTTGGTCTTATCTATGCACTCAAGGGTCTTTGGAGACTAAAAACAGCTCAGGGAAATATAGCGTTAGCTACATGGGTAGGCTGTCGGAAGAAGGCAAATTGAGAGATTGAACCGAACCGAAAGATCGTCTGGTGACAGCCGACTCGCTTGTTGATGCATGCCCCCCTTCAGCGCCGCTAGTTGTTCCTTCCATCACCGCCTCATCAGTGCCGAACGAACTCATCGAACGTTGGCTTCCAACATCCGATAACGCTAAAATACTTTTTACACGCTCAATTTATATGCGTTTTCTCTGAAATTTATTCCATATTGTTAGCACTGTGAAGCAGCATATGCTGCCTTCATTTAAACAGTACTCAAAGCCACGAAATTTTGGATGACTCAGGCTCTTCAATGGCACATTCTTTATAAATGCGCCCGTCAAGAATCGTGATTATCTTATTCACACTTCTGAATGCATATAATGGTGACCAAATGCATTCAATATGAATGCAAATACTTTCTTTGAACAGGGTCTTCAGTGTCGAAAATGGCAATAACGGTGAACAAACGTTCGTCATGATACCTTCGAAAACAATAACTGGTATTCGTAGCCTACACCATTAAATACGGTGATAAACAGAAACTCTTTCATCAAGTACAAATGCTCATCCCTAAGTAATTCAATATTTTGCTGCATATACAACAAATTTATGGTGAAATGGATGCATATTCCTCGGCAACTCACATGTCACCCTAACAGTTTGAAATAAGACCTTATTTAGCTTCATCAGTCATAATAATAACCTAACTGGGAATATCCTATCATCGATGGTTACTGTCGCAATCCAATTTTTAGCTCAATGGTGAAAGAGTTATTTATAAGAAGCTGTAAGCAAATATACCTCCACACACAAACATAAAATATTACACCTTCAGATTTAAGCAACAACATGATGCAAACGTAGCAAGTGGAAAATATTCGATAAAATCGAATAAACCACTAAAAATTAAGAAAAAATCTTGTCAGCGTTGCAAGTGACAGTAACTCACAACAATACGTCAAGTCGCACACTGAAGATAGGTTTCTCTGACAACGCAGCACCCAATACTCTTAATTAGGAGTGTCGCGGGGAAAACGCTTTCTCTAATCAAGCAGCCAGTAATTTAGTTAATCTTTTATACCCGGTGTAAGTGGAAATCGTTACCGAAAAGGTCTACCCATCAATGCACGTCCTCATGATCAAATTGAGAGCATAATATGCGACAATGGATCCAGTTGAAACCCTACTAATGTATATTAGAATTTTTTTTCTGGACAAAGAGCTAAAAACAAATGTCAGTGAGTTTCAGCAGTAAATTAACCATCGCGTGATTAGACAGATCAACAATGACAAGAAACATCAGAGGAAAAAGCTGGATGGAATAAGCGTTAACGAAAGAAAATGAAACGAAACTGCCATAAATCACTAAACTAGCAAGTTGAGTCGAATGAAGCAAGTTTGTGCAAAATAAATTATGTGAATAGAAACAACAATCTTAAGGAATAACACCTCCGATGAGCACTATGCAGTTAACGCCATATCAAATATTAAAGCTTGTCATTCATTAATTCCGACAGCTAATTAATGTAGGTAAAGAGATCCCTCCAGCGAAATCAGTTAACATCTCCCATAAGAAGTCTTCTCTTCCTGTATTCAAACTCAGCGCATGCGAAATTCAGTGGAATCTCATTCGATTCGACAACATTCAGCAAAATACACACAGCATTATACCTGAGTCAATCAAACAGGTATCGTCGAGGTTGGTGAATGCCAGCTAACCAAACAACACTTGCACAACCACACAAATGATGGAGCCCACTAGCATACCAACGCTCTCGTTATGCCTCAACCTCTTATGTCAACATTTATATCGACGTTGAGAGTGTACAAATTAATCGGCAGACAACACTTCAACATAACAAAAACGGCATCAGCAGTGAAGGCGTACGACATTCGTCTACCTGACGGCGTATGTCATCAAACAGCAACATGCTTATGGCTCGATTCTTAAATATAATCCACCGTTAATAACACATCGCATAATCATTTGCTTAACAAAATGACACAAAAATCAGCATCATTAAATTCGCAAGCAAATCAAAATATGTCATTCTAGCAAGAGTTCCAGCAGCAAAAGTAAACTCAACTTCCGCTGTTGCGTGCAAAACGTCCCCAATATCCAATAAGACGTGCTACAAATTTCTGTTCACACATACGTGCTTCAAAAGAAGCAATAACCTGCGAACGCCCTAAAAATTAATAAGCTATAATTACTTGGCCATCACAAAAACAGCAGAAATATTCACCACGGGTTCAGCCAAGCAAACAAAACGCGGTATCGCAAAAAAAGTGCAGGTTACCCTCGGATGTTCAGCTTGTTAACACATTTCACAGGTTACCCTCATTTAGGCGGGAATGGCAGCAACTTGAAGCACGTTGAATATTTCTGAATGGTAACAAAAATGCGACTCCCAAATTAAATCCTTCTGCTTTCAAGAGAGAGAAAAAAGACTCAGTAGCCTAAAATGGAACTGTCAGCGGATAGAGCAATGAAAAAACTATATTAGAAATATAAGATAAGATTGAAAAGTAATAGGAAGCAAGCCAACGACTGCCGCCATTATAGACGGTGTATGCACGAGCCGAACGGGAGCCATTCGCGATGCAACCCGGCAAACGACCATTTCCAATTTCATCATCGCGTCACGTTCAAATTGAACGAAAACGCCTTCTGCGAGAAATTTTTTTTTTTTTTTTGCAATGTTCAGAGCATATAATGCTATCGATTTCAAAACCCCCGCAATCAACTAATAGCACTTTTAGACAGTAAAATAACTATTCATATTTATAGATCACTCGTCTATAAGCGACATCCAAGACGCATCCTCTCTGTTCCACCCTTCAAGTGCATAAAAAATTTATGTGCAACATTGAACACAACTGTGATTTAATTCCCCTCACAATTCACAGCATTGCAGTATGTGATAAACACAATAGAACATCGGATACAATCACCACAGTCGATCAACGAATGCCACGACGCATCTATCCTTGATCAATATTACTAGTCACCAACTCATTGCACGCGTAATATGCGTTTACAAATTCATTTTGGCACTTTGCAAAACACAGCTGCCTCGTACTTTATCGATGAAACGGTGAACGTTTCAGAATGACACCGATGGATTTGCGTACAGCTAAATCTAGGCCTGCATCAAGGCTGACGCTTAAACTTGAGCAAGTAATAATGTCAATCATACGTTACTCACTTTAATGGAAAACGAAGCGATGATTCTATCCGCTCTTCTGTTCCATTATCACATACCTCTTCATCTATCGACCTGTTAGTCATTCTTTTTGTTAGAACTCAGCTAATAAACTCGACTCCTCTTTAGATGAGTTTCAAGAAAATGATTCAAAAATCGTTCATAGCTCTACTAAACCAAACAAGCACATCACTCACCTAGATGCTCAATATATAACTCGAAATATTCAAATGCTGCACGCTTTAAAGGAAAATTGCCAACAAATCGAATGTGATCGGCGTTTGCGCATGCATCACCAGCGCCATCAGCGACTGCAGTGGGATGACAACCGGAAATAGCGGATGAAAGAGCCCACCGGTGATGGTGCTCTAAAACTGGTACAGCGTCAGAGATCCACTATAAGGAGGGAAAGGAAACGAGTGAAGAGGCATCACGATGAGCGTATAGAGAGAGTACTATCCGAAGGGTGCATACGAATGCGCAAAATCGGATATAATACACGCTCATAATACAACATATTCATTCATAGACTACTGCAATTTCATTACCCTAAACCGTTTCTGCACACCGCCACAATGAGCGGTTGACACTATGCTCACATCTCATCTTTTATAAGGGGTTTTGGCGTGATATTTCTCTTGATACGAGTGAATTTTGGATAGGGATGCATAAGGCTGATGACGATATCTGTCGCAGAAATAGAAAAACCGAAACAAACGAGAACAAACACTCAAGCTGCTCTAATATACGCCAGAATAAATTGATAAAAATTCTATAACAATAAGAGAATCTTTCAAATTCTCATTGCGATTTTCTAATTCAGAATGCCTAGCTCAATTTTGAGATATTCAGTAACGCTACAAATGAAACGATTAGATTTCAACTAGGTACACCATTATAAAAAAAATACCTGGAAAAATGTGCACTGCTAAATCATAAATGTTTTGGTTGAAAAGAAAATAACTGAACATCAATACTCTCATCCTTCCCACCTTTCAGCACTCCTCCTGAACCTTGCGCGAGCTTGTGTCATCGATTTTGGTCACACAGCCTACGCTACTTAGTACTACTGTTTGCAGTATTTCATCAAAATTTTTTTCCAGAAGCAAAACTCACTGCTCAGCTTTCTTCCCCGCTATCCCTCCTCTACTAGTATTCCGACGGGTTACACAAAAATATGACATATCTTTAAAACAAGGATTTGTTTCTCATGAGAGCTTTCAGTGGTTCTCGCAACTCATGAAGAGGTGAAGACCTAGCTCTTAGAGGATGACCGTTTATAACCCAGAATAAAACCAGCTAAGCTCTCACGTGTTAGAAGCGAAGAACTAGTTTGGCGCCAGAAAAGTCGAGCAGATTTCCTAGTGAACCGGACAATGGACCTCGGTTCAATAGAATATATGGTTGGAAGTCAAATGAAACGCGTGATTCCCTAAAAAACCCCCAAGAAATCTAACCGAATAAAGGGAAATCGTCGAAGAAACATGAAGACATGAGTCATTTTAGTTAAATCCACACCGAAGAGCTGATCACAGCAAATGAAGTAGTGACATTTCGTTGTGTTTACTGCCAAGTATATGCAAGGAGCCTGACACTTTGTAGGTGGCCTTTCTCAAGATATGGCTGCTTAGTCGTTGAAGCTAGTTCGTTTTCTGTGAGATGCCCACCTAAAGTGACGATCTGTTAAAGATGGAAGACTACAACATCCATCCAAAAGGATGGCTCAAAATGTTTCTAAGCAAGAAACATGAGAAACTAATGGGCTTTCAAACGACGATAACTTCAGCTCAACAGAAATATTTAAATACGTGTGAACAAATGAGCAAGCATCCCTTCTAATCAAACGGCTGTAGACATCTAAAATCATTCAAGGAATCACCCGCCCATTTCCTCAAAACACTTTATCTTCATGGAATAATCCTTCGCATTTGAAAGAAACATCACTGTTCTCTAAGACAACGTTGTATTAGAGAGTGGATGCGAAAAACAAATGGATGAAAAGCTAAAAACTTACAGATTGACGTCCACACAAATAGAAAGAATTGGCAGGATTCGCGATAGCATTCACAGTATTCACAGCAGAAAAATCAACGACGTTTGATTTGTGTAAAATAAAACGCACACTCAGCTCAAGTGTGAGCTTGTTGCAAGAAGCTGAATGTAGGAACGCATGAAAAGCAATGAGAAACACAAAAAAGAGAACGCCTCATTTAAATGCGCCAACCATTTTTCAACTGTATTCACCGAAAGGCACTTCAAATGAATAGGTGTTTATGTGCGAATAAACGAAGCAATATGCTCGAAACAGAGGACGCATGCAAGGGTCATAAACACACATGATGACAAAACATCAAAAACAGCCCATTGCATGCGATCAATTCGTATATGTACAAATATACTTTGTATGTCTACATACATGCACTTATACACACTACCCAAAACTTAGAAAGAAAACCGGATACGAAAGCAATGACTGAAGCTATCGCCAATGGCAAACATGTCGCGAGCAAATAAACATACGAACACATAATAACGCATGAACATCATATCTGCCCTTTGCGTAATCTAACGTTTCCGTCAGGCATAGAACCAATCAACTACCCCAAGAAGATTCTATGAATAACTAGGAAGCTAGAATGGACTCTTACTAGAATAAATAAATAGTGCTAGAGAAAAGAATACCTAATTTAAGTACATTCCCAATCATCTTTCTGATATATTTTTGGCAAGGAAAAAATCAAATTAGAGAGAAAAGAGTAGAGATGGACTACAGCGAACAACAGCACTCGACCGAAATACTGGTATCAAAAGGTCATTAGAACACAGCTAAGGGACTGAATATGAGGAAAAAATGAGAACTGGGATGTTACTAGTAACTTACAAAACATGCAGAACTAACAAATCAAGCGAGCTCTATTCCATGTGAATATCTGATGGACTGGGATAAAACCTGCCAAACCTCAAGTAAAACCTGATATTCCTCACAGTTAATGAGTGGTATAGCCAATGAGAAGAGCTCTAGTTCAGCATTCCATTTACAACTACTCGATGCCAAGTGCTCAGCTTCTGCTGCCAAGAGCCTTTCTTCCATCAACTTCGTCTCTGCCTTCGTAGCTCGGTTACAAAGTTATGCTCTGGCTCATGGAAAGATTTCGTTCGAAACCACATGGAAGAAAACCTCGGCTGTCATAGCAACTAGTCTATATCTATTAACGACAGTTTTTTGCTTAAGCACCCACTTACTCTTGAGAAACTCGCCTGGTGGAGTATTTTCATTTAAACAAACAAACGTCCATTTAGACTCGAACGCTATACTCCCTAACTCGGAATTTTCCAAAGCCCTTGTTTAAAGATTGCTCAAAGCAGACAGTTTGCGCATGAATAACCATGACAAATTTGTATAAAAAATGCAGCTTAACGGAATAAACACAACAAAGCAAAGTGGTGTAGTGATATGGACAGAATATTTCTGCAAATCAAAACCAAATCACTATTCACCTAAAAAACTTTTGGCCAATATGTTCATCTACCTAGCATGAACAGTGGCATAAAATTTTCAAATCTCAATAATAAAATCGATCCGAAACAATAGTACATATGTGATTCATCGCAAGTATTCGATAAATAAGCTTGTATAAACAAATATTGCACGAATTAGAAGCGTCTGAAAATGGCAAAGGCAATATAGAATGCACTGGGACGAAGATCACCCCATCCCAAAGGGAATAGCAAAAAAATAACACTATGAAGCACTAGAAATTGAAACTCCATAGCAGTGCCTCGCTTATGCACTGATAAGAGGCAAATCTTGCCTCGTTTGCCCACCACCTTCCACAGTCATCCCACATTTGCAAACATTAAATCAGAACTAAAAATCACGAAGTCAACTTTCTAAAATGCACTGCAACAGCATGGTTACCTTATATTATTTATTTGAGCGGTGATCGTTGCCGAAGATTAGATATCACCTAAAATCGCATAAACGGCACTAATGAATGAAGCAATCTGAGAGAAGTAGGATACTCAGTGCTTATCTGCAAATCAGAAGAGAACTTCTTCAGAGCAGTTGAGAGGTCCCAACTATCACTGAACCCTAAAAGTTGGATGGGACAATAACTATGAAAGACTATCAATATGAAGAAGTGATTCACGCAATAAAAAAGTGTCAATTTATTGATACAATCTCAGCCTTCGATTCTCATGTGACCAGCGTAACATTCCATTACTTTAGCTCATTCAATCCAGCACAAGCTCAATATCTAAAAGTAATGACCTCTGATTTCACCTTTAAGTGAATGTATTTATTATACGTTTATTACGGGTATTTCAATTCAACTACAAACGTTAAACATTTGCAGAATTAAAATAAAATCATTTCGAGTCGCCTTTAACGAATTTAATTACAGTAATTCCAACACTCGTACTTGTACAATACTACGAATAAGTATGAGGAGATAGGGAAAAGGGGTGGCAAAAGGAGTGCAGAGAGATGATCCATAAGCACGAAAGCAAATCAAAGCTCGCACCTCCCCTAATGCAACCAGTTTGCGCTTCCTGCTCGAAACGCTCCATAAATAGCATACCAATCAGCACTTTCAGCATGAACATTATACAGGCTCAAACACTTTCCATATGAGTGTTACTATCGTTGATATAATGAATAACCTCTCAACTGATTCCGAATCTATTCTACACCTCAGTTAAACCAAACAGTAGCATGGAACGATGTCAAGCGACTCGACTTATAACAGAAATAATTGATTGTTTGAGGATGTGATGCCATTAAAAGTGCTTCAAATGGCGATCTATCATAAAGTGAGCAACGATCGATCTCAGTGATTAGCGAGTTTATACAACAATTACTTTTAGTATTATCATCGCATAGAGACACTACCTAACGAAACGATTCAAGTGGGTAGTCATCACATTAAAGAAAGACGCCAACTTGGGGAACGCAAAGGCAACATTATGTGCTCCTTTGACGGTTCTAATTATCATAATGAAAAAAAGAAATACCCATCAGATGTAGCGTTGCTCGTTCAATTATAGCTCCGCTTAGCCAGTTTAGCACATAAAAGTTTTCATCAAGCATCACCTGTCTTTCGCATATAAGAAATTCGGCCTATGAAACATTTTCTGTGAAAGCGGAATTTGAAAGGAAAAAAAAGAACTCAGAAAAAAATGCACAATTTACAGACTGAAAATTGATTGTAATATCAAAAAAAATCGTTTATTTTTGCAAAGCTAAATCAAAAAAGTGCTGTTTTCGTCGTTTTAAAACGATGAGTCCATAACTTCATTGCAATTCATCAATCACTTATATCTCTAAAGCAAAAATCATTGGCTACCTCCTGTATAATCATCCGTTTTCTAGCATGAAGTTATTTCGTTGAAGCATGAATGAGGAAAAATATAAAGTAAATGCGCCCCGGTTAGATCATAATTTCACAGCCAGAAACATTGTCTACTTGTCAACGAATTTCAAAATTTTCGCTTCCAAAGAATGTTCTCGTTTGCGAGTAGTGACTAAAGCGCAAGTGGAGTGAAAATTAAAATTTCCACCATAACAGTCGAATGAATTTCAATTTCTTCCAAAAAATTTCTTCATGAAACAAGGCAACGCAACAATAATTAACTAAAAAATTGAAAAAATCTGCTAATCGAGGCCATAACAAGAGTAGCATATCCCATTTATGCAGAAAACGCACATGATGAATATGTCTCTTATTTCAGCACATTAATCTCGACTACTTCCTTCTTGTATAAAAAAGGAAGTTATGTGTGCACCTTTCTAGCATACATAGTTAATTCATTTTGCTATATTAAAATAAAGGTGAGAATAAATTACATGCTTGTATACGCTTAATCTGGAAGTAGGCATTTAATTAAAGGATATTCCTCAAAACCTTTTCGAGCAAATTCAACCAACAAGTCTGGCGGAAGTTGAAATTAGAAAACACCCTCGACCGTTGGTCATGAGAAGTAAAATGCTTAGAGAATAATAGTTGAATGCTTAAAGCATGGAACAATACAGTAACGTAAAGGTTAAACTTTATGACAGTAAATGAGGATGACTAAAAAGAGGAAACAAACCTTCAGTCTGGCGATACCTCGTTGGTCTTACAAGCGATGATTGCACCAACCAATCCATAAACATGTCCAACATTCTAGAGACCTTCGGTTGACGCTCACCCACATATGGGGGATAAACTCTGTTACCTGAAAACAATTCTCTTTGTGGCTAAATTGTAGAGATTAAATGCAAAGTCATATAATCGCAAATCGTCAATGTGTCAACGCAAGTGTTCAGAAAAGTATCGCTCATAAGTATTAAAATTTCAAGAGGATGCTGTAAATCAAGTTGTATATAAACCCTATAAGAAGAATAAACGACATCGCCTTTTTAACTCTCCAATGCGACCAACAAATATTACACCAGGAAAGTATTTCATTTAATGACTGACGGCATTATACGAAACCTTAGATGTATTGCACGACATCATACAAGAATCAACGCAATAAACGCTATTCGGTGAGTGAAGCATCAGCTGCAACCAAACAGAATGACTCAGAAAACGAACTTCGCAGATAATGCCAAACAAATTGGCTTGCCGACGGTTTTGGTATTTCGGGAGGCATATCGCTTGAGGAAATCACTCCGAACGATGGTGCCGTGCTATTCACGGGTAATGAGCGCTCTGAAAAAAGCATTATATATATATGTGTATATGTACATATATATATATATATATATATATATATATATATACATATATACCACAACGTTATATAATAGATCAGGAGAACAAAGAAAAAATCCATTGAACAGGATACTTAATAGCAAATATTGATCAGCGAATACCGATGAACTTTCACAGGACTAACAGCAATACATCACGATCAAATTTGAATGCATCCAATTAGACAAGAAGGTGGAAATGAAATAAGAGACAAGATCCCTCCTCCCTTTAAAAAAACCGCAGCATATGAGGAAGACGAACACCAAAAACACAACGACAACGCTGATATAAATCGAGAAAAACATGTCAAAAAGGATCGAACCCAGCAGCTTTAAAAAAGAACAAAAAACAGTGCTTTAGTACATCAGCTCAAAAGAACAAATGAGCACGACCGCACACGCGGGAGCAAATGGATAGACAAACAATGGTTGAGTGCAATGAACGGCAACGCAAGCATCTAATATATCAACACCTCAATTAGATCACTAAACGCTGCTAGGCTCCTCTTAAGAAGAAAAAAAAGAATACAGCAGCAGTAAAATTTTTAATCTTATAATCTGCATTGGAATTTCTTAACGAAGATACTAGTAGAAAAGTAAATCGGTGATTCGACTTTCAAGATAAAGCATAATGCGCCGTGCTCATAATTCGAAGCAGCAGCATCTGGCTCAACTGGTTCATCCATCAAACACCTCAAAAACGTTCGATGTAGAATATTCCCCCCCCCTTCCCCTCCCCACACATTACCATTTCGCAAAAGCTGAGTGCTAAAGGTTCCCAACAACCTAAAGATGGCTGGCTCTATTCAGTTACGCTCAAATACGCCTTTTAGCCCAAAAGTGCGCGCAACGATCACAAATGGGAGGAAGGGTCACTAAATGAACGAACGCGTTCTATATCTGCTCAAAAACGGATGCTAGTAGAAAGAATCCCTTATGATATTAGAAGGCACTTTTTCTCGAACATAGTGTTTGGCGTTTGACAGAGAAAACGATACATTCTGGGTGAAAACGTTTTAGATTTTTCATACAGAAAATTTTTTAAAGTTTTCAAGTCTCTCGCACATTACGACTGTTTTTAATGAGAAAATTTGTTCAATGCAGGTCCGAAAAAATTCCTTTCTAGAAGATAGCGGATGGAACTACAAAAGTGTGATGAATCATTTTGCATCAAAACAACTTCTAAGCAAGAGAAAAAAAAAGAAAAGTGGACAAAAAGCAACGCGAAAGACTTGGAAACTGTAACCACGACAATTTGTGGACGCTTTTGATAGGCTATATATCCATGTGGACAGACGGAAAACTGGAAAAAGGTAAAATATACCAGAAGCTGGACGGGTCTTCGACGAATGTGATGAACCCTGAATGCCGAATGCGCTCTTAAGAATGTTGCCACCTGCCGAACCGACACTTCCGCCTTGTAACGACTGACCGCTGGCGGTTAGCGTACCGTTGTCACCCGCTCCCACTGAGCCGCTTGAACTTCTTTGTATTACCTTTAACAACCACAAATTAACGATAAACGTCGATCGTCAATGCGCATTTTTGAGTTCGGCGCTGCAGTAAACATAAAGTGCTCAAAACACCTTACAACAACCGTGTACCGCACAAAATTCGCCTAAAATCGCAGCAACAACAAAACCATTTGTGTCATCAATACGATAATCTTTTATTCAGTGATCCTGATGAACATAGTAAAATAACCACTACGGCGATATGAAACCGTCCATGAGAGACAATAAATGCGCTGTACGAACGTGAAAATGAAAAGGAGGGGGAAAAGTTGGCGCACGATTCTTACAACTGAAATAGCCAGCAATCGATCAGCTCAGAAGTGTATTGCCCAACCGCAAACTGAGATTTTTTTTTCACTTCAGAATTGCATTTCTATCACTTTTTGTCATGAAAAAACGAAAAAAAAGAGAGAGAAAAACAGAGGAAAAGAGTTTGTAAAGCAACCAAGAAGCGAAAACAACAAACCTGCTGATGCTTTAGCCAATCCTCATAAAGAGTGCGACCTGATTCAGCCCATTGACGCATCAACTCGTCAGACTCTCGAAATTCAACCGAAACCTTTGAATCGCCTATAAAACCTAAGCGTTCGGTTGATGTTTATTCACTGCAATGAAAATATTTCCCAAAAAGTTCAAAAAACATACGAATAATAAATAGTGCATGCAACCCAGCACTTCATGACCCGAAAAAACAGGAAAAAATAAAAATGTGCAAATTTGGAACTCAAAGCGAAAGGAACGGTGTCATATATCCAAATTAAAACAGCCTGCAGTAAAATGCACCTCCAATTTCATACACAGAACAACCCCCCCCCAACTAACCCTTTCACACGCATTGCACTACTTAGATCGAGTCATTCCCTCGTCACGGATGCTAATCTTAAGCTGCCTTATACTTATCAGCCACTAACTTCATTCGATCTCAACGTCTTTACCGCAATCACAATTCGACTTCATCGCTGTATTCTAGTTAATTCCATTCAAACCTAATTTGATCTAATTACATGGTGACTATAGTAAATTGGCCTTCGCCATACAGGTTATCGAAATTTCTACCGAATTTTTTCGCTTTTTTCTAACTGTAGATAAGATAAAAAACTCCAAAAAATACTAAAATGTGCAGGAATTGCCTAGAAAAACGTAAAGTTTTTGATGAAATCTCGCATCAGCAAACACTACAGACGCAATATGGCAAGTTTCATGGGATCACTTTCGAAGAACTGACACCATCCCGCAGCTAGCAAATCAGAATACAAAGCGCCATCCATTAAGCAAACTTTTTATTATGAGCAAAATTTCACCATAACTTCTTCATTCGATTCGCAGTGTTCTGCAACTGTCGCAATTAAATTCAACAACGACAGCAATGACAATGTAATTCTGAATACGAATAAGGAGGACATGACAGTATGGAAAAAGGCTGCTGGATGGGAGGACTGCACATTTTATGGCAAACCCACAACTGTATCACTCAAAAATTATACGTTAGCAGGGAAAACGTTCACAAATAACAGTAGATGATCAACTTCCACAGATGTTCTATTTCGAGCAATCATTATGCAAGATAGGCTATACCAACTATTTAGAAATGTTGCAAAATCCGCAGCTACGATTGTAAAAAGGAAAATAGGATACCACACCGAAAATTCCAATCGCTCCTCGCGCCTTCAGCCTAACAGGTTGAGAACTAGTCAACCGAATATGACCATTAGTAAATTTGAGAAGCGCAGTGGGCTTTCGCCATTTTGTGCCGGAACATCGCGATAAGCAGTATACATTCGTTGGATATCGAACATGCTTTTGAAAACCCCATTATGCTAACACCTTAAACATCACTAAATACATTCTTTCAGATGGTTTTATCAACTAATCTGAAAACCCACCGTAAAATATATCGATGAGCTTTGAGACCGCAGCGCATGCCATGAAGAAGCATTGTCGAAGTTTGCCAAGCGTGTAGACGCTCATTTCTTCGCCAAGACCAGCGACTAGTGGCCGACCTTCGCAGTCCATTTTGCCGCCTTCAAATTTCGACCATCGCAAAAGTGAACAAAAGACTACTTCTAAAAAGGCTATTGTTGCACAAAAAACTAGCTGCGCTTGCTGAAATCCGACCAACAAAACATCTAAAAATTGAAAAGGTTTTATTGTAGACTCTGCTTTTAGCAACTAACAAAATGGGAACGAAGAAAGTTCTCTGGAGAACTTAATTTTCTCACCGAATTCGACATTCTCGTCGGATGCCACTTTTCAGTCTAGGTGCTACTTGCGGGGTTCATCGGCTTCTTTGAGAAAACTTAGGAATATGTGATGCGCGCATATTTCTCTGCTGCCAGCTACAGAGATGAAAAAAGTGGAACCTGTAGCAAGTAACGCTTGAATCGGACTATGCGATACGGCGCCCACCGAGCACGGATCGAAATGAGCGATGCTAGCCGGATTGCCCAACAAATGCAGAATTTCAAACCAACAAACGTGCAGAATCGAATGCGAGTCATCTGCCGATTTGGCACCGATAAGGTTCGCGAATTCTTTCACTTCCTCATCCACTATAAAACTTCCACTTTATAACAGTCGCCTAAGAGAGAATTTCTTTTTCCGCATCAAGCTTACTTATGTCATCATCTTTCAGCCGAAACTCTCTTCATAACTTGCTTCCTACAAAGTCAAAACAAGGATACTCCTCATCATCAGATTAACTACAAAGGAAACAAATGAGGAATGAGTGTCCACTTGCACTCTTACCTGTATGTCATTCAATTCATTAGTGCAACATGTCCACTATGCCAAAAGTTTCACTTCAAGTAGGAGGGAATTAGCCATCTCAAAAAGTGCTCGCTTAGAATCTGATACAACAATTCAAGAAAAATGAATGAGAAAAAAAGCAATATGCCAACAGTTAACTAACCAATTTTAACGGTACAATAGTCAGGCCCAAAAACTTCTTGCACTATGAGGACTGAAAGTGACAGAACCTTGCGGGCCCAATTCTCTATCAGTGATACCTAAAAATAGCTTCTTTTAAATATTGCCGATCAAAGTGTCAATATCGGAAACTGGTTATCATGCTTTCATATAGCAACGACCTGTATAATGCTTGCGATTAGAAGCACTTTGCTGCTTTACTGGTGTTTAGCAAACAAATGGATGACATGGGAAATGACTGATATCCAAAAGTATAGCGCCGAAGCGCCATCATCACAGTAATACAATGACTTCATAGAGGCCACACAACCTTAACATCGGCTGCAACATTTGTCTTCTCATTCTTCCAATGCGCATCCAACATTACCAATGAACCTTTTTTTGTGGAGGGCTATGGGTTCATCGACGAATCTCCCTGAAGAAATATCTGCTTTCTCGGGAAGAAGATGAAGAAGCATTGTAAGATAAAATGACCCGTAATTGAATTACAAATACTCATTAAGGATGAAAAGATTCGCAGCCACATTTGGATAGAATTGTCGCTTTTTAATCTGGTGAATAGCTGGAGGAAACTTTCACTGGTAAAGACGGAACAAATGGTTATTAACAAAGCGCTAACACAGGCAGCATCATCAATCTGCCTAAGCATGAAAGAAAGAGCAGCGACACAAAAGCACGATATATATACATATATACGTATATGCAAATCGCGCTCCCTCCTCGCGCCCATAAAAAGCGGCGATAATTTACACGGACTTCCCTGTTCAACATGCTGGCTTGTTCATGAAGGTGTGTTCCAGTATAAGCGCGCTCACTGCCCACAAGTGGGTGACCTGTTTGGCAAAAGACTAAGTAGTCATATATATCGACATCACACGAAAAGTATTTTCAACGTTCCCTTACAGCCGTTAGCACTTGAGAAGTAGTAGAACACAATCGAAAAATGGGGAGAAGGTAAGCGATAAGCTACAAGATATATGTCTGTTGAATAACACCGAGATGAAGGTGAACTAGCCTGATGTCTCCATCGTCTACAGAGCACTGAAAGCGTTTTCCAATACGATGGATAGGGAATGAGTTCAGCACGCGCTGCACGTAGGAATTCATCAAGCAGTGTTTGTGTCATCTTGGGCGCCATCACCGCACTTACTTCTTCTGAATAAATCCGCATTAACCATAAAGATGCAGTTGAGACACAAAATCCTTATTGAAACTTACTTTTTACTTCTAAAGATCGGCCGATTAAATCACGTTTCAATATATACTGCAATCAACATAAAGTATCGCAACTGTGTTTCTAATTTGGTCAATGCCCTACCTTTAATTGCGAGTTTTTTAAATGCCTCTACTTGGCACGTGGCACGAATGTCAATACCTGCCCTCCAAAGTGCAAAACTCGCCTTAATCCTCTGCTGTAGAAAATTGTTACAGCATATGCCAATATTAAATTTCAACCTAACACACTATAGCCAGCCAATGTGGTAACCAGAACGTAAGATATATAAAATGTTCATAAAATACGTCTTAAGACAATCACCAAGCTAAATAAATAAATATATGAGCCAAAAGTGGTGGCACTTACCAGGCATCGTTTGGCCAGCGAGTAGTAAATCACCCACATTCAACAAGAAATGCAGTGACCTAGCCCACACATACTCGCGGTGTTCCTCCTTGCAGTTCGAATTAAGCATTGTGATGGCCTTCAGCACAATTTGCATTTCATGTGCCTGCCGGGATATTGTCACCTCATTCTCAGATAAGGGCACATTCATCGATGCCGAACCTGATGCAGAGCCGGTCAGCACGCGACGTATGAAGATCATCCGCAGTGCATCGATCATCTCGCTGCAGAACACTTTTTTTTTTTTGCCAGAAATCTGCTTAATGGAAACATTGACTTTAACCAGCCGTTCAAAATGATCTCTTATCCAAAAATATGACAAACCTCTACAACGTAGGGTGAACGTGTGAGGGTGGCATGGGAGGGAGTTGACAACTACGTGTGCATCTTGCAGTTGACGCTCGCCACATAGATATGTAGCACCCTTTCTTCCTTTTCTGGTAACCTGTTCCCAAACCCGATAACGCGCCAGCACCTTACGCAAACATTAATAGGATGGCTCCAAGTTGCCAGCATTTTCATCAACAATCAACAAGGCCACATTACTATGGAAGGTCTGTTTGGCAGCAACACGCTGTTTTGCTAATACAACCTAGCTTGGCAGCAATGCCTCATTTTTCTTTTCTTCGCACAAAGTTTGGTGCCCCGCTAGATCATTTCACAGCTCATCATGGGGACCAAGAATTTGGCGGCTTATATGACATTTAGATCGACGAAAAAAGACAACTCAACATTCAACAACACGAACAAATCTGTAATGAAAAAAGTGACAAATTATTGCAAAAAATAAAAGCGAAACTTTTTTTTCAGTATTACGAGTTCACTTTTTGGCCCTCAGAAACTCCTATTCAATCTACTTAAATCGTGCACAATTTATTCAATCACATCACAACTGTTTGCATTTAGCACATCCGTTACAGCTCAAAATCGCTTTTACAATCTAATTCACACAGTCTGACTAGTTGATTTGATCAGATAACTGAACACATTTCCATGCATGAAAGAACGATACTTCTTCCCTAAATCAAAAAATGCTAGCATAACAGTTGTGATCGTTGAAGTGCAGCTGAACAGAACAAACACACCTCGTGTATTTCTGCGGATCCAGCTTTAAGGGTTTCGGCACACCTGGATGAGGTTCCTTCACCAATGCACTCAACCACACCACATATGTTCGCACAGCTGCCCTCAGCGCCTCATATTCCTTGGAAGGGGCATACGATAACGTCAGTGCATATGACGCCACCTGTAAACTAAGGTACCTGAATGAACTTTAACACAATGATCCTCTAACATATGGGAGATGGAAAGTAGTCGCGCGTGAGCGCCTATAACCACACGGTGGCTAGAACTAGCATGTATGAAGCTTCTGGATAATTCTAACCCGCAGCAGCACCGAAAGACCCTGTGAGTGTTCAGAAAGGCTCCAAGTGTTAGAAAAGCCATCAGCAAGGGGTCAGCCCAAGGTTGGCAGCCTTCTTGAAAATCATTGGAGAGCTCTGACATTCGGAACCAGGAGTCTTTGTCAGGATTGCTCTTTTCATTCCTCCTATCCCTCCCAGAGCTTACGTATTAGAGTAGGTGCTGCTCCCCATCCTCAGCTCTCCTTGAGTCGAAATTTGGTTCCTATGCAATATTAACGCTCATTTCTCCTCCTCTTTCTCTGCCGATTGCAGCCGATGAGTTACGCTCAGCCGGTTTTAGCAGACCACAGTTTCACGAGTTCGTTAAGAATGTCTGAAAATAAAAGCGATCTTAATGCTCGCTAGACAAACCGAACTTCAGAACCGTGATGAGATTGCAATGGAACTATACATGGTGAGTGGTCAAACGAAAAGAATAGCTCATCTTGCTCAAAGATTCGAGGTGTTACGCATCAATGAACAGAAACAGATAATCGCGAAGCATGTGAAGAAGGATCCATTGTATCTACTCATAGCTTCTCACTATCCACAAATCTTCCTACATCATCAAAATCCAGCCACTCAAAGAATGTGTCTACGCAACGCTTATATTACGAAATGAATACAATCTGCGGTCACCTGCATAAGCCAAGAAAGCTGCTCATCTGTTTCAACCGGCCATTGCTTAACGTTATCACACTCTTCTGCATGTTCCACTATTTCACGCATCAGCACCTCGGCAACATATTCACCAGCATCCCTGAAAATCATTTTGTCCCATTAAAAAATAGTCGATATCCTATCGAAATGTTTATATGTGATTCGATCGTTTGTATTTACGCACGAAGTAAATGTTTAAAGCGCAAATGCGATAACTTACGATTGAAAAGGAAAAAAAATTCAATTCAAGACTGATAACAATGAATTGCGCCGGTTCAATATCAACTTTGGGGTGTGAAAAGCAGTGAAATCAAGTATACATGGATATAAAATAGTTTTCAGCAAATATATGGATGCTTAAGACGGCACATGCCAGAATGTAGAAAAGTGCATTCATTTTCCAGCAATCTCGACTATAGCTTTAGAGCGTCTGATGGCACTTTCAATAAACTATGAGAGCTTATAAAGAGGAAAAATTAAGCAGCTGATCCTAAAAAGTAGCGGCAATCATTTCCAGTTACGTCGACGAAACTCTGATCTTCGCGATCTAGGTATATGATACCAGGGCGCAGATAGTGCTCCAAGAATTCTTTTTCTGCTTCAACTAGGTATGATAATAGATAATTGCTCAACCGCCAATACGTAACATATGGTATTTGTTCGGTGGCAGCAAAATATTTGTACCAAGTTAGCCAAGCACTACACTAAAACTCGGGTTAACAATTGACATATAGCAAGACAACTTGGTCGCAACTCCAACAGAGGCAAAGGAAAAAGTGGAAAAATGTGGCGGCATGACAACTCGTAAAATTTTTTTGAAAGTCAAAACTTTGCACGCTAAGATTTTTAAGGGTGCATGTAATATCGCAAGCTAGAATAGTTCAAACGAGAGAGTTGTTCTATGGAAGTCGCTAACGAATGATTAATGTTTCAATCTTCACTCTATTCACAGCAAACTTAATTCGAAAATGACAAAAGTTGAATTTTATAAATTTGCACTCAATCGTCGTTTTATTTTTGAGATTTTCCTTCAGAAAATAATCATTGCTACATATAACGATTCTGAAAGCGACCAAACTTAGTGTAAATCATTGGAGAAGAATTCATTTGGAGCATTTAAACGAACAAATGAAATTGGAATATACTTTGAAAAGAGAGAGAGAGTCGAATCGTGTTGAAGAGCACGAAACTCAAGCAACGGCCACTCTTCATACATAACGTATTAACGTCAGTGGTCGTTTAGTTCGCCTCCCTGCAATAAACATCATTGCTTCTGAACGAATAATATTCTTATACATGATCAAAAATAGTCGCCATCATCGAACGAATGAACGGAAACGATATTCGAAAAAACTGGTAAATTCGCCTCATTAACATGCCAAGTTACGGATATGACATCTAGGTGAAGCATCTGGATGGAGAGATTACGGCACAGAACGATGTTCCCTTTTTTGCATCCCTCCTTGCCTCCAAGAAGGCGCAATGATTCACGTTCGATAGTTAGTGATCGGATGATACGATGAAGTTATTTACTCAGCTAATAATAAGCAGAGCAGACTCATAACTATGACCTGTTTTCACAAGGATCACCCGTATAAGGCCCATTTCAAGTTGAAAAACTTGAAATCTGCTTAAATTTCGAGGCTTGTAATCTACAGCTTTTGCCCATTCTAAAAACATTTTCTCCCACAAACAGCACTATTTTCCTACTGGTTAGCTAACTTCTAACTTTTCTCGTATATCTTAATCAGAGCCTTGTACAGCGTAGATTGTAGTGGTCTAGAGATTCCTTACTTTAATGACTCGTAAAGTGACTCTCACTTTAACTAGTATACACCACTTTGAACGCCCCGATTATTGTGAGTGACTTCTTAATTCGAATCTCGTATCACTTCCAGCGATTTACACTTCTTCGCAACTTCTCGTTTTCAGTGTATTGCGAATTCGGCTCCACGAAATATTCTTTTACCTACAAGGATCACACCTTTCTCAGACATCCACTGAGAAAAAATGCAGAAAATTGTGCAATTTTTAGTAATTTCTTGCGATTTTTCCACTTCGGATTTCAAATAAGAAATCCACATTACAATCAAGAGCTTTCAGGATGCCACCTTTCAATTTTTCGGAGAGGGAGGGAGGGGGATAGCATGGAAGGGCAGTTATGGGAAGGAAGCGGTAGAGCGAACAATAGAAAGATGTGAGATCTCTTCTTTTTCCGACGGGTTAAATATGAGTAAACTGAATTCAAAGGTCTGGCTTTTGGATTTCTCATGAAAAATTTCATATCGTAACTAAAACAAGAATCAATTCATGCATTAGTTCGGGAGAGGCAGCTCTTATCACTAGAAAAAAAATGTACGTTCTCAGGCTCAGGAAAAAACAACGGGCCCATTCTTCATGAAAAGAGTGAGCAAACCATATTTTCGATAAGTAATGAAAAGAATGTTTGCATACTGTTGCGAACCATCGACCTTTTGTTTGCTGGGCGAATGCTCTACCACTGAGCCACGGGGAACGATTTCCCCGCCACTATTATTATTCCAACTGCACTGGGGAAAGTTTATAGCCTAAGAGAAAACTACGTGTAAGCGGCGCCATCATAATACCACCAAACACACTACGGATGCATGGAGATTCCTTTTAAAGTAGGAGGATTTTAGTTCGTCGCCGGCTCATCCTACGCAGCATATGCCGAAGAACTCAAAAATTGCTCCACTATTACCGCACAGTGGACCACAGGTGTTGGCAGAAGTGCGCTGTGGTAACGTCACGTGTCTGTGCGTGCACACAGCTGCACGCAGCACTCAATCTCGCAGCGAATGAAGCGGAGGGGGTGAGGTGGACGGCAGTGGACAGATAGACCTTTCAATCGGAATGAATAAAAAAGGCAACTAGGTTAACATTACCTCATCCTCGGATTTCCAATTCCAGGTTGCTGACAGTATCTACGAGAAAAAGCTGACGTCAAGCATTAGGTATACAAAAAACTTATTCAATGATATTGTGGTCGTGTGAAACTTTTCACTTAACCACCAGCAGCAATAGTTTAACAAGCTGAGATAAGCTGAACAACCTGGACTACCTGAGGAATCGAAATCTTTAAAATGCGACTGCCACGTCCCAAGAACTCTCATTACCAGGAATCCACTAATAGGGTTTGCTCAACTATCCACAGCAATCAAATGGAGTCTTTTATTTTGGATAATTTGGCTGTCTTTCAAAGAAGTCGACCAGAACGACTTAATTGCATTCAATTAGAGAACCATTCGACAGGAAAAAAGTTGTCCTCTCTTCGCCACCCCCTTCCTTCGCTCACTACTGTCTTTGTTCGTTTACTTGTTAGCCTTCGTAGCAAATCACAAAGCCTGAAGTTATAAAACCTTTTCAGCATGATCTATATCAAGAGTGACAACAACGTGTCCTTTTCTTCACCAATATCCATCTTCTCTGGGTTATTGACATCTAGAAGCATCAAAGCGATCCGACACAACATGATTCAACGAGCTTCTCAGTTCGAGATCACTACAGCCAAACGACCTCCTCTAAGGATATACAATGCGCGTTTCATAATTGTTTTCATGCGGTTTTTGTGTCCCCTTCGAGGGATTTTATGGGCTCACATGCACAAGCACTTATCGTGAAACCCCTTCGTGCACGCTTCTGTACTACTCATGAGGAGAGGATACATACAACTGCTTCCACATATTTGCAAGTTATTATGCACAATTTTCACGATTCAACTTGCAATAGTGAAGGTTTTCATAAAATTCTTGGCTGCTGGAAATTTTGCTCTGCAGAAGCTTGCCTGAGAGCTAAAAGGTTGTTCTGAATTTCGTGAAACAGAACGCAATTAAACATAAACACAGCTCTAGAACAAGTTTTTTTTTCTTGGTTGTTCCGATGTAAGTTTACTGCGCGATTAATACTATATGGAAAACGCGACTCAGATTTCGTTCAATCAGGATTTCCTTGAACTCTATATTACAACATAAACGCTACTGGTCAACGAGTGAGAAAAACGTAGCCACATTACACACTAGCATTCTCTTGACTAAGCGTCACATCTGGGAGCAAGTTTATTTCGAACATCAAAAACATAGCACAATATAATTACAAGGAAGAGGGAATACATCGAGACTAAGTATAGTTTTTTACAAGCTTCTAAGTGACGAATAAAACAAATATTCAAAGCTATCACTCCCTAGAAAGCAAGTCTTAATAGATGTATCTAGCTGCTCAACCTAGGACCATATATGCAAACGTGAAAGACTCTGATTGACAAGTGGGAAGTTAACTGACGAATTAAAGTTGGACTGCGTTATTTTAAACCTATAAAAATAAAAAAGTAAATGAATAAAATAAAAATTGACACATGCTCTACAAATTCAGCGGAAATTGGCTTATAAGAAATAACTAGACGATCGGATGCAATGCACTGCTCTGGGGTACTCCACTGAGCAAAGCAAGTAAAGAAGACCGACCATCCTACATCTTCACTTTTGGCTTCCGTCCGCACTCGAAATTTAGCCAAACGAATGCAGCGCCATATATCTAACAGACTTAAAATAGGCGCACCTGTTCCAAAATGCTTAATGACTCTAGAATTTTAGAGCTCTACTAGGTCTTACATGAATACCCACCGATTACCATTGCTGAGCAAAAACAATTAGCACTCCTCCACCATCACACACCTACCAAACTATGCTTCGATGTTTTTTTTTTGCATGGCAAACTTCCAAAAATTGGCGATTCGAAGCGAAAAATCGTGGAGGGAATCAAGAGAAGAAAGGCTGTTGCAAAATGCAATTAGACTCGGTTCCAAGCTCTTTAGACTGATCAACAAAACCAAAATTCAATGACTATAGGGCAGCAATTGTAAGCAAAATTTCTACCTGCAGACTCCATTGCCCTCTTTGGAATGTGGGCCACTTCGTGATCGTATATAGTTCACAGGGGGCGGGGAAGGGGTGAGTGGGTTATCCAAATTCTTTTCGTTGTTTCAATTTTTCTCAGTGCAAAGAGGTTCTGCACGAAATTTCCACATCGGTACTTCATCGCTTTCTATTATTGCTTAGAGTGCATAAGAATCTCAGGATCACATCGGAAACGCAGTGTTTTGTGATTAGCAGCATTGTGCTTTGGGGCAGAAACCGGGACATTGAAGTATAAGGATGGCACTGCACTAAACTTATTGTTGAGAGTCGATAGTTGGAGAGGGTGAGATGCTTGCTTATGAATTACTCTTTGTTGTCGTTTGTTTATAGTTTTTCTCGAATAAAAGTTCCCTTCATTTTAACACTCTCCCCCTCCTAGTGTGGACATTATTGCTTTGCTTATGCATTTTAGATCATTATATATATATATATATATATATATATATATATATATATATATATATATATATATATATATTGGATTACATTTCTGGCTTTGGATAATGGTTGAGTAATAAAAGTAATGCTATAAAATATACTTTAGATTATTCAACACATTACTTGGCAGTTGCTTTACTTATGTATTATTCACCAGTTTCTTCATTGCCGTTTGTTTTCATGCATGGATGTGATGGTGAAGGAGATACGAACAGTTTCTTATGTCTTACTTTTAAGTGGAGCTTCCTTGAGCCTAGCAGAATTCGAGGATCATTGCGTCGCTGCACTCCTGCGTTTTATCAATTCTAAAAGGTGTTGCGCAGACCCTTTTAATTTTTTTTTCCTTATTTCAGCTCATAGGACCCATCGATGAACTGAAATGAAATTCTCGGATGCGCTTAAACCTGCTCCAAAAAATGTACTCCGTACCTCTTGAACTATCTTCTCGCCTTGTCTTGTGATACCCCAAAGTTTTAGTTCCAACTTGTTCTATATGAGTTCGACTTCATCCAGGTGCAGTCGATTTCCATTGCACCAAACTAAATGTAATTAGAGCTATGAACTCGCACATCTTTCTCCTATGAAATTCGCTTCTATGAATTTAACGCTTCCAAGTGTCCAGTCGCATGAGAATATGACAGAATTATATACGCCGCGATGATTGCACTGTGAGGGTTCCTACATCAAGCAACTCTTGCCTTCTATTATTCGCACAAAGGACACTTCTGACGTGGATCTTTTACAAATAAAATTTGCTTCATTTGCTTGCTCAGCTTCTTGTTGCAGGTGGCAGTACTTTTTACAGATGCTATGAACGTCGTAAAGAATTCTGATGCAATATTTTGAGATCTGCATTCCACCCACTACTTCAGACTCCAATTTTTAAGGAGAAGAATGAGCTTCGCGAACATTTAGACACCTCACTTCTGTTTCTCGTCTATGCAGATTACTGCGACACAGTACAGCATTACTGCAGCCATCTATCGCATCATTCTCAAAGCCGAATTTATTTATTCGTAGTCAGTTTTCAAGAGTTCAAAAGATGCCATTCTGTGTACAGTTTGTAGCTGGCGAATGTTTATGGCGATCTTGATATTCTGCATTTTTAGCGACTATTGGAGAGGGCGGATGGAAGGGGGTGGAGGGGAGGGAGGGGGGAGAGGGGAACATGTTTTTAAGATAGCGCGGCGACGTATTTGCTCTTCGATAGCCTCAATTATACCATTGCTCGATGTTCTAAAGGCTCTCGCGAAGTATATAATTGGATAAGATTTGGGAAGAGTGACTGGGCACATTTGAAAGAGCACTAAAAACTCTTTTCACTTTTGCATCTTATTCCTGCTATTATATGCCTCTTCTTCAATATTTATCACCTTTATTTCTTTTACTCTCTCCTTTTTGTTTTCACTGATATGCAACCGCTTCGTTGTCGTGTACATGATTTATGGCAAGCAATAGTATTGAACATTTCATATGGGGTGGTATTTGCCCTTTTACATTTTGACCACTATTAGGATCATTGTTTATTGCCATCACCGAAATGTAGAGTGAATGGTTTGCGTATCTCTAATCTTTTGATCTATAGGCATTCGAATCGATTCTTGCACGGTCATTCAGTGTGTACATTTGGTTGGTGTCGGTGTTGAGCCTTTGAATATTCTTGTCGATTACTGAGGACTATTCTTTTGCTATCATCGGTAATATTCACTGTTTTGCGACGCTAAATGAACTTCGATTATTTCGATTCTATTAGGTGATCAAATAGATTTTACTTATGATTCACTGCATTACTGCATTAAGTTTTGGTTATTATCATCGTAGCCACTCTTTTTTCTTTTGTGTCACTCATATCTTCGATGATGAAATTTAAGCTCATTGGTGAATTCATTTTATTATTAAAATGAGTTTGCCATATATGGATTGGGTATGGTCTTGTTCCACATTTTTTACTATGTAACTTTTTCTATGTCGTTACCTAGGATAGGGGTTAACTTCAACGCGTTGATATACGGCTCCGGAGTCGACTGTCCTAAAGAGTGATTTATAAGCTGAAGTATAAATGCCTAGTTAGTCGGTTATGCGCTCTTCATTCGATAATATGAGTGTTTCTAAAATGGGTAATTGTGAAGTGTTGAAATTAGTTGTTAGATGGATGTTGCTTATGATTCGTTGGTGCATTAGGTTTTTAAGATTGAGTTGCAATAAACGTGATTGCCGATGCATTTTGAGATATTAACGCGTTTTTGTGCTTTTATCACTGATATTGCATAACACTTCTGTAGTGATATCTGAGAGAGATATCATCTCAACTGCAAAAAACAATAGTGTACTTTTCGTATTCTTTGAATTTCTTCGCAGATTTTTAACTGAAACCATTTTCACGCAGATAGTTAATGAAACTCACACAACCATTCGGTCAGAGATATGTCGACCCTTCTACAATTCCAACCGTTTTGCAGTGGAATCGAGAAAGGTCGTTTAATGTTGTCTGCATTATCCACAATGAGCAAATTTCCTGGAGTATTTCCTATTTGCCTATAGGTATCTTTATATATAAGAGAGGGTAAATCAATGAAATTCAGGATATAGAAGACTGCAAACGATAAATAAAGTAAAAAGTTGATGGAGGGGAATGAAAAATATATGATAAGTACTTAATATNTGGTTGGGCTGCAATTTCAGACATCTGGTGGCAGCAAAAAAATTTTAGATCCTTCGGCTAAGGGAACCTTAAACGCGTTTCGGCATTGTTTTTCTTTATTCTGCAAATTTTGTTTTTTACCACTCAAAAATCTCTGGTTTTGCGTCTGAAGTTAACTGGAATACCAAAAGTTCCTCGGAAGTTCGGAGATATATGAATAATTGCAGATGAAGCGATCAGTAAGGAGGCGAGGCTAGAAATGGTTCACTACACGGGGCTTATTAAGGTTAAGTTACTTTAATTTTTTTTTTTTAAATCACAAACCAGTGCGAAAAGCGATGATCGCCGTAAGATGGGACGTGAAGAGGGCGAGTTTTTTTTTTTTTCTGGAGAAATTCCCAGGGAAGAGGGGGAAGGGGAAGGCGAAAGAGCTGGCCCATTGCAAGGTTAGTTAAGTGAAGAGGTTATTGAGATGCTTTTTACGTTCGTTAACAAATGGGATCATTTCTATGCGAAGAGGGGGTAAAGCCTGTGAATTCGTTTCGTTTCTTCATAGAGATGCAGATGAGTTTGCAACAGGATGGTTCCGGCCGTACAGATGTCTCTTCCAAGCACGATGTATTCGTTACTGAAGTTGGTCACAGGTATGCACGTTGAAAAGTTGTTGCCGTATATGTGGGTTATGTTGACCTAATGTGGTCCACAAATGAAAGTGAATTAATGTAAGAGCGATAGTAACGTAGAAAGATAGTGAATTCGAAGAGTTTTCACTTTTAGGAGAATATGTTCTTATCGCTTTAAGCTTCGAGGTTTATGCGCGCAAGCGTAGCCTCAATTTTGTTGTTCACTACGATGACAACCTCATAATACTTCCATAATTTGAAAACAAGGGGTTTTGTTTTCGGGCAGTATGCTTATTTGATTTAAAAAAACTGCTCCGGTTATATAGGGAATTGGCTGGTACACAAAGTATGAACTTCTTGTTTGCAATTTTTTATATAACAGGATATGAAATTTCCGGTCTCGTCGCACAGCACCTAAGTGCTTCGATGCGACAGTCGGAGTTACTGAGCTTGACAGTGCAGTTAATGAGGTCTGCTCCGAGATTGCCGTCAGCTCATACTCCATTGCGCTATATGCGTGAGTCGCCTTGCTGTATTCTCTAACAAATGCACCTCTACTTCAGTCAGAGTGAACTGAGTTGGAGGTATATCAGGAAGTTCATGGCTTATATTGCTGTCTGTGAGGTTTGAACCGAGATAGCAATTTCCTTGAATTTCTGCGCACTATAGATGCGAGTTCTATTGTGATGAATAAATTATTCGTCTCTTAGTCAATATGCAGCGGAATTTGTTGAATTTTTACTATGGGATATTTAAGAGTATTCGTTTCAATATCTTTGCTACAAGTATACTTATAGTGCACATAAATTTCAAAGCTTAAAACAATCAGAATATGCTTGCTCGAATTTGCAAAACTCTTTGGAGACTGCTGATCATCTGTGTTAATATTGCCCAAACTTTGGTTCTTTTTTCAGTAGGTTGCACTACGTGAACGTAATTTCCGATTGCTAGAGCAATACCTTAACGTGAGTACAGGTGAGAAACTTTAGTTGTGAATGCTGTGCTTTTGTTAAGAAAAGTTGTATGTGGGCTAGGCGAACACTTTTGTGGGCTCTTTTGTATATTTATGAGGCTTGAAGCGAGCTCAGAGGCTCTTATATCTCTTCTTTCGCAAGGGGTGGTCCCTTTGTTCAGGAATCGTAATTAGTAACCCAATAACTTTTTCACTTAAGTTGGATTTGCACTGGGCCAATCTGAGGTTTTTTTTTATCAGCGGCGATTATCGTTCTTCGCTTTGGGTTGTGCATGAGTTAGAATCATATAGGAAAACTAAATTGGTTTTTGAAATAAAAGCGGAAGGTTCTTTGATTCACTTATCATTCTGCTGACTCTAAAGTAATTTTTAGTTGCTCAGTTTGGAGTATTCCAAAACGAATCATAATTTTTGCAGGAAGATATACGTTGACTAGTGAATGCTTAGTACGGTATGTGATCGCTAGAAATTAATGTAAATTGAAGTCTTTGAAAGGCGACCGATATCAGATGGCCATAGCTGCATTTCGAGCATATCAAAAGAATGCTATCAAAGGTGCACAATCGGAGCGAACGTCACCATCTTCGACATATCGGTAAATATTATTCTGCTTTCAAAATGTTTGCATTTCATTAAAGAAAAATGCTGTGCAGTTATGAGAGGTGGGCAATTTGCACTAAATTCGGCGTCTTTGAGGTTCATTTGGATTTTCTTTTGTCAAATAAGGAAGTTCGGTATGTATTCACCTAAGAAGAATTGTGTATTAGGTACATAGAAAGAATGAAAAAGCATATAGCATTGAAAATATCCGAATAATATGCGGCACATATTTAGAGCTCTTGCTATATAAATTCGAGAATGAAATATTGTGTTGTTTATTTATCTTCTTAGATGTTAAGTTGACGTTTACAAAGATTGACGTATAGATTGAGCATATCAAGGTGATATTAGTATATCTAGGTATAGACAAGCAAGCAGAGCTGCTCTACTTCCGCTTGACGATCTTCTCGGTGACTCATCATACCTATGCCGAAATCGAGAAAAGGGGCGCATTCACTTTATGTTTATGAGATGCATTGTTCACTTAAAGTTCTTTCGAGGAACTATCAGTATCTATGGTTTTGAGGAATTCGAAGACGACAATTAAAAGCTATTTTTGTGAAATATCTTGTTTCATTGCTGGCAGTATTTTATTTCTTCAACTACCATATTTTCCTTTACCGCCTTATGATCCACGTGTTACATCCTGAATTCTACGGTCTGAATCAGTCTCAACTCTTTCCAGATTCGACCATCCGCGACAATGGGTGAGGTGAAGTGGAGCGCGTTTCACCATCTGCCAAACATGTTCCGGCTCGCATAACTCTTTATCGCGCTCTTCTGCTATCGAGTACTTGAAGTAAGAGAAGGCAAAGGTTTAGTCCACTCATTGAGTGTCAGTAAGTCCAGTTATACATAGCATGGAAGTTTCCTCTGTTTGTTGTATATACTCCAAGCGTTGTTTACACATTATTTTCCACATTTTTAAAGATTCCGAAAAGCACAGAATCCAATAGTATTCACTAAGCACGGAATCCTCATGTGTATGAAAAGCGAACGAAGTCAGTGCTATAGTTTTTGAGGTTGAGTGTTTCCATAATAGTGGAAATGGGATTGGCCTATTCTACTTGGAACAATCGCTCCTCAAATGTTTAGCTAAGGATGTGATTTTGGATGTTTTAAGGGTATATGAGGATATTTAAGGATACGAGGAATAGTGGAGAGCTTCGGAAGGTGGTGATAGATGATGTTAAGAGCATCTTTAGGGGTATATCTTGCACTAGTTAACGTTTGATATTTTTTGCATTAGTTGACCGATAATGCGATCCCTCGAAAGCTTGATGAATCGATGCTAAATGCTTAGAAGCAGTGAAATTTGGTTGTAAATTTGCAACTAGTGAAGGTACCCAAGATTTGGATGAGACTTCACTTTGTCACCCTCTAAGTCGATATCGATTATCAGAATATCTATATAATTCATATATACTTACCTAAACGTTCTATCGTCATTTTTGCATATTTTAGAGCTCGTGAATCAAGATAAGGAAGTGAAAAGAAACGTGTGACCTACGGAAGGAAGTCACTAGCTTCGGCTTATAAACTCTTTTTAAGATCAGTGGCTGTCAATAACCAGATGATGGTTTGCGAGCTGGTTATGACGCACCTTCACTCTAATTGGTGAGGAATCAGCTTATTTGTAAACTTTTAATTGTGTGGTGCGTACAGTTGCTAGTGGTAGACTCAGTAAACAGTGCCTGACTCATGAAATCATTTTTGAGATTCGACGTCAGATGATAGACGAAAGCTATTGTTGAAAGGTTGAAGACACTTTGCGAGTCTGCTGATCCTTTAAGTTTGGAAGTTAGTGTGACGTGAAATAGGTCGTGACTACTTCGATCGGCCGTTCTGTTCAATATCACTCATTTTCATCTCATATTGACCCTACATCTTTTGTAGTTGGAGAATATATATCTTTATCTTCTTATTTGTAACTATGAGAACATGAAATTGTAATTGAGAATGCTGAAGGGAATGGAAAAGAGATATTTGAAGGTTGATGCAGAGGTGGAGGTATCAAAATTGAGGGCATTGAGGGGTGGTGAATTGATTTGATTAAATGGCAGAATTTGAGATCGACAAAAGTTTTCATGCGAAATCGCTCAATATGTTCGTGCCTAATACTTCATCGACTTTTGAATATAATTTAAGTAGAGGAAATGTAGTGAATGTCGGATTGCACTTTCCATTCTCATTCCAGTGTGCCTATCAAATCCATCCGCCAAATATTTAGTTGGCGATAAAGGCATTGAAGATGCTCTTAAATAAACAACTACGATTTGCAGGGATAAGTATTGGATTCCCGATTCATATCTGACGCATTGCTCTCAAGAACGAGGTTACTACACGTTGGAAGTTCGCGTCCATAATGGATCTTAGTGAGACTAACGTAATGTGAGCTTGTTGTGATGTAAGCGATGGTTTCATTATTTAGCTTATTTTGTTCGACCGTGTTAATGTTGTTTAAGTGTGGATACCGACCGTGAGATTTGTTTGGTGGGTGGTCGGACGTTTGGTTGGTGAGATGGTACGGAGAACATTATAAGCCTATATCTGCGCTGATTAAAAGGATTTCGACCTTATGTTTAAAGCTACAGGTTGTGAGCTGACCGGTCGCCAGCTGTCTCTTGAAGCTGCCGGTTGAACTTTTTTCTGGGTTTAGGTTAGGTGGAGTGTTTTGAAAAGGTGGTTTCGGCAGCTTTGACTGTTTGGCGATCGATGTGCCATGGAGTTAAGCCAGGACCGCTGACAGATTCGCGATGTGCTGATGATGATGCCTGCTGTGCGATGTCGAGAACATGACATGCCGTTCCCTCAATGTGCTGCAGTCGCGTCGATGTCGCTGCAGGACAGCTGATTTTCGGGACAGATTAGGCCTGGTGTTTCCGCCTTTCCACCAAACCTGAGCTGTTGATCTTGGTGCCTCGCAATTTGTGAGCCTGGGTGGGAAACGAATTGGTGCTATAGCCTTTTAGCAGTGGGGTTGCGCGTTTAGTTGTACTGGAAAGGGAATAGTAAGCTAGAGGGAGTTCTTGGATGTTCTGAACTGATGCATGGAACCGGATTCTTCGGCTAGGGCCCAGAGCATGAAAGCCGTAGTGCTTAAGGATCTGCCGTATACTTAGTGAAAAGTAAGTGGAAAGAGATCTGGCTATACTCAGCCACAAGCGCAGGCGCATGAGTTAGAAGGTGAGAGGCTGCACGCATCTTCAACGAGCGATGCTGTCCTGGTCACTCATTAACGAAAACGCCTCACAAATGTGAAAATATACTGCAAGAAATCAAGATTCGGAAAGCAAGTTTCAACACATTTTAAAGAGCATTAAAACTCTATCGGAATCATTAGTAACCTGTGATAAAAATAAGAACTTTTCTATAAGATCAACTTCTTACATGATGCGCAATCGATATACATTGCAGGGTCACCGATATATCAGGGCCTCTCAGTGTATAAAGGAACAAGATTTGGGAAGAGTGATCAGGTACATTTGAAAAACCATTAAAAACTATCGGAATCATTAATAAGCTGAGACAAAAACAAAAACTCTTCTATAACATCGATTTCTCATATGACGCGCAATTGATATAAATTGTAGCGTCGCTTTATGCATTATCTTATGCGTTATCGATGTGCATTCATGACTCCTGTCCACCATACACCGATTCGTGTTCATTCCAAGTCGATCAGAAGCAGGGCCAATGGGCGACGGTTCAGTCAGAGGTGGTGGCGATTGTTCTTACGCTCAGTATCATGGCAAGCAGTTTCTCGCATTCGAAGCGTTCCAAGAGTGACAAATTGTCGGAACAAAATTAGCGCATTGTACAATACAACCTATTAATTAAGTCGACTAAAGCGGGTCGGAAGCTTGTTAACGGTATAAGCAGCGTGCAGTGCTGAGCCTTTAGAAAGTCAATAAGCAGCGTATTTTTGCACGGTGCAGTTAGGGCGTTAAGCACTGCTCCAAGCATGCTTATTTCGCACAAGAAAGGATCTTTGCAATGGAAGATGGCGTTAGCATTAGACAGCGTGCGATTCATTCCGGTCTTTCAGAGCACTCACGTACTGCATCAAGGGTACGGAACATCATCACCCGGAAATCCATCGATTCTCATCACCTTCACTGTATCGAGGAAGACTGAGCTTTTGGTATGTGTTGTTCAGAATGTTGCGAAACAATTCGCTGCTTCAGATGAATCCCTAAACGATGCGTTTAAATGGCAGGGAGATCATGAATGAGTGTGGGTAGATTTCAGAGATGTTCGTGAACACGGCCACGTATAACAGTATGGACGAAATGCTGCAATGGAAAAGGGACATAGCGCTGAACACTGCGGATACTCTGCTTTGGCGAGACGACATTGACTCAATGGCTGCAGCGCTCTGCTTCGACTTAGACAGCAACGTGTGCACTGCGGTGGATGGAGTCTGACAAGGGTACTGTAAGGGACATATGAGGGAGATAAGCAGAATGCAGATTAACTGCCCTCTTGCACAACAGGGGAAAGGGTGATTGCGCGACAGATCAAGCTGTCTAAAAATGTCTTGATGCTCTCAAGATAGAACAATCTTTCTACAAATGCGTGGGGCAAGACTCGGGGTGTATGAAAGGGGAGCGCAATTGCTTGCAAGTTCGGTGAGTGTGTCGACTCATCGCCGTTTACTCGAGCTCGTGAGCACGTCAGCTTGGAGCTGCGTGCTGGGTCGTTGATCGTCGTCGGAGGTCGTGCAAGGGGGCAATACGGATAGTGCCGAAGCCCTGTTGGTGCTAGCGTTCGTCATTTCCTCATTTCCCGATCTCCCCTCTTTCGTTTGTGGTTCCGTGCAAATCTGTTTTGAGGTTTAATAAAATTTAAGCCTCACTTATTGTTCCGGCTCCACGCAGCATCTGACTAGTCTCAAGAGAAACCACCCAGACCCTTACCTGGGGGCTCAGTCGGCTCGAGGCTGAGCAACCAGGTGCTGCGTACTCTGAGCTGCTTCCTCAAAACATTGAATAGCGAGTTGCGTACTCGCTAATGTTTTTGTGGTCGAGTGCCACATAACTGAGCTTCGAGCTCGTTGCGGGCTTATACCTGCCGACTTGATTGTGGCTGCGTGCCGCCTGAGTGAGTTGCGGACTCACTGCAAGTTATGTACTCGCTGATTTTTTTTCGTGGTTGAGCCGGTAGCAGTGTTTCGTTGTTTGTGCGCAATAATCTACAATTTGCTTGGCGTGCATTGACTGGTCTTTTATTGTAGACCGCGACATCGCGTCTACGTTGGATGAATTCGTGGACATGAAAGTCGATGGCCAACCACATGAGATTGAGGACCAGGTAACTGCTTTAAACTACGCAGCAGTTTGTGCAGTTGAGAAAGAGTCGGCTGAAATCTGCACGGGATCAGGCATTGCTGTTTTATCGCAGCTTAAGGCGAGCAGGAATCGCTATAGCTTTCTTGAAATTTGGATGAGCAATGTGGAGACAGCAGTAGCAGGAGCCCGTGCAATCATGTCTGCGGCACATAAGGGCTGGAAGAAGAAAAAAATTTCTTTCTTCCATATGTAAGAAATTCCGAGAATGCAAATATCAGTTGGATATCTAAGCCCACCACATAAGAGGTGGAAGGAGTCGTGAGATTATGCAGTAAGCTTTGCAGTAAATTAAGTGCTTCCAGTCTTGAGGAACTTGAAGATAAGCCGTCACAGATAGACTGTCACGACTTACTGCAACAGCAACATGCAAAAACAATGCATTTTATGGGATGCACATCTGTTAACGAGTGATCTTGTTAACGATTAACGAGTGGTCTACGTTAACGAATGATCTATTGTGGTCAAATGATCTCGTGATTGCATTGATACTGGTGATCTGTATTTCTGTAATAGGCCGGATGCTCACACTTGCTTGATCTTGATGTGGTATCTCCCCCACGTGAATTGTGACATCCCCATGCCTTCAGGACCGTAGCCGAGGCTATAAATAGGCTGCGGTCTTGCTTGCTAATCAGTTCGTCGTGTTTCGCTATTCGAGTTGTGTGATGTCGTAAAGGAGTTATTTTCTCGCCCCTCGTTGCCACAATTCCAGTTCCCCCCCCCTCCCCCACACAGTCGCAACATCCATCCTCGACCTTGGGCAGGAATGTTCAATTCTGCGAAAAAAAATTATCTTCCAGAGAAGAACGCAGATTTGCAATAAACAATAATATCGATGTAAGCCGATGCAGAAGGCCTGCAGAAAAAACAACATCAGCTAGAAGTGCAGCTAGCTCATGCTAAACAATGTTCTGCATTGCAGTTTTCAACGGCAGGTGGTATAGAGGACCACGACAGCCATGCAGTGCGAGAAGCCGATCAAGGAGAGGATCGGCACACGCCGGCTGACTATTCTTGCCGTACTATCGTACCCAGGAAAGATTCCATTGGGACATTCTGATCATCCCCTGCTAGATCGAATATCCAAGACACATATTTTCAGAACGAGCAATGGGAGCGGGGCATTGGACAGGTATGCAGACGGCCTATGGAAGAACCGACAGCCTCCTGGAGCATTCGCCGGTCACCTCACCAGTACACCATAAGTCCATTTCTATAGAAAATAAAACTAACGGGGACGTAGCCGATATCTGCCGCATGCTGAGGCAAGTAGCCAGCCGCGTGCATAATCAGCTTCCACCGCTTCAGGTGTTTTCGGCAAAAGATAGTGATAGTTCCTTAGTTATACAGATTTCATTAGGGAATTTAGATGACGCTATGCCGACCAAGATGTACATCTATAGCGCATTCTAAACCCTTGACAGTTTATAAGCCGAAAGAAACCACACGTAATCAGGTGGTCACAAACTTAAAAGGCGATAAGTCCTGTAAAAAGCTGCATTTGAAAAGCGCTGTTGTGGGCCAACTACCTTTTGTGCCCGTACGTTGTGGCAAAGTACACTTGAATGCGCTATTAGACTCTCGATCTATGATATCTACTATTTCGAAAGCAGCACTACAAAAGTAACTGACGTAGAGGGACAGCAGTTCGTGGCGTATAGGATACTTCCTAAAAATGAACCAGATTTGAAAGTGAAGGATGCTTCAGGCAATATTATGAAGTTCCTAGGATCCGTCAGGTTCCCATTAAAAGTGAAAGACACTATTTATCAGGTCCACTTCTTCATTCAAGACGAAATCGAGGTGCAAGTATTCTTCAGTATTAATCTGCTAGCACAAGCATCGATTTGTTTAGATGATATCCGTAAGCAGATAATCAAAACCACGCCAAACGGAAGTGGCAGCAAAAACGCTAGGATAAGCGGTCTGAAACTTGTCCGGCAACCAGCCAATAAAAATCTTAATATAAAGGAAGCAGCATACAAGAGGCAGTACGTCAAGTGCAATAAGGTCAAAAGCGTTTTCCAGATAGGAGGCCGCGTGCTCATCTAAATGCCTGTAGAGAGAGGAGGCAAGCCTAATTGCAAGTTGGTATGGGAGTGGCTCGGCCCGTACAGCAGCATTGATCAGACCAGTAATACAGCAACCGTACGATTAATTCCAGGAAGAGACAAGTGTTTTCAGGTGCTACTGGATCACCTCAAGAAGGTTGCAAGTGAATTAAGTGACCATTCCTACTTACAATCCTCCAAAAGATGAAAATTGCTTAAGGCTGCGCGAAGTGAGGTTACGAGGGATGCCACAAGAAAGAGCGAACGAATAAGGAATCAGCACATGAATACAGTGTTATGTTGCGGAGTATTGCCAACATTCAAAATATGGCGTGCGCAACCATATTAAGAACACTGACCGGAAATGGTATTTCTTTGTTAAAGTTTTAATAATCGCTCAACTGATGTTCAGCAACTTATTTCGCCGATTTGAGATTCGTCATTTCCTCATCTCCCGATCTCCCCTCTTTTTTTTGTGGTTCCGTGCAAATCTGTTTTAAGGTTTAATAAAATTTAGACCCATCTTATTGTGTCGGCTCTACACAGCACCTGACAAGCCTCAAGAGAAACCACCCAAACCTTTACAGTACTGTATCTTCAATACTTTGAACAGCTATGGTTTCGTCGATTTCATCGTTCCCTCCATCGATGTAGCCAGCAACTCTTCCATCTGTCACGATCCTGAGCCCTCCGCATTCAAGCAACTCCATATAGACGCCGCAGCGGGTCTTCCCATCTTGTCGCGGTCTGCCGCGTGATCGCTCTACGTCTCTTGGGTACCATTCAAGGATTTGCTTAGTCCATCTATAGTCATTTAACTTGGCAACGTGACCAGGCCGCCTTAGTTTTCTTCTACACATTTCTTCAACGATATCCTTCAAAGCGGATCTAGAACGCAACTCATCGTTTGTGGTGTGTTGCAGTTTGCTGATGCCTTCCATTCGTCTTTCCATTACCCGCTGGATCATTGCCAATTTGTTTTTTTCAGCTATTGTGGTGTTCCACGTTTCGCACCCGTAGAGAAGAACAGATGGGTGTGGAATTGAAGAGTTCTGCTTTTATGGACATTGTTATCTTGGTGTCGTAATAGATATCCTTGAGCTTGGTGAAGGCTAGCCAACCCGCTCTTTCTCTTCTGCTTAGCTCCTAACCCAAAGCATCACTTATTGGCACAGTCTCTCCTAATATACATCCTGTTCCACGAGTTCGATATTCTCATTATCGAGCTTCATGGGGCACTAAGAACAGAATGCATTCTTCGTCCAGTTCGTTTTGCCGTTGCGAATGCTCAGCCCAATTTCCTTGGCATTCTTGTTGAGTTCGTTCAGTGAGTACTGTAAGTTTTTTGGGTCAGCGGCCACGAGTACCACTTCGTCCACAAAGAGAAGCGCCTGGATTTCTTCGCCTTCTACATTGAAACCATCTGCAGTCTCTATCTTTCTCGAGACTCCTTCGAGAACTGGTGAGTGGAATTTCAGGAAGCAATTGTCTCCTTGTTTTACGCCTCTTCCGACTGACAAGGATATTTCGAAGAAATGGCTACTTCTGGCTCGATGGGCTATATTTCTTACATTCTTTTCCTCGTCATCTCGTCAAACATAGACAGCGGATTCTGATTTCTTCCACAACAAGCTATCAATTGAAGTAGCATTTAACTCACGAACATATAAGAACGAGGGAGAATAACTTCTTAAATGTTCTTAATTCAAGCAACACAAAACTTGCGCTACTTATATAGTGTCTTTTCGCCATGGTCACTATCATATCTGAGATTTCAGATGTTTGCTTCATTCACTATCATATCTGAGATTTCAGATGTTTGCTTCACCTCTCCAGACATACCGACCATCTTGCTGAGAAACGGCACCGGTTGCCACTTCGAACCAGTAATGGGGTTTCGGTATTTCAATGACCGATTGGTTTCTCACATCGCTGGTATATGTCAACAATGTTAACATGTGTCAATCTCTGTATCGTAGTATTTCGATCCTGCAAATTTAGTCAATTGCACGTCTTAAAAGAAATTGATCTTATAGAAAAGTTCTTGTTTTTGTCTCAGATTATTAATGATTCTGATAGAGTTTTTAGTGCTCTTTCAAATGTGTTTTTCGAATCTTGATTCCATACTGTATATTTCCACATTTATTGCGACGATTTATTTCCGAGTGACCAGTGCCGTGTCGTTCGCTAAGGACTCGTCGGGTCTCCCTCCGTCTATCTCATGCGCCTGAGCTTGTAGCCAAGTGCGTCGACCCCGTGCAAAAGATACGCGAAGACGGAAGGAAGTAAGGGAGTCAATGAGGTGACATCAGAGTAGCGGAGGTCAGTCGAAGAATGAAAGGATGTGGTGGATCGGAAGAATTGAATATGGAAGGAGTAAAAGGTGACGAAAAAATGCGTGGGATATGGGTGACGTTTTAGGCAGAGTTTGGAGCAGTGCAATCGGCCGAATGCATGCACTAAATGACCGTTGTGATTAGCTGTAATTACTGTCTCTTTGACCTTTCACTTTGCTTTTTTCTGCGTCCATAAATACATAACAGTATCGTTTCTTTATTGTAAAAATAAATTTCTTCATCTATCATTTCTTTAACAACTACTATTTGGATTGCAAAACTGGACAATACTACTCATTTCGTCAAGTGTTCATTATTACCATCTTCTAGTAACATTTTCACTGTCCGCTGAATAGAAGAAAAAAATTACCCAAAAACCCATCGCCTTAGCCTAATTTCCACTGAACAATTCAGGAAAAAATCGCAACTCCAACGTTCGGGAGGAATTGTCTGTTAAAATCCCAATAATTTTTCATTCAATAGGGGTAATTCCAAACCCAGTCACAGCTCCCCTCACGCTCCTTCCCTCTTCGGAATTTTGATAAAGAACGAAAAATGTTTGATTTGTCACAATTTAAAATGCTGTTAATCGAAGTGATTGTTCGATGTTTTGCCGCCTTGTTGACAAGTTGTTGATGCGTGCACTATGATCGCGACAACAGCGCCATAAAAACGAAAACGAATCGTTCGACAGTAAAATGCACTTTGTGATCTCACGTTGTGGTTGGTATCGTCAAACAGGAAGTGACTTAGTCGCACATGCGGAACGGCGCAAATGTCCGCTTTTTTATGCGCGAGGGGATTGTGTCGACGCTATGTTCGTGGGTGTGTATGTATGTGTGTATGTCTGTCTGTCTGTCGGTCAGGTAGATTCCACCTGTGAAACACTAAAATCAGGGCTACGAAAATTTCTGTGCCTAACAGCTTATATCGCGTTTCACTTTGGGCAGTCTACTCAGAAACAACATACAGGCATCTAAGGACGCCATAAAATCTCGTATATTTTTTACACTACCGAAATTTCCTTTTACAGTGGTCGGATCCAAAAGATACGAATCTTTAATCGAAGATTTGCATAAGTGATTGAATTATTTAAAGCATGGGAGGGTTATTTTGCATAATTCGTTTTTTTGTCATTTATGAAATTACTTCTTCAGGTGAGCAAACTCAAGCTATTTGAACATGCTCCTTCTCTTGTTTATTTCTGATTCCTTGTCTGGTCAGATATTCAACTGTTAGAATGGTCGTTAGCCTTTCGGATACCTCCTACAGCTATCTGATCAAGCAGAGAGGGAGACAAAGCTTTGGTTAACATAGTTTTTCATATCGTTCATCAATCAAAGCTGCTTTTAAATGATCTTGTATCAGCTGGATCATTCAGGCCCATTCTGTGCTCTGTGGCCCTTAGATGTACCCGGTTGCATTTAGCCTCTTTTACAAAAGCCTCTGTCATGTTGCTCTAATCGTTCTTTTCTGGCAATCACCAATTTTACACGGAGGGGGATAGCCGAGTTTGCTAATGCTTTTTAATAGTGTAAATAATCCTTAATCGCTTACATTCGACCGGATTTAAGCAGGAAGAATTCAAATGTCAAGAGTATTGACCTGTTTGTTATGTCGCCCAAGCGCTTCCGGTTCACTAATTATTCTCGGTGAATTCACGTTGAACGGGGCCGCCTCGAAGAGTGATGTAATGCCTGCAGTTGCGGATATTCGACAGGTGATCCTTCAGAGGGGTCGACTTCATTTCACCAATAAGGACTCGGTGAATTTTGACGGGTATGTCTTGAAGTCCACTACCTTAAAGAGCTAAACTTGATTTTTTTTTTTGAAATTCTTCCATAAATTTCGTCCAAAAATTTCCCTTCATTCGACTATATAATATTGACCAATATTTAGAAGTTCATTGTGTTGTATTTGCTAGTTTCTCTTTAACCATCTATATATCAAAGGGGCTGTGCTAAACGACGATACGAGAACGTATGGATGCGAAATCGGTTGAGGCAAGGTGTCATGTTTGGGAATTGAATATATAGGTTTCTATCAGTTTCGATGTATTCACTTCTATTCGTAAATGTCCCGTTTGTCGTTTTAATATGTGTATTCCATTCTTCCTATTTCATTTTTATATCCTTTATAGCCACCGTTGTTTTTTGTTTCCTTTATGAATTCGGGTCATCAAAATTGTTTATTTGAAACAAAGTCATGCAATTTACTCACCTAATTTTTTTTTTTTTCTTAGATCGGGTGTTTGCCAAAGAATGACAAAGACAAATGTATTCGCTTGGGAACGTGTCTTTTTTGAATTTATTTTATTTTTCAAACACATGAGACGTGCAGTCTATAATATATGAAAGCAAAAAAAAGTGAGTGGATACAATACAAAAGGAATTGTAAAGTTTATTGTGGTATTTGAATTTTAAAAAAGAAATCAGCGATTTCTAGATGTTGAATTACAGCAAAAGCAAGTACGCTTTTTCGATTTTATTCCTAATCATTAGAAATATTGCACATAGTAGGCGTATTTTTAATCAACAGCTTAAATTCATCAGCATAGGACAGACACAACAGCTACATAAATTGCGAGGTTATACCAAGCTGGTATAATTCTAATAGGAGATTAGTTTTTCATTATAATAATCGTTGATTAAGGTATACCAATTTTTGAGTGATTGAATTCCGATCGACAAGATATCAAACATGTAAAGATGTACTTACTTTACTTGCACACTCATAGAGATGACTGTTGATAGCATGTGACATGCAATTTCCTTTTGTTATGAATTGAGCAATTGCCCATCTCTCTGAACACATCACTTCGATTGGCATTTGTTAATGAGTTGCATTCACTTCCACTTTTTATCGTTTTTTGTCATTCCGATGAGTTATGCGAAATTTTCAGTTACGTATGTCATTTTTCGGTGGTCGCCGAACAACCATGCACTCTCATCTACGCTTGTGTTGCAGAGCCAGGACTTGCCCAGAGCAAGGCTGCACTTTTCCTTGATGTCCTGCAGGTTCCACTTATATTACTTGTTGATGGTTCATTAACCGAACCTTATCTTCCCATCTGTAAACGCCCTTTGATTATGAGTCCTTTTTGAAATCTGTCGGACGTTATATGCTTCTTCTTGAAAAAAGTCTGCTCATCTTGAAATTAGGAGCTCGTGGGATTCTAGTGGAGCACGCACAGTCCGTTTAGTGGCGTACTAGAATTTAGGGACACTCGGTTCCCATTCTACCCGTACCAATTACGAAAGAGGGTTCCCGTCAACCGCAGATGGTTTCGAAGGAGGGAAAGAAATTTTGTGACACCAAGTGATTACCGTTGAAGCTTAGAAAAGCGATTTTTCGGCAGCTTTTGGCTGCCAGTTCCGGCTCGATGACTTCCATCTACAGGATAATGACTACGACTGAGAGTTTAGTTGTTTTCTTAGATGACCACAAAATTCAAGCAGAGCTCATGGGTGGTCATCAGTTAATAAAAACGAATAATCTTGAGATGCCGAAATGCAATGGTCAAATTTTCGCCTCATTTCGCTGTCCACAAAGGAATCGGATTTTGAAAGTCGTATCAGTCGATACTTCTGGTGGGCATTTGCCCATTTTCAAAGAAATGCCACCTCACTGCGCTTACTGTATTTTGCCGTGGTGATGCTACAGGTTTCGGCGCTCATAATCTCGGTAGTTGGCAGCAGTGTGTAGAAATAATTTCACAATGTTTTGCCATCCAGACTATTGGTTCTCACTCACTTTACTAGATGTTAAGTTTTCCTTAACGTTTCCATTCGTCTCGTTTTCAGAATTTTTTTCCGCTTCTTTTGCTTTTACAAGTTCATCATTTCACCTGTTATGGGCACATTTGATCATATCTGTTTTACCGTGCCATCAAAAAGTTCGGTCGAACCACCCTATCAATTCCGTGAACTGCTACCGAGAAACGCTTCACGCCATGTGTGCTTGGCTTGTACCTTTTTCAGAGCTAGCAGTCATGTTCAGCTTCAATGTTATATACTTTAAAGGTGCTGGAAAATAAGACGCTGACTGATACGCCTGTTAGCTACTTACCAAATGCAGGAAGAACCTCCTGAGCGAACGCATTGCAGCACAATGCCTTTAATGTAACTTGCATTGTACCTTAGTCATGAACAGTACAGCAAATCATTCTATCACATGTCGATTCCACCCATCCTGTGAGGTTTTAAGCTTCTGAAGATCACGTGATTATCCTGAAGTTGGAGTGGGATTTCCCCGAAAATTGCTCTAAGAGACTCGAAGACTATTAGAAAGTCACGAAGTTTGCAGACCTGATCGGCAACATTTCTTCGTAGTAGTGTGAACTGCATAGAAGCCTCGGTTTCCATGCATGATGGTGAGTGGTGGATGCTGCTCTTGCGTGCAGCCATCTAATGGCATCGATACTATACTAGATCAGCCATTCCGACTTGTCTGCTGACGTTTTTGATTAGTTTTGTCTCGATGGCTTCTATAGTATATAGCATTGTTCCGGTTATGTGAGCAGTGGTGTTTTTGGGCCAAGAAAATTACTTATGTACTTTTTTTACTTATGGCATATATTTGTCTGTGAAAGGTCATTCTGAAGGTAAACTCCTCCGAAGAGTAGTGTTAGTCTTATTGTGATGGCACCTCTTATGCTTTTATAAACAATTTCCTTTTATTATATTCGTTAAATTGCTCCATTTCAGGGCGCCATCGTGAACGACACTTCCATTCTGACACGTCTAGTCGACTCTGGTGATTATCAACTGCAGCAACAAATAGGACCGAAGTTTGCCGAACTTATGGTAAGTCAAAGCCAGATTGCCGAACGATGCAATTTGCGTTTAACTTAAATGCCTATTATGGTTTTTTAAATACGTTCATAAAGAATTCTTTGTGATTTCTGCTTGATAATCGGCTGGTCGTAAGCGAGTATGCTGCTCTAAACATGCATCATTGTCGATTAATGGTGCATCCCATTCGATGCTTTGATATTTTGTGCAATCTTCGAGAATCTTCCAGTTCCGTTTGTAATCCAAATATTACATCAGCATGTTTTTCCTTTCTTGTGCTTTGCCAGTCGTTTTCCGTTCTAATCGTCTCTTAGGTTCGGCATCTCTACTAGCTCTTTCAGCCGGTATAGCGTTGTCGTTTTTGGCAATCGCACAAATAAGCCATCTTTAAAGGCAAGATTTCGAGAAGTTCAAATTCAGCTTAGTTCGTCTTAACTGGGCATCGTGAGAACTGATTTTGAGAACACAATTCTTATCAGGAACTATCTTCTTCACCTATTGCATTGTTAACTGGATGTCTGTTTCCAGCTGAAGATTGTCTGGAAATTCGCTGCCTCATTTGCTTTCATTCTGAGTGATGAGACAATTTTTATTACAGACTGCGTTCGGTTAACCTAGCGGCTACACCTTTAAAGCATATTACTTGTCGGTAACGTTTTTATAATTATTTGAAGATCGATTACGCAGTGCATATTTGAAAGTTGATGCGGCACATTTGAAGTTGAAGGCGATCGCTGAATCTTTAAGAGTGAGGTAGAAAGTAATTGAGGTGAATTTTAGAAGTGATAAGCATTGCTTACTCAATCTTTTCATATGCACAGACGTCGAGAGGTGATTGAGGATAATGCGAGGTGCTTACATCTTCTCATTTCAGATTATAATCTTTGTGTGGTAACATCGGTCAAAAAAATATATCTTTTGTTTTTTTTTTATTTATTTTTGTTCGTACGCCTTTGCACATAAATATCCATGCAAAGCATATATACTGATACCGTGTTATGTGTCTGTCTTACCAAACAATTTGCTTGAATTTTCAACCAATCGGATTTTCTTTTATAGCACCAAAATCATAAAAAAAAAACTATTTTTTATTTTTAAAATGTTTTCATAAGTAGTCGAATCAACTGCAATCCTTTATTTTAGGGGTATTTTTATTTGTTGGCAATATATGAAATGGTCAGTAGAATACAAGAGCGCATGACTTATTCGCATCTCTGAAACGCTGCTCACCCTCTTGCTTGAGGTGCTTGCAGTCATTGATTGTTGCTTCATAAAGTATGATTCTGAGTAGCTGTTGAATCATTGAAAATATATCTTCTCAATCGCTTTCAGTGTTAATCAGGGCTGGTAAAGTTGCTTTACTAACCACTTTTGACTGTAGCCAGGAACAGCACAGCCAGGTACAGGATTTCTGAAGGATGTCACGCAATTTGCTAATGGGCGGAAAGCTGTAAAGGGGGAAGAAAAAAAAGGTAAGAACCACTGAAAAGTTAGGTGTAGCTGATTGGTTTCTGTCGGAACGGAAGATGACAGTATTAGAAGAGTTGCATTTCGACCACTCAATCGCCGTATCCAACAAAAATGGTGGCAATAAGTAGACCCGTAAATAATTAAATACCAATAGCATTATAAGAACACCGTTCTACAAATCTTTAAGAAAAGCATTGTTAGAGTTGCGCATGTCATTTTTGAAATCATAACTGTTGAAGTGATTTTTTTTCGTTTTTAATCTCTCTTTTACGTTTTTTTTTCAGTGAATAGAAAATAACTCATGGACAAATAGACTCTATTCAGAAAAGAAATATAGACCACCTTCTTAGGAAAGGAAACTAATGTCTGTAATAGGGAAATGTGTATGCACGCAGCAGCGATTATACTTTTGTTGCACTCTGAAGTGAAAAAAAAAAACGGCTGAACGCTTTGTTATCAGCTTGTGTTCATGCAGTATGAATGCTTATACTCATTGTCTTGCTTCTTCACCGATTGCCCAACCTGCATTATTTTTATTTCGAGCTGCTATTCTGTCCTCCCTTAAACTCTTATTGGCGTTCAAGGCCAATGTTTTCTTTACCGACTAAATTTTAATGCTCCCTTCAGTATAATAGTATGCCCCGTAATTTTGGCAAGGAAGTACAAGTAGTACAAATATATTTTAGTGGCAAGGGGATTGTAGTATAGGTATGAATTAAAGAAAGGGAACCGCCCATAGTATATGATGCTGCTCGCTTTGAATGTGCCTTTAAACTGTGCTTAATATGGAGCTGATTTTAAAGTTTGCTCGGGAAAGATGAAAAGTTTTTGAAGAATGAAGATCGATGTTTCATCGCTGAAGAAATCAGCGAAGCTTTGAAAAGATGTCTCGATCATTCAATTTTTAACTCTCCGAGATTTGATGGGAAGGCTAAACCAAAGTATCGAATGGAAACTGTTAGCTTGATGACGGTTTACACCCTAACTGAAATGCAGTAGTGATCCATTGGACGATTAAGGAAGTCATTGAAATAAGACAGAAATTTGTTGTACTGAACCATTGACCGAAGTTTGAGCTATTAATGGAAATAAAGTGCTAAAATCGGTGAGTGCAAAGGTGCCTTTATGGTTTTGGGCTAAATAAAGGATGCGCATGTTATGGTTAGCCGCACCGCAGATACATATTTATTTATTCGTGCAATCCTATAGAATCTTCGATTCACTCTATAACCCATTCGTTGAAGTTGCTTCGTTTGTATAAAACTTCGGCTGCGTCATGGAACTTACAGGTTTAAGATGTGTTGTTGAAAGACAACGTTATTTCAGTTATATATATATATATATATATATATATATATATATATATATATATATATAATTACTGTAAAATATATTACAGTTACTGCAAAACAGTGTGATCGGTGTTAAAAGAGGGTTCAACTCCGTAAATGCGGCAGATCATATGATGGTTCCGACCGATATCAAGCGTGTGTAACTAATAAACAGCTACCAACAACTTCCTAGCTTAACCACTTTAACACTTCAGTGAGTTCGGGATACCGTTGAAAGTTGACAGCTCGGTTGATAGACAATATTGCCTTCGTATTGCATTGATTACGTTATCTCTGAAAACACAACACTCCATTAAGCAATGCGCAAATCGCCGCAAACGTTAAAGTTCATTAATGTACTTGAAAACTTTATTGACTCTTGGTGAATTGCCATCCTTTTTTCTTATGCTTTCTGATTTTTTGAATCGCTGAGCCATCTGAACCATCACTCTGTGGAACGATTAACGCAAAACTATTGCATTAAAAAAATCTAACTGTTATACAAAGAGTTTGACTTTGTCGTCGTTTCTTAAGTTATTTGGGTGTTTGCTAAAAGTTGGCCACTGGAATTATCAAAAGCTCGCTAGGTTTCTATCGAAGACTTCAATTATTGAAGGATCCTTGTTTTTATGATATTTTTAAGGATATTATCAAAACGTGAAGGACCGACTTATATGGGGAATAAGGAATCTATCTTTTATAAGCTACATAGCTGTGACATGGCTGTTTCGTGATCAGCAATCGTCTAGGTGATATGCTGCTCCAACCTCACTTTCTTAGATTAAGGCGATTGTTCGGGTTGTTTTTTATGCTTTTATTACAGTTTCCTGATGAACCAAACTTTACTTCTCCAAACGTTTTCGGTTCCATCGGAAAGGGAATTCAACCCAATTCATATTGACGTTAATATAATTGTTTGATACTTGTGAACTATCTCAAGCAGATAGAATAATTACAGCAGTGGGTTGAGCAACAAAATTTGAATGCAGTAAAATTGAGCAAAAAAGATCCACATAAATAAAACGTAATCGCCAATTGTGATTTTCTACTGAATGAGAGTGCAATAAGCAAATGGTGACAATTGATTCGCATTGATCTTTTTGTTGCTTATAACATTGTACTATGAAACGTCTTTGTGAAGTCGGCGTATAGAAATAAGAGAGTATTTTCGATTGTTCGTCATGAATGCCCGATCGCCGAGGTGAGCAGCTAGCACTCAATAGCAATGTTTGTAAAGCAAGCACAGTCACATCTTGAGGTGAGCGTACGTCTCTGTCTCACTCCTATCCGATCGTTTTCGTCCATTCATTCCTTCTCATCACCTCTGTCTCGTTTATTCTCAGTTGTGTTTCACCCTTTTTTTTCAATTATCACTATTAAAGTATTATATGCTTGTTTTTAATTCCTGATGGTGGTTTATTCTCTCAGGTTTTTCACTGAATTTTTTTATTTTATTTTAATTTTTATTTCTTTGGGAACTGTGAGAATATATTAGCTCTCTCTACAAGGTTTTTTAATTCCCAAGGCATGTTTTTGGTTTGAACAATAGCATAAATCAAATTGTGCCTATACCAACAAACTTTTTATTTTTATTTTTTTTTTTGAAATCATCCCTGCAAAGGTAAGTTCTCCACTAATAAAAATATCACCTGAGATGTTTAAATTATGAATCATCCCCCCCAAATAAATGTCAACAAAATACACTAATAGTTCGATATACAGTTTGTGCATCGATTTTCGACAGAAAATCTACTTCCACCAGCACAATAATGATCGTCGATGTGATTATTTGTGCGTCATTAATTTTAGTGAAATTACATTAAAAAATTTCTGAATAAACCGTTGATGGTGCTTTTGGTTCGTTAAATTTGTTATGATTCATCACATCATCGAAATGCCATAAAAATATAATGTATGGACAAATCCAGCATTCAGAAGTGGTCGATTCTCCTGGAAATTCAGTCATTCTGGTCATTTATTTTTATTTGTTTCGTTAGCCCTGCTAATGTTTTTTGTTATTAGCTGTTAATAATATTTTTGAATATCTGTTCTCCTTTGTTGCCTTGTTGTCAAAATGGAGCACTTCATTTCTTTTGTAGAGTATTAGCGACATAAATGAGACTAAGGTAGAATTGTTCTCATTGCATCGAATATAAAATGTCCTGTCAAGTAGTACTGTCATTCAATCAGCTGTTTGTTATTTTCATCAGCGATTCGTTCAGAAAGTTCAGTAATTTCGTGTTTAAAACGTCTAAAAAATATAAACACGCTCAAATAAGGGTGGAAAATGTTGAGCTTGAAAGGTTTAAAAGTGCACATTTTGCACATTTTGGACTCTCAGAGATGCGTACACATGGACAAGATCTCCCTATAATTCGCTTGCATAGGAATTCGCAAAAACGAATGAGAGGGATCGACTGCCTCGTGACTCTTCATTATTATACATATACCGAGGGTAGAGTAGAAGTAGAATAGAAGCATTTGCAACAAAGATGTGAGTGGCGATAGTGTTTGACGGTAAGTTTGTAGAGACAGTATTCTGGTGTGAGATGAATCAACGCGTTGCTTGTGCAACATCAACCATTTTTCGTCATATCAGCGTACTGAAGCTCTGAATGATGACGTCGAAATACGTCATTTGATTCTTTTTCATGCTTTTCGATGAGTTTCGATTTCTCTTCAACTTTATACTACTCTCTCATTGTATTTCTGCAATTAACTATAGCGTTATAGACGATGTAGATGAGATGGTAAAGGCTGACGCATTTAGCGTGGGAAATTCTATTATGGGTGCGAGTAAGGTTGAACAGGAATTTCGATTCCAGCTTCCAGAATGTCGAATTTCTTGGGAGTTTTGATTTTTTCAGGAGGGGAAAACGCGAAGTGTACAGTTCATGAAAGAGGCATCAGTACAACCTGCATGAGTTGCTGAAGAAAAAAGTTCAGTGATGAATTATTTCAGTGTAATCGTAAGTTTTAGACTACATAAATTCGCAAATTTAACTAGCTCAAGCGATCTGCAAGGTGCCACTTCATGGTGGTGTGTTATGTGTTACGGATATGCACCGTGTTATATATGTGACCTGAGGCTTCACGTATATGGCAAAGTGTGTTATGTATAATGTGCACGTTGCATCCTCTTACTTCGTCATACTTCATCTAATTCACAATTTCATTACCTCAGTCATAAGCGCATCTCACATCGCCAAAGAAAATGCTGTCTGATGGGGTCGTATGTTTTGTTGTACACTGTGCTATACAACCAACTTGGAAGTTGTACCGTTGGAAAATGTGTTCATCAACAGAAATGATGCATTAATCAATAATCTAAGCCTACGATGAATATAATTCAAGGAAACATTTAGTAGATTATTCGAAAAGCAGCTCTACTTTTGATGGGATTGGTTCCTTTCTCATCATCAAGTTGAACTAGGTAAAGCGCCATATACATAGTATATAGTATCACGTTTGCTCATCTGTTGATCATTGCATTTGTTTATTAGTAGTTTATACAATGTAGAGTTTAAAATCAATAAGGATGTGCAAAATAAAATGAACTAAAACCACCGCGAACGAATTGAAAGAGAAATAATAAAACTAATTCAAATAAAGTTGCATGGTCAAAGTGTTGTTTCGGCTCTACCGTTTCATACTTTTTCCGCTTTTATTTCCTTTTTTTTCGAGAAATATTAACGCAAGTCAGAGTTGAAGGTCAAATCACCATTCTACGCTATGATCACAATGAAAGCCACAAATGTTGAATGATGCGTCCAGTTTTCTTGAATCGGTGCGATGAAACAGTTGGCGGTATTTATGTAATTGCTGTATTACTTATTTATGTTCTGTGGAATGAGTGAAGCCTGAAATGAATTCACTATTCGTAATCAGCAGATTGTAAGACCTTTTTGCATAAATTTATATCTAAAAAGCGTTGTCTATTTGGTAAACGGGTATAAATCGTTGCGTTTGCCTTAATACGAATGCACTTAGATTGCCTTCGTCCTTTGCTGTCCGCCATCTTTGAGTAGAACATATCTTTTCATGTGACACCGATAGTAGATAGTCCTACTGTTCTTACATTTGCGTTGTTGGGGCGTATGTTTGTATGCTTCGCATGTCTATGCTCTGTCTTGATTATGCATTTGATCACAAATGCGATGCGCTAATTTGCCTTGTAGCATCACTGTCAACTTGTGTTTGCACTATCGTAGGTGCTCTGGTTTTATTTTAATTTTTTAAATGTTTCATAAAATCTTCATATGTTTTAAAGTTACCTTTAAACCTTTATATGCTAATTTACGTACATTAACTCTTCTACGCTTTCGATGCAGGTCTCATATATATATATATATATATATATATATTCTCGGATATCGTGAAAAGCAGATGTGTCGGGGTTTTCATGTGTGGCCTTAAGAAAGGTAAATAGACCAATGAGAACAGAAGTGCAAAGATAGTTTTTTTGGAGCATTATTCGCTGAATAGTCATACTCTTAGGAAAGAGGCAAGTACGGTTTGCTAAAATAAACTTGCAAAAATGATGATAATGGCACTTGCAGATGGAGCAGAACAAGGAGGATACACACTCAACACGGATGTCACAGCTGCAGCAGCAAGTCAACGATGTCAAAACGGTTCGTATCCTTTAGAGTTCTCTCAGGATATTATGCTCGTTGCCTCAGAAGGATTTACGCTTAGGTTTGAGCCATAGGATAGATGCCACTAAGAGGTGGTTTGAATCAACAGCGAAATGAAGTTTATGCGGGATGTAGATAGATTTTTTGCTGAAACACTTGCTTGTCGTCAGTTACGATCATCTCGTCTACTTTGATAATTTTATGCATGCGAGGTTTCTTCTTTAAATGTTCAGTGTTCGGTTAATGAGGGAGATTCTATTCCCGTAAGAAATATTTTCTCGCTCGAAGTACATCATTGAAAACAGATTTAGACAAAACAAATTCCGTTAACATTGTTTTTGAGCTATTATTTGCTTAGATGCGAACGGAATCTCTCTTACGAAGAGCTCATTCTCCCGGTATTTCATATTGGAGGCAAAAAAAGGAAAGCCGCATCCGGATGTCCATCTCAAGCAGTCACCTAAACATTTAGCAAAATGGGAAAAGCAAAATCTTAGAAGAACGCAAGCTCTTTCCTTAATTACAAGCCGCCCGCTTGACGCCTAAAAGTGGAACCTCTGGGAGTTTTGTTTAGATTTATACAGTGCTCTGGAAAAGCTGTCGTTGCTTTCAGCAAGCTTCGCATAAAAAATGTTAACCATAATATTACAGGTGATGAACAGTAATGTGCAACGAATACTGGAAAGAGGAGATCGTCTGGAAAATTTGGAAGGAAGAACCGAGGCACTCACGCAATCAGTTCGTTTGATTTAATAAATCCATTTTCTGAAATGCTATTTCTTTTCAAAGTGGTTTTCTTTCTTGACTCAGGCGTCGACCATGTCGGCTTGCTGCGGTCACATCGGCGTGCTATAACCTTGATTAATTCACCGGAAAGAGGAGGATTTGAGTTAAGCGCATTTCGAGGCTAAGTTTTAGATTAGACGACTCTTAAATGAGGGAGTGACGATGTACAAAGAAAAGAAAAGAAAAAGGACGGTTTTAAGAATTTATGGCTATTGCCGAAAGAGGTGCTTGCAAAAGGTTCTCTCAGCATGAACAATCATAAATGCCAATGAGGCATAAAAACGTTAACTGCATTATGATGGCTGTACATTACTGCTGCTGCTGTTGCAAAGCAATAGTTATGAGTGAAACTTGAAGTGAAGGTAAAGATAAACCTAATGATCAGGACCTGTGATGGGTGACTCTGAGAGTTGACTTCGAGGAGTCGAGGCACTTTTCCAACTTGAAGTAGAGAGTCAACCGCTTGCTCCAGAAGGTTTCGGAGTGGAGAAGCTGCCCCTTTATTTTCCGGGGTGGGAGCCACCTCATCCCCATCAGGAAAGGTATCAACGATAATTATGTTGGTAATATGGCTAAGTGAATGGGATGTTAATTGCGACATTTTTATTGGAAAGTTAAGACAAAGTGCTCTAAGATCGTGTATTTGGCTCTAGAGTTCATTACTGCTGCTTTACGATGAACCTTTTGTATCCAATTTAGAGACAAATTATTTAATGGGTTATGTTATACACGCAGTTTTTCATTGCTCTTTTATGTTCCACATCTGTTGATGATGTGATACATTCAAAATCATTGAGAAAAATAATGGAATTTTTATCGAGAGGAAAAATTCTTCCACCGTTTTGCTATTAGTCATACGTTTACGTTATTCCCCTCTTGATTATTGCATCTTTATGTTTGTTTTTTACATCTCGCACCTATAAATATGTTTTCCTGGATGTGAAGCCAAATAAATAAATAAATAAATAAATAAAAAGTATGATATGAAGAAGTATAATATTTTCAGTCGGAGAGTTTCAAGATATCAGCGCGCCGTGTACAGCGTCATATGTGCAGAAGGAATGCGAAATGGACTATCATAGTTATTGTTGGTTCGGTGGTGGTGGTCACTATCATTGTCCTTATCATATTGAATAGTGTTGGTGTTTTCGATCACAAATGATAAAATGATAAGAGGAATTCGGTATGCTCATCGCTATTTGTCTTCCACTCTTACAACTTTGAAGGATTTAAATGTTTGCTCGATAAGCATTTACATATCTCTACTTGAATTTTATTTTTATTACTTTTTTATGTTTGATGCGTTTTCCTGCTTATTTTTTCTCTCCACTTTTTTTTTGCTGGAGTAACATAGTAAAGATCTATTAGTATTATCAGTTTATGTTTTTATTTTCATTGTATATCTATTCGCAACTATGGCCAGAATTTGCTTTTTTTAAGCAAGGAGATTGGCTAGTTTGAAAGAACCGACGAAAGTCACCTCGAGAGGGAAACTATGTTTTTGATTCAGTTGGAGTGAGTATGATCAAGTAAACTTATTTATTTCTCTTTTTCATATTTTCTGATCGTTCAACTAGTAAGGGAGGAGGGGGAAATGAAAGAAAAACTCTGGCTATTTGGTTGCATGTATCTGCTAGGTTTGCATTTTGGCATAGCCAAATGTTCTATTTGATTTAAATTAAGTTGTTTTATATTATCACCATTGTGCCACTTGACTTTTCGCACATTGTGGATCGTTACTGTACATTTATTGATGCCATAATGGCTTCCTGTTTATATTTTTGCATACTATGAGCATTTCATCAATTTTGTTCATCACGAAGCAAACGTTACTTACTGTGATCGGCGCCCTCTTGAATCATATCTTCCACATAGAGGGCAACAATGTGACAGAAGTTATTTTCATGACTTCTTTCCTGTATTTGAGAGAGTGGGTGCTGCTATGTAACGTAGAATGAATCCTGAGGAAGGGACGTCGATGGGTGGTAGGTGATACTCTGGAAGCTAAACAACAGATTGGTAGATTGGTATATCTTTGCCAAGATTGGTCAATAGGAAAGCAATTGTTGTCACATTGTAGTCCGCGACATCTCCCATTCTCATTCTTTAATCGCTAAGTAATCTATTCCAACTTTCCTATATTGGTAGATAATTGTTATATTTATCTATAGTGGAAACGACAATATTGTGACATCATTAATTCATCAATAGGGGTTATTTTTCTGTGATTGTATTTAAACGTTCTTGTGTTAGCGTTAGTGCTATGTAATATTTGGAATCTTAAACAATGAGAATATTTAAATACATTTGCAGTAATGTTCACTTTAATCTGAAGAAGCTGAATCCTCACAGCTGATTGTAGAGAATACTAGTACCCCATAACAGAGATGTTACTCTATTCATTACCATCAGTATTGCATAAGCGGATGCAGCTGGTTGTTTCTTTTAAATGTAGAGGAAAATCAATACAGACTAGCATTTGTTTAAGGTACTTTCACCCCCCTACAGCTTCAGGTGGAACGTTGCAACTGCCGCTAACTTTATTTCGCTAGAATTCGATTACATTGCATATTATAGGTGTAATGATTTATTTTGAGAGGCAACAACAATAAAAGAAAATGCCTCACTTCATTGGGATTGTACTTAAATGCTGAGGACTGTAGAATGGCAATGGGCTGCTATTAATGGGAGCTCTAAGGTAGCAACATGGCTGTGAATGGAGATTACAAGAGGAATTAGATGGATGAAGAAGTACTTTGGTGGGGTCAAAGGTCCCGCAAGATTGGAGGCGATAACTTTACAGGATTGCACTATCCTCTAATGCAGTATATACAAGTATAAAAACAAATTTGTTTCGCCTATTATTTTAAAACGGTAGAAACAACAAAGCGACAGTTTGCAACTCCCATGCCACTTGCCTGTATGTGTAGTATTACTGCATGTTGTCGAGTACTACTTGTAGCTGCACTTAACATCAGTGGCAGCATTCCAAAGTGATCGCGATGAGAGCTAGTCTAAACTAAATATCTTCGCTAACGAACGCTCAAATTTCAATATGCCATCTTGCATCGACAATATCAACAAAACGTTGAAAGTTCACCATTCCGCAATTATATATTTTCCAAGAATTGATCAAACTATCAAAAAATGCCAATAATTCTCTCGCGAGCATCAGTGTTTGTAGGTTTTCTAGGAAATTGAGTTATTTGATAGCGACATTAAGCTATGAGCTTTACTTTAGCGGCCACATTCCAATATATATAAAACAAAAATGCGCTTGCAATGAGAAAAGATCCCCATTCATTCAACCAGCAAGAAATTTCCCTTCGAAAATTTTGACATCAAACTCGATAAAATAAAAAGGGAACCATATTTTGCAGAGCTTTATAATCGGAGCGAATGCCATATTTTGCGATGGGGTCATAAAAGCTTTTTTTTTTCAGCAGCGTCCACATTTATCTCAGAAGGCAAAAACGAATGAAATATATATTCCTAGAAATAATAAATTAAACGATAAAAGGAGGCCGCATCTTCACAAAAGTGACCATTAACCCTCTAAAATAATGGCTTAAGAGGTCCTAATAAAGTTTAAAATTTTGTCACAAATATGTTAGTAATATATGAAAAGGAACAGAATAAATGAGCGATTCAAACGCTATGGGGATGATGCATATAAGAAATTAGGAACTAGTGAATAGAGTACTGATCGGAATCAAAAATGTCGAATGCGTGAAATAACGACAGAAAAAGTGAATAGCCGTGATGAATGGATAAAGGAACCTCGATTGTGTTGACGGATCGCGAGAATACGATTCTTGCATAGTATGTCAGACGAATGAATTCGTTGGAATGGTGACGATATCATTGATGGTGGTATGCGACCAGAAGATGGCTTGCAGAACCACAGGATGAACTGCAATATACGCCAAAATTAGATAAAGTGCAAAAGCAAAAGGCTATCTTGTCTATCCTGTCCTGACCAACCGACATGCATAAGGGGGATGGGTAGAGGATTAGACATGACGTGTGCGAAGCGATTTGAGGCTCAGTCGATAATGATAGGAAGAAAAGGTTGTACGCTGCCACATGGAAGGATGCGGGAAGGAGTTTGCGTTGATGAGTTCAGGTAAAGGCTCAAATAGCGACGTGACTAATCATCCTCCAACAACTCATGCCGAATATTTCAACGAACGGTGCGAAACGAGAAAGACGCAAAAGCGTTCATGATATTTTTTTATTTTGCATTCGCTGTTTGCTCGTTGCTCACTGTAATCAAGCAGCACTTTCAGTTATACCATTCCTTGTTATGCAAATAAATGTGGCGTTCGATTTCAGCATCGACGTTGCACGATAATTGGCTGTTTCCTCTTCTGAATCCGTGCATAGCCATGTTGGATACCGCTTTCTTCCCGCCTTGTTATGTTGGGATAGTTTTGGCAGCCCACTGAGAAATTGGCTTGGTTTACTTGAGGTTATAGATTCCACTTATTTCCCATTACCGAAAATGGCATCTGTGCTGACTTTGAAGATCATGCATACCGACGTACGTGAGAAGCAGAAAGGTTTGCCTTAACTATATTAATTTCTTTTATGCGTTTATTGCAAAGGTAGAGTGATTGCAGCAATTAAATGATTCTAGTTATTGACTCATCAGTTATATTTTTATATTCATCCTCTCATACTCTACTTGGTTCCTCATGTATTTTGTGCGTTCTAGTTGCTGTACTCTGCTGTCCTTTGAATGCATCGTCTATTCTAAATACTTTACTGTCTGTATTATTTCTTTTCCTTTTTCTTTTTATATGAATGGAATTTCAATTGGCCATGACAGTCACTTAGATAGTGACCATACGCATTCATTGCACCGAAATATGAACATATCCAATGTTCCCATTCCTTAGCATTTCACCTTATTGATTCTCATTCAGTCTCTTATGTTTACCTAGGAAGAGTACTTATTTCTGCTATTGAAAACGTGAATTTCTACAATTAAGCGCTCACCTGTGCCGTTCAGCGACATCTTTGCCCTTTGGGGATAACTATGAGAGAATTGTTCTTGAAAAATGGCGACGCTGTTAGTTAGCATTTTTTTTGCTTTCTTCTTTCTGATCGATATGTTATAGAACAACGAAAATGTTGAAACTTTATTTGTTCGCCTATTACGACTACAACACTTCTAATTTATGCTCCAAAGTGTTTTTCCTTTCGATTTCGAAATGCCTTTCGGCATCGATCTATCTCTCTTGTGTGCTTATTCCATACCTATTCATTATCGCTTTCTTCGTAACAACTTTTTCGTCACCGAAACAACACAGCTATTATATAATTGTAAATAGAATTGATAAAACAAATAAAGTAATAATGAGTAATATAATAGCGAAGAACATTTTCCATCGCCAACAATCACGGAAAATACTTAATTTTTCTGCAAAATTAATGCAGAAATTCGCTAATGTATGTTAAATAGCAGCGATACCAACCGTAGAGTTGCGCTGAATAAATGTGGCACACATACAGTCGTTTAGACTTTGCTGTTATTGGTGTGTTTATTTTGCAAGCAAGATAAAGAACACTCAAAACGAAAAACCAAACTAAGAAGAAGTAAGGCATGCGAGTATGGTGATGGGAAAACCGGCGTCAATTGAACCCTAGCACATAGATTTTTCCTTGATCAAACTGGTTTAGGCGACTAATGAACTTTAGAATGAGCATTGGGCTGGTGACAACTTGTGTCAATCGGAATAAAAGAATATTGAATCAAATGCAATATCAAGATGAACACTAATAATTTTATAACTCAGTATGAGGTCTAACTCAACGCGACAATATTCAAGCGTCTTTACACCGAAAATGCGCAGATCACTTCCACAGTTTCAATTGAATGAACTCGAAAAAACTTTTCAAAATGTTATTCTCGTGAAATGTATTAACGATTTCCGACATTCCACTCAGACGTGTTGTTCAAACAGAAAGATGATAGTCGGTTGCCGACCGAAGGCATTCCGTTACAACCGAATGGATTTCACAGATGTCGGTCGGTTATCGACCGATTGGATTATTTGGTAAAAATCGGGTTTCGCTTATAATTGAGAAAGCCAGAAGGAGTCAAAACCTCATTGTGGACCAAAATTAAAACTGCCTAGATAAGAAGCAAGATAGTTTGAAAAAGGCGGTATTTGTGCAAATCTCAGAATCAGATCGACGTTATTATCGAGGTAACTGCATAGTTGAACAACTTTTTGAGGAAATCACCACTAAGAAAAAAGGCAAAAACGTCATTTGTGTGCAAAGAATGATCATTAATGGAATGGAAATTATTTACATGAAATTCATCGATATTTGTGTCAGAAACAAATGAACTATCAACAATATTGCAGTGAAATGAAGTATACAGTTTTATGAAGCTGTACATAAGGTTGTCGTTGTAATGAATGAATAGTCGCCCCAATCGTTGTTTGCATACATGACAACTCGTTCGCTCAAATTTTTGACGTTCTCAGAATTTACGCCATCTTCGCCATCGTTTTGACTATTCGCGCTTACTCAGTTCGCTTATGTGTCGGTCGCTATTTTGAGAATTCAACGAGTGTATTTGCTTTTCGAGAATTTCAGCTCATGATTCGCCCGTTGAGAACTAGCATTTCTGTATTATAAAAAATTCCCTTAAAAATCTTCTTGCCTGTCTCTATATATTAAAAAAAAAATTTTTTTTTCAAGTGCATGCTGCCTCCCCACTTTGATTAAGAAATAAACCAAGAGTATCGAGAAAATGCGTTGCGTGAAAGCACTTGGCGTCGAACCCAGCGCCAAAAGGTGACATTCCTTAATCAAAGTACTGCGAGAATCAGGCGATGAATTAGCGAAAGAAAAAGAATTTCCTCGGACTATCGCAAACTCTCCTCGGAGGTCCACGATTCGAGCAATTTTGGTGATGTCATTACCAATTATGACGAAATTGAGTGGGAAGAAAGCCTTCCACATTGCAATTCTAGCCCTTCAAAGTTTAATGTTCCATTAAATTACCCCTCTGCATCAGAATATATCCCAAACGGAAAAGTCGTTTCTCATAAATCCCACGATGTTTAATTCAGAACCCGCTGCCCTATTTGTTAGCAATGCAGAATTTAAAACAAAATGCTCCCGCATTTTCGCGTTAGGAGTTCCAAGCCAACTCGTAGCTATAAAGTGTTTTTCGTGGCAGATCACAGATACGTTTAGCAGCAGTGATTGAATCTATAAATCGGACCGCGTGATGTCAATCGACATTTCCCCACTAAACGTACAGTGAGTCGTTCCCCATTGTATCGAAACATTTTTATATTCAGCCAATGACCAACTTGCTTTAATTAGATTTGAATGGTTTTTAACGTGAATTTAACTTTAAACAGCCGTTCAATGAGTCACCATTATGTGAGTTTACAACTGGTTTCAGCGTGTCTCATTGTGATGTTTCAACACTTTTCGTCAGGAGTTTTTTCTTGGAACTAGTTGAAGTGTATTCGCATAATCTTTCTGCACGAATGAGTATGCACTCTTCATCGAACTGGCTTGCAACGTTGACGTCAAATTTCATAACCGTGTGCTTTAAACTTTGATAACTTCAAAAATACTAATTTTGATTATGCAAAATTTGCGACACAACATTTCCCCTTCCAATATGGATAGATGTTTAGTAGAGTGCAATTCGCAGAGTCAAAAATTGTCACTTTAAAAAAAAAGTTTTTGTTTTTTGTTTGGCAACTTTGAAATTTGTGCATTCCCAAATGAATTATGACTCCTTGATAGAGATTCGTTCATAGAAATTTTTCTTCCATGATCATTCATAGCAATATTTGTGCTAGATGAGCATAAGTCTGTGGAAGTTTATTTTGTTTTGCTATTTTTGTAGGATGTACGATTAATATGGGTGGCCGTCTGAACTAAGTGGATAAAATGTAAGCAACGATTTGGGTGACTGAAAGTGCTCTGAAATTGTGGTTAAAAAAAATTTTTTTTTGCAGTTTTTATGAACTAATCGATTATAGCAAAGATGATCCTGCATATATGGCCGACTATTAGTTCACATTTACTTATTATTATTTCTTTTTATTTGTTTGTTTATTCCATTTATTTGCAGTTATTCTTTCTACTTTTTCTTTTTCTTTCTTTTTTGTGCACTCGATTCGTATTGAACTATGTGCTCATATTATGGCTATCATTGTGATGATACTTGAATGTTATTGGTGTTTTACATTGTTGTTGGCTTTATGATGCTCTGTTTGATGTGGTGGATGTACCGCTATCGAGTCAACTCTTCACTAGTAACTTCGTCGAAACATCAATGAATGTCATGTTCACTTTCAAAGACACCATTATCCCGATGGGTGCTATTACTCTTTTTCTTTCCTGTCGCCAAAAAAATACTTTTAACTATCGTTAGAGATTGGGTAATTAGAAGCCTGAAATCTTCTCTTCTTACTTTCATTCCCTCTCCCCCGATGGACGCGCTTATCAAATGAAAATTAAGTGACAAGCTGGACGCAAATGCTTGAGGCTTGCGCAAAGGAGCCGATGCTGCAGACTTGAAACCGCACTAATCATTCTTGGCATCCTCACAGCATGACGGACGTGTAAAGCTCCACCGGCAGACTGCGCTTGGGGGGACGAGTATGCATCTATCTCCAACATTCCGGCCGGGTTGTTGCAGTGGCCGAAGAGCCCAACCAGCGGAGGAGATCGTCTGTTTCAACGTGTTGCTAAGCATTTTGGGCAAAAATGTTTGCAGGAAACTTCCCACTGAGTTTTTCCTGCCTTGTATCATAGGTATTTTTGGAATTTGATCTCAATTCTTGCAACGACTCACTGTCCTTTTCTGTAAGTAGGCTGCAACGAGCACATAGGCCACGTTTAAAGACTATTTAGGCATTCTTGCTAATATTGCTTCAAATGTGATGATTATATGCTATAGAAATGAAAAGCAGTTTTTTGAGCACATGGGTGAGAAAGTGAATGTTCAACATGAATTTTGGTCGGTAACTGTTACCAGTTTTTGTCAAAAGGACTTGAAATTTTATAAAACTTTTGTAGATCCACCATTGGATTCAAATATCTGATAATTAGATGTTTCCTGAGAAAAATATCACTCTTCGTAAACTTCCACTGTAAGTGTCCATGCAGGTAGACGATGAAGTATTGCTGTCAGTTTGCTGTGATATATGCAGTCTTTGTATTAGAATCTATATTGGTCTTCATTGGAACACGACGTATTGCTCAGGTGTTTCCGGAAAAAAATTTTGAACGTCGAACTTTACCTGAATTCTCTATCATACAAGTAATTGGTTGCAGTACTATACGAAAGTATAGTCCATGCCTTCATTGTCATAAAGCATATATAAAACATATAGCGTTACTTCACACGTATATCCCTGTGGGAAATTACTCCGCAGTATGAGGTTTCATGCTATAACTTTCGAAAAAGTTTGAGCTAAACCCATTAGAATATGGACTTATGCAGGCATCGTCGTTCGTAGTGCAATCGAATCGTCAGTGGATTCTAAGACATCATATTTGATGATTTGTTCTCCTTTATACCCGAAGATGTCCTTATCGTCGTCAACTTTTTCAAAGATCTTGTACATTCAATATTATTTTTAATTCGTATAAATATAGAATTATCTGAGCTTGAAATAAGTTACCATCGTGTAGTTTTTTTCGATTTAGAGGAAGGACCGCAATGTTTTTATGAACTGTCTTTGAGCAATACACTTAACACTCTCAGGGATTGGCTCATATGCCCTCATATGGATGCATACACATGAAGAGACGATAGACGATGCGAAAAACGGGGAAATAGCATGCGGTAGTTGTCAATGAGAGTGCAATTGTGCGCATTCCTTTTTTTCTATATCGTTGCAAGCAACTTTGTTCAGGCCCATTTTGAAGGGATATTTGTGATAGGAATTAGGTGTGATATTGCAGCTAAAAACGGTTATTTATGAGTGCTGTTTAATTGTATGGGAAAGGCGTTGATCATCAACAATAGCGCATTTGTTATTTCACGGGAAGATTGCAAATATGTCTTACCTGTTGCTTTAGTAGAAAATAAAACAACAATATTGTAGAGGGTCCGATTTGGTAATGCTTCATAAAATTACATGCGGTTATGCAGGTTGCATTTTCAGAACTTGTTTTGCCTCAGAATTAATCATACCGACCTCTTCAAATTGTATGTTCTATACTGTAAAAACAATCCTAGCATCTGAACAACCTCAACTTGTATGGTTATGATTGGGACCAACTTTCCCTGGGATGAGATTATGGCTTGTTAGGTAAAAGTAGTTAAGGTTAGAAGTAAGAGGGAAATACTAGATGCAAACAGCAACAAAGGTAGCAATCAGCATTGCCGTTTTTAAATGGCATTTTCTTCGTTTGCGTTCAATTTTATCTTCACGGCAGTGTATTCAATTTGATTATGTTCTCTGTTCTCTCCGTGTGTTATGGTACTTTCGTTGTGCTGTTTTAGGGAACGTGATTTGCGAATAATTGTTATGTACATACTACTGCCTTATTCCCTTTCCATCATCTCATGGATGTATGCAGTTCGATGTTCCCCGAATGAAACGTTTCTGCAAAATTCCATTATGGCTGCTGCCTTATCTGTCCTTTTGTTTATTTGTCTGTCTATCTGACTGTCTCTTTGGCAGTTCCAACTCGATAGTCACTCATAGCGTTGCAAAATTTGCTGAATATATTTTGCACCAAAAGAGTTCACATTCATCCGTCAACTTACGAAGAGGTTACAACCATAGAGGCAAGCATATATATATATTAGAATAACAGTTTTTGGTTATAACCATGTAATGCGTCGAGTATAGATTGAATAATAATTTATGCTGACGTTTCGGCTCTTTGAGGCATAATCCGTTATATTAAATGTAATCGATGTGTTTACCCACATATATATTGTATACAAACAAATCATGGATATTCGTGTTGTAACACCAAATCTGTAAACATTCCTGGCGGATATTTCAACGCACGTGAATTACTCGTCGGTGCTGTTTATTAGATGTATGAAATAAACTGTGCTGAACAAGTTGATGCATCTCTAGCAATCAATATCATACTGCGATGAAGTGCAATCTTTTTCGTCATCATTACAAATTTCCCATCTCATTTCATTTGATGAGATCCGTGCTTCTTGTGGTTTTTTTTGGTTGGCACGAGTTACAATAACGTTGCATTATTCCCATTCATTTGCAATTCACCCATCATCCCTCGTTCAAAACCTTTTGCAAAAAATCATGTCAGTGCTCATTGAGAGCTTTAATCTGCCGTCATTGGCCATTTCCTTTCATCTCACTTCATCTTCATTCACTATTAATTGATTTTATTTCTGACGTCAGACTTGTATCCTTTCACCTGTAGGCGTTTATCGACGCACGGGAGAAATATATACAAATGTGCAGTCGAATATCTCGGCAGAGATTGCGAGAAACTCGAAATACCGAGTATTGCGTTCAAATTCTTATCGATGTATTTGCGTCTAGTTGCTGAATGAGTGAGTCTAGTTGTTGTATCGGATTGAGGTCCTGTCACGAACACTTCAGCAAGTCGGAATTTAAGCTGCAGCTTAATCTCGAGCAGTACTACCGTGTTTATTCAAACCACACACCGAGAATAACACACGCGCGGCCGCACTGTGGTTGACAAATATCGTGTGTTATTTTTTTGTTTCTGCTATCGTCTGCCCTCTCTTCATGTACTAACACATTAGATGTTTGTTTCATTGTGTTCGATAGCCGCCTATAGATCCGTGCTTCTTCGGTATGTTCAAGAAGGGGGTTTGGCGAGGAAGGGGGAGGAGGTGGGAGGTTTGGTGGGGCGTCAGAGTACCATTATTATTCGCGCTATTTTACACCACATTTCAAGGGATATTCGTATTGACTTGTTTCATAGGTAGTAGGATCGCTGTATGCGTTTGAAAAACAAAAGTGTTCACGACCTCTTAGCTAAGTATAAGTGAACTAATGTGGTGCGGCCGCGGTCAATGTGCTGAAGAGTAATTGCTGCAGAATTGATTTGCTAGTTGTTTACCACATCGTTAAGAATATATTGTGGCATCTTTTTTTTTTTCACATTGCCCGTTTATATAGTTATCTCCTTTCGTCTGGAGTGAAACACTACCTTCCGGAAGTTTGAGTGAAATCTGCAGGTAAATCCTGTATGGATGTTTTTGAATCGTCGCAATGGGTCGTATTGTATGGGTAAAACAAGTGCACGGCTTTACCTCAAACTCGAGTAAAAAAGGTAATCGTGTGTGAGCAACCAATGTAAGATATATATACCGGATCTAGGGTTTACACTTTATTTTATAGTAAAACGTAGCCAGAGCCTTCACACCAGAAGGGTCATCATTCGTTCCCCTACTTGAGTAATTTTCCAACTTTGTAACTAGTCCTTATATCTAGATTTCCATCACATGCCACTGAAAATCACCATTAATTTTCAATTATTCTTCGCCATATCTTCCTCCATCCCATCCTCCCTACCTCCTGACTGAATAGCAGCAGAACTTTTTTTGGTTTTAAATATGCAAGTGAGCGTTTGCTAGGTACTTCATTTAATGAGCTGAATTTTTGCATTGCAGTTTTTTTTTAAATACAAAGTTTCATTAAAAGCAATGCTTTCGTCGCACTCACGCAAAATAGTGGCAGGTTAAACCCGGTGTTCGCAAGTTTTGTTGTGTATCTCCTTTGTATCCCTATATGTGTATACGTATTCCTTTTATGTATCTTCCGTATATGAAGCCCTCTCGTCTTCAGGGAATTTATTTTTCGGAAGTTTGAATGAAAATTGCAAGTAAGTTTAAAAAATACCTGATCATGGTTCCGGCCATAGCCTGTGACCATTTGACGATGAGTGAAGTTTGTCCCTAATCGCGTTCGGGTGATAGCTGGCCAGCCACAAACGGATTTAACGCAATCTCCATATTGTCTTGAGTCTGGTCCCAGCTCTCATCTGGCGACAGGATTTACCGCGAATCGGGATCCATCATTCGACTTGGCTGGAACCGTGCTTGATCCAATCCATTTGGGTCGTGGGCGTTTGATGTGGAACTGTCCTAGTGTAAATCATTCCCGGAATTTTGTATCTCCTCACTTCCGCGTATTCCATTTTGTATTGCGCGTTTCTTTCATTCAGCTTGCATTTGTAACTTTCTTAAAAAGTGATCCTTTCTTCCAGAACAGATAACTACCCGTAATCGGAAATGCCAATTCAGAGGTAATTCGACTGTCGACACGACAGAAGGTGGTAATCAAGCACGATGGTTTCGGTGTGGGCGAAGAATTTTGTGCGTGAGGCAGTGCTTGTACCGGCGCTTCTTTGTGGTTCGTTTTTCAAAGAGTTTTTTCATCACTTTCTTGTATATGTCATTTCTGTCAAAAACACCGCTATACTAGTTAAGACATAATTGAATTCAGAGGCGTAGCTAAAGAAGCTAAGAGGCGATACGTATTCTGTGATCGATGGCGGTGGATTTCGAATGCCTTTGGAGTAAATTTCCTTCCTTCCCGATATCTCAAAATACGGAAATTTGCTTGGCCTTTGGCACTAACCGTTGTTCGTCCTGCAGATTGTTTCTGGCTGTTTCTTTAATTCAAATTGAAATGTACTCGCTGATCAGAACCCTTATTGATTACAGCGATACTACTGCAGTAAAAGCTCAAAGAATGTCCAAATAAGCTGTGCTGCAATGTTTCCCTTCTGATAAAGCTTATAAATCAGTAAACAACTATTCAAGTATTGACGATCGAACTTTTATAATATTTGAACGGAGTTTTCGGAGGATCAGTTGAGGCGTCGGCTGCATTCGCTTAACACCTTAAAATTCCCTCGTGTGATTTAGCCGATCACGAACTATTTTCAGCGGCTCTAATAAGACCGAGCCTAATATCGGTTGTGTATGTGATACTTGCGTTGCTCGGTCCGCTATTTCCGTCGATAAAGGCGTCGTGTGCAGTACCATCTTCAACGAAGGTTCACGTGATACTCGTATTGCTCGTGTCGTTGCTTGGCTCAATCTCACAGTTTGCCTATCAAATATACGAAAGTATTACAAGACCGGATATCGACGATTATACAGCGGCATGTAATTCCTCGGATTTCGATTTTTGGATGCGACAAATCGGACTAATCAGGTTTGCAACTGCGAGACATTTGCACTGCCTTGCACGTCTGATATTGAAGTCTGTTGCGTTCAAATCTTTTATGCTATATTGTTTCCAAAATTTACCTGTGAAACAAATTCGTTTCCCTTTAAGTAAGCGAAAGCTCTTCAAAGGTTTTTGCGTTTAATTGACTGTTGATCGCCCAAGAGAAGCACATATTTTCGTTCTTAATTATTCATGATGAGAAAAATAAAATTGGCACATAAGCGTCGTCGGGAGTAGGTTAAAATATCATGCTGTTTTTTCTGAACCTTTCTTATTGGCTCAAAAAGCGTCTTAAAAGTTTGTTTGGTTTGCAGGATGAAACCGGATGCAGGTTTGAACGCAGTTCGTGTTGTGGCACCTGAGGTATTGGCCCTATTGTCATCGGCTTTGACAGCAGTTGTTTGTCTTGCCCTCGCTCACCGTCCGCCACCAAGCGCAAATACTGCTCCTCATAGTGTCTACATTCAACCTGTTCGACCAATGCCAAGGTTTTTTCATTCATTGTTTCTGCTCCGATACTTTTTAAGCCTAATAAGGTTTTGCTGACTTTTGTAAATTGATGGGAATCTTTGCAGGTGTTTCAGATTTAGCCAAATAGCGAGTGATTTTCGGGTAATCATTTAGTTGTTGTATTATTTGTTATTGTTTTTTGAATGCTGTGTGATTGATGAACATATGTGAATCAAACTCGAATTAAAAAGACATTCTGAAGCAGTCTGATGGTGCTGGTGATGGCATATCTAATGAAAGTCGAAGGATTTAATCAGAAGGCATTGCCAAAGCGAAAGACTCGAAATAGTCAGTTAGTGGTCACAGTCTGGTCACAGTTGGCTATTTTAAATTCACGGTTTGTTAGTATAGCGAACATGCGCAGTAAGTGGGATGTTATGTTATCAATTATAATGTCCGTTCTCGAGTGGTCAAGCAGTGTTGACCTTTGTCTGTCTAATGTAACCTTTTTTTTTGCAGCCCACTAGCTACGCCATTGAAGTCGGTCAAATTTGTGGCGGCCTTTGTTGTGGCACTGAAACGTCTTGGGGATGTGGCGATAATTCTCTTCGTAGGCCTTGTTGGAGTGATTCAGGTACTTTGTGCCCTTTTGCCAATTTGAAGATTGCTTTAGGCAGGAATCATTTGTGTGTTCCTTTATGTGTGTCTGTCTTTGGTTATGGTATTGACTTGAGATGTATATGTTTTGATTTTGATTTGGCATGTTTGCTGATAGGTCGGTTACGGTTAGATAGATTTGATGTGTTGAACTCGGGAATCGACCCAACTTTTATCATGGATTTTTATAATTTACGAAGGAAAAACTAGAGTCTTCATAAAATCGTTTGTACGGACGGTTGATTTGTTTAAAAAGGAGTGCATTATTGCGGGTTTATTGTTATTTTATTGTTTGCGATATTGGTTGATGTAATATATGGGATTGCTGAAGTACACTATAGCGCATATCTAGTGTTTCAGCTTTTCACTTATTTAAACCTCTTATTGCGCTCCATTATGTTGTGATCTTATTTGTGTTTTCTTGGGTTTTGAGTTACTGTTTTCATATAAAAATATGTTTTATAGCCATCAATACTGAACGCGGTATACTTCTTGGCTTTCCTCTTCGTGGCAACCTGGTGGGCATCATATACGCCTTTACATCGACGTGTCTATAACGCAATCAAACGTTTGCTGATATTCTACACGGCACTACATTTTCTAGCCGTCTACATCTATCAAATACCATTCGTTCAATATGCACTTCCTTCTGGCTCTTTCCCTGCAAGGTATGTTTCTTTTTGTTTTTGCTTTCCGAATTTTGTGCGTAGTTATTCTTACCACTATGGTTGTTTAAGTTGCGACATTCAGGACCTCTTTTAACAGATTTAACAAATTTTATTTTATTGCCGTTTGCTGCAGCGTTATTTTTGGCTTATAAATCATCGTCTACAACTCTCAAAGTGATGCATTATCCTATAGAATTTTCTTGTGCTTTGTTACAAGCAGTGTGGCTTTGTTACGAGATTTGAGGAATGTAGAATATCGATGAGTCAAAATCGATCTCAGTATGTGGCGATGTGTTGTGCATCGAAAAGCTCAGCAGATGGGTCAGAGGACACAAACTTCTTTGCATCAGCACAGAGATCTAAGAGTCACAAATTCACATGCACTCTGTTGGTTGTGTAGAGATTGCCTATGCTTTTTGCCTCACATCGTCCAAATTTCGAGTTTTACTGACAGAATGTGACTGTTCAGATTCTGTGCTAAGTATTCTAAGCAAACAGTTTGCGAGTGTTCAACAAAAATTAGCGTTCCCTTCAGAGTGGTTGGATTTGTTGCAATTGTACGAAGCGAATGCCCTCAATGGTGGACTTTATCGGTTATCTCAGCAGACTACTGGACGGCTTTTGCGAATGCTTTGCTCTTGTTGGTGTTATATTACTCTCTCGTCTTTCAATACAAATGTTCGCGGTATGGACTGCTACGCTCGTTGACTTATGTGGGCAGTACAGAGAGCAGTGTTCATGAAGAGGTATGAATCATTTTTGAGTTTATTTTTGCTAACCTTATATCAGCTTCATTATATTATCTCAGCATTACTAAAAGCCAAAACGTAGTGCACATTGCTTTGATGTTTTGCAGGAATTATTATCTTGCCTCTCCTAATAAGCATTCTTCGACGAATGTTGCCGTCATTCAGCTTTGGTTGTGATGGTTTATTCATAGATTCTTAAAGCATCTAGATGCTTTTATATATGTGTCGTTTTGTAGTTGTGGGTAGTCGTGATCACGCTCACAAGCTGCAGTTTTACTCGTCCAATACTGTCTTTCGTTTTGGCATTTCTGCACGAATTGCATAAAGTGTCATTAAACTTATAATTCAGTCAGGTGTTGCTAAATTAAATCTAGAGTAATTGGTAACGCTGTGCCTAAATTTAGTTGATTTTATTGTTATTAGTGGAAATATTTTTTCCGCTGTGAATAGTATTTTCAATGTAAATATATGCAAATTTTAGAAGCGAAGATATTCAAAAAGCCTTCAGTTTTACGTACCACGTTCTTATTTGCCTAGAGTTCTAATTTGCTTGCTTTTTATTTTTGTATATTAAAATTAGAGTATTTCCGCTGTGGTGGCTAGCACAATCGATGCGATTTTAAAGCAAGCTTACTTGTGAAGACGGCAAAAAATATGCATTAATCAAAGATTTGGATTATCTTTTTTTATGGCTCGTAGATTGAATTTTATTTTCCGTGCTGCAATTACGATTTTAGAGTCGAAATTCTGTTTTTCGAATTGCTTCTGAATTATTGAACACTCGTAGGAGCTGTCATCGGTGTTGTTCCAACTTGCAGCTTCTAAAATAAAATGCACTATTTTGATTACTGCAGGCAAATTCAAGCCGATAGCTTTGTGCTGTGAGCTTTTGCATTCAATTTTATTGCAAAATTTAAGGGGTTTTTTTTCCAAAAGCATAATGGAAAATATGCGTATGTATGTTAGGTTGACAAACACTACCTGCCTTCTATGCAAATTGCCAAAGAAATTTTCTTTCAAGACTATTTCGCACACTAATTTATTTCTGATCAGTTTTGTAAATTTTTCTTTTCAAAGATACAGACTCGTCTCCTATTGAGAACGTTGAATTGATCAAACTGAACTCTAGAGTTATGAAACTTAATACCCATTTCCCATCCTCCCCTCCCCCCCTCCCACCCTCCCCCTCCCCTTCTTCATCTGAATAGTCCTTAGGCCAAAAGGAGAAATAGCTGCTCGTAATTTCTGAATAATCGTGGATGGCTTTTTTTGGCTTTTTAAAAATTCGTTGGGATTTTTCTGCGGTAAATGACTGCAATAATTTGTCTATAGTTCGTTTTAGAGCAAACTTTTTTTTTAGACTATCTACTTGGATAAATAAAATGTTGATTTGTAGTTCAATCCAATTTTTAAGAAAAGATAGAATGCGGTCTGAAATTTCATTGGTGAAATTTTTGCAATATTAGCTGTAGAAATTTTCGTTTTATTTAGCGATTGGCTGATTGCCAGAATGAAAATATTGGACCTCTTGTTATGCGCTGTTTCGTTGCCATTGGTGCGGAAAGTGAAAAAGGATCTTTTTCTTTCATTTTTCTTTTTCTTTCGCTCTTTTGCTGATTTTTTTCTCATCGTTGAGCTGTCTCTGTGGACCGATTCCCATTGTTCGACGCAACGATTGATTAGACGAGTGCGTTTTGTTGTTGGTGAAATTGGCTTATTACACTGAGCATTTGTAGTATATCTCGAAATAGATGCTTGTCTTGTGGCAGGTGGAACATTCATTGATAGATGTGCTCATGTGAGACGGCGTCCTGATAGCCGCTGAGAACTGCCAGATAGCAATTGGCGAAATGTAGGAGCTAAGCATTTTGTAATGATGGGGGATTCATGAGGGTGCGGTAATCCTTCATTGTCACTTTTATCTTAAATAAGAGGGATAATTTTATTTTTATATTTTATTGAAAATTGAATGAAGATTATTTTTTATTAAATTGCTCTCACAAACTTTCTGTATTTTTATCGTTAGAAAAATTATATAAAAGAATCATATTTTAGAGTCAACGAATAAGATTTTCCTATGTTTCCTTCCAAATGTAAATTTCTTCCAGTAAAAGAACTACTTCATTAAGGCGTGATAGCTGTATTTTGCTATCAGTCATGTTTTGGGTATTCGATAGCAACTTCCTGAGTGTCACCGTTGTTTTTCATTTTCGATGCAACACAACAACACGTATTTCTCAATAGTTTCCATGAAGTGGTGCAAATTCATGCATGCAGAGTGCAAATAGATGTTCAACTTAATTGCTCCGCGTTCGCAAAGCTTCCTTATATAATTGGCTGATTTGTAAGCATTCTCATTGAGCAGTTTTGTGATAGCAGTAATAGGTAGCATATGTTTGCCGCTTTGCAGTGCTTTAATTTTTCATTTAGAGGCATAACAAACCCGAGGGTTAGGTGAATTGTGTCTGCTTGCTGATTCTCGCACTGAGCCTTATAGGTCGCACTAGAAAGTGGAGTGAGCAAAAGTGAAGGGCAAAGTGGAAAGGTCACAGAGCGGTGGGAGTTGGATTCAAATCCTTATTTACGAGTGTAGATTGTTGCTGTCTGCTTAGATCTTTTGTCCGCAAGTCACACTTTCGTTCAAATGCCATTTAACATGAATCAAAGAGACTGAGGTTTTTATGTGGTTAAGACACGAGTTATAATATTGCATCGAATATTCGCAGTGTTTAGAATTGAAAGAATTTAGGATTTAAAACGTCAAATTTAGGTTCCGAAGAGGAAATGATCATTTCATATGATCATATCTCTTACAGAGATCACTGATCGGAGCAGCTAGTTGTATTTTAAGAAAGTGATCCCTGACCTTTATCGTTTTTTACTAACTTACCCCAATTTCTTTCATTTTTTCCATCATATATTGTGAGTTTTCTTTGTCCCTTGTCTTCTTTAACGGTGTTGCATTACATTCAAAAAGGTTTTTGTTTCAATGGACATTGCATACGGTTTATTTTGAACAGCGGAAGCGGAAAGGGTCAATTCGACTACGGTGCAGTTTCATCTTTGAACACTGAACTATGTACTGTGAATTAGAAAATGGCGTATCCGATTCAGATGATGACTTTATGCCAGAGACAGTTGAGGATGAAGGTCGTGACCTGGGCGATAAGCAGCTGTCAGCAGGGCAGCTGGTGCTGACCTATGTCAGTTCTTATTTCAACAACCTTTGCAGACTCAGCCAAAAGCTTAACAGTGAGGGTGGTGTGACCACAGCTGTGGTCAAGTGGGAGGTCGCGAACTGTTGCCATCTGGAACTGAGGCTTTTGTGAATTTCTTGAAGAAGCAAGGTTGTTGCACTAATATGGCTTGCCACCGAGTGGGCAACTCCATCATCAGTGTTTTTAGTCTGCTTTTTGACTGATCCATGCTTCGATTGTTGATGAGATAGGCAGAATTAGGTGCTCGGGAAGAGTTGATAAAAATGATTGGACTAGTGGTTTTTCGGCAAGGGGCGACCTTCTGGATGACCTTCAGTCGCCTTAATGGGGACTGAAATTTGCTAACGATGCAATGCTAAAGGATAGATTTCGTCCTAGATTCCTCTCATTCGACAAAAAAAAGAAGCTGAGCTGAACTCTTGCCAGCTGACACTCTGAAATTTGTGGGAAACCACTTTCATTGTTACTGTTCACGTGGAAAGACAACTCTCAACGACCAGTTGCTTAAAGCAAAACAGGATGTGGATCCACTCATTTGAGACTTAACAAGCCCGACGAACAAGGGCCCAATCCTGGATCGCTACAAAGGTACATTTGCACTTCAGTGAGTGTGCAATGCTTCCCTTTACTTCGGTGAGGAGGACGCTGCCTAAACAAGCAGTAGCCAAGGGACATTGCTGGACACTTCATTCTAAACCAAGTAAAAGATACGACGACTGGCAGGTGAGCTGAAGGGAAAGAAGAGCAAAACGAGGCTGTACGAGCAGGGCTGTTTTAAAGCGGAAATGGGCCAGGTTGGTCTATGGAGGCACAATCATGCCAGCAAATCCTATAATAATTGAGGAAAATGCGAAGAAAAGTTTGAGGGAAATATGTGTGAAAGCTATAAATCATGGCATACGCAAAAGTTATTCAAAGAAAACAAAAGCAGTTCATGGGAAAATCATAAATTTTTCTGGAACGAGTTGACTTCAAAAAAAGTTAAAAATGTGGCCAATGTTTGGCAGGTTAGCGGAGCTTTTATACTCGACTCGACGGTTTAAAAGCATCATACTTCGAATTCGATTTTTTCAATGTAATTTATAAATGTCAGAAAACTGTAACAGAAAATAAAGCTTTTATTTCATTCCAGAATGACTCCTTCTCGCTGTTCAGGGAATGTCAGATTCTTTGAGATGAGCCTATGGACGATGAAATGTATAGATAAGAAAATTAACTCGTTTTTATAAATGGAAGAACTCTCATCACATAACATTTGGCTTTTAAAGATGTTTCTCCATCTTTCCTGCTCTTCCTAATCCCTTTGCTATGGTTCTGAATGCCTTAAATAATATGTTGGTTTGGTGGTCGTTTTTTGGAATTGATTAGCAAGAAGTTCGTAATTGTGTGACGTTGTTGCTTTTGCATGCGAATGGCAGATTTTATTGTTAGCACTGAAGTGACTGCTTGGGCGTTGTGCCGAATGTCGTTACGTTGTGTGAACTTGTTGGCTGTCATTGAATTGCAATATTTACCGGCTCTTGTGAATACCTGCTTGGGCAACTTTTATTGTTTGGAGGAGGCGCTTCACAGTCCCTTAAAGGTCAGATGAAACAGAATTGCTAAAATCAATTTTTAAACATCCGATCCTCATAGCATCGATTAAATCACTACTGAAATTAGAAAATTTACGGGTAGGCAATACAAATTACGGTGATAGAATTCTAATCTCTACCCACTTTAGAATGGGTTCATCATCAGAGCAATGAAAGCTGCCATCTATTGAAAGCTTTGAGGTGTGATGTGAAGCAATTATGTTTCTAGAACATGGCCATGTCACAGTATTCTGCATCGCATAGCGCCGAAAGAGAATCAAACGAAGCACAGAGAATTAAAAATGGTGGCACACGACCAGCACACGATAATACGGTAACGAATGTGTTCAACGAGCTTGTTTTATTTTGGCTGTGCTTTTCTGAGCATTGTCTATTTGCCAATTTGTGCTTTCCGCTTTGCTATTGGGATGAGACGAACACTGCTTGGTTTTTGAGCACGCAGCACAGCTCCCTCTAAACTTGCTTAAGGGAAGAGGGGTGAGGTCTGGTTATTTAGAAAATTGTGTTGGAGATGATGGAGGTGGGGGAGGTGTAAGGGGTGAGGACTGAAGCAATGTATATGACGGTACTAATGTTAGTACGTTCAGTTTTATAGCCACCAAAAATTTCAACGTATGTGCATCGAGGTATGCGCATCCATAAATATTTGCGCATATCTGTGCATATGCACTGCTCGTACACGTATATATTTGTATATGATATATATATATATATATATATATATATATTATATATATATATATATATATATATATATAACAACGGTCTAAAAGTAGGTGTCCAGTCGCTCCGAATTCACTGAAGCAGGTTATGCATTTTTATAACTGAAGTGCTCATTCGTTTTGATTTCTACTCACGGGGTTCAGTGAAACTTATTAATTGCTTCCTTGCTGTGTAAACTAATCACATATAAGCAGTCTTACTTGCCTTATTAAGCCCAATAGCCGTATTTTCCTCAATGAGCACCTCGGGGCTCTTATTTCACTCGGCAGTCACTAAGCTGCTTCTGCTGGCATTTTTCACTTCCTTTTTTTCGCTTTGACGTTTTCTTGAATAGGTAATTAAATCTTGTCAGGGCACAAGACTGAGTGACATGTGTGAGATTTTGATGTTTCTTGAGTGAACAACTGGAAGTGCTCTTGAGCATCAACGCATTATGCAAAGACCTGTTAGTGGAGTGTATGTAAAGGCGAATTTGGTAATTATATATTAGTATTTCTGCCCCTCTGATCGGCTAGTTTACTATTAAGCCAGCCAAATAAATTAAAGAGGGTCCTCGATTCCTATATTCTGCCACGAATTCTGTTCATCTCAGATCTTCAGAAAAAGAAATGTTTGCTATTCAGCTTTTACCAGTTTTTTTTTTTTCCGTAAGCATCGAAATAAGGGCTCTCATTTGAGGTATTCTTTAATCGTTTGAACGGTGCTGCATGTTAAATCTAACAACACGGGTTTTGATTAACGCCAGTTTCGGTCACAACCCGGTACCTGATTTATCCAACTGGTAACATAGAAATGAGTTAAATACGGTTTTGTTTCGAACTGAATAAAAGCCTAAACCAAATGTGACTAATGTCCAAGTGGAATAGTTGAGTGATTTATGTATTCGTGAAGTTTAAAAGTTAATGTTCATAGTTAATTATTATTTTGTCATCGGGGCATTCCTTAAAATATTTTTTTTTCATATGCTCATATTTGTTCGACGTAAAAGGTTTTTTTGCATGAATTGTGTAAATAGCACGATAACTTATTACATATAACATTTGATCAATGATCTCGTTATATTCAATACAAATATTTGTAAATCTTCAATAGAGATATTCGTAGAATTGTTCTAATAATTGAAAGAAATTGCATTTTATCTCAATTGCATTGATTGTGGAGATTTTCATAGATACATTTATTGCACTATATTAATTTTTTTTTTTTTTTTGCAACTTTCTCACGTTTTTATGATCTTCTGCGCTCTTCGCTGAAATTATCAGCTTATCTTGTAAATTGTGATAAACTTTTTTAGTTTTTAATCGCTTTCATTACTCTATATAATTTACTTGATATTTGATTTTTAGTGCATTGTTATGTGCATGTTCGATTGATGCATTTAGAAAATAACTACGAGAATGTATTTTTCCTTATCATAGCCACATTTTTTCTTAATGCGCGCTTTCCTCTTCTCTTCGTTGAAAGTGGACACGAAATACGCCATTCATCTTTCATCTTGCATCCTAATTTGTCTTTACGTTTGATCAGTGGGTTTTCAGTTTTCAGATTTGTTCCTCCTGTTAACCCTCATTCCTTTCCTCTTCTCCTTTTTCCGCCTTTTCTCTCATCTTATTTCATAGTTGTTTTTTTTCTTCTTCGTTGTTTTGAATCAGTTCTTCCATATTCTCCTTTCGCAATATTGCTACTTCTGCCTATATATTTGGAAATATTTGAGATATTCATTGAAAATTGTAGAAGTGAGATGACTGGAGTCGCTAAAATAAATGAAACTTGATAGTTTAATATTCCCATAGAAAGTTTCTTATTTTCAGCTGTTGGTTGCTGATGATGACGATGAACAACCATTGGAGAGTGTTCCTTTGCAACGTATCACATCGGCGGTTATTGATCGGCAGAAGATCGCTTCGATTTTCCGTGGTGAATATTTTTATTTTATTCACTTAAAACATCTCAAGCAATTGCAAATGAATGTTGCGTTCGATATTTAGTTGCTCTATTTTACATTTGTTTTGTAGAGTTTTTAAACTATGCAGAAGGGTGTATATAAGTGCAAAACTAAATAACACAAGTTGAGTATGTTTGCATTCTAGAGAGTTATGAGTTGAATCTCTATTTTTGAGTCAGTAATATACGATCAAATAAATCAAAAGCTCTTATATAAATGCATAAGTGATGCCAAAAAAAAACTGAAAGATAACGGGCTCGATGAAGGCATTCAGTATGTCCCTATTTTGGAATGTGCTAGGAAATACCGCTTGAAGACTAAACTACCTAATCGAAGGGAGTTAGTAATGTTCTAAAATTGATGGTTCGTTCTGTTTATATAATGTTCTAAAATTAATGGTTCATTCTGTTTATTAACAAAGCATTTCTAACGATTTCAGATAATGAATATACTTTCTCGTTTGTCTTATTTACTGGAGAGCTTTTTGGATTTCCTCCATATTGTTGCAGTTTCCTTTTTCGGGCGGAGATTTTCAGATGTTATTGTTAGAGCAGCTCTCGAGAATTAAAAGTTAAAAGCCGATTTTGATATCAACGAAGTACGAAGTGATTGGCATGGAACAGCAGGCTAGCAAATTTATGTGTATTGGCATAAATTGAAAGGCCGAAAAAGTAGAATTCAGCTCTTCTATAGATTAAGGCGCCTTTGGAAGCCTTCGAACAGAAATTATTATCGTCAAGCTCGGAGTGTGCCGATTCTACTTCTTTACTTTGCTTGGCAAAGCATGTTATGCGCTTTTTCACCTGCTGAGGGCGGATGGTGTTTCTTGGGCACAGAGTAGTGAATTTTATAGCACTGTATATGCGTTAATCCGATTTGAGGTGCAAGTGGGACCGAATCAGTTCCATCACAGGGACTCATCTCAATACTTTCGTTCTGTCTCTACCATGGCTATATGTTCGGCTTGCTTGCGATGATGGTTAATTTCCCTGTCATTTATCGTTTTTAATATTCCACATAGGAAAAGTTCTTCATCTTCCTCTTTCTAAGAATGTAGTCGTTTACATTTCTATGAAGGTTATTGAAAGAGCGTAGCTAGAATTCTATTTGCATAGAACCATTTGTTGGAGGAGAGCAACCAACCGTTGATGTGAGTAGTTTGAAAGGATTTTGTCGCTGGCAGGAAAGCAGCTAAATCAATCAAATTTCAGACTCTCTTTCATATATGTTTGCAAAAATGAGTCACTAAGTCAATGGGAAACTTCTAAGAATATTCGTCGTAACTGTCTCTCGTTACGTTATTTCTAGCCATATCAAGCGCTTCAAACATTTTACTGATGTCAAATTGACGTTGCCATGGTATTATTTGCCTGTGCATAAGATAGAAAACATGGGAAACCTCAGCTGGAACCATAACTACGAAACTATTCTCTGAAATGTTCATATTAGTGGTTTCGTTAGTGCTTGGTAGTTATTAGATGGGAAAGTTTTGTTTGCAGGCTTGGGGATTGATGTACCATTCGATATTCGGATTGGTCTTCTTAATGGCAGCGTTCATATTCTGGGTATTCAAGGATACACGCTCTGTCTCGTTTGCAGTGTCTCCACTCATCCTCACATATGCTGAAGTGATTACATTTGCATTTTCCAGTGAATTGCTTTTCATTTTATTTTTAGCCAAAAACATTTATTTAGTGCGAGAAGGATTGTCCAGTGACCGAATTGATTGGATGTTAGACATTCCACTTTTTACGGAAAGCTGTTAGTGATTTGCTGTAGGTGACTGCCCGTTGGGGCGGTGAACGGAGAGAGAGAGTTGATGCTCCTTGGTTATGACAACCGAACAAAATTTCTTTTGATCAGTATCAACGGAAGGCGTTAACTTATAGCCGAAAGTAGGTTGTTTAAACCGATTGCACTTCAAAAATGCAGATCGCTTACGCACCAGAAGCATTCGGTAAAAACCGAATTTCGCCTGCATCTAAATAAAATTTGAAAATATCGGTCGGCTATCGATCGAAAGCATTTTGCGAAAAGGGAATTTGGGTTGCAACCGAAAAAGAAATCGATGACAGATGCAGTTCTATAACTGGAAAAGCCGACTGACAGGTGCAGATGTGAAGTTCGCTTGGTAAAAACTGGTCGGCTTATAGCTTCCAACCGAAATTCTCTTAAAAGAAAGGATAGTTGTTATAGGATGTTGTTTGATCCTTGTTTAATCAGTAGAACCACACTTCTTGCAACTTTATTGCAGCAGATTGACAACCAACTAAGAAAATCAGCGCGATAAAATGAACATTGACATCGCTGACGCAGCAAGTGGCTATCAGCCAATTTTTAGCCGAATAGGAAATGAGGGAAGCTTCGTTGGAGAAGCAGATTAAAGTTGGAACCTTGGAAACCAAATTCAGCAGAAAGTGTGGAATGGAGAAGCCATGATCTGCTTAGTTAAGCAGTTGCTCGGGAGTGAAAGGTCTTATGTAGGTTTTAACGAATGTATAGGGCACAGGCATCGAAATAGGCAGAAACATCGACGAAATAACACACCACTGTAGAGAGTTGCAGATGCAAATAAACAGCTCCAAAACAACAATAAGTAGGTATGGAACAAGCAGACAGCTGTCAAGGGTTCGTTCCGAAAGACCAATTGAAATTCAGAGGAAAAGTATGCAGGAAACAAACTCATGAAACTTATGCGTTCTACTGAACGAACGTTTAAGTTTCAACAACTTTTTCACATTGCACCACTACTCCCCTTAACATATCCGAGCAAATGGGCACCTTACCGAGAAGAAGGGAACGAAGGAACTAATAAATCACCTTGTCAGTCCACTAAGATTCTCTGGAAAATTATCGACCATTATCTCCAAAGTTATATACAATTCGCAAAAAAATTGATGTAACCAAAGCATGCAGCTGGGGTAAATTTAGCAAGCTAAAATTAGTCTTGTTTGCAAAATATGCGGAAGCGGAAGCCCCAATGGACTGCCAAAGCTGTCCGAACATGGCAGGATGTGAAGACGTTCTATCCAATAGGGCTGCCCAAAAAGTATTCAGAACAGGGAACAGCCAGGTATCCTGTAGCATCTGTGCTGAAAGAATGCAAATACTTTTTCTTCAGCTTGATCTCTTCATGCGTGCACCAGTTCTCTTTGGGAGAGTGCAGACTTGTTTTGGCCACATCTCTCCTAGCAATGCTGAGTGGAGGTTTTCAGTGGTTTTTGAAGGGCTGTGAATGATTTGTTCATTGCGAATACGGGCTTCTTTAGGCCGAGCGATCTCAAAATGAGGCTGCATAATTTGATTTCGTTTTATTCCAGTGAAGTTCCGGCTTAACTTTCGTACCGTAGATTGAAGAAAGTTCCTTGCTGAGTGATCAGAAAGGATTACTACTGACAGAGGGGAAAGCGAATACGACCGTTCGCTAATCGAAAAAACAACCGAGTGAATGGCAGACAACCGAACAGTTGTATGCTACCTTTACATAGAAGTCATTACATGTAATCCCTCTGAGTGTGGGTTCTTCGGAATAAACGTGGTTTCACAGAGAAGGCTACTCCTAAAAGCATCAGCTGTCACATCAGTAGGAAAACGTAGTTTCCAGCCATAAACAACACCACAAACAAAAGGAAACAAACAGGAACATTTATACGCTCAGTTATGGAAAAAAATCCTAAGACTGGAAATTTCACGTGCTAAATGTACAATACGAAAAAGTCATCAGCTGAATAGTAATGGGAACAAGGTTTTGGTGGAGGCAGTTTAAATGTTTCCTCAGGATCTGAAGGCAAATTTTAGGTCGCTTTGTTCCCATAGACTGCATTGAAGTGCGGCGTTACACACATTAATCTCCTCCTATTGACCACCCGCTTCTGCTCTAATCATCTTTGCACAGCATTTCTTCAAACTTCAGTAGACCGCGTTAATTTCTGCCTGTGCAGCAAACATTTCCAGGTTGCGTTGCATTTCATGTTTTGCCACTATGGTGTAAAGTGTTGCAACTGGCGTGTTTTGCAGCGACAGTGGCAGTGCAGCGAAAAAATCAAATACAGACACAGTCCTTCAGGCTTGTGTTGCTTCATTAAGAACCCTTATCTAGTGAAAAGATTGCACTGGATAATCGGCCAAAACATTCGGTTGCAACCAAAATATGTTGAACCCAAATGTTTCCCTGAAATGTTATGGTTCAAAGGCATTCCATGAAAACTGAGTTTCGGTTGCAATCGATACAAGTCGGTAGCAAATTTTGGTTGGTGAAAACGGAACGAAATCGTATTTTCCGGTCAGATTCGATTGGTCGGTTGTCATCGCTATCCTTTCCCCTTTCCTGTTTACTAACTTCCATCCTAATGGTCTCAGTCGGTGATTTTATCTTCGCCTGTTTTCGGTGCTAAAAAACTCAAGATTTTTAGTTCCTGCTAATGGCGCAGTATGTGTGCAGTATGGATATCGCAAACGAGCTTCCCAAATCGGATTTCCTCGAGATGATCGGTTTTGTATTGGCCACCGATCGCATATCTGCGTTCGTTACGCTTCTTGTGAAGGTATGCTAATTTTTAGATGAGAGTGTAATGTTGTTGTAAATATTCGTTTGAGCACAGAAAGATTCTGATGATGTCAGAGAGCTGCAGGTTGCAACCTGTTCACCTCAGGTTGAAATTTATCTGTGAGCAATGTTTTGCTCATAACAACTGCACGATCGCATGTCACTTGGGGATGTCCTTGAACATGTTTATCAGTATCCGGCGTTGATTGAATTCCTATGAGCTTGGAGTGTGTTGAGCCTTAATTGTGCCTGTAACCTTCCCCATCACGAATCTTAGCAAATCCTGCAGTTATTTTGGTACTATGTTGCCGTTTTCTCTTTTGCACTGACTATGACCTTTATTGCGTTTTTTTGCGCATTCTTAGGCGATGGATGGTGAAAGAGAGTCACTCCGAGTTTCACGGTGTCAACTTGTGACTTACTTACAGTCAGCTGTCTAACTGTCTCGCTCAAAACCTTTTTCTCAGTCATACAGTTTCTTTTTGATTGTTCTATGCAATTTCGCATTGATCGAAGTTGCTATATTGTCTGCAATGATGTTGCCAGAGGACATTCTGCCTAAATCTAGCTGTTGGTAAATGCGCCCATTTTTTAAACTATAATTCCAGCCACTTCGAAAATGCTTCAGATTCCTCATTGTTTGGGTATAATTATTTGCACGTTTGCGCCCCGTTCCCCTGTCTTGGAATTTCTATAAATGAAGTGCATTCCAAGTCACTCTAAACGACTGTAAGGGAACCTCATGACGGCTTACAGCTGATGAACATTGCTCCTATATTGATGTTTTGTATGTTTTCGACCATCCTCTTGTGGTTTACTGAAATATTGAAGTTCTCCTCGGAGAACAAGCACCTGAGGCAAAGGTGAGTGAATTTTAGAAAACTTTGCATAGAGTGAGAAAGTATGTGTAGAGGGAAGCATGCGGCAGCGGTTTGTTGGTCGAGTGATAGCGCAAAGGATGAACGTGCTTACACGAAAGCACCACACTGCGGAACCGGTTGCCTCTGATGAAAGGGCGTTTCGCGGGTGTGCATCGTTCTTGCGATGGTCACCTCTTTCGTCGCATATCTTTATTACAGTGCTTGTTTCTCTGTATACTGCTTATACTCTTCTCTGCACTTTCCGCTTGTTTCCTCTTCCTCCTCTTATTTTAATTGTTACGTCATTTTTAATATATTTTAGTATGAGTCATTCGTCCAGCATGTTCCACTTTCCCTCTCTTGTGTACTCGACTTCAGAAAGAATGCATTATTGAAGCTTTGTAACGTAAAGAAATTTCAATTTCGTTTGTAGTAATTGCAGTGGGCAAATCGGGTAAAGCTGAATTTTTTCATTTGATTCTGTCCCATCGTTCTCACTTGTTTAGCTCAGTAGGTATGGTGGTTTGAAGTGTCCTTTATTGAATTCCTTTAAAAGAAGCCGACAAGTTTCGCACGGTGGGCCAGCGTTGAAATGTTTTGTTATTCTTGGGTCATGCTTACTAGGATCAACGAGCAACTTGGATCATGCTATATTCAGTCATGCTATTTTCAATGCAAAATGCAGCCTTTATTTTGTTGCAGACTAAGAATTTTATATTGTCGTGTGCGAAATATTTATCAAGCGGTTTAGGCTGATCTTGGTGATCTTATACGGGTAAGCTTGAACCTCTCAGATCATCTCTATTTGAGGCGCTTATGTATATATAGTTATTGTTGTGATGAGTAATCGCTGACGTCATTTCAATGAACTCGTTCAAAGAGCATGTTTGCAATGTGGAATTCACTATAATCTAAGTGTCCTGTTACCTTTATAGGTGAGCAGTGTAATGTTTGCACGAATCGGCGGGCATGTGAAATATGTGTCGATTGAGGGGTTATATACAGTTTGTGTATCTTGCCGAAAATCTTTAGATGGCGGTGCAATGTGTGGTGATTCTCACAAGCGTGAATGTGATACATTAAATAGTGTGCAGGCGTGGCCTTCGCATTCTCTTCCTTTTTTTCACGTCGACGAGAGTTGTATCGTTTCGCTTGATCGCGCCATTCCATCGTTTCCTATTTTGTGAATTCCATCTGAGCAGCTGTATTCTAATTCTAGGACGATACGGATGCAAATGTACATATACTGCTAACGAATGGTGCTTTATTCGCTGCTTTCATTAGGTTACCGCAGAAACAAGCAGTTGTGCAACTCGACCATAAAAGCCTATTCCAAATCCTTGGGCTTATTTTAGAGTAGTTTTTTTTTACATCTTTGTATTGAAATTGAAGAATTAAGAGCTTAAATTAATAGCACAAGTTTTACGACTTCAAATGGTGACGATTCGGTGAAGCGGAACTGATTGAGTCTGTGCCACTCAAAAAATTCAGATGGAAGGAAACTTCAATTCTGCACTTTCTTTGCTTTTTTCTTTCACAGGGGACAGATAAAAAAGAGGCGGTTTTGCTACTTGCCGGGACGGTGAGTTGAGACGCAACTCAAGTGCGTCCATACGGGATGGCGGCCACTAACCGAATCGCATCGGCACATAACTCACTCAGAGTCGTATATGCGCTTCTTACTTTCTGCATCTCATCAGCCTCAATGTGTCCATCACAACGTCTGCTATCCGAGAAAAATATTCCATCACATGTGTTCCGCGATTCATCTGGAAATCTCGGGAAGAACTGAATGCGATCATATAATGGGCTACGAATGGAGCTATAAAACTAGTAATAAGGAAGAGCAGTGAAACATTATCGGAAATAAGAAGCGATGTGCAGGCAGCAGCTAATACGAACATCGAGGAAGAACTCTTCCACCGATGTCTTCCATTGCCTCACCATTCAACGGGACGATATGCCTAGTATCCTTTCAACATCAACGTTTGGGTACTATCGATGGCCGCAATTGCGAAAGGATTAGGTAGGTTAAATGTGACTGACGCCACTACGTAGTGTTGTTTTAATATGATGAATCGGTTAATTCAGTGTATGCAGCGATTGGTAAGTAAAGGGACTTCGACTTATTTTCGATGCACACAGGGAAATTACAAGTGCATCAAGAAGGCAACGAAGACGAAGCGAGATAGCTGCGATTCCTGTTTCGCAGCACACTAAAGGGAGGGAAGGAATTCTTTATTGCAATGCGGAATTGCGAGGAGTAAGCCTTGGCGGGCTTTGCGTGGAGTGTTATGGAAGAGTCCCGATAAGAGTGGGTGTTAATGAGATGTCCTTGTAGTAGCTGAAATATTGGTCATGTGCTTCTCCACTTCGTGTGCGGTTGCATCGCGATCTTTCCCTCTTATCCCCCCTTCTGGCTACATCCCCCATCTCCTCCTCCTCCTCCTTCTCCAACTCTGCTCGAGTGCCAGGAATTTCCCTGATTTGATGCTGTTATAATTGCGATTTCACTATTGTGCAGGGATTGTTGGGATTGTGATCGCAAGTCGGCTCAACTCGTGTCCTGTTTATTGTGACGCTCGTTTTTGTCATTTCGGCGCACTGCTTAGTAAACGTAAAAACGTCAGCAAAGCATTGCAATGAATGCACAACGATTTGTTCTTGCTGCTTGCTGCATTATTCATTGCCTTTCTTCAGTCACAAGGTTCCATTGCTCGATCCCTAGATAAAAAGTAAAGATTCGAGAACTACACGAAAAAGATTCCACTTTCTTCTAAAAACTTAGCCGTTTATTAGGTTCGTGTAAATATCTTTTTTTTTTCTTGTCTATCACTGATCCTTATTCATATTGAGTCAACAATCGTTGAGTAATCCTCGACGTGTTTGAGAGACTGCCTTTATAGCATCAACGACTAATCCTGTTGTAATTTATGATTGTGTATAATGCACGAAGGAATGAATGGATTTGACTGATTATCATAAGTGAGTTGTTTCTGTAATATTCATAGAGGATGTGCGTTAAGTAAATATTGAGCCGTTTACTGGTTTCCACTCGTAACGTACAACTGCGCCAACTCATACATTTGTCGTTTCCCTTTCTTCTTGCAAACTTTTTAGATGGAAAGATGATGCATTCTCTCATTGTTTTAGGTGTTTTTTTTAAAGCAGTTACTGTGTGTTAGCTAAGGGGTATTCTTTCTTTTTTTATTTACATTATCAAAACGATAACAGAAATTTAGAGTTTATTTAGAAAATGTTATTCTAATTTTAATACCTCACTTGAACAATTTCCTTATTAGGCCGATTTTTTTAGTTGTTTTTTGGAAATGGTTTCTTATCGTTCGCTCTTGTGATAATCGTCGACGTAGGGTTTTGGCTTTTATAATATTGATCTGTAATTGAAATGTAGGTATAACGTTCTTTCCTCATTGTTTTTCCTTTTTTTTGCTACCACTTCCAACCTCAGAAGTGACTCTCGATTGGTAATTTTTTGAGCAGAATAATATTTAGTTTATTCAGAAATTTGCATGATATATATATACAAGAAGAGTAATAATAACCGGAAATGAATTCAATAATTTCAGGGTATTCTATGCCTTCCGTTGTTTGTGCTGCTTCGTTTACATCTACGCGAGAAGTTCTATAATTCTCTGAGTGAAAGAGACCGACGAAAGCGTCTCACTTATGGCACGTTTAGTACGTCTTCTCGACAACCGACGAGCAGCCACAACGCGGAACAGGACCCATCCGTCACATTAGTAAGTATGCTGGAATGGCATTGAATTTTCATATAAATACAAAATGGAAGAATTGAGAAGCGGAACCCATTAGCCGAAACGACTCTTCAAATATTATGGGTTGAAGTTAACGCTTGTTTTGCTCTCTTTTGTTTCCGATTTCTGGCTATCGCTTAGAATGTTTGTCTCACTTCTCTCTTGTCAGCTACGTTCATATCTTTCATCTCCACATTTTCCTTTAATATTCCAAATGAGTAATGCGCATACTTTCCGTTTTTGATTCAGTCTATGAAGTGAGTAGGTTTGAAGAATTTTTCATCATAGTATTTGCTGAGACTAACCTCTATTAAATTTGCTGAAGACCATTGCTCCGATATTCTTTTATGAGTGTTGAGAATCAGTGTGGTCTAATGCACGTGATGGGTTGATTGTTGCATTTGACACGTGGAGCATTTGTGCGCTCATCCTCTGGAAAAAATACCTCCTTCGCACAACAATCTCGTTTAAATAACATACGATTTGAGAGCAGTTCCAGATTTTAGGATACATTCTAGGAGTGTTTTGCGTTCTTTTAACTGGGATGGAACTTTACGCTTCTGCTTTCTTGTTAGCCATTCTTCGTCTTTACTCGTTGCAGCTCGCCAAATAATGAAATATTACTCTAGTACAACGTCACACTGCATTTTTTTGCAAAGCAAAAAGGAGAGATTGATGCAAGCTTGGGCTAAGTCGAATAGGAGATGATGCCTTTTCATCATCATCTTCAGAGCGCTATCGCTATTTCATAAAGTCTGCCTCATAATAATGCTTCTAAGTGTATAGTGCTGTGGGGCTTTTATCAATGCGCGATATTTTATCACGCAGCATAAGAACCATCTCCATCCCCCTCTCCGCCTCTCCCATTGCCACTGCTTCCCATTTGCAGAAGTTTTTTGTGTAATGCTCTGAGGTGTCAGATTTACTTCGATTTCCTGAATTATTTGAAATTTCCGTTGTCGTTTTTTTTTTTTGCACTTATAACCGATTTTTTTCATACAAACTTTATCTCCGAGGCATTCGATTACAATGTGAATTTATTGCAATGGAGGAGGAGAAAGGAGTTTGATGCTTACTACTCGCAAATTCTGTCGATATTTTCTGTTCAGTTTATTTTATAGTTACAAATGCGCATATAAAAGCAAGGTGATAGGAGATTTCTTTGAACAGTTCAAAGACATCAGTACTCTATACTAACCTGGAGCGATGATATTGTTTGCTTTAATTTATTTTAGTCTCGTTTGAAGAATTGTTTTTTTTTAACATCAGGATTCATTGGAAATGCATTCGGCTTTGCTTACTTATTGTTTTCTCTGTGCTTTACTCTAATAAAAGATGATATAAAGCCGAATTTCATTTAAAATATTGTAGATTGAGTGAAGATATTTACTTCCTTCAATATACCTATTTATTTTTTGTCTCCGTTGAAGTGTTTCTTATTTATTGTATTTTAGCATATACATCAACGTCATAATAATAACGTCCTTATTCGTGTTTAGAACCAATCGAGAGGCGCACAGGCGGTATCCTGTGTGAGCACCGCTCTCAGCAAGTACTGGATTTTCGTCGTTTCATTAGTGCTTCTTCTCGTTGCAATTCAATCACCCCCAGTGTTTTATACACTCGGCTATTTCGTATTCTTCGCCGTTCTTGTCACTCTCCTTCAGGTATTCTTTATTCCCTTTCATTGTTAATACAGTAAAAGCAAAGGTGTTTCTGAGGCAGCGTTGTGATGGCAGTTATTTTTCGCCATTTCAAACATCGCTATGTCGTTTCTTTGATAGGGAGAACTTGTTAGTGCTATAATGTGGTGAACTGAAATGAACACTTTGCTAGGAGCATGCAGTTTCGGGGTTTGCATGTACTTTTGGCTTTAAGGATGCTTAGGGGATTTTATTCTTAAGTCTCTGTTGTACGCAACCAGGTCTCCAGGATGAAATCGAAACACCGATATTCATAAACCACCTTTCTTCCATTCTCGCGACCTTAGCGCCTCTGTACCCTCTCCCCTCTCCCTCTTCCCGGCTCCGCGAGGGGACAAATTCCCTGACGAACATAGGTGCAGATTTTTTGTTCATGTATAAGGGCGTTAAGCCTTTCTTTAATAGTTTTCTACTTATTTCCCTCCCTTTGCTCTTCCCTCTTTTCTATCCCCATCTCTCTAGTATACCGTTTTCCAACAATTTGTGTTTCCTTTGGAAATCGAACTCTCCCGCGATTGTGAGGGAAATGTGCGCAAAGCAAAGCCTGATGTCAAGGTGCGGAGTGGTGCATTAGCAGTGTTTTCTATAATAAGGTGGCCATCTTTTTTTGAATTTCGATGCATAAAGTGTTATCTGATAGGCTTCAGGTGATATTTTCACTCATGCAGCGTTGAGAATTCAAAGTAATGTTGTCTGCATATGACGTGTGTGTAGTGAACGCGCTACAGCGGCTTGCATTACAGTGAAGTGGGCCGCCAATTGCAAAGCAGTATAAACCGCATCGCTCGAGGCATTGGTCGGCGTTCGCTGATGTATAAGTTGAATGAACATGCAATATGTATTCATTATCAGACTTGCTATGACTCGGTTTGGGTAGTGTAATGTTGACTGCTGCACTCATGAACAGATTAGTTCATCCGCTATTGTTTCATGAGAGTCGATTCCTCTACTGTTCTTTTGCTCTTCCTTCGTTCATGGTTCGATTTGCTGTGTTTCTTCGGTGATCAGAGTGCTGAGGTATGCCACTTGGACTAAATGATGCAAATCATTTTCTAGAATGAGCATGGGCAGCTTATGTTTCGTTTGAGCTCATAGTGTTGATAAGTTGAGGAGACTTTATCTTGCAGGTCTCACTTGGTTGCTTCCGCAAAACACTCTTTCTATACTGGACGCTCATTGTACTCTACTCGTCGATCGTGCTCCTCGCAGTTTATTGCTTCCAATTTCCGGGATTCCCGAAACATTGGCAAGAAATAACCGGACTCGACAAAGAGTGGACGCGTGATATTGGCCTCATCAACTACAAAGAGGAGGGCGATTCCTCGTAAGCCATTGCTCATATTTCTCCCTTGTCTTTTTTTACTGTTTGCTCCGGTGGATAAGCATATAGGAAGCGCATCTTAACCTTCTGGCCTTTTAGCCTTGCTCAGAACGTGTAATCTAGTGCTATCTCCCATCTGAAGTGTGATTGGGAGTTTCATCCGGAAATTACGGTATACTTTCAGATTTTTGCAATGCGTGAACCGTATGGTATTTCATTCAGCAAAGATGTTGGAAGGTGACTGGACGGTTATCTCATTGTGAGTGCCCCACAATTAGCTGTCGATGCGTATTTCTAGAGCTCAAGCCATGCGTAGACAAATGAAAAAATCAGCGCAGAAGGCTGGCAGCGTGACGCAGAACGGAAGTGAACGTTTCCGTTTTTGCAGTGAACACTTCGCATGACAGTGATATCGCAAGCAGCTTTGGTATTACTAACACTCTAGCGAAGTTTTTTTCAAATTGGGAGAGGGGGGGA